>CM039675.1:142052167-142645073 GCA_022496015.1 Hordeum marinum | reverse complement strand
CGGGTAATATTAGGAAATCATATATAGGAGGAAATTATATCCAGGAACCTAATATAAATAATAGAGGACTTAGTTAATGGTCTAGGAGTCCCTAGAATTTATTTGAATTCAATGGGCTAAGGGAAATATCAGTTGGCCTATTAGTGGAGAGCTAACGTGCCTTGAAGGCCCATGTAGGGATATCGCCCCCTTTTAGCTTATTGGAGAAGATAAGGAGGAGCACGGGATTTGGAGGGGAGTAATCCACCTTCTCCATAACCAAAGGGGGGGGTCCTCCTCCAAGTCAGCCTAGCCCCTCCCTCAACCTATATATGTGAGGGTGTTCCCCCTTTGAGACATACAAGTTCTACCTTGATCTAGGGCACCCCCTCTCTCTCTATTTCTAATCTTGATCTCGACTTGATCTAGACCTGTCCTAGTTCTAGTTCTCTCTAATCCTCATAATAGAGAAGCCCTGTGTAACAGCCAGAGACCGACATTCCAGAAGATTCCCCTTTTATTCCATTGTCATCGTGCGATTCGTTTCATTGTCGCATTCATCATCGCATCATTCGCATCACATGCATAGGATCATCACTCATTTTTTTAAAACTTTCATCCATTCTAGTTGCCAGTTCTCTCCGTCATGTCATCGATCGTTTCGAGTCCAACCACACATGCACGCGCCACATGTTTGTTTTAAAAATGACACCGATAAAATATTGTTTTAAAGTGCGTATAAAATATTCTCGGATCGGGTTGAAAGTTTGCACGCGGTCATGTTATATTGTAGGTAGACCGCCTGCCAAGTTTTGTCGCAATCAGAGTCCATTTGATACCCGAACGGTTGACCGTAGCAGTGTGGTCATCGGTTTATTAGCAGACGTTTCTGTGTTTCTAAAACTCGGTCACGGGCCACAAACTTCCCTATCTCCTCAGCCCATAGCCCCGCTAACGCAGCCCACCTAGCCCACCTAACCCAACCACGTGACCGGAGCTGTCCGATTGCGATCGCACGACTCGAATCGGTGCAAAAAACCACTAACCCTAGCTCCTTCCCTATATAAACCACCTCCCCTTCCTAATTTAACCCTCCACCTCCCTCCTCCTCGCATTTTGTGTCGGCCAGCCCCGCCGTCGCAACTTGTCACCGCCTGAGCCGCCGCGCTGCCGCTCCCGCCCGAGCCGAGACGGGCCTAAACCGCCCGCGCGCTCGCCCCGTGCGCCTACCGCCTACGCCGCTGCTTTGCCCCACCGCCGGAGCACCCCTGTCGGCGACCTCCGCCCCAGCCATGTGCCACCATCGTCGTTATGCCTCACTGCCGCAGCAGCCGGACCCGCCTTCGGCCGCAAGAACTCGTCATCGCGCCCGTCGGCCTCCTCCCTAAGCGCCCATGGCCACCGCCCCGCGAGCAGCTCCTCCGCCCCTGGCCGAGCTCGCCGGAACGAGCTCGTCGCCACTCCGGCTGATCTGCCCGCATGTTGCCGGCGAGCTCCTCCGATGGCCAGGTTCAGAGCGTCGCTAGCCAGATCCACGCCGCCCTAGTCGCCCCGCATCGCCGGCTTCCTCCCCCGCCTCAGCCTGCCTCGTCGGCGACGAGCCGCCTCACCTGAGCCGGCCACCAGATCTGCACGCCCGCGTCCTTGTTTGGCCCGACTCTGCAACCAAACGTCTGGATTCGCCCATCCCGCACCGCTTTGTCCAATTGCCTCGACGTGATGATTTTTCTAAGTCCCTAAGTGTGTGCCTGTTTTTGTAGCATTTTTGCATTTTGTGACGTTTGTATCTCGTGAACCGAGCATTCGATGAGAACGACTTATATATGGAAAATATTCTCATTGATGTGCTCTACATGATAGCTTCATTTGCATGAGCAGTAGGAGTCACTTGCATGCTCATATCTCTGTTGGAAAAGGGCATCTCATCTTAACGTGCGAATCTGTTATTTTATTCGATGTTGTGTGGATGATTGCATCTTAACCGTAGGTCTTTTGCATGTGGCGTCTTCATGAGTATTGCTCTAGGATATGTCTACTTTGATGCCATTCCTCTGGTTGCTAGGTAGGAGTTCATTCTCATGTATATTTCTTGATGTCAAGTTGCTATCGCTTGAAACTGAAACATGTTATCATAGAGTTCCATTTTGTGATGCTCATATTAAGCAATTCATGCCTTTTTTGAGTTATGTTTTGGGAGTGTGTTGTAGTATGACACGTCTACTTCCTATAGGTAGGTTTGCCATGCCATGCGCCTCATGTTTAGGTGTAGTTTTTATCATATAAAGATGTCTAAACGTTGCTGATTTAAGATGCTGAAATATTTCTAAGTCTGGAATCTTTAATATTTTGTAACTATTGTGCCATGTGTTTTGCTAGTGATCTAGAACCCTTTTGTGGATGGTGTAATGGAGTTATTTGTAGCTCATATTATCCTCTAGCAGACAGTTAAATTTCATGCCGTAATATTCCCTATAGCATATACTTTTACTGATGTCAATATGCCTTCGTGATAAAAACTGCAATGTCAAAAACTGCTAATTGCACTAAGTCTGAAACTGTTTTCAATTAGCCATCTTGTCAGCTTCCTACCATGTGATCCATGCCTCTTTGGAGTATGATATGTGAAGATGAAATGAATACTGCCCCATGCTTAGTTCGTGCACTTTAGAATCTTTTAGCTTGTTGTTTTCATGCGTGCAATAGGCCTTGTTGTTGTTTTGGGCATATTTCAAATAAAACTTGTGTTGGTTGTTGTGGTTGAACTGTAGCTCCGTTTTGGGAATGCATTATATGAACCTTGCTTAGAATTTCTTGTAGTATCATAATATCTTGCTCAATTAATGATTTGAAATGCTTGTGGTTGTCATTTTCATGCATTTTGCATTCATGTCATATTATCTTGTGCAGGTCATTACTTTTAGACCGTAGCTCCGCTTTAAATGTTCTAAATATGTAGATCGACTAGAATGATGTGTAGAATTGCATGGTATACTTTATTGTTTTGTTTAATAATATGAAATGTGGTTAGTTCAGATCTGGACCAATTTCGAAATTAACATATGGGATCATTTTGGAAATGCTATAAGTTGTTTCTGACCTCATCTAAGATGCCTAGGTAGTGTAATTTACTTATGCTTCACCTCTTGTCATGTTTAACAACACTTAACATTGACGTGTACCTAAACGGGAGTGAACTAAGTAATTCAAGTGTGGAGTTTCATCAATATGCAACTCGTTGCATATTGAGCTTCACTTAATGTGTAGGAGTTGATTGATGTGCTTTGCCATGCCATGCATAATTAAGTGGACATGCATCATATTTATTTGTGCATCATGTCATTCATAGGTTGTGGTATACCATGTGTTGATTGTTTGTTCTAGATTGCTTCTTCTCAATAGAGTTTCGAAAGCGTTCGGAGTGTGAGGATTTGTTCGTCTACTTCACGGATTGTCTTCTTCACGGACTCGTTCTTCTTCCAAGAGGGATCTCAGGCAAGATGACACATTTCCCTAGATACCACTACTATCATTGCCATGCTAGTTGTCTCGTTTTCTATTGCTATGTCACACTACCTACCACTTGTTTGTCAAGCCTCCCAAATATGCCATGATAAGCCTCTAACCCCTCCATGTCCCAGCAAACCTTTGTTTGGCTATGTTACCGCTTGCTCAACCCTTCTTATAGAGTTTCTAGATGCAGGTGCAATTGCTTCCATGTGACAACATGAACATTCTTTTGTTATATCACAATATTATTGATATTTAATTTAATGCACATATAAACATGGTAAAAGGTGGAAGGCTTGGCCGTTTTCTCGGTGTTTTGTTCCACTTTTGCCGCCGCTTTGTGAACCAGTGTTATGTTCCATATTGAGCGCTCCTAACATGCTCGGGGTTGTTATGGGGACACTCTTGATTTTTGTTTTAGGATAAAGCTTGTCTGGCAAGGACCAACATTCGTACTACATTTGCCTAATAACTAATAAACCTGCATAGGGAGTAATTAACCCGAGGATCTTTAATCAATAGCCCGGGCCAGTGCTCCTCATGAGTGTTGGTCCAAACTAGAGCCGTGTGTGGGGCCAACCCGAGGCAAGTCAGGAGATTTCTATCAGGCCACTGTACGCTATGCTTATCCGGTCGTGTCCTGAGAACGAGATACGAGGATCCTATCGGGTTTGTCGACACGTCGAGCGACCTTACTAGACTTGTTTTTACCTTTCTCGAATGTCTTGCGCGTGGGATTTTGACGACACTTCGGGCTATGTTGAAGTTGAGATTTTCCGTCGGGAGTCCGCAAATACTATGGGTGATTCCGCGGTTGAGGAAATACAACACGGCGTGTGGTTAATTTGTGATGGATGAGTTGGAGCACCCCTACAGGGTTAAATCTTTCGGAAGGCTGTGCCCGCAGTTATGTGACAACATGGAAAACTTGTTTAACACCTGGTCATAGCAAACTTGAAGTAAAATCTAATAAAATACACCAACTGTGTGCGTAACCATGACTGTCTCTTCTCGTGAGTCCTTTATCCGAGAGAGAACACGGTGAGGTTATATTTGACGTAAGTAGGTGTTCAGGATCACTTAGTGATTATTGGTAGTTCACATCCATTATGCGTAGATCACCCACTTTACTTTCTGTATTCGTAAGTTAGACACTCAAATACATGCTTAGTCGCTTTCTACAGCCTCACCACTTAACCATACCTCACCCGTTAAGCTTTAATAGTCTTGATACCCTTGGAAATGAGATTACTGAGTCCCCGTGGCTGATAGATTACTACGACAACAGTTGCAGGTACAAGTAATGCGATGATTTTATGTGAGCGTGATGCTTGTTTTTATTTGGAGTTCTTCTTCTTCATCATCAATCTAGGATGGGTTCTAAGGAGCAGCCTGGGATAGCAAGGATGGATATTATTTTATCATTTGATTTTGTCCGTAGTCGGACCCTGCTCTGTTGTATGATGTTTGAATATGTTGTTGTATTGATGTGATCGTGATGTAGATTTTGGTGAGTGTAAGCCAATTCCATATACTCATCTCTTCTGTACATGTACTTGTAATGATATCCCTTCTTGCAAAACGATGAGATGCACTTCTATCCCTATCGAGGCCCTCGTGCCAAAATAAGGATATGAACATCTCTTGGGCACTACACCCTGTGAGGTTCTCTTCTCCTCCTCTAACTATCCATTGTCAATTAGCTCTATATGGTGCAGCGATGATGGATCAGAAAGCCTATACGACTACAATCCGTAGATGGGTCATACTCTCGGCCCTTTGTTCGAGGGATCATCCTGGACGGTTTGAGGGACTTCAAGTTCTATATGCACCAACTTGTCTTCTGCCGCGACTCAAAGTTGTTAATGATCTATCTAACCTTGTGTGCATATTTATGGTGATCCGGGACCTTGCTTGTAGGACAAATGTTTTTGTTTCCTACTATGTTTCCCAACCCTCACATAATGAGAGGCTCTATGAATGGATGCAGGTTTCGATCTGGATCATATGTGATTCTGAGAGTATTGCATAAAGTTTTTAGTAATGAATTTGATCTATTGCTTAAAATAATTAAGAACTACAGGAGTTCTAGAGCTTAATAAAATTTTGCGAGTAGAAGATATGATCTATTGTGTTAGATGCAGTCTATTACTTGATGTTCTTGTTTGGTTCCCTCGGGTGTTGCTTGATATGTTCATTTTGCCTCATGTTTTCCTATTATGATTTATTATGTTTTGGTTGATTATTTTGTTTTATGATGCAATCCAATTGCCATATCTCTCTTATTTTGCAAGTTTCACACATAGAGGGAGATTGCCGATAGCAGTCATTCTTGACCGGAAAAGGACATGGAAGAGTTTGATATTCTCCTCAATTCCCAATGACCTGAAATTTTACGGAGAATTATTTTGGAATATAAAAAAGTACAGGTGGAAGTATTACCAGAAGGGCCCTACCGATGAATCACGAGCTTAGGGGCACGCCCTACCACCCTAGGCACGACCACCGAGCTCGTGGCTCCACCACATATCAAATTATCAAAGTAATGAAAGAGAATCAACTAAGCATGATGGACGTGACTAGATGAGAATTCCCATGTGTCTTCAAGAATGCTTTGCTTGCTATAAGAGAACTTTATGACTTGTACTTTGCTATAAAAAGGATTGGGCCACCTTGCTAAACCTTTATTACTATTGTCACTTGTCACTTGTTATGAATTGCCTTGCTACAAAACTATCTGTTACCACTAGTTTCGGTGCTTGTAGAGAATACCTTGCTAAAAACCACATGTCATTTCATTGTGATCATCGTTGGTTTCAACACTCTTACTTTTATAAAGGACTATGATTCATACCCTATACTTGTGGGACAACAAGACTCTTTTCTGGCACTATTGCTGGGGAGTGAAGAACCTTTGGTAGGTGGAATTTGGTAAGGAATCGTTTTTGTTACATGCTGCAATTTTCTGTCACTTGTTACTACAAAGAATAATCCATTGACTAGTTTGTTTGGGGTATCTTCACCTCGACATGAAGCAACAAGAGTTTACCTTCACCTTACCGAACCTACTGAAAATATTTATCATTAAATTCCATCGGGTATGTTAGAGAAACTGCTAGGTAATCCTTATGAAGGAGATGGAACAATACATCCTGATATGCACTTGATCTATATAGATGAAATTTGTGGCTTTTTTAATCTCACAGGTTTATCCGAGGATGGATTTAAGAAGAAATTATTTCGTTTAACTTTGGAGGTAAAGTCACTGACATGGTATAGGCTATTGGATGATACCGAAACATGGGATTGGAATCGGTGGAAGCTGGAATTTCACCAGAAATTTTATCCTATGCATGTGCTTCATCGTGATCGTAATTATATATATTTCTTTGCCTAGTTAACGAGAGAGTATCACTCAAGCTTGTGGAGACTTAAATATATGATGCACACATGCCCCAATCATGAGCTCTCAAGAGAAATAATCTTACAAAAAAATTATGCTCGGATTTCTCATGATAATCAATCAATGGTAGATACTCCATCAATTGGTTCTTTTATGAACAGAACTATTGAATTCAAAGGGGGTCTTCTAGAAAGAATTTAACGCAAATCTGAAGACTGGAAAATCTACAAAGGTAAAGAGTCAGGTATAAATCTTGAGTTAGATTGTGTTAAATCTTTTATGGAAACCGATGATTTTCATAAGTTTCGTGCAAAATATGGACTTGACTCTAAGATAGTAGATACTTTCTATGAATCATTTGATGCTCATATTGGTCTCCTTATGGATAAGTGCTTTGAATACCATCCACCTATTGAAAAATCTTGTGAGGAACCTGTATAGCTAAAGATGAATCAATAATTTATCACGTTGATCTAGTTGTACCTACTGCTTTTATTGAGAAACCTCCTTTTCTTGTTAGGATTAAGGAACATGCTAAAGTTGGAACTGTGGTTAATAAGAGTAATATCAAAACACCTAGACCCTTTGACCACATCAAAGTAGAACCTAATGTTGCAATGATTAATGATCTATTAGTTGACAATATTCATGGTCATGACATATATTTCTGCAAGGAAGCAACTCGGATTGCTGAGGAGGATCCCAAAAATAAAATTAAACCTGTTGTTGGCATGCTCATTGTTTTTTTCTGATCGGAGATCATTGTTATCATGGTTTATGTGATAAAGGTGATAGTGTAAGTGCCATTCCATTCTCTCTTTTAAAGAAGTTATGCATGATACTACACCTGTTGGGATAGAAGACATTGACGTTACTATTAAGCTTGCAAATAGAGATACTATTTCACCTCTTGGGATTGTTAGAGATGTTAAATTCTTGTGTTGTAAGATCAAATATCCTACTGATTTTCTAGTTCTTGGATTTTCACAACATGATTTTTGACCCATTATATTTGGAAGACCATTTGTGAATATTGTTAATGCTAAAATTGATTCTAATAGGGAAACAATGAGTGTTAATTTTGGTGATGTATCTCATGAATTAAATTTCTTGAAGTTTAGTAGACAACCACATAACAAAGAGTTACGTATTAAAAATTAAATTATTGGTCTTACTTCTATTGTTGTGCCTCCTAATGATCCATTAGAGAGATATTTGCTAGACCATGAAAATGATATGCATATGAATGAAAGGAATGAATGACGATATATTCTTCAAACAGAAACCTATGCCTAACATAATTTGCATTTTGAAACTTTGGAAGATCCTCTCCCTCCTAAGAGTGATCCTATGTTTGAATTAAAGAAGCTACCTGATGCACTGAAATATGCTTATCTTGATGAAAATAAGATATATTGATACTTGTGATCTGCGTTGGGTTGTCCATGAAGAGGAATGGGTAATTTCAGCACAATACGGGTAAGTATTTCCGTCAGTTATGAATATAAGGCTTATGGAACCAATAGGAATACCAATCCACAACCATCTTCGACGGTTGCACACAAAAGAGCAAACAACTTCCACCCTACACGGGCAACAGGGCTGTCAATCCCCTTGATCTTGTTATTTGGAAGCAAGTGAAGTGTGTAGATAATAGTTGATAATTGTAATTTGCAAGATAAAATAAAATTTAAATAGGAACAACAAGTTATTGTTAAGTTTGTAAATATATAAGTGAATAGACCTGGGGTCCATAGTTTTCCCTAGCGGCACCTCTCATGAAAATAAGCATACGGTGGTTAAACAAATTATAGTTGTGAAATTGACAGAAAATCGGATAGTTATGAGATATTCACTACAATGATCATATGTATGTAGGAATAATGTCCAAGACAAATAGGCCAATTCCTGCCTCCACCTACTACTATTAGTCCACTTCAAGAGCGCTTCTATGCTTGCCTCTCTACGTATTAAGTTCATGACAAACAAAGTAATGCGTGGAGAATGATGACATGATGTAGACAACGTAAACTCAAGCAATATGAATAAACCCCATCGTTTTATCCTTAGTAGAAGAAACACAAAGACACAACTTGTCCCCTTCTGTCATTAGGATATAGAAACTCGTCAGGTTGAACCCACTACAATGCGCCTCTCTCACTAAAGAAAGATCAATCTACTTGGCCAAAGCAAATCAATAGATCAGAGAGAATTACGAAGCTATTATGATCATGCAATTAAGAATCAAAATAATTTCAGACAAGACTCAAATACCTTTCATGAATAATCTTAACATAAACCCACCATTCACCGGATCCCAACAAACGCACCACATAAAAGAGTTACATCGGATGGATCAAAGCGAAGATGCGATGACATTGTATTGAAGATCAAAAGAGAGAGAGAGAGAGCCATCTAGGTACTAACTACGAACCCATAGGTCTATGGTGAATTACTCACACATCATCATGAGGGCAGCAAGGTCTGATCCCCCTGTAGCGCCCAAGATGCGATCTTATCCCTATTTTGGCATGAGGCCTCGACAGATATAGAAGCGCATCTTGTTGTTTCGCAAAAATGGAGATCATTAAAAGTACATGTACAAAAGAGATGAGTACATGGAATTTATTTACACTCGCCGTAAGCTACATCAAGATAACATCAATACGACAACATATTCAAACATCATAGAGAAGTGGACGGTCCGACTATAGACAAAATCAAACGATAAAATGACATCCATCCTTGCTATCCAAGGCTGCCGCCTGGAACCCATCCTAGATCGATGATTAAGAATAAGAACTCCAACCAAACAAGTATCGCTCTCACATCAAAGCATCACATTACCTATACATTCAATCGTTGTTGTAGTAATCTGTGAGCCACGAGGACTCATCAATCTCATTTCCAAGGGTATCAAGACTAGCAAAGCTTAATGGGCGAGGTATGGTTAGGTGGTGAGACTGCAGCAAGCAACTAAACATTTATTTGAGTGGCTAACTTACGAGTACAGAAAATAAGTTTGGTGGGCTACGCATAACGGACGTGAACTAGTAATGATCACTAAGTGATCCTAAACACCTCTTTACATCAAACATAACCCAATCGTGTTCTCTCTCGGATAAGGACTCACGAGAAGAGACAATCACGATTACGCACACAATTAGTGTATTTTCTTTGAGTTTACTTCAAGTTTGCTA
The DNA here is from genome assembly GCA_022496015.1 of Hordeum marinum. Taxonomy (NCBI): domain Eukaryota; kingdom Viridiplantae; phylum Streptophyta; class Magnoliopsida; order Poales; family Poaceae; genus Hordeum; species Hordeum marinum. Next base: position 142,634,984 of record CM039675.1, on the reverse strand, counting down.
TGAACGGGTGTTAAACAAAGTTTCCTAGTTACCACGTAACCACATGCATGGCTTTCCGAAATATTTAACCCTGCAGGGGTGCTCCAACTTATCCATCACAAATTAACCACACCTCGCGGGAATAACCTCGACCACGAATCCCGTGATCTCCTAGGAAATTTTGTAGGAAAATCTAAACCTCGAGATAGCCCGAAGTGTATTTGAAATTCTGTGCATCAGACATTTCGAGAAAGGTAAAACAAATCCAGCAAGGCAACCCGACGTGTCGACGAACCCGATAGGAGCCGCGTATCTCATTCTCAGGACATGATCGGATGAACACTACGTACGACGGCTTGATAGAAATCCCTCGAGTTGCCTCGAGGTGGCCCTACAAGTGGCTTTGTTTTGGACCAACACTCATGAGGAGCACTGGCCCGGGTTGTTGATTAACCCATCGAGTCTGGAAAGTTGTTATGCAGTTTTATTAGTCATTAGGAAAATGTAGTACCAATGTTGGGCCTTGCCTGTTAAGTTTTATTCCAAAACGAAAATGAACGGGATGCCTATAACAACCTCGAGCATGTTAGGAGCGGTCAATATGGAACATAACACCGGTACACAAGTAAGTAGGGCGGCAAAGATGGAACAAAACAGCCAGAAAAAGGCCAAGCCTTCCACCTTTTACCAAGTATATATGTGCATTAAATTAAATAGTAATAATATTGTGATATAACAAAATATCCATGTTGTCGCATGGAAGCAATTGCACCTGCAGCAGGAAACACTATAAGAAGGACTGAGCAAGCGGTAACATAGCCAATCAATGGTTTGCTGGGATGTGGAGGGTTAGAGGCTTATCATGGAATATTTGGGAGTCTTGACAAACAAGTGCTAGGATGCGTGACATAGCGACAGAAAACGACAGAACTAGCATGGCAATGACAGTAGTGGTATCCAGGGAAATGTTCATCTTGTCTGAGATCCCGCTTGGAAGAAGAACAGATCCATGAAGAAGATGAATCGTGAAGTAGACGAACGAGACATAGTCAAACGAATCCTCACTCTCCGAACGCTTTCGAAACTCTATCGAGAAGAAGCAATCCGGAACAACAATCAACACACGATACACCTCATCATATGCATGACAAGATGCACATACGAATATGATGCATGTCAAGTTTAAAATATGCAAGGCATGAAAAATGACATCAATCAAATACTACATATTAAGTGAAGCTCAATATGCAATGAGTTGCATATTTACGAAAGTCCACATTCAATTATTTTGTTCACTCTCGTTTTGGTATTCATCAATATTAAATGTTGTTTAACATGGATGATCATGGCATAAGGTGAAGATGGAATGACGCAATTTTAACTGGAGAAGGATAACATTCATATAACGAAATAATAACTCTCCATATTATGAGAAATCCAATTAATGTTGTTTATCATGGCAACAAATGAAGCACACACAACTACAACATATAGGCATTTTAAATGAGGCCGGAACAACGAATAACAATTCTAGAAAGTCCCCATATGTAACTTTTGAATTTCTACCGTTCTACCTAGAACACAATTTTATAGTTGTTAAACATAAAAAAATGCCACCACGTTATTCCACACATTTTTCTAGTCAAGTTACATATGTGGGACATTTTTATCGGAGCTACCGTTATCTAGTTATGAAAGAAACCGTTTTAGCATGGCATTGATGCAAATAAAAATAAAACAACAAGTTAAACAATTAAAACATACATGAAAGTTGCATATTACGAATCTACACTAAATTCTACAAGTTTTTCATATATAAAACATTTTAATACAATGCACGGTTTGAGAGTTATCCACATATTAAAAATAGTAACATTTACTTTTAATACGCAAGTTTATATATGATGCAACAAAACTGTAGAAAATATATTGATATGCTGGGCTAGCTGTGGTGTATGACCAGCGAGCCCTGTGGTTTAGTCAACTGGCTGGCAAGGACCGGTCAACAAGACGATGGGACCCAAGTGTCATAGGAACAACGGAATATCAAAATTTTGGCAAAATTGAGGCCGCAAGGGAATTGAACCCAAGATCTCCAGGATGAAATAGAGTGTGCTGACCAACTCAGCTACGAAGGGACTATTTTACTGTATGGGTTTTGACAAAGATAAACCATACCCAGGAGCCTATCTCATGAAACTAAACTTGCTCTACAGCCATGGTTGGGGAGACGGGTTGTTGGTGCTTCGGCACGGCGCGACGTCTGGTTCCGGCGGGGCTCATCGCCAGCGGGATGAGGGCGGCGCTAGGGAAGGTCATGGCGCGAGGCTGTGGATCCAGCTCGCTGCTCGTTCAGCAGAGGCAATGCAGGGACTGAGGCGCCAGATTCATGCGAGCTGCAACAGCAGGGTGCTCGCACGAGTGTCCATGGCGGCAGATGTCCCTGAAAGGTGGAGATGAACCGGAGCGGTTAGGGGACAGAGAAGAGGGAGTAGAGGAGGAGCAGAACAAGGGAAGGACAGAGAGAGGCGTTGCTCATCTACTGGGTTCGATGCAGAGGATGCGCAGGTGGACATGGCAACAGCAGGTGCAGGACAATAACATGCCGCCGACAGGAGGCGCAAAGGAGGTCACGTGGGACGGCCGAAACAATGGGAATGGAGCGTTGGGAGCTGTCTGAGTCCAGATCTGGCAAGGACGGCGTTGATTGGGGCCTGGCGCCTCAAGTTCATCCATGGCCGCTCGAGTTGGAGCTCCTACAATAGACGAACAGTGGGCAGAGAGATGATAAAGAGAGAAATCGGAGATCAAGGAGAAGAAGAAGGGCACGAGCGCGACTAGCCTCGGTTGCTGGCGGTGGGGCTTGTCGGCATTGGCCTACCGCAGGGTTGGACGGCGGCGCGGTTGCTACTACTTGCGGGCGCACAGCCGGAGGGGAGCTGGAGGAGCGGCGCACGGGGCCTGCCTGGGTCACGAGGAACCTCGGAGCTCATGCGTAGTCATCTGCGGGAGCGGATGCATCCAAGAGGCAAGGAGGAGCTCGGTTGCGTTGGTTGGGTGGCCGGAGACTTCGAGGATGGGTGCCGGCTGGATCGGGAGGGATCCCAAGGAAGTAGAGTGGTGGCAGGTGGAATAGAGGACGAGACAGTCGTCCTAAAATTTAGGGTTACTACTATTAAATAGGTGTAGGGGTGTCAAAACAGATGGGCTTTGGGGTTAAACTGGACGCTTAATTTAGATCGGACGACTCCAGAGATGGCTAGGTCTTAGGTGGTTCTAATGGGTTGTGTAGTTTGGCTAGGTGGGGATGAGACGGAATGTTTGCGGCCCGTGACAGAGGTTTTAAACACTGAAAAAAGGCCGACAATTAAACGATGATGGTGCCGCTATGGTCGACCGTTAGGGTATCAAAGGACCTCTGATTACGACGAACTTTGGAAAGCGGCCGACCTATTACGCCAAATTTTGACCCAATCCGAGAATATTTAAACGCACTTTTGAAAACAATATTTTACCGATGTCGCGGGCGCATGCATTTTAGTTTGTCTCGAAATGGGCATCGACACGAATGCAGAGAACTAGCAACTACGAACGGATGCAAGTTTTAAAAAATGAGTGACGATGCTATGCAGATGATGTGAATGATGCGAAGATGAATGCAACAACCAAACGAATTAGACGACGAGAATGGAAATAAAAGGGGAGTCTTCTGGAACGTCGGTCTCGGGCTGTTACACCCCCTCCGGCAGGGTGCCGGAAGGGAGCTCCATATGAGATCATAGCAGAACAGAGACTTGCGATGGCGAAAAAAGTGTTTCGGGGTGCCTCGAGAGTTTTGCGGATATATGTGAATTTATAGGCCAAAGAATGGGGTCAAAGAGGCTGCCACGGAGGCACCAGCAATCAGGGCATGTCCACCCCCTCGGCACGGCCTGTTGACTTGTGCCCCCCTCGTGCAGCCTCCATTCTTCTCCCGAAGCTTCCAGGTCTTCTTTTGGTCTAGAAAAAAATCATAAAAACATTTCGAGACAATTGGACTTTGTTTGGTACTATAAACCAGGAAAGTGAAAAACACGCAGAAAACAACAACTGGCACTCGACACTGGGTCAATATGTTAGTGCTAAAAATAATATAACTTGGTAAACAATTACTCAAAAAGTATCCTAGAATGATAATATAATAGCATGGAACAATTAAAAATTATAGATACTTTGGATACGTGTCAAGCATCCCCAAGCTTAATTCCTACTCGTCCTCGAGTAGGTAAAAGATAAAATCATGTTTTTTGATGTGGCATGCTACCCAATATGTAACATTTTGCATGTATGCTCATTGATAAATGATGAATTAACAAACATTAACATAGTAATACTTGCAAGCATAAGCAACAAAATCATCAATCTTTCAAAGTATACCATGCTCAAAGAATGTTTACCCCCGTTCATCTAATTATATTAGCAAGGCATGGCTCCATATTGACCACATTAATACTAATGTCAAGTACCACTTTGTCCAAGTGAGGAAATTGGATCATACTATTTCAATATGCATCAACTTTTTATTCTTCACACAATATATGAGCATGAACAATGGACATAGCATACTGGTGGAATAGAATATGGTCCTAGATATCATAGGGGTAAAAGGTGGAGAAGACAATCTCACATCAACTATGTGTACCGACGGGCTATGCAGATGCCCACGAATAGATGTCATTGCAAGGAGTAGGGATTTCCATGCAAATGATGCGCTAGATCTATAAGTGTATGAAAGCTCAAATGAAGCTAAGTGGGGTTTGCATCCAACTTGCTTGCTCATGAAGACCTCAGGCATTTGAGGAAGCCCGTCATCAGAATATACATGCCAATTAGTTTATAATAATGAAAAGTGATTCCCACTAGCATATGAAAATATCATAACATGAGACTCTCTATATTAAAAACAAGGTGCCACTTTGAGGCACAAGTGTGGTATAGGATACTAGCAAAGTCAATTCTATATTTTTCTCTCATTTTATTGAATGGTGGGATCATTTGGCCTCCCCCATGTTTTATTTACTCACTAGGACAATTCTCTAATAATGATGATCACCACACTTTTATTTACTTACAACTCAATATGAAAACTCGATATGAAGAACCATGGAACAATATGACTCAATATGGATGCCTTTGGCAGTGTACCACGATGTTCAATGATCTAGCATGACATGTAAAAATATGATGATCAATTCATTTGCCAAAAATATCTTGTCATCTCTATATGATCTTGCAAAGAAATATGTTGATGAATGAACTTGTCCTATGATGTGTCGATGGAGTTTGCACGGCAATATATCTCGGAGTGGATATGGAAATGGCATAATAGGTAGGTGTGGTGGTTGTTTTGAGGAAGATATAATGAGGCTTATGTGTCATAGATCATATCGCATCATGGGGTTTGGATGCACCAACGAAGGTTGCACCGATCCTCGAGGTGAGAATGGGCAAGGCATGGTACCGAAGAGGCTAGAAAATATGAGGAGGTGAGAAGGCGTATGTCCATGGTTTCACATTAGTCATAAAGCAATCATATAATTATTGCAAAGTTTTATTAATTTTATCACAAATCAAAGTACTACTCGCATGCCCCCAAGGGAGGAGATTGGTCGGAGTTAACTAGCGCGCTCCTACGACATGAAACAACACTAGGATTTTAACGTGGAATAGAAATGCTCACACATCCTTACCATGTCTTTTCAATTTTTTGACAAACAAAAATTTAACACATCTTAATACCGAGACTTCTACGAATCAACAATGACGCACTCACATCTCACACCCTGTATTGTACCACTTTGCTATGCAACGGTTTTATAAAATTTGGACCCATTTAAAACTTTTGCTTACTTATGATGATTAACTTGAGTTCTATTTGCTTGGATGTCTCTTTGTGTTTAACTCTCAAATATTCTTATCCTCTCTAAAACTCTTCTACTTGATCCAAACCCCATGCCCAATGATCATACCATGTGTATAGTACCTAAATTTTTTTTTACCATATATTATTTTGGCCAAAAATAGGTTTTCAGAGACCCCCAAGTTGAGGGTTGAACTACAAGTCCTCAGAATTGTGTGGATTGTTTTTCCCCAGAGACTTTATTTGGGACCTACTATATATAAGACTTCCCAAAACCACGAAATATTATTTTTAAAGATTATTTTCCCATTTTATTTAAAAGATTTTTCTTATGGCCAGAAATGGTATTCTATAGGGAAACATTATTTTTATGCTTTCAAAATATTTGAGAAAATTTAGGGAAACTCAGTGGACATATATTTTACATATATATGAGTTTCAACACATGGTCATGTTCAAAACATTGGACAATATATTCCAAAACCCTTTCTGCTTAAATCAAGCATTTGAAATATTTCTATAAGATATATTCTCAAATAACTCTAGGAAAATTCAAGCAAGTCACATATGACAAATGTGATGATCTTGCAAAGTTTCATTCCAATTCAAATTGGTTTGATTCACTAAAGTGCCCAAAAACCATTCTTGTCTAGAGCCAAATTTGAGCGACTATACATTTGCAAACTTTATCCTATTTGTCTCAAAATCATGGGTATGCTCTACTACCCAAATGTTGACACTAAACTAAGTGATTCGTCAAGGAGAATAGATTTGCATGCCTAGATCTATAGAAATCTGTTTATGCTCATTTCAAGGGTTTACAACATTTGCACTATCAACTTCCTTGAAACCATCTCAAACCTTGTGACCAACCTTGTTTTTACCTTCCATTTTATCCTGTTAAATATCAAAGTAAGTGGAGCATTTTTACTTCCCCAAAACTACATCAAACACCTTATGGTAGTTTGGTAAAAGCCATGTTTTAACCCCATCCACTGATCTCCTTCATCTCAAAATTTTACCACAACCTCACATTGTTACTTTCTACCTCCAGTAAGTCTTTCAAGGCCACAACTCCATGATTGGGAGTGGGGGGTGAAAACTCCATTTTTATTCCCTGGAGAGCAAGGTTTCACCTCTCTCCCAACCTCCTCTCTATTCTGTTGAACCCCCAGAGCATCCAAGGCCACAAAAACATTATTTATCTCCCCTAGACCCCCTAGACACGAGTGGCCGCGCCAAAAATGCCAAAGGCATGCCAAAATGGCGCCCTCGAGTGTCCTACAGTGCCAAGCCACACTGTAGCCACCCCCCAATCACATCCCCTGACCACCTTGGGCCTCCCCAACATGCCCCCCTAGGACACCTCGGCATCTGGGACATCCCGGGCTTTCAATACCCTTCTCTATCTCCCTCCAACGGCCTCCCACATGCGTGCCATGGCTGACCCTCTCGGCCAACCATCGTTCTCACACACGCACGCTCCCCTCCCTCTTTCTTCTCTCCCTTTGGTCGTGGGCGATCCCTGCAAGCATCGTAGACACGCTGTGGCCTCCTCCCGTGGCCTCTTGCCTCGACTGGAACCTTGCCGGTGCATGGGATCTCGGTGGACCACGGTTCCCCTATAAAAGGGCCTCTCCGAGCTTGCTTCTCCTCTCCGGAACATCTCTTCTCTATCCAATCAAACTCCTGCACCACTAGTTCTCCCCCTCAAGGCCCCTGTGCTCGGGATCAACCGGGCTTCCGCAGTGGCGGCACCACCGTCAATCTCCGGGCATGGCTCCTCTGAAAGCACATTTTCTCCCTTGGTGGTTTTGGTAATTAATAACAACATATAAGTCATTCAACTAATGATCCCACCAAGTATATTTCAGTACAAGTTCAATGATAGGGATGGACAAAGGATTGTGCAATTACCCCAAGATGCAAGGAAATAGGTTGGCCAAGCTTCAAGCAAAGAGGACTCTACATTTTACATTTGTGAGAAATCACTTTGAGTCCATATGAAAGCCAATACTATTAAAAGGGGGTAAAGTTTTGATGGTGAACAATATGCTCAAACGTGCACAAGCAGAAGTCACCAAAGCATCCACAAACTCTCCCACCAAAGTTTGTCCAAAGCCAAATATGCAAAATCAGTGCAACGATCATTCCTATCCTGGTGCAACCGATTCTAAACCCTAGACAGACTCAGCCAAACCCTAACACTTCGGTGTAGCCGACACTGCACGCGGTGCCACCGAGTTGCCTTGCCAAGATTCTGTTACGCAAATTCACATTTTCCGTCCGTCCGAAAATGGTGAATCAACGTCATCAAGTCTGGTATATCTTACCATTGGTCACCTTGTTGACGCAACCAACAATTGTATATTGGTCCCTCCAAGATTCAAAAGTTGCCACTTTTGGTCACTTCGGTACCACCGAGATTTCCACATCGGTGTCACTGAGTTGGTCATTTTGTGTGTAATGGTTGAATTTTTGGGGATGCCTATATATACCCCTTCACCACCACCCACTCGAAAGAGAAGCACTCACAACTATTCCATACATATCCTACTCAGTTTTCTAACAGAGAACCACCTACCCTTGTGTCGAGGTCAAGATCTTCCACTCCAACCATATGGATCTTGATTTCTAGCCTCCCCAAGTTGCTTTCATCCAATCCCATCTCTTCTACCAAGCCAAATCCGTGAGAGAGTGATTGTATGTTGAGGAGTCTATCATCTTGAAGCACAAGATCAAGGAGTTCATCGTCACTACCGAGCCTATTACCTTTTGGAGGGTGGTTCCTCTTAGATTGGTTAGGTGTCGCTTGGGAGCCTCCTAATTCATGTTGTGGAGTGAACCAAGAAGTTTGTAAGGGCAAGGAGATTGCCTACTTCATGAAGATCTACCCATTGTGAGGCTAGTCATTCGTAGATGGAAGCCGCATGGAAAACACAAGGTTGCTTCTTCGTGGAACCCTCCGTGGGTAAAGCCCTCCGTGGACTCTCGCGATCGTTACCCTCCATGGGTTGAAGACTCCATGAACGTGGATGTACGATAGCACCACCTATCGGAACCACGGGAAAAATCATCGTGTGATCACTTGTGTTTGCTTTCCTAACCCTCTCTTTCTTACATGTGCAATGTCTTTATTTTCTACTACTACACTCTTAGACATGCATGTGTAGGGTCTTATTTGATATGCTATGAGTGCTAAAACTTGCCAAGAATTAAAATTTGGAAAAAGGAAAAACTTTTATTTGGTCAAGTAGTCTAATCACCCCCTCTACACCTACTTTTGATCCTACAAGTGGTATCAGAGCTCTGTTCTCCATTGCATTGGTTTCACAACCTTGCATAAGTATGGCATCTAGTGAGGAAAATTATCACTGTAGAGGTTCGTACTTTGATGGCACTAATTTTGCTAGTTGGAAGCACAAAATGAAAATGCATTTGCTTGGTCATAATCCTTCCATTTGGGCTATTGTTTGTGTTGGCTTGCGAGGTGAATTCTTTGCGGATGGAAAGGAACCGGATCGTGAAGCGTCTCTGGTTAATTGAAGATGTTGCAACTCAATGCTCAAGCATTTGACATTCTCTTCAACTGCCTATGTCCTGAAGAATTAAACAAAACAACTATCTTGAACATGCAAAATAGATTTAGGATACTTTGGTTGATATGCACGAAGGAACTGAGTCCGTGAGAGAATCGAGGTTAGATGTTCTTCAAGGTCAACTTGACAAGTTCCAGATGAAAGATGCTGAAGGAGTCGCTGAAATGTACTCTAGGCTAGCTCTCATCACCATTGATATTGCCGGCTTAGGAATCAAAGAAATGATTCACAAGTTCATCATCAAGAAGATACTTCGAGCTTTGGATGAGAGATATGACATCGTGTGCACATTGATCCAAATGATGCCCAACTACAAAGATCTCAAACCAATGGAAATGACTGGTAGAATTGTTGCTCATGAGATGACACTCAAAGACAAGGAAGAGCTTCATCACAAGTCGAGCGGTGCTTACAAAACCACAAGTGATGATCCCACTACCTCAAGCGACAACCTTGTCACAAATGAAGAGATAAGCCTCATGGTCAAGAAATTCAACAAGTTCTACATGAATAGAAGCAAAGATCGCAGCTCCAACTTAAGACATGAAGAGAAACGTTCGTCAAGTCATGACCGAAACTGCTACAACTATGGGTAGCCCGGACACTAATCCAATGAGTGCTCAGATCCCTACAAACAAAGAAAATAGTCACCAAGAAGATGAATCTCAAGAGATGAATCACCCCGAAGAGAGATAAGGAGTAGATATGATCGTTATGAACGAAGACCCTCAAAGAGAAGTAGGGACTCGGAGAAGAAGGACAAGCACACCAAGATCTACACAAGAAGAAAGCATCAAGCTCATGTCGGTGAATGGGTTTCCGGCTCCGACTCGGACAACCACTCCGAGAGAAGCTATAACTGCACCTCCGATTATAGTCAAGATGATGGTGTTACCGGAATTGCACTAGTGAAAACAAACTCCTATGATCTATTTGATTCACCAAATGAAGAAGGTGGAAGTTGCTTCATGGCTAAAGGCCCCAAGGTATCACTCCCTGAATATCTTGATTTCGATAGTGATGAAGATGATTTGCTTTACGATGATGACTTGCTATGTGATAAAACTCGTGATATTTATCATAATGAACTTGATATTTCTCATGCTATTCAAGATAAGTCAATTGACGATGATAAGATGAAAATATAAGAACTAACTACAGAACTCAACACTCTTAAGTTAGCCCATGAATCTACTCTTGAAGATCATAGAGAGCTTGTAAGAAGTCATGAGAAGCTACACTTCGAGAAGCTCAATTTGGAGCAAGAACATGAATTTCTTAAAGCTATCAATGACGATCTCCGAAAGAAGACTTCATATTATATTGCCAAACGACTACTAATGTCTACATTCATGCCACAAGTCAAATCTAAGCAAACTAGTAACAAAGGAAAGAAATCTTCTTCATCTAGTAGCAACAATAAAAATGCTAAACCCAACGATGTTGCTCCTAGTAGTTCTATTGATTCCACTAATGATGATTCTCTTAGCCAAGTTACACTTCAGCAAGAAAATGCTTTATTGAAAGGGATTATAGAGAAAGGTATCAACAAGAGTCTTCAAGGGTACAAAAAATTTGAGGAGATTGTACGCAAGCATGGAGGATACCAGAAGAATCGCGAGGTTGGCTACTTCAATGCTAATGGAGTTGAATGGGAAGAAGGTCAATACCCCGAGCCCAAGTTTGTTCCTCAAAAGTAGAAGTATGAAAATACTCTTCCCAAGGGAACAGACACTCAAGATGACCTTCCACAACAAGACCACAAGCTCAAGGGCAAGAACAAGCTCCAAGAGGACTTTGACTCTTATGAAGATGAACCCCAAGATTTGGTGAAGTGGGTTCCCAAGGATACTACAAGCTCAACTTCTACAGGTGATACTTCAACACCAAGGATCCCCATCAACTTGATGTGGCTTCCCAAGAAGAATAACTAGAGTATTCTTGAGAGGGGTGACTCCGCCAATGAAATTCACTCATATTCGTTATTGGCAAGATCTATTTGCAATCAACTTCAACCCTATGCAATAGATCAAGGAGTCACACATTCCCTCAAAGGTAAGCAAGGGACAAGGTATTCAATAAATCAATGGACATCATTACACATGCTTTGCAACTCCATGTCCATAGATATCCTTGTATTTGTCTCTTGTGTGTTGGGACTAACCCATGTAGTTGAGAAGAGTAAGGAAACAACAAGGATGCTCCCAACTCTTGGTGATCTTCATCATCTTTGAGCATCCACCACTACCTCATTAACATGAAGTCTTCATCGACAAAATCCAAGGTTAGTTTATCCCTCTTATGGGGGGATGTCACATCAAGGGGGAGATTTACTCTAAGACTCGAGTCAAAACATCTCTTTGTATGTGACAATATTAAATGCTTTATGTAAAAGTGGTAACCCCACTCGTGCTTAAACGATGAGTATGACCTATGATCAAGTACTCTTACTTGGATCCTAAGTCAAATACTCATATATAGATGACTTCGTCATCGCCCAAGTGCTTGTTAGATGCTAGAGTGTTTGTGTATGTTTGGCATGATTTCATTTGACATCTTATTGTGTGAGCATGTTGGTCTGCATTTATTTTCTCATTTGAGGATATCCAATTGTTGCTATTTGGCTTTTGATTTATCCTTTGCCAATTGATATACAAGAATGCCTAGGACCACTTCTTTAGCTATCTATGCTTTCTCACCTCATACTCTATTCATGCTGCATAACAAAATTTGAACAAGTACTTTTTGATCCCTCTGCGTGTGGAGCACTCGGAGTTCCATACCGACAAGGACTAACCATTAAAACCTCCCAAGTGCATCACGGTGGAACCAACCACAAAATCTCTGTCTCACCGAATGCCTAGGGTTGATCTGCTTTTCAATCTCGGTACCACCGATTTCATCTTCTCGGTTATACCGAGTTTCCTTGTCAACTGAGAGTTGAGGAACTCGGTGACATTGAAAACTTTGAATCGGTGACACCGACAGTGGTGGGTATATAACCTATGGACCCCGATGTTTTGAAATTCAATCTCAATTGTCTTGCCTCAGAACCCTAAGCTGCCGCCTATGAGACCCCTGGTCGTCGCCCTTGTCTCCCTGCGCTTCTCTACCGTTGGGAATCGCCGTCCCCGACGAAATCCTCTCCTTCGCCGCCACTGTAGAGGATCCACGCCAAGATAGGATATGGATTCGATCTCTATTGTGCTCCTCGTCCGATTCTTGCGCATTAGATTCAAGTTTATGAACAATACACTCCCTGCATGTATTCCTATCCACTCAAAATCTCCATAGACTAGTGAATGGTGAAATTTCTAGGGTTTTGTCATCCCCCCGATAAATCTCGGTGGAACCGAAACAAACATATCGTTCTCACCGATGTGATCTTCTGTGTTGTTGAGAACTGACTCGATGGAACGGAGTACCTCTTTTTCCAAGGTTTGGTTAAGTGAGTTAGTCTGTCTCAACACCACCGAAAATTTTGTTTCGACTGTACCAATATTTATTTGACAGAATGCAAAAACCTTGAAAATTTAATGCTCAAAATTTCGAAAACCAGCCCCATTTTATGATGACTCATCTACTTCTGCTATACTATACTCTATTCACTGGGTCAGAATGTCAGATGCAGAGGACAGTCAATATTTGGCAGAGTTCAGGCACAAGCCCAGAGCCTAGTTCTTTTTTAGATCTAGGCACCCCCAGCTCCCATCGGTTGCCCAAGGCTGCCACCAGGACCAAGAAGAAGCTAAATTCTAATGAAGAAGATTTAGACATTATCCTGTGGAGATTCTTGCCAAGAAGCAAGAAAAGGCTGCTAAAAAGTTAGCAACCGAAGCTACTTCTTCTAGAGGAGTTGTTAGCAAAGTATATGCACCTTCGGCAGCTATGAGAGCACCTGAGAGTGCTAGGGCCACAAGTACTATAGATCCCCCAAGGAAGTCTTTGCCTAAGAAGGCAGGGGAGAAGAAGGCCAGAAAGAGGATTATCCACATGATTGGCAGGCCTACCCCTATGTATGAAGATCCAGAGGAGACTGCTGGTGCTGCTCCTCAGGAAGAGGAGGAAGAACATGTTGAGAAGGCCCCTCCCAAGAAGAAAGCCAAGAAGCTTATGGCTGATGCTATGCCAAAGAATGTCACTTCCAAGAGCACCAAGCCTACATCCAAGAAAGCTACTGCACAGAAGTCGAAGAGGACTACCAAAGACATTCTAGCTTCTGAGAAGAACAAGGGGACTGCCTCCATACTTGAAGATGATGATGACTTGACTACCATGATGAAACTCAGACCACATCTTCCAATACATGATGCCAGCCACTTAGTTGTTGAAGACATGAAGAAGAGGAAAGACTCGGGATTGAAATCCTGGAGAGCCATAGATCCTTATGCCCAGAGGAAGAAAACTATTGTTGACAATAGGTTCTACACTAGAGAGCAACAAGACTTTTACGAGACAGTGCTCCTTGACAAGAGCCCAGCTGTGAGCGATACGAGATATGTCGATTGGAAATTCATTAAGGAGAATGTGGACTACATTCCAAGTGTCCAGGATAATTTCCACTGCATTGGTCTGGATGAGTTGATTGGCAGAGAGCTTACTGCATGGAACGACGAGATGATCATGCAATTCTACTCCACTACACATTTCTACGAAGATGGTAGAATTTTACGGATGACTGAAGGAGCAAGGTATGAATCCACTGTTGAGGAGTGGGCTGCACTTCTAGGAGTTCCAGATGTTCAGGATGGTGATATGGATGTATGCTCAGAATCCAAGGCAAGTCACAATGCCATGAAGGATATGTATACTCCTATCCCACAGGCAAGGTGCAATCTCATAAGCTAGGATCCATCTACTATCTGCAAGCATGCCTCTGTACTATGAACACTATTCTGAGGCATACCTTGATGCCCAAGTCAGAAGATGATATGATGATCCGAGGCTACTCCATCAACATGTTGATCCACCTTGACAGGAACACCATGATTAGAGTCATGGATTTGATTGTTGAGACAATCAAGAGGGTTACTGCTGATCGAAAGCGCTCTTACTGCTACGCACCCTACATCCAGTTCCTTATGAACTCTTAGTTGGAGAAGAACATTTTTGCTCTAGATTGTCCACATATGCCCCTACAGCCAGATGGACGCAGATCATCCCACATCTGCTACAACACAGGCAGAGGCAGAAGCAGTTCGAGCCGCTAGTGCTCAAGCGCCTAGATCTAGGAACGAGCAAATGGATCTTCTAATCTCAACCGTTCAGGGCATGTGGAAGGATATCAAGGGGATTTTGGACAACCAAAATAGTATTGTGAGGATCTTTGAGACAAGTATCAAGACTCTTGGTGACAAGGTGGACAAGATGACAAAGATAGTTATAGAGCTTCAGTAGGAAGTTGACTCCGTGCACATCCCTCGAGTCTCTTCTACTTATTCAGATGATGATGATGATGATGAGGATGTATCACCTCTTAGGCCGGGCACCCAGTTCACTACTCAGGCTAGATCAGTCACACTGCCTGCACCAGACTTGAGGCCCTCTTCATCAACTCCTCCTACTGTCAGCACAGCTCCTGCTCGATCAGCTCCATTTCCTCTAGTGTCAACTCCAGCTCCATCCACGACGTCTGAAGAGATCTTCGCTGCCGCAGTTATCTCGACTCCTTCATCGACAACAGGAGGAGATCAGCCCAAGAACGATTAGATATATGCCTTTGAACTTTTTGGTAACTTGTTGCCAAAGGGGAGAAGTGTATATAGATATTTACGCTTCGAGTGAGAGAGGGTTTGGTGTTTATTGCTTTTTGAAAAACAGTTTCTTTTGGTTGCTGTGATACTGTTTTGTTTTGCTTGTCATACTCACTTGATGGTGTTTCAGCATATGCTTTGATGTGTGATGCTACTATTTCCTATCATCTTAATGCTTATGTGATGATCATTCATCTTCGGTTGATTGTGTTGTGCTATGATGTTCATTAGAATTACTCTCGCACACCACCAAGTGGTATGTGACATGTAAGAAGTGACCCATGTACCTAATCGATTGTGCATTTGCATTCAAACGCAAATTTAAAAATAATGCACAAATTTAGGGGGAGATCTTGCTTATCACATACTTCTCAAAGGGACAATTATATTCAATGATTATATCTTTGTCGAAGCTTTGATCTTTATGTTGTCATCAATTATCAAAAAGGGGGAGATTGGAAGCACATTTGCTCCCTTGCTGATTTTGGTAATTAATAACAACATATAAGTCACTAAACTAATGATCCCACAAAGTATATTTCAGGACAAGTTCAATGATAGAGATGGCGAAAGGATTTTGGAATTACCCCAAGATGCAAGGAAATAGGTTGGCCAAGTTTCAAGCAAATAGGACTCTACATTTTACATTTGCGAGAAATCACTTTGAGTCCATAGGAAAGCCAATACTATTAAAAGGGGGTAAGTTTTGATGGTGAACAATATGCTCAAATGTGCACAAGTGACAGTCACCAAAGCATCCACAAACTCTCCCACCAAAGTCTATCCAAAGCCAAATATGCAAAATCAGTGCAACCAACATTCCTATCCCGGTGCCACCAATTGTAAACCCTAGACAAACTCAGCCAAACACTAACACTTCGGTGCAACCGACATTGCACTCGGTGCCACCGAGTTGGGTTGCCAAGATTCTGTTATGCAAATTCACATTTTGGGTCCATCCGAAAATGGTGAATCGGTGTCACCGAGTTTGGTAAATCTGACCATTGTTCACCTTGTCGGTGCAACCGAGAATTGTATATCGGTCCCTTGATATTCAAAAGTTGCCACTTTGGTCACTTCAGTACCACTGAGATTTACACATCAGTGTCACTGAGTTGGTCATTTTGTGTGTAACGGTTGGATTTTTGGGGATGCCTATATATACCCTTCACCACCACCCACTCGAAATAGAAGCACTCAGAACTATTCCATACCTATCCTACTTAGTTTTATGAGAGAGAACCACCTACCCTTGTGTTCAGGTCAAGATCTTCCACTCCAACCATATGGATCTTGATTTCTAGCCTCCCCAGGTTGCTTTCCACCAATCCCATCTCTTCTACCAAGCCAAATCTTTGAGAGAGTGATTATGTGTTGAGGAGTCTATCATCTTGAAGCACAAGAGCAAGGAATTCATCGTCATTACCGAGCCTATTACCTTTTGAGGGTGGTGCCTCCTAGATTGGTTAGGTGTTGCTTGGAAGCCTCCTACATCGTGTTGTGGAGTGAACCAAGAAGTTTGTGAGGGCAAGGAGATCGCCTACTTCGTGAAGATCTACCATAGTGAGGCTAGTCCTTCATGGACGAAAGCCGCATGGAATAGTCAAGGTTGCTTCTTCGTGGAACCCTTCGTGGTTAGAGCCCTCTGTGGACTCTCGTGACTGTTACCCTTGTGGGTTGAAGACTCCATGAACGTGGACATATGATAGCACCACCTATCGGAACCACGGGAAAAATAATCATGTCATCACTTGTGTTTACTTTCCTATCCCTCTCTTTACTTACATGTCCAATGTTTTTATTTTCCACTGCTACACTCTTAGACATGCATGTGTAGGGTGTTACTTGATATGCTATGAAAGCTAAATCTTGCCAAGAATTAAAATTGGGAAAAAGGCAAAACTTTTATTTGGTCATGTAGTCTAATCACCCCCTCTGGACCTACTTTCGATCCTACATCCTCCCCGCCCCCCATTTTTGCTCCGACAAACTCCCCTCAGTGCCCTGATCATTTCGCCCTCCTTCATATGTTGTTTGCAGCTTGCATCGTCGACTTGGAGCTCGACTGACGCATCTCTGCCACGACCACCTCATCGCCGGTGACCCAGGCAGCTTCCCTGACCAACTCCACCTCCTCCCGAATGGTGATAGCCCACTGAGTCCATTCTGCCATACCCAGCCCTCGTCGTGCCTTGAATCACCGATGGTGAGCCGCCGCCCCCTTTGTCCCGAGGTGGTAGATGAAAGGTGGCACCCTCTATTATTGGAACACCTCCCTTGCTCCCCTCCCTCTCACTGACGCTAGGGCCCACACGTCAGGTTTGAATCTGACCGCATGCCCGCCCGCTGCTCGGCTGGTCGGCCCAGCTCTAGGCCGGCCCAGCTGCTAGCCAACTCTAGCCCAGGGCACTGTGGTCCTTTTTCCTTTTCTATTTTCTTTCCATTTTGCAAAAATTCCAAAGGATGCAATGTTTCTCTAAATCCAAATATTCTTCCACCCAAAATCTTGTAATATTTCGTACTATTTAATAATGCCACTTGTGCCACTTTTTGAAAACATTTTATGTACTCGTTTTATTTAAAACCTTCTTTTGGTTACTTAAAACTATTGTTAAAATTGCTTTCACCACTTTTTACATTTCAAAACCATAAACTAGGATTTTTTTAATTTTTAGTTTGGAATCTAGTTTTTTACAAAAGAAATTTGACATTTTCCGAGTGATTTATTTTCCCAGTTTTGTGCTACTGCCTTACTATACCCGGTTACTTTGCGTCGATAGATCACGTTCTTGACGAGGGAGTTGGAAAATAATATTTTGAACACACTAAGGAATTTGTTGAGCCAGGCAAGCATCCCTTGACCATGCCTAAGAAACTTTTTTATGCATGCCATATAGCACTTATGTTTTGATGAATTGATCATGATGATATGGTGGCCACTTTGGTGGATGCCTCTTACTTCCTCGTTGATACTTGCATCATGCATGACCCTACCTCCTTATGAGGGGTATGCGAGTGGGAGTAGTTAGGTTGCTAAGTAGATGCTACACAAAAAGGGACAGGGATATGCATGGTGATGTAAACAAAATCTTTTTGAAAACCCCGTTAGGTGCCACTAATGCCCGAGGGAGATGATTTTGAGCTAGGTAACCACTTGATAAAGAAGTGGTGTATCTGAGCAAGTAGTGTGTGTGTGTTTTCAAGAACGAAGAGATTTAAGATTTGTTGACCGCCGCAATCTTACATGTACAACTACGAAACCCCTTATGACGGGGCCTTGTTGATTACCTTGGTGGGTACTAATGGAGAGCCTACATTACCAGTGGCAGGAGTGATGTGGTCACTATCGATACGAGGTAATGCGAGAAAGGACGATATTGGGCTGTTTTCAAAGACACCGGGCACACCGTTGCGTGCCCTCGTGGATGATACATCTGATGTACATCATGAGGGATGGCACCAATGAGTGGACTCTTTGTTATTCTTGCTAGGGGAAATGCATTGTTCGGGTACTTACCTTGGGTATGAACAATACCAAGAGTCGTGGCTTGACACGGAAGTTTCCCGAGTCTCGTGGGTAAAGTGTGCAACCTCTGTAGAGAAGAAAACTATTGAAAATAGTCATGTCCACGGTCATCGACAGTTGGTGGTCCTGTTTAAACTATGTCCGATGTTTTCACAAACTTGGTGTGTGTGTATGTGGGGAAAGATGGTGTTTGAGCTAAGTCAGATGAGTTGGCATGATTATTGAACGTGATATGTTCAATCCCTGTTCATATTGGTATCTGTAACTTGTTCACATGGATACCTGCAACCTCATGATGCATGGTCTTTCCAAGTTAATTGATCATGTCATTGCACTCGAAGATGGCTTTCTGCAAACTTACCTACCTAGTGCTATATCATGCATTCTTATACCTTATTCCAAAACATGAGTTGCTTGCCAGTACATTCAAAGTACTTATTGTCTTTCCACTGGTTATTTAATTGTCCAGGCATGAAATATCAGGAATATGGTGAAGATTTCATTGGTGACGAACATGCGAACTAGGAAATTTCCCAGTCAAAATGCCTATAGGGTTAAGACAGATGACATGGGTTCATGCGTTCATTCAAGATTTCCGCTACTAGTTATGTTTGTTGTTTGGCCTTTAAGGCACTATCTATTTAAGACTTGACCTGAATGGTCTTTACTTGTGTAGGACGGTATGTACAAATGTAAGACTCTTGTTATTCAGCTTTTGTGTGTTAAGTGAGCATTGATCTTTGGTATCACTCTAAACGTGCGTTCGGTGATCACGACTTATGAGTCGGGGTACTCATAGAGCTGGTATCAGAGCCGTCCTGACTGTAGGAAGCCCTTAGTTAGCATGGACGTTAG
The DNA here is from genome assembly GCA_022496015.1 of Hordeum marinum. Classification (NCBI taxonomy): domain Eukaryota; kingdom Viridiplantae; phylum Streptophyta; class Magnoliopsida; order Poales; family Poaceae; genus Hordeum; species Hordeum marinum. The sequence continues at coordinate 142,615,373 of CM039675.1, read as the reverse complement.
TTAGGATAGAAATCCTCTTCAAAACTATGCGTAGTTGCTGAGTGTAACAGTTTCTATACATCTCTTCTAGTCTATTTCAACCCCTTACTGACTCTCCTAGCTTCGAACCTTTGTAGATGGCCCTCATACCTGAGAACCTCCTAGCATTTGGCTTCCCACTACTCCTTGAGGATAGCTTGGGGAAGTGCCAGTTTCTCCAACCACCCATTTTCCCCTACCACGAGCACTGGGTCATTGCCGTCATGAGGGAGTACCACGTTGAAGTGTTCGTAAAGGCAAATTACTGCCCGACGAGATGGTTCTTTGAAGGGCCACAGATGGAGACCTTGGAAATTGCACTCGAGACGGCAGCATGCAAGGCACTTCAACCTTTGAGACCTCATCCCATAGATGGCTGACGAGCCGACTACTTGTTACATACCTTTAATAAAGGACGACATTGGCTAAAGTAAAACTTTGGTTCCATATAGGGAGGATGGCACCCCGCTGAGGATCCAGACCTACTCCATCCTCTCCGCTGACAGTCAGGCTCACAACATAACTAAGGAGTCCGTGAAGCTCCGTTAGAAACTTCACCACACCCAGGAGCTACTTCGCCAAACCACTGACATCTTAACCCAAGGCCGAGTAGCAACCTCTGGATTTCCATCACATGCTTCAGGTGTGGCGAATATGGGCATCATGCTAGCAGGATCCCCATCAAGCAATCGAGTCTTCTTCCATCCTGGACAGGAGGCAGATCACTCCACCACCCAAGTATAAGAACCCCTAGGGTAGGACAAGCCATGTACCCCTGATGCGAAGTTGAGTCCGTGTAATGGTTCATATGAAACCATGTGTGCTTGTTGTTTGTTTTGTTGTTCGTGTCTCGATGCAAGTCGCTCTTTTTCCTTAGGCAACATGTAAGTGACTCCATCATCTATCTTATCTTAATATATGTGTTTGCTCTTTTGGCCTTTTTTGATCACACATGCACTATACGAACCCCCTTGGGCACGCTTTCGCTATTGCTTCTTTCCCCTCACGTATTTCCCAGTCGTTTGACCTGGCCGCTCCAAATAGGATGGTGACTGCAACCCGCAATAGCTCCATCACCAACCCTGAAGCCGACAACTCCAACCAGCAACAGGGATATGGAGAACACCCGAAGCATCTACAAGGCGACATTCCACCCCCCACCAACTCCACCGAAGAACATGACCATAGCTCAGTTTCTCCAAGTTCTCTAAGAGGAACGCCAGGCCAACCCTGCTACTATCTAGATGATCGCTCAAGTCCTTCTCAACAAGCAACAACAAGGCAGGAATGACAATGGCTGCTCCACTCTGTCGGAGTTCATGGGGAATTCGCCCAAACCTTCATCGAGACTGCTAAACCTCTGGATGCGGATAATTAGATCACACCATCGAGGACCTCCTTTCATTGGTCAAATGCAACAAGGATCATGAGAAGGTGCTTTATGCCTCTCACTGCCTCACAGGTACCGCCGGAGCTTGGTGGGATGGGTTGAAGGTCATGCAGGGCGACCGTGTGATCACCTCGGTTGACTCCAAGGAAGGATTCTGCATTTCCCACATTCCTTTTGGGATCAAGGCTACCAAGAAGAGAGAATTCCAAGCGATGAATCTAGGAAGTGTGTCTGTCAAGGAGTACATGCAGAAGTTCAACCTGTTGTCAAGGTATGCACTTGGAGATATCAACACTGAGGCTGCTAAGATGGAGCGCTTCACGGAAGGACTCTAGCAAACCCTGCAGTATCAGCTCATTGTCTACGACTATAAGACCTTCTTCGACCTGATGAACAAGGCTCTCATGCTTGAATACACAAGAGTCATGCCATGGAAGACACTCACAAGTGCAAGATAATCAGCAAGGGTAGTTCCAGCAACTAGAAGCCTCGCCTTGGTAGTCAGCCCCAACCAAGCCAACCTATAAGCCTTAGCATGTTAGGCATCCTACACCTTGTCCAACCTACCATCCTCGGCAATATGCCAATCCCAGGCCAGCTTACAACAACCCCAATAACAACAATGGCAACAGAAACAACAACAACAACAACTCTGGTTAGATCACATCCTTTGTATGTGGTCAACCTGGACACATATCTAAGTAGTGCCCCAATAGGAATCTAGATACACTATGCCTCAATGCACTAAACCAAGGTCAAGGCCGTGGAGTGCCACAAAGGAACCTAGCTCCCCACAACCATCCCAACAATGGCAATGGTCGTGTGAATCACGTCACTTCTAAGGAAGCCTAGGAAGACTCGAACGTCACACCGTGTATGTTCCTTGTCAATTCAACCCCAGTAACCGTATTATTTGAATGTGGATCTTTGCATTCTTTTGTTACTCAATAGTTTTCAATAGAGACTGGCATGAAGCCTACACCCCTGGGTAGTCATATGTTGGTTCAAACCCTAGGATCGGTTATGAGGACCAAGATAGGTTGTAAGGGAGTTGGGATTCTCATCAACGGAGTAGAGTTCAAAGCACACCTTATCATCCTGAAGTCGCAAGGCTTGGATGTGATCCTAGGCATGCACTGGTTAACCAAACAACAAGGCTTGGTAGACTATGCCAAGAGGACTGTTACCATGACCAATAGCCAAGGAGTTGAAGTCAAGTATATTCCCAACCCTGCCTCCACTCAAGCTGTCTGTGGGGAACTAAGTTGGATCAAGTGCCAGTGGTATGTGAATACCCTGATGTATTTCCTGATGAACTTCTGGGAATGCCTCCCTACCGAGGGAAAGCACATATGCTACCTTGGTGGTTTTGATAATTCATGACAACATACATTGTCTCTTGGACTGATATATCTACCTAGTTTATTTCAGGTTTAGTCCACAGAGATTGTTGGCAAAAGGGTGTGAGGAGATTCCCCAAGAATAATAAGAAGAGGAAGGAATAGGATTGGCAAAGCTTCAAGCTAGAAGACTCTCTTTTTTACTTTTTGAGAAATAAATTCGAGTTAATAGGAAAGCCAATACACCAAACTTTGGCATTTGGTATCCCAAGGCATCTTGTTTTAATCTTTTTGGATATTCCGACTCAGACTATGCCGGAGACAAGGTTGATAGAAAATACACCTCAGGTACTTGTCAATTTCTTGGTAGATCTCTTGTGTCTTGGTCCTCCAATAAAGAAAACTCGGTATCGCTATCTACTGCTAAAGCGGAATACATTGCCATTGGATCATGTTGTGCTCAATTGCTATGGATTACTCAAACTCTTAAGGATTATGGCATACATGTGAGACTTGTACCATTGTTATGTGACAATGAGAGTGCAACCAAAATTGCTTATAATCCCATGCAACATTCACGAACTAAGCATATTCAGGTTCGACATCATTTCATTCGTGATCATGTTGCCAAAGGAGATATCAATCTCAAGCATGTTCGTACCGAGAAACATTTGGCCAATATCTTTACTAAGGCACTTGATGAGAACATATTTTTTCACTTGAGGAGTGATTTGAACAGCCATGATGATTCAAACTTCAGCTAGACTCACTTGGTTGCATGCAAGAGCATGATATTACATGATACTTCCATGATACACTTGACAAGCTATCTTAAACCATGGAAATATATGATCCCTTGTATTGCAGCTAAGTTTTTCTAGGTACTTGGAAGAACTTCACTCTACATGATTGCCAACAACTCATATCATAAGTGATCTTGTCATGACCAAGTATGCACAACCCTTGTTTGATGATGGAAGGAAGAAGACAATGCAACCATATCCTTGGCATATACTAGATATCATTACAATTGCTATATATACATCAAATAGTATCAAGTCATTGTGATATACCTTGTTCTTCCTTACTTGACTAACCCATGTAGGTGAAAAGAGAACCAAAAGGATCAAGGAGTGCTCCTAACTCAAAATGATCTTCATCAACATCGAGCATCCACAACAAGTTCCCCTATATGCTACGCCATCAACATCACTGAAAGGTATGTGCTCATATTCTTGAAAAAGCTTTACTCCAAGTCATGATATAAAGCAAATCAAGTGATTTGAAAACGTTAAAATTCTTAATCGAAAAATGGTAACCCCATTTTGAGCTTAACCATGATTATGACCTATGATCAAGAATTCTTGCTTGGCATCTAAGGCAATATACTCTAATATAGGTGACCTAGTCACCGACCATCATCTAGAAGAAGCTACTTGTGTGGTTCATCCTATATTTGCATGATTTCCTAGAACCATTTAAATATTCTCTAGTTGATATTTCTCTATAAATTATATAATATTTTCTTCGCAGATCTTTTTGACATTTCACTCCAAGTTTTTGAAAAATTTCAAACTTTCTATTTAGACCTCGGTGTCTTCGACTCAAACCACTCGGTTTCCCCGATTCAGTAGATGAGCTGCATGGCCACAATTCGTTTCCATCGACTAGTTTGTCTTGGAGCCACCAATTTTGATTTCTTCTCTGGTTTATGTTCATATTAGCAAACCCTTATTTCTTCAGTGATCCCTTTGATAAAAACAAACTGTAAGGGGGACAAACTCTATTCTAGGATCCCTAAGTCAAATGAGGAGAAATCTCACAAGATTTTAGAGCAGTGCAAGGGGGAGAAATTGTTCTCTATGATCCCTTAGACTTTAGTGCTCTCTATGATTCTCACATTTCCTTGAACCCTACATTTAATGACCCTTATTCTCTAGGATCCCTTCCAACTCAATGATCCCTGTGTCTGACCCTGTGTTTGTAACTTTTTGGAAATTAATGCCAAAGAGGGAGAAATACCAAAGCTTCAATGCTAAGCGGGGTATACATGCTTCCACGCTAAGGGGGAGATACATGCTTCAATGCAAATGGGGAGATATAATTAAGGGGGATAATATCAAGCCTTATGCATACATAGACAAGACGGAGAATGCCAAAGTAGGGGGAGAGATTTGTTTCATTGTTTCCTAATGGAGAGAGAGCATGCCTAATCTGGTTCTATCATTGCTATTCTCAAGTTAGAGTTGTCTCACCCTATCCACTACCAATATGTACATGCTAAGATTCGAGGGGAGATGGAGACCTACAGTTTCACATTTAGGGGAGAAAGCTCTAAATGATATTAGAGACATATCAATCTTAAGGAATACTATCTTCTGTATGTTTCCACATCTTGGTACTATTGAGTTCTAGTGCATTTGGATTTGTAGAATACTCTTGTGTTTCCTAACATTGTTTTCTCAGGTGTGTTTCTACTACTAAAATGCTTAAGAACTCAAGGTAAATATATGAATGGTATCTTTGATCAACATGATCTCTTGCTTCCTGCACATACTATTTGCAAGGGTGAAGTGTTGAGAAAGGATATAACTCATTTCATGTATACTTGCTTCATATAGCCAGGATACACAAGACTCATCATAACCCCTGTACTATATGTGTGTCCACTACTTCACGATGCTGCTAATGCGACACTTCAATCGGAGACACTTCAAAGAAACTTTGTGCGATGCAGGAATCGCAAACGGTATAGTTCAAGCTCCGTCGCCAATGACCCACATTGTGTGCGATGTAGGATCCATCAAATACTATTCAGGAAATATTTGCGTGCGGGATCTACCGCATACAATTGACTTTTAAGAATTGTTTGTGATGAGGCAAAATGGCACAAATGGTTAATCAAATATAGATGTCTGTGATGTACGGCATACAGGTCCCTCATGTGAACTCTTTGTGATGATACGTAAGAACCCAAACGGTTCGGCGTAACAAGGTGTGTGTGATTGGCTGCAAACAGTTCGATAATTAGAACTTTGTGCTATAATTCTGTACAACGCATATGATTTCTTGTTCTGAATTGTGTGCTTGACATGGCACACAATTCAAGAAACCAAATGTGTGTGATATTGTGAATGATCACTGGCGAATCTGTATTCTTAACCGTTTGCAATGAGACCGAGAAGATAGACAGAGTTAAGGAATAAATATGAGCCAATGACAATAGAATTAAGGATTACGGTCTGTTTTACTTCTTCTTGTTGTTAGATGGCCCCGCACCATCGTCTTGACGTGAACGCTTCTTGCCGTCAAAAGCTGGATTTTCATCGCCGTCGTCGTTGATGTCCTTCTTGTCATCCTCCTTGTTTGACAATTCCTCCTCATCATCATCGTCATTGTATTCTTAGTCCTTCGGAGGCTCGTCATCATCTTCCTCCTTGTCCGACCATTCTTGCTCCTCCTCATCATTGTCGTCTTCTTCGTCCTTCGGCGGGTCCTCGTCCGTCTAGTCATCGTCTGATGACTCCGGCGGTGGCCTCCCTTCCATGAGAAGATCTAATTGAGGTCAAGCTTAATGCCGGACTCACACTACTAGGAGAAACCTTATAGGCAGGAGCCTACTAGTAGCGCTGAAAAAATACAAACGCTGCTGCTAAGTACCAGTATCGCTGTATTCGGGCAGCACTACAAGTAAGGGCTTAGCACTAGCGCTGGAATCTAGAAAAGCGATGCTGCTACAGGGCCCTCGATGATCCCACTGACCGTTTTTATAGTAGCAACGCTTTCCTCAAGAAAGCGCTACTTCTAAATCTCCTATCAGTAGCGCGTGTTACCGACCAGCGCTACTGCTAAGTGGGTCATGCACTTATCCTCTTCGCCCCGCAGGACCCCTCTCTCTCTCACTCTCTACTCTCTCCCTCCTCACTCCCTCCCTCTCCCTGCATCGTGCCGCCGCTCCTCACTCCCTCCCTCTCCCTGCGCCGCCACCACCGCCTTGACCCTCACTCCCTCCCTTTCCCTACGCCACCGCCGCCGCTCCTCACTCCGTCCCTCTCTGCTCTGCATTGCTGCCCTACCCGTCAATCCCTCCCTCTCCCCCTCCTCACTCTCTCCCTCTCCACTCCATGCCGCCACCGCCATAGGTCCTCCCTGGCGACCTGGCCCTTAACCCCGACCGCCATCTCGACCTCGACCCCGACCCCGACCGCGACCCCCGCGACCTTGACCCCGACATCGACCCCGACCTATGGTGAGACATCCCCATGCCTACAGGGTTCTTGCTAGGGACTAGATGATGCCCCGAACGTTCTTGCAGGAATATTTGCAATATATATATATTGTCTTTTATTATTTTCTATATATTTGCTTGATGAGGTGTCATACTTGCATGTTCAGAAAAATAGGTTAGTGGGCGCTAGCTAAATTCAAATGAGATGATTGTTGGGCAGATGATAACTAGAAAGTAAAACATTAAAAGATGAAAAACATCTCATAGGAACTTGTCTCGATATCGATGATGCCTGGCCCGCATCCTTGTCGTCGAGTGGTCGGCGAGAGCCTGCTTGATAGGCGCCATGTCCGGAACTGGGCTCCGCCAGGCTGGCACTGGGAGGTGCTACCTTCCTAGGCTCGGAGCTTGGTGAGGAATCCAGGTTTCTTCGTCGACCTGGAGCTTCTGTGGTTGTGGTCACGTGGGCCACCTATGGTGCAGAGGGAGCGGGGCCCAGCGGAGGTGGTACGTCACCGTGTCAGGGAGGAGGACGAGCATGTCCGTCGCTACATGGCGGCGTTGGATGCCACGTTTAACTATACTTGTCAGATTCTTTAGGGATCTCACCCGAGTTATGATCCCGTGATGGTTCCTTATCTTTGTCTGTCCACCATACGCGACTCAGGAACCACTAGTGACTTAGATTATTCGATAGTATTTGATCTTTATTAGTGATCGTATATGATAATATTCGAGATGTATTAATTAATATTTGATGATGCATTAACTAGATTTTTCGGGATGATGTATTAGTGATATTATATTCGAGTTCATTTTAAATGTATTAGTGATACTTTATCGGTATAATGCATGGGGGTTGCCTCCTCTTCTTCTCTTCTTTGTGATATATTGAAGCGCGTGCCATAATTTTTGAATCATGAACATCGGAAATGTCATCATCATCCGACGATGATAGGATCCAAGAGTGTGAATTTTGCGGTGAAGACAAGGGTCTTTGCGACTAGCCTAGGCTGTGAGACGACAGGTTCTTAACCATGAAGCTTTACGAGGACTTCAATATTTCTACAATACGCTATGATGGAAGTGTTTTTTTGTAATTAAGCATGACTTATATTTCTTTGCTTCAGCGTGTAACTTATGTTTTATACAATTCGACTAGTTCATGCCCTGTCATGCAAGACGATATTTCTTGGAGAGGCTCGGTTTCAAAGAGCACGAGAGTTTCGAGACGAGGACAACCAACCTGAGGACTAAACATGGTGACACATTTTACGTGAAAGTAATGAATGCACTTAATGACACAGAATTAGGGTGCTCAAATTGGGAAGCTCTTTGCAAGGCATATGGATTTCAAGAGGATATGGAAATAACCTTCGATCTTTATCCTGAAGATCATATTGAAGGTAACATCGATATTTGGGTGGATGTCGATATGCTTCCGGTTTTATCTCCATATGAGTTTGTCAACCATGCATATTTGTCAAGTAATTTTCATTCTATATTTGAAAAAAGTTGGTGTTCATCCATACTAAATTTTTTAATTTATAATTTACAGATTATTTCGTTTCTTCAAGTGAAACACATAACATAATTGACATGACACACTACACATATGGATCTAATCTAACTTGGCAGGAGAAGGATGATTTTATCAACTTTGTTATTGGTGTCCTAGTTGGTAGGGAGATCTTCCCTTATAATTTGGGAACTGGCCCAAATTGTGCATTGTACATGACACTAGTGCATAGGTTGAGGACGAATGACATTCGTGGAAATATGTTGGTATGAGTTGCTAATAAAGTACACTATTATTGCGTAAATGGTATTGATTACATTGCTAACTAGGCTACTATTATGTTCTTCAACAAAAACTGCCAAATGAAGTTGTGCCTTCGTTGATGCAACCCAAAGGTGTTGGAAATATGCCCTAGAGGCAATAAATAAAGTCTTTATTATTGTATTTCTTTGTTCATGATAATCGTTTATTATCCATGCTATAATTTTATAAATTGGAAACATGGATACATGTGTGGGTACAGAGACAAACACAATGTCCCTAGTATGCCTCTAGTGAACTAGCTCGTTGATCGAAAGATGGTTAAGGTTTCCTAGCCATGGACATGAGATGTCATTTGATAACGAGATCACATCATTAGGAGAAAGATGTGATGGACAAGACCCAAACTACAAACGTAGCTTATGATCGTGTCAGTTTATTGCTACTGTTTTCTGCATGTCAAGTATATGTTCCTATGACCATGAGATCATGCAACTCACAGATATCGGAGGAGTACCTTGTGTGTATCAAACGTCGCAACGTAACTAGGTGACTATAAAGGTGCTCTACAGGTGTCTCCGAGGGTGTCTATTGAGTTGGCATGGATCAAGACTGGGATTCGTTACTCTGTGTGACGGAGAGGTGTCTCAGGGCCCACTCGGTAATACAACATCACAATAAGCCTTGCAAGCAATGTGACTAAGTATTAGTTACGGGAACTTGTATTACCGAATGAGTAAAGAGACTTGCCAGTAACGAGGTTGAACTAGGTATGGAGATACCGACGATCGAATCTTGGGCAAGTAACATACCGAAGAACAACGGGAACATTATACGGGATTAACTGAATCCTTGACATAGAGGTTCGACCGATAAAGATCTTCGTAGAATATGTAGGAACCAATGTGTACATCCAGGTACCGCCATTGGTTATTGACCATAGAGGTGTCTCGGTCATGTCTACATAGTTCTCGAACCCGCGGGGTCTGCACACTTAAGCTTTGGTGACGTTTCGGTAGTATAGAGTGATGTATGGTGGTGACTGAAGTTTCTTCGGAGTCCTAGATGAGATCTCGAACATCATGAGGAGCTCCTGAATGGTCTGGAGGTAAAGATTCATATATAGGAAGTCCTGTTTTGGTCGCCAGAAAAATTCCGGCTCATCAATAGTGTACCGGGAGTGCCGGTAGTGTACCGGGAGGCCACCGGGAGAGGTATTTCAACCCAAGAGGGTACATGGGCTGTAGGAGGGTGTAAACCAGCCCTTAGTGGGCTGGTGGAACATCCACAAGAGGCCCATGCAGCTGGAGGAAAAAAGGCCTAAGAGAAAAAGTGGAAAAAAGGCAAAATAGGGTGAATCCTAGTCCTACTAGGATTGGAGGTGGACTCCACCTCTCCCTCTCTCCTTTGGCTGAAGCAAGGAGGCCTTGTCCCTTGTGCCAGGTCCTCTCCTCCTCTCCTCTTATATATACTGGAGGTTTTAGGGTTTTTTGCATTAGTTTTTTCAGCCACGTGCTACCCATTCCTCAAGTGCATAGTTTCTCTTCTAGATCGGTTTTCTGCAGTGCTTAGGCAAAGCCTTGCCAGAATAGCTCCACCACCATCGCCGGAGCACTGTCAAGCTGCCAGAGAACTCTTCTTCCTCTCCACTCCTTCTTGCTAGATCAAGACGGTGGAGATCGTCATCAAGCTATACGTGTGCTGAACGCGGAGGTGTCGTCCGTTCGGTGCTAGATCGGAAGGATCGTGATCAAGCTCGTGAGACGGTTCGTGATCAAGTTCGTGGGACGGATCGTGATCGGATCACGCGACAGATCGTGATTGGATCGCGGGACGGATCGTGATTGGATCATGAGACGCACGGCGATTTGGATTGCGAAGACGTTCGACTACACCAACCGCGTTTCTTAACGCTTCCCGCTTAGCGATCTACAAGGGTATGTAGATCCACTCTCCCTCTCGTAGATGCTCATCACCATGGATAGATCTGCGTGTGCGTAGGAATTTTTTTGTTTCCCATGCAACGTTCCCCAACAGTGGCATCATGAGCTACGTCTATGTGTAGATGAGATCTCGAGTAGAACACAAAAGGTTTGTGGGCGTTGATGCTTAGATTGCTTCCTCCCTTGGTCGTATTTTGGTTCAGCGGTAATGTGAGATGAAGCGGCCCGGACCAACATTACTCATATGCTTACGAGAGACCGGTTCCCTCGATGCAACGTCTTGCCTAGATGGCTTGCGGGTGGTAGTTTCTCTCACTTTAGTTGGATCGGATTCGACAAAGGCGGTCCTTGAGAAGGTTGAAAAGCAAATTATGTATCACCGTTGTGGTTTATGCGTAGGTGAGAATTGTTCTTGCTAGAAACCCGTAGCAGCCACGTAAAACATGCAACAACAATTAGAGGACGTCTAACTTGTTTTTGCAGGGTATGTTGTGATGTGATATGGCCAATTACATGATGTGATATATGTGATGTATGAGATGATCATGTGATGTATAGAATTTCATGACTGGCATGTCGATGAGTACGACAACCAGCAGGAGCCATAGGGTTGTCTTTAACTATTGTATGACCTACGTGTCAATCATTAAGCCCTGTGTAATGCTTTACTTTGTCGCTAAACGGTAGCAATAGTAGTAGAAGCATGGTGGGCGCGACAACCCCGATGGCAACACGTTGATAGAGATCAAGATGATGGAGATCATGGTGTCATGCTGGTGACGATGGAGATCATGCCGGTGCTTTCATGATGGATATCAAAAGCACAAGTTCATGGCCATATCATGTCACTTATGAATTGCATGTGATGTTAATCCTTTTATGCACCTTGTTTTTCTTAGTATGACGGTAGCATTATAAGGTGGTCCCTCACTTAAATTTCAAGATAAATTGTGTTCTCCCCGAGTGTGCACTGTTGCGAAAGTTCGTCATGTTGAGACACCACGTGATGATCGGGTGTGATAGACTCTACGTTCACATACAATGGGTGCAAGCCAGTGTTGCACGCGCAAAACACTCGGGTTAAACTTGACGAGCCTAGCATGTATAGACATGGCCTCGGAACACAAGAGACCGAAAGGTCGAACATGAATCATATAGTAGATATGATCAACATAATGATGTTCACCATTGAAGCCACCTCAACTCACGTGATGATCGGACTTGAGTTGGTGGATTTGGATCATGTGACACTCAGATGACCTGAGGGATGTCAATTTGAGTGGGAGCTTTAGTAATTTGATTAACTAAACTCATTATCTTGAACAAAGTCTAAGTAAACTTTGCATATCTATGTTGTAGATCAATGGCTCGCGCAGTAGCACCCTTGAATTTTAATGTGTTCCTAGAGAAAGCTAAGTTGAAAGATGATGGAAGTAACTTTGTTGGCTGGGCCCGTAATCTAAGTATTATCCTCATGGCTTCCCAGAAATCATATGTCCTTGATGCACCGCTTGGTGACCAACCAGAAGACATGACCTCCGAAGACGTTAAGAACGCTTGGGAGGCACGTACTGGAGATTACTCAATAGTTCAGTGTGCAATATTGTATGGCTTAGAACCGGGACTTCGAAGACGTTTTGAACATCATGGAGCATATGAGATGTTCTAGGAGTTAAAGTTTATCTTTCAGTAGAATGCTCGGATCGAGATGTATGAAACCTCCGATAAGTTCTATGCTTGCAAGATGGAGGAGAACGGGTCTATCAGTGAACATATACTCAGAATGTCTAGGTATTCAACTCGTCTAGCGGAGTTGGGAATTGCCCTTCCGCCAGAGGTAATCACTGACAGAGTTCTTCAATCACTGCCACCTAGTTACAAGAGCTTTGTGATGAACTATAACATGCACAGGATGAACAAGTCAGTCGTCGAGCTGTTTGCGATGCTAAAAGTCGCTGAGTCTGAAATGAAGAAAGAACAACAAGTTCTGATGGTCAATAAAACCACTATCTTCAAGTAAAATGGCAAAGTCAAGGGCAAGGGCAAGAAGGGTAAAACCAAGAAGGATGGCAAAGCAGTTGCTACTCCTGTAAAGAAGCCCAAGCATGGACCCAATCCAGAAACTGAGTGCTTTCATTGCAAGGGAACTGGTCACTGGAAGCGGAACTGCCCCAAGTACCTGGCTGACAAGAAGGCGGCCAATGACAAACAAGGTATATATGATATACATGTTATTGATGTGTACCTTACTAGCTCTCGTAGTAGTGCCTGGGTATTTGATACCGGATCGGTTGCTCACATTTGCAACTCAAAGCAGGAACTACGGAATAAACGAAGGCTAGCAAAGGACGAAGTGATGATGTGCGTGGGAAATGGTTACAAGGTTGATGTGATAGCCGTCGACACGCTCTCTCTTCGATTACCATCGGGATTAGTGATGAACCTGAATAATTGTTATTTAGTGCCTGCGTTAAGCATGAACATTATATCTGGATCTTGTTTATTGCGAGACGGTTACTCATTTAAATCAGAGAATAAAGGTTGTTCTATTTATATGAGTAATATATTTTATGGTCATGCACCCAATGTTAGAGGTTTATTCATATTGAATCTTGATAGTGATGACACACATGTTCATAACATTGATGCCAAAAGATGTAGAGTTGATAATGATAGTACCACTTTCTTGTGGCATTGCCGTTTAGTTCATATTGGTGTAAAACATATGAGGAACCTCCATGCTAATGGACTTTTGGATTCACTTGATTTTGAATCACTTGACACATGTGAACCATGCCTCATGGGCAAGATGACTAAAACGCCGTTCTCTGGAACAATGGAATGGGCGAGTGACTTATTGTAAATCATACATATTGATGTGTGCGGTCCAATGAATGTTACAGCGCGTGGTGGATATCGTTATTTTCTCACCTTCACTGATGACTTAAGTAGATATGGGTACATTTACTTAATGAAACACAATTCTGAAACGTTTGAAAAGTTCAAGCAATTTCAGAGTGAAGTTGAGAATCATCGTAACAAGAAGATTAAGTTCCTACGATCTGATCGAGGAGGTGAATATCTAAGTTATGAGTTTGGCAGTCACTTAAGACAATGTGGAATTGTTTCACAGTTGACACCGCCCGGAACACCACAGTGTAATGGTGTGTCCGAATGTCGTAATCGAACCTTATTAGATATGGTGCATTCTATGATGTCTCTTGCTGATTTGCCACTATCATTTTGGGGTTATGCATTAGAGACAGCTGCATTCACTTCAAATAGGGCACCATCAAAATCCGTTGAGACGATGCCATATGAACTGTGGTTTGGAAAGAAGCCAAAGTTGTCGTTTCTTAAAGTTTGGGGATGTGATGCTTATGTCAAAAAGCTTCAGCCTGAAAAGCTGGAACCCAAAGCGGAGAAATGCGTCTTCATAGGATACCCGAAAGAGACAGTCGGGTATACCTTCTATCTCAGATCCGAAGGCAAAGTGTTTGTCGCTAAGAACAGAACATTTCTTGAGAAAGAGTTTCTCTCGAAAATAGAGCTTGATGAGGTTATTGAACCTTTATTTCTTGAGGAAAATAGAGCTTGATGAGGTTATTGAACCTTTATTTCAACCAGAAAGTAGCGCAACGCAGAAAGATGTTTCTCTGGAACCTATGATGGTAGAAGAGGAAGTTAATGATGATGATCATGAAGCTTCGGATCAAGCTGCTATTGAACCTCGTAGGTCAACAAGGTCGCGTACTACCCCTGAGTGGTACGGCAACCCTGTTTTGGAGGTTATGTTATTGGACAACAATGAACCTACGAGCTATGGAGGAGCAGTGATGGTCCCGGATTCTAACAAATGGTTAGAGGCCTTGAAATCCGAGATGGGATCCATGTATGAAAACAAAGTATGGACTTTGGAAGTATTACCTGAAGGGCGAAAGGCCATTCAAAACAAATGGATCTTTAAGAAGAAGACAGACGTGGACGGTAATGTCACCGTCTATAAAGCTCGACTTGTGGCAAAGGGTCTTTCGCAAGTTTAAGGAGTTAACTACGATGAGACTTTCTCACCCATATCGATGCTTAAGTCTGTCAGAATCATGTTAGCAATAGCTGCTTATGTCGACTATGAAATTTGGCAGATGGATGTCAAAACAGTGTTCCTCAACGGTTTCCTTGAGGAAGAGTTGTATATGATGCAACCCGAAGGTTTTGTCGATCCATAGAATGCTGACAAAGTTTGCAAACTCCAGCAACCATTTATGGACTGGTGCAAGCATGTCGGAGTTGGAATAAGCGCTTTGATGAGGTGATTAAAGCGTTTGAGTTTATAAAAGTTTACGGAGAACCTTGTATTTACAAGAAAGTTAGTGGGAGCTCTATAGCGTTTCTAGTATTATATGTGGATGACATATTGTTGATTGGAAACAATATAGAAATGCTGGAAAGCATGAACGAATATTTGAATATGAGTTTTTTAATGAGGGACCTAGGAGAAGCTGTTTTCATATTAGGCATTAAGATCTATAGAGATAGATCGAGACGCTTAATAGCACTTTCACAGAGCAAATACCTTGATAAAGTTTTGAAGAAGTTCAAAATGGAACAGTCCAAGAAGGGGTTCTTGCCTGTGTTACGAGGTGTAAAGTTGAGTAAGACTCAATGCCCAGTAACTGCAGAAGTTAGAGAAAAGCTGAGTGTCATCCCCTATGCTTCAGCCATAGGCTCTATCATGTATGCAATGCTGTGCACAAGACCAGATGTCAGCCTTGCCATAAGTATGGCCTAAAGGTTTCAACGTGATCCTGGAATGGAGCACTGGCAAGCGGTCAAGAATATCCTTAAGTACCTGAAAAGGACTAAGGAAATGTTTCTCGTTTATGGAGGTGAAGAAGAGCTCGTCATAAAGGGTTACGTCAATGCAAGCTTTGACACTGATCTGGACGACTCTAAGTCGCAAACCGGATACGTATTAATTCGTAAAGGGGGAGCGGTAAGCTGGTGCATTTCTAAGCAAAGCGTGCTAGCTGATTCTACGTGCGAAGCAGAATACATCGCAGCCTCAGAGCTGGCGAAGGAAGGTGTCTGGATGAAGCAGTTCATGACAGATCTTGGAGTAGTGCCCAGTGCACTGAATCCAATGAACCTGTTCTGTGACAACACTGGTGCTATTGCTCTGGCCAAGGAACCAAGGTTTCACAAGAGGACTAGACATATAAAGCGACACTTGAACACCATCCACGATTACATCATGGAGAAAGACATAAATATTTGCAAAGTGCACACGGATCTGAATGTTGCAGACCCGTTGACTAAACCTCTTCCAAGGGCTAAACCTGATCAACACCAGAACAGCATGGGTGTTCGATTCATTACAATTTAAATCACATCGTGATGTGAACTAGATTATTGACTCTAGTGCAAGTGGGAGACTATTGGAAATATGCCCTAGAGGCAATAAATAAAGTGTTTATTATTGTATTTCCTTGTTCATGATAATCGTTTATTATCCATGCTATAATTGTATTAACTGGAAACAAGGATACATGTCTGGGTACATAGACAAACAAAATATCCCTAGTATGCCTCTAGTGAACTAGCTCGTTGATCGAAAGATGGTTAAGGTTTCCTAGCCATGGACATGAGATGTCATTTGATAACGGGATCACATCATTAGGAGAATGATGTGATGCACAAGACCCAAACTACAAGTGTAGCTTATGATCATGTCCGTTTATTGCTACTGTTTTCTGCATGTCAAGTATATGTTCCTATGACCATGATATAATGCAACTCACAGATATCGGAGGAGTACCTTCTGTGTATCAAACGAGGCAACGTAACTGGGTGACTATAAAGGTGCTCTACAGGTGTCTTCGAGGGTGTCTCTTTAGTTGGCATGGATCAAGACTGGGATTTGTTACTCCGTGTGACGGAGAGGTGTCTCAGGGCCCACTCGGTAATACAACATCACAATAAGCCTTGCAAGCAATGTGACTAAGTGTTACTTACGAGATCTTGTATTATGGAACGAGTAAAGAGACTTGCCAGTAACGAGGTTGAACTAGGTATGGAGATACCGGTCATCGAATCTCTGGCAAGTAACATATCGAAGAACAAAGGGAACATCATACGGGATTAACTGAATCCTTGACATAGAGGTTCGACCGATAAAGATCTTTGTAGAATATGTAGGAACCAATGTGGACATCTAGGTCCCGCCATTGGTTATTGACTGTAGAGGTGTCTCGGTCATGTCTACATAGTTCTCGAACCCGCAGGGTCTGCACACTCAAGGTGTGGCGACGTTTCGGTAGTATAGAGTTATGTATGGTGGTGACCGAAGTTTGTTCGGAGTCCCGGATGAGATGCCGGACGTCATGAGGAGCTCCGGAATGGTCTGGAGGTAAAGATTCAGATATAGGAAGTCCTGTTTTGGTCGCAGGAAAAGTTTCGGGCTCATCGATAGTCTACCAGGAGTGTCGGTAGTGTACCGGGAGGCCACCGGGAGGGTATTTCGACCCAAGAGGCTACATTGACTGTAGGAGGGTGTAAACCAGCCCTTAGTGGGCTTGTGGAACATCCACAAGAGGCCCATGCGGCTGGAGGAAAAAAGGCCTAAGAGGAAAAGTGGAAAAAGGCAAAATAGGGTGAATCCTAGTCCTACTAGGATTAGAGGTGGACTCCACCTCTTCCTCTCTCCTTCGGCCGAAGCAAGGAGGCCTTGGCCCTTGTGCCAAGGTGTCTCCTCCTCTCCTCTTATATATACTGGAGGTTTTAGGGTTTTTCGCACTAGTTTTTTCAGCCATGTGCTACCCGTTCCTCCAGTGCATAGTTTCTCCACTAGATCGGTTTTCTGAAGTGCTTAGGCGAAGCCCTGCCGGAATTGCTCCACCACCATCACCGGAGCGCCGTCAGGCTGCCGCAGAACTCTTCTTCCTCTCCACTCCTTCTTGCTGGATCAAGATGGTGGAGCTTGTCATCAAGCTATACGTGTGCTAAACGCGAAGGTGCCATCCGTTTGGTGCTAGATCGGAAGGATCGTGATCACGCTCGTGAGACGGTTAGTGATCAAGTTCGTGGGATGGATCGTGATCGGATTGCGGGATGGATCATGATTGGATCACGGGATGGATCGTGATTGGATCGTGGGACGCACGGCGATTTGGATCGCGAAGACGTTCGACTACACCAACCGCGTTTCTTAACACTTCCTGCTTAGCGATCTACAAGGGTATGTAGATCCACTCTCCATCTCGTAGATGCTCATCACCTTGGATAGATCTGCGTGTGCGTAGGAAAATTTTTGTTTCCCATGCAATGTTCCCCAACAAAAGGTAATATGACAATTAAAAGCCCTATGAGGCCCAAGTTCTCTTTTGCATACTCGACTGAGCGCAAACCACCAAGACGACTCCAAATTGAAGCATGGGGACAAATAAAGAAGGATCGCAAGGCACATGTTGGAGACCGTTGGATCTCTTTGCTTCATCATGGACACATAGGTATTAATTTTTTTTATGTCATTTTACCTAGGAGGGAGGACCAGCTCCTATGAGAGAAAAACTTAGTTAAATTGTATGATCAATTAGGATGATTACTATTATGATGTTTTCTTCTAATTCAACATCATCACTTGCATCCATGCACTTTAATCTAAATGTAGTTGTTGGAACAATAATTATTGATGTTGTCATATGATGAAACTACTGTATAGAGTATGGAAAAATACGTAGAGGGGAATGTAATCTTAGAAAGCAGGAATATTAGCAGTAGCGCTGGTCTGCATCTAGCGGTAGCGCTGGTTTACAAGTAGCGCTGTTCTCTTCCAGCGCTACTGCTAACCGTACTTACCAGTAGTGCCGGTTATCCAGCGCTACTGCTACAACATAGTTGTAGCGCCTTAATAGTAGCACGGCCACCAGCACTGCTACTAAGGGTAATTCCAGCGCTACTACTAAGCTTTCTCCTAGTAGTGTCATAGAAGACGAGCGCGATGATTCTATGGTTAACCCTAGACTGGTGGAACTGTCGTACTAGCTTTCGCTCGACATTGCTGAGCGCGTGGAAGTGTAGAGTGGTTGGTCGGGACGATGAATATAGTGGCAACTTAATCGTGGTGTGAAGAAAAGAGAAATAGTTATTTGAGCGAGGGATTGGAGGATTATATTGCTGCCTTGGCAAGCGGTTAGAATTCCGATATAATGAACCGCAATTTTGTGCACCCGGTCCGTCGCTCTAAATTTACGCTATTGTGTAGTTCTCGATATGCCAAATGTTTGACATGTGTACATTTTAGGATTTCATACGGTTCGCTAGATGCATTATTTAACTACACACATGCTTATATGAAACACAACAGGTGTGAACTAGTAAGCATTTAACAAAGTAGAGTTCGTAAGCATAGATGAGCTCCCCTTATTGATGTTGCCATTAATAATCAAGTGAAACCCCTAATGATCATTGCAAACAGCGCGTAGAAGATGGCTAATGCCGCAACTACAACTACACATGCTAGTTCCTTCTTGTCTCTTGCTTTCATCTGTTGCTTGTGATTGATTCTTTCTTGCTTCATCATAGTGATCGTACACTCCAGATTAGTCAGTTTATCCTTCAGCTTTACGTTATCTTTTGCAAGCTTGGTGATAACACTCCAAGATCTGCCATGAGCACGAGTGGGGACATTAATTGAACTTAAGGGATGAACTTATCACTAACCTCTAAGGGGCAACCGAGAAACCGCCTGCCAATGTCGAATCCCTCCGTGCATACACATCGAGCGAGAGTGTGTTCGTGCACACAACTCAGCTTTTGGTACTTCTCAGTGGCGCAAAACTCGAAATCGAACTCATGTTGCGGGAGTCTGCTGGAGTGAAACTCTGGATCTGACATTTGATCGATTTCGTGTGTGAGTGTCATGCTTAAAATATGAGGAATGATTGGGACCTGACAAGAAGATTCTGACCCGTAGTACAACGGCCTCCTGGTGACCTTAGGCAAGTCCTCGACGGTAACCACCATCGTGGTTGCGTCGCCAATGGCGCTGCCAAGAGCGTCTATACGAACCGGTGCAGCCACATAGAAACCATCAGCACCGCTCGTCCATATTTCCCAAATGTCAACACCATGCTAGGGAATTTGGGCGCCAGGGATTTTGAAGTTATTTATTGATTTGGTGAAGACGGGGAAACTATGGGGATCTGATGGTAATGGTCGGGTGAACTATTTATCGCATTCTTGTGTATATGGCACACGGTTTCCCAAATCAAATCATGAGAGATAGAACGTGCGTGATACACGGCTTCTGTAACATGACCGTTTGTGATGTCCTTCCCGGTACATATGGGTGCATTAAACAACTGCTCTCTGGACCCCCCCCCCCAAAATGTTATGCTGATAGAGATGTCGGCAGTGACCGAGGCAGCGGCTGATGGATAGGAGGTCAATCCGGTGTCGGCGTTAAAGGGAGTCCAGTCTCGATCGGTCAGTGGTGGCGGCATTATAGTAGGTCAATCCTTGGTCAGTGGTGGCGGCGTGACAGGAGGTCAATCCTCGGTCGACAACAAGGGATATAGGAGGAGCTCAATCCTCGTGGTCGGCACCAGCGTGACCGGAGCACGTCCCTCCCGGTCATAGGCGGGATAGTGGAGCCCGGACTACATGGAGGTGCCCCGCTAAGATCTGCTCCTCGACCCTGCTATCTCGCCATGCCGCTGCCAATTAATTAAGGTATTATTTTCCTTGAGTGGCCTAATTAAGTTATTAAATTCATATAATGGTAGTACCGATGATGCATGTAAATTGACTGGTTGATTAGTCTCATTGCATGGTTGGGTAACATTATGCATCGCCCTCCATAAATTTTGAAAATAAAATCTTGTGATTTATTCACCCATATAATGGATGCAACGTGTGTAGATGGAACTATCTGAATGGATTGGGGATTGGACAGGCTCAAAGTATAGGGATGGCATGAGCGAGTTCATGACTTTGGCTGGACGAACAAAGAAGAGAATTTGCAAACAATATTACGTCCTGTGTCCATGCAAGGATTGTGGAAATACGGTCTCAATCCCAATTTATGAGGCCGAGTTACACTTATACAAAAGGGGATTCATGGGTGGTTACACAAGATGGACTAAACATGGTGAAGCGTCGGTTATGGATGAGTGTAATAACCCTCCTGTCAGCGAGGTGCCAAACCCCGATCAGAGTCGCATGGGTGATAAATTTAACCTCGGAGCTCAGACGTCAAGCTACATACAGAAGACTGGCATTCAAAAAAACCCAAAGAAAATCCAAGAGTGTGAAGCAAACAACACCAACATTGATGATATGCCATATTTTGCTGCTATGATTGCAGATTTCCAAGGCCCAGCGAAAGATTTAGGAGGGTACAAGGAGCTGCCAAGAATTGATGCGGCGTCCAAGAAAGATTTGTATCTAGGTTGCAAAAAGAAATATTCCAACTAGAGTGTCACACTGAAGCTTCTCAAATTTTAAAGAAAAAGCGGTCTATCAAACAAGACCTTCACACAGTTGTTGAGCCTTTTCAAAGATATTCTTCCAGAAGATAATGTGCTCCCCAAAACCATGAATGTAGCGAAGAAAATTGTTTGTCCATTGGAACTTGAAGTCTAGAAGATACACGCTTGTGTGAATGATTGCATGTTGTAACAAGGTGATTACAAAGATTTTCTATCATGCTGCATATGAAGCACGCACGATACAAGGGCAGTAGAGCATAGGAGAAGTACAAATTGGATGAAGAGATCAAGACAGGAATCCCGTTGAAGGTTGTTTGGTACTTTCCTATAATTCCAAGGTTGAAGCATTCGTTTGCAATCCCTAGAGAGGCAAAGAGGTTGCGTTGGCACCATGATGAGCGTACTATGGATAAGTATATGAGGCGCCTGAAAGACAGGGCTGAGTGGGAACGCTGAAAGGTTTAAAGATTTTGCAAAGGATCCTAGAAATATATGGCTAGGGGAGTGTATTGATGGATTTAATCCATTTGGTGATATGAACACCAAACACATCACTTGGCCGGTGCTTCTGTGCATATATCACCTTCATCCTTGGTTGTGTATGAAGAAAAACTAAATCATGATGTGTATGATTATCCAAGGCCCGAAGCAACCTGGATATGATATTGACATTTACTTTGAGCTAATCGTAGAAGAACTAAATACATTGTGGACGTGCGGTGTGAACTGTTAGAATGTCAACGCAAAGGAGTTTTTCTGGCTACATGCGTTGCTGCCACACACCATTCAAGATATGCCGGAATAGAGCAACAATTTGGGGCAGAAAACAAAGGGGCCACTAGGATGTGTCACATGCATGGAGAGGACCGAGAGTAGATTTCTTTCCAACTCGCGAAAAAATGTGTATTTACGTCATTGTAGGTTCTTAAGGATAAATCACTCTTACCAAAAAATGACTGCTGAATTTGATGGTACAGTAGAGAAAGGAATGGGTCCAAGACCCTATGATGGGAAAGAAGTCCACAACATGGTTAAAGAAGTTAATGTTGTGCTTGAGAAGGTATCTGGTTCGACGTCAAACATAACACCCATGGAACAAGTGTTTAAGAAGAAATCAGTGTTCTGGGAATTACCTTACTGGGAGTTCCTAAGTGTACGTCATTGCATTAATGTCATGCACATAGAGAAGAATATCTGTGAAAGCATCCTTGGTACTCCGCTCAAGATTAAAGGAAAAAAAGAAAGGATGGTGACGGTGCATGACTCGATATGCTTGGTGATCAATCACAATAGATGGATTAAGCAGAAGATGATGACAAATTGCTCCACCAACACCGGAGTTGCAATTTAACAACATTACAAGTAAAAGAGTTCTTTGCATTTTGTTGTAAATTAAGTCACCCTCTTACTACTCCACAAACATCAAAAGTCTCGTGGATGACATCTTGAGTAAAAATAGGTTGTCTCACAAGAAGTCACATGATTGCCATGTAATGTTGACACGAATCCTCCCGGTGGCCATAAGGAATATGATGGACACATACATAAGAAACACATTGATAGATCTCTATGATTTCTTCAACAAACTATGGTAGAAGGTGGTAGATTTTGAAGAGTTTGCTAATATGCAATATGGTATTGCAAGGATATTGTCAAACCTACATATGTGGTTACCACTGTCATTCTTTCATGTCATGGTCCATCTCATCGTGCACCTTGTGGACGAGATAAAGTATTGTGGTCTTGTGTTTCTTCGCAACATGTATCCCTTCGAGTGGTACATGGGCGTATTGAAGCACTATTGTCATAACCGATGTCATCCAGAGCAAGCATCCTACAAGGTTATACTACGGAGGAGAGGTGGTTGAGTTTTGCACCGAATACATGAAAGTTAGACCTATAGGTGTGCCCCTCTCTCTCCATGAGGGAAGGCTGGCTGGTAAGCGGGTCCTTGCTGGAAATTAGATTCCTGCACCTAGAGATATGTACAATCAAGCCCATTTTAGGGCACTACTTAACATCCTGATACTCGACGCTTATGCCGCACAACACATGGAGGAGATACAAGAAAGCAACTTACCCAATGTTTTGTCAGCTGGTGCCAAGACAAATGCACACCATCGGGACTATATAAGATGGCTGAAGGATCGTTTGCCAAACGGACCCCAAGAAGACCTTGGAACGTGGTTGGCACAAAAGCCATCATCGACGGTTATGAAGTACCAAGCGTATGACATAAATGACAACATGTTCTACAGCGAGGAACGTGATGCTAAGACCTCATATCAGAACAACTCTGTTTGAATAGAATGCCTAACTGTAGATGAAGATGATAAACATGTGTACAATGGAAAGAGATTTGGAAGCTTTACTATGTGCAAATGAGGGTGGCATTATTCAAATGAGGGTCCCTCTTAGAAGCGTAAAGGTTGATGCTTACATCAGGAAGACATATGTTGATCGCAAGGTTATGGCATATCACAAGGACCCATTTATTCTTGCCAGCGATGCTACGCAGATTTTCTTTATGCTAGACCTCTTGCATACGCACTTCCATATAGTGATGTATGAGAAGAGGAGGGTACTAGGCATCGAGAATGATTGTGATGAGGAGGAGTACAATCAATATAATGAGTTGCCACCTAAGGGTCCATGCAACATAACAGAGGAAAAGCGTAAAATCAACACAAATCCTAAGTTCACAAGGGGTCAATCTAATGATCGTGATCACAACATGTAGATGGGAATTGATTCAAAAAAGTAGTCATTATGTCTACTATACTAAATTGTTGCATGTACTAAATTGTGAGGGATGTGTACTAAGTTCGTTCTGTTATAAGTTTCGCATGTACTGTATTGTGAGGTATGCACGGCATTATGTTTGTTTTGATTAATATGTTGTCACCTATAGCAATGAATTTGAAATATTCGTTATAATTTACTCTATAGGTAGAACATTCAGTACATCTCACTCCAGTACGTACAAACTGAACATGCATAGTTTGGTTTACACATAGCACACGGTTCGTTAACTAGAACCATGTGCTTTCTAAACCGCGACTATGAAACCTAGTGCGCACAGTGTGAGTCCTGCTTTCTGATTGGACAAAACCCAAACCACACAGATCGTGCGTCTACACCGTAGAATTCACCCAGATCGAGCGCCGATCCCTATACCTCTTGTCAACAATCGCTATTTAAGTTGGAATTTATTTACATGCAATAAATGTCTCGTAAATGATAAAAATTTGATGAAAAATATCGAACGAGCCCAAAAACGCGCTAGAAAATCAAACCTGGTGTATAATTATGATTGACTACCGTGGGATAAAATTTGGAGGAGAGACGACGAAGACACTGTCGGTTGGAGTTCGATTTGCCACTTCTCCCCTTCGAACTATGATCCTTCTACTCACATGCTATGGTTTCCAATTAGCAATCATTGTAGCTTGTGCTAAATTTTACCATTTTTTTCCAATGTGTCTCGAGATCATGCCACGAGGACACACCCATTTTCATGATTTTCTGAGTCCATCTGCATTTCCTATAATTGAATAACAGACATTTATTTAGGTGGACACATCTCCCATCCGAAATGCTTGACAATTCTTCTGATTCGTTGCACAATGACGAAAATCATGCCAAGTGACACACAAATGATGTGTAAGAGATTCTTTTCTGCCATCCACATGTTATTCATGTTGTGATATTTTATTTATAAGAACTAATTAACATGTTAACTACAAAAATATGACTTAGATATAGAAACGAGACATGTAATCCACCAGAAGATCAATATTAGTAGTACGATGATGTTTGCATACCATGGAAAAAACCAAGGCAAAATGATGAGATTTACACCGATTGGAGTCCGAAATGAAAAATCTAGTTTTCGTAAACCATGATCCTTTGTGTGAGATGCATTAGTTTTCCAAGGGCGGGCCATCACAACTTCTTCCAGACATTACCATTTTTTCGCACGGTGTCTTCACATGATGCCACAGTGAAACAACCATTTTTGTAATATTCATAATGCATCTGCATTTCCTCCAATTAAATTACTAAGAAGCCCCATGTTGGTGGAAAAAAATGTCTTCAAATTAGGAAACAAGTAATGAAATGCGGCCAGAAATCAATACAGGGGCTATTAGTTGATTGTGTGCGGATGAAAATAATTCGAGGTGAAATGATGGTGTCCTAAATTCATTTAAAATCAAAATATGAATGTTATGAATGGACAAATATCACATGGTTTGTTAACTAGAACCGTGTGCTTACGAAACTGCGGCATGTGAAACCTAGTGCGGGCAACGTTACCTGCTTTCTGATTAGACTAAACCCAAACCACACTGATCGCGTGTCTGCACTTTAGGATTGACCCAGATCGAACCGCCGTCCTTATACCTCTCGTCAACAATCGCTGTTGAGGTTGGGATTTGATTTATATGCAATAAATGCCTAGTAAATGATAAAAAATGCTAAAAAATATCAAACGAGCCCAATAAAGCGCCAGAAAATCAAACCTGATGTATAATTATGGTTGACTACCATGGGATAAAATTTGGAGAAGTCGCGATGAAGACACCATCGATTTGCCACTTCTCCCCTTGGAACAATGATCCTTCTACTCAGATGCTATGTCCCGACACGCCATGATGACACACCGATTTTCATGATTTTCTGAGTCCATCAACATTTCCTGTAATTAAATTACTCACATTTATTTAGGTGGATACATCTCCCATCCGAAATGCTTGACAATTCTTCTGATTTGTTGCACAATGACGAAAATCACGCCAAGTGACACACAAATGATGTGTAAGAGATTCTTTTCTGCCATCCACACGTTATTCATGTTGTGATATTTTATTTATAAGAATTATTAACATGATAATTGCAAAAATATGACTTAGATATAACAAACGAGACATGTAATCCACCAGAAGATCAATATTTGGAGTACAATGATGTTTGCATACCATGGGAAAAAAAGTGAAAGGATGAGATTGACACCAATTGGAATCCGAAATGCTAACTCTACTTTTCATAAACCATGATCCTTTGTGTGGGATGCATTCGTTTTCAAAAGGCAGTCCATCACAACTTTCGCCAGGTATTACCAATTTTTCGCACGGGGTCTTCACATCATGCCATGGTGACACACCCATTTTTTCAAAATTCGTAATACATCTGCATTTTGTCCAATTAAATTACTAACAAGCCCCATGTTGGCGGAAGAAATGACTTCAAATTTGCAAACAAGTAATGAAATGCGGCCAGAAATCAATGCAAGGACTAATAGTTGATTGTCTATGGATGAAAATAATACGAGGCGAAATGGTGGTGTGCCAAATTCATTTGAAATGAAAATATGACTGTTCTGTATGGACAAATTGCACACGGTTGGTTAACTAGAACCGTGTGCTTTCTAAACCGTGGCCTATGAAACCCAATGCGCGCAAAGTGAGTCCTCCTTTCGGATTGGACAAAACTCAAACCAGATGGATCATGCGTCTGCTCCATATGATTCATCCAGATTGAATGACAGTCCTTAAACCTCTCGTCAACACACGCTGTTGCAGTTAGGATTTTGTTTATATGCAATAAAAGCCCCATAAATGCAAAAAATGGCTTAAATATAGCCAGCGAGCCCAGCTGCGTACCATGGGGAAAATTTCAAGACAAAACGATGAGGTCATTGTCTACATTTCAAAGTTTTTAGGTCTTCATTTCGAACAGATTTGTGGTGCTTGTGCACACGGGTTACTATATGAAACCGTGCGCAAAGTTTTTCTGCGGGTGCAGGGTGATCTTCTTCACCCTTTGCACCAAAGCCGCCAACATGTCCCCTCCCCTCCCCCAAACCCGTGCCCTCCCTAAATTCTCTCTTCTATCCGCGTATTCTACTCGAACTCCATCGACAGCTAGCTCCACCCTTCAAGTCCCCCAGATCCACACCAGAACCCTTTCCGGTGCTGTCGTGCTCAACCTAGCCGTGTACCCGCTTCCCGGCGGCAACCCTGCCCTTCACTGCCACTCTGAATATGCGGATGCCCACACCTTGCCTTCTTCATTTTCTCACCAGCCGTCGTCGAGCATATCGATCCTGTACCCTTGCCTGTGCTGTCGGATTTGCACAAAAAACCCGGTTAGTTGATGCCCTTGATCATAGTGAGGTCTATTATCTTGTGATCCATTCTCCTATTTTGTTTGGTTTGTCCCCAAAATGATTATAAAATAATGGAGAGCATATTTATGTTCATCATCTACCTTCTAACATATAAGTTGTATTTGCTCAAATTAGTTATTGTCGAATTGCATATCATGTGCTCACGAGTCACACTAAATGAATACATTAGACGTACATTTCCAAATGATCACATGCCATGTTTAGATAGCTATCTTCCAAGTTGTTACATTTTTTATGATTATCCCCCTCTTCTAAATTTCGCATGTGTACTTTGTAGATGTCTATTAGCAGCAACGACAATCATACTTCTGGCGGTGTATCTTCATCTGAGTCTGAAGCCGACATGTTTGCAACAGATGATCATGTACCAAGAAATGATGAATGAGATAGAGCTGCCACAATCATCGATCCGGTCAAGAGCCGAAAGAGCACTAAAAGAAAGCCCACACATGAGCCTAAAGGTGTATACGAAGTAACTTACATCGATTTGAAGTATTGGGCTCCAACTAAACCTGATAAAGCATGCATGAGGTTCAGGAGTGTGTGTGGATTTGTTGGGAGGGCAAGGCTCAACATTAATCTGCCGGGGTTTCAGAAGGGTGGTATAGAATCATGGCAGAGGATAGTGCGTGAGATCATGGCCCACTTGAACGTTCCTGAGGAGTGGAGAGCACCTGTGGAACACGCTGAATTGAAGACGGCCTAGGATGCTTGGAGAAACTAGAAGCATGTGTTGTACAAGAAGGTCTTGAGTCAAGGCAAGGACCCAATCCACTTGTACCCCAAAATCACAAAGGAAGATTGGAAAGAATTGAAAAGGGTCAGGGCCAGTGAAGAGTTTATTAAGAGGAGTGCCATGCAATCGGAACTTCAAAGGAAGAACACAGACCCCCATCGTATGGGTGTGGCAGGATACTACGACATGAAACCGATATGGGAGCAGGAGGACAAAGAACCTGTAGCTGCGGGTGGAAAACCGACCTTTAGTGAAATTAGGGGCACTCGTGCTAGGGAACACTTGCGGGCATGTGCAAAGAGGCATGTAGACAGTTCTTATTACTTTGAAAACTCAGCAGACCAGGAACTGTATGATATGATTGAAAAGGCTTCCAAAAACACTGGAAGGTTGTACAGGAACACAGGGCCATGCGACATTCTGTCCGAGCCACTGACTACCAAAGAGCCCCTAGCCATGCTAGGGGTATTGGGGTCAATGTCCCACACAAGAGGGATTTCTAACTAAGCAAAGAAGAGAGGATCAACATGAAAAAAGCTAGGAGAGATTATAGGCAGAGAGACATGTGCGAAAATATTAAGAGGGCCATGTATCATGCAGTTCGAAAGGAAGTTGAGGAGTCAAACATGCAGGAGAATACACTAATGCTGAGAGATAGCCTGGAGTGATCTAGGAGATAGGCGGCATGGATGATGCCACTTACTATATGGCAACACCGCACAAGAGTAGCTATGCTTCAGCTGACCCCAGCGACAATGATGCTGTAGTTGGACATGATGGTGCTACATATGATCTATATGGACAGGGGAGAGAGTGAGGGCCGTTCTTTCACATTATTATGGTTCTTTAAAATGTGCAGCAGCATGGGTTTACAACCCTGACTTTGACGGGGTCGCTTGTTGGACAATATGCTATTGAAGGAGGGTTGTGTCAAGTGCTATGTGACTCAAATAAAGCCTGGATTCAGTGATTTTCCCCTAAAGAATGTGCTTCTGGACATTGATGAGCACAGGACCTTGGAAGAAACATGGTGAAATCATATCAAGTGTCCATGTAAAGAAATATACTTCTTGGATGAGCCCCTCCAGCCCCCCAAAAGCAACCAATGTTGCCCTCGAACCAGTGACTCTCATCTCGCCACAATAGATCTTGTACGATTCCCCCAATGAACAAAGTCTTGGGAATCAGATGCCTGAGGCATCAAACTTTGATGAACCCGGGTGGCTTCCTGCCATAGAAGCCAGGTCATCGTCCAGTCTAGAGCAGCCCGTGGCAAGGCCTACAACTATTGAAGACGTATCATCAGTTTAGATGCCGGCCATCGAAGCAGAAAGTGCAGATACATCGGCACTGCATGCTCACCAGAGAAACCCGAGCGAGCCATGTTCTAAGGAGTCTGAATGTCTAGAACCGTCTGCTTAGAACGGCAGAAGTCCGGGATTGCCTGCTAAGCACTCCAAAAGTCAGGAACCACCTACTCATTTGTCTAGTGATTTATAGCCGTCTGATAAGCACACCAATGTGTCGGCACTGCCTTCTCAGCAAACCAACACGTTGTCACAACTACATCAACACCCTGACACGTTGGCACTAGCTGCTCGGTAGCCTAGAGTAGCTTAAATGGATGCTCATCACTCCGTCGACTCTAGCACTATAGCTCAGTAGTTCACGACAGCGACATCATCTGTTCAGCAGTCTGTTGTACCTTCACACACTTCTTATTAGCATGTCGTTGATGAAACCATACGTCAAACAAGAAGTGCTTCAGCTAAGAAGAAACAAGCGGGAAGGGTTGCACACAGGAAGTTGGGCCTCCAAAGAGCGAGGAGGGATAGGACTAAGAAAATATTTCTACAATAAATCATCGGTCGTACCCAAATTAATAATAAGTTTTCAAAGGGCCGGATAATCCCGGTTCTGACCACATGTCTTAAGCATACCTTCAAAAGCATCTTGCTAGTAAGGAAGTAGACACATATGAGAAATGCGAGTACAAACATGGCCAGCCATCCCTTGTTGCCATTTCTGGGAGGAGTGCAGTTCCATTGCTCGCAAGTTACATAAATATTGCATGGACAGGATGTCAGAAGGATAAGATACTAACATTGTGGAATTCGACTATGACCGTCATCATTTCTCTCACGCTCCAGGCGCCATCAGTGTGCAATTCGGGGACTTTCATCCTTTTTCAAGTTCGATGAGCTTGCTGGCATTCTTGTTAAATTCTTGATGTTGTAAGTACTTCACATACTCTCATCAACTTCCCAATACAAGGCTGTAAATGACACAAAGATAACTGTACTATACAAGTCTGTAAATGCCAACAAGACATCGTGCCCGATGCAAAGATGATCCCACACTTACATTTATAGGGAAACGTGTCCAATGATGTTATATATGGTACACAGTTCCCAGAAAAATCTCATGGGAGATGATGAAGATATCACACACAATTTCCACAATGGCCTGTGTGGATTAGTTAATGTTTTGTAAATAGTCAAAGGTCAACCTCCGTTTGTATAGCAGGTCGCTTCACTAGTGGTCCATGCATTCTAAAGCAACTATCCTTTAAAGAGATTGCACACATTTAGGGGGGAGCAAGTTTTAGTCATGTGTGTCTCAAAGTATTCGTTATATCTATTTATATCTCTATTTGAATCTTTGAATTTATGTTATCATCAATTACCAAAAAGGGGGAGATTTAAAGCACATATGCTCCCTTGGTGGTTTTGATAATTCATGACAACATACATTGTCTCTTGGACTAATATCACTACCTAGTGTATTTCAGGTTTAGTCCACAGAGATTGGTGGCAAAAGGGTGTGAAGAGATTCGCCAAGAATAATAAGAAGCGGAAGTAATAGAATTGGAAAAGCTTCACGCTAGAAGACTCTCTTTTCACTTTGTGAGAAATCACTTTGCGTCCATAGGAAATCCAATACTATTAAAAGGGGGTAAGGTATTGTTGGTGAATAAACTGCTCCACATGCACAAGTGCTAGCCACCAAAAACACCCACAAACTCTCATACAAATACTCTGTCTAAACCCACCTTCATAAAATCTGTGCCATCAAGTTTCCATTCGGCTCTAGCGATTCCTCACCCAAAACATAACCCTATCCAAACCCTAGCTCTTTGATGCAACCGATATTGTATCGTTGCAACCGACAATATGTGACCACAATTCGGTTGGATGTTTTCATAGAATAGGAATTCCCGAGTTTATGCTTCGGTCTCACCTAGTTTTGGAAAATGCTTCGGCCACTGACTTTGGTACCCCTGAGTTCTCTATATTGGTCTCACCGAGATTCCTTAAGTTGCCAAATTTTGAACAGATTGGTACCACCGAGTTTTGCATCGATTTCACAGAGATGGTCAATAATGGTGTAACGGTTGGATTTTTGGAGATGCCTATCTATACCCCTCCACCATATCCCACTTGCAAGAGAAGCACTTAGGACAGTTCCCCACTTCCCATATCCAAATTTCTGAGAGAGAACCACCTACCCTTGTCTTGAGATCAAGATCATCCACTCCATACATATGGATCTTGATTTCTAGCCTCACCAAGTTACTTTCCACCCAATCAATCTCTTCTACAAAGCCAAATCTATGATTGACTGATTAAGTGTTGAAGAGTCTATCATCTTGAATCCAAGAGCAAGGAGTTCATCACCATTATCAAGCCTATAATTACCTTTTGGAGGGTGGCGCCTCCTAGATTGGTTAGGTGTTGCTTGGGAGCCTCCTACTTCGTGTTGTGGAGTTGAACCAAGAAGGTTGTATGGGAAAGGATATCACCTACTTTGTGAAGATCTACCCATGGTGATGCTTGTCCTTCGTGGATGGAAGCTGTTATGGAATAGTCAAGGTTGCTACTTAGTGGACCCTTATGAGTGGAGCCCTTCATGGACTCTCGCGATCGCTACCCTCCCTGGGTTGAAGACTGCATAAAAGTGGATGTACGATAGCACCACCTATCGGAACCACGGGAAAAATCTTCGTGTCTAGAACCGCGTTTTATCTTCCTTGCTCTACCCTCTTACATATTCTTGTCTCACTTTCCGCTACCATATTTGTCAACTAGCATGTGTAGGGTGCATTAGACTTGTTATTATTGCTAAAATCTGCAAACCAATTATCTTGGTAAAGGTTAGGTTTTAATTCTTGTAAGTAGTCTATTCACCCCCCTCTAGACTTCTCTTCTATCGATTCCCTCAATTGCTATCAGAGCTTTGGTCTCCATAGCTTTGGTTTCATCATCGTGGAGGAAGATGGATGTGTCTAGTTTGGGGAGTATTAGTTGTAGAATGCCCATTCACGATTGGGATTACTATAGTGAATGGAAATATGAGATGCTTGAGGTATTCAATGAATTTTATTTGAGAAAGTATGTTGAGAGTCCCTACGTACCTCCCATTGATCCCTTACATGCCACACATGAAGAGGAAGTTGATATGCTTTGCAATCTTAGAACTATTAATCTCATTATCAGAGGATTGCCTAGATTTGTGTTTAATCAAATGAAGAATTTTGAGTGTGCTTATACTTAGTGCAATGATTTGGAGAAACGATATGCGAGTTATTCATTGAGTAATATTGATGAAATTGTTCATAAAGCTATTGCCTTTGACTTGATGAAGCCTAGTGATCCTAACTTTTATAAATGCTTATTTGAGCTGCGAGACCTCATGCGTGCTAAAGGAGATGTCACTACCATCAGTAACATTATCTTTGAAGCCATTCACATTCACAAACTTTAACATTGTATTTATCTCAATCCTAACGAATCTCTTCTCTCTTTTGACTAGGATATTCCACTTGATGATGACGATGTGGAACATGGCTACTATGAAGAAGATGAGTTGTTCGACATCACGTGTGAGTAGACTACAAAGAGCCAAAGTCTCATGGAAAACTTCAAAGATTACATCGTCGGACAAAAGGAATGGATTCTCGACAATGGATGCACAGATCATATGACTCGAGATAGAGACATGTTTCAAGAAATCACACCCAGCCATGGACCGCGAAGGTATGTTACTTTTGGAGACAATTCCAAGGGTCAGGTACTTGGTCTCGGTATGGTGGCCATATCTCATGATAGCTCTATTCAAAATGTCATGCTTGTTAAATCCCTTGGTTACAATCTTCTTTCCGTATCTAGACTTGCCGACTTCGGTTTTAATGTGCTGTTTACCGAAGTATATTGTTGAGTGTTTCGTCAACATAACAATAGCATGGCATTTACCGGTTTACGTAGAGGTAATATATACATTGTTGATTTCACTAATAGATCCAAACCTTGCACTTGTCTTATTGCAAAATCCTCTAAAGGTTTGCTTTGCCATAGAAGGCTAGGGCATGTTGGTATGCATAATCTAGACAAGATCATCAAAGGTGATCATATTATTGGTGTTAAAGATGTTATCTTTGACAAAGATAGACTGTGTAGTGCTTGTCAAGAGGGAAAGAAAGTAGGTGGAAGTCACCCCGTAAATAATACCATGACTACTAGGAGACCACTCGAGTTGCTTCATATGGATACTTTTGGTCCCAATGCTTACAAGAGCCTTGGTGGAAATTACTTTGGTCTAGTTGTAATTGATGATTTTTCCAGATTATATGGGTATTCTTTCTTAATGACAAGTCGCAGGTGCAAAAGATATTCAAGAACTTCGCTTGCAAAGAATAAAATCAGTTTGAAGTGAAGATCAAGAAAGTTCGAAGCGACAACAGATCAGAGTTGCAGAACACAAATGTAGACACCTTTCATGATGAATAAGGGATGCTACATGAGTTCTTGGCCACATACACACCTCAACAAAATGGAGTTGTTGAGAGGAAGAACCAAACTCTTATTTAGATGGAAAGAATGATGTTTGATGAACACAAGACGCCAAGACACTTTTGGGCGGAGGCCGTAGAAACAACTTGTCAAGCCACAAACCGACTCTATCTTCACAAGCTTCTTAGTAAAATGACATATGAGCTTTGCACCGGTAACAAACCCCAAGTTAGATACTTTCAGGTATTCTGCTCCAAGTGTTACATTCATGATAAGCATCGTCATTCTAAATTTGGTCCTAAATCTCATGAAGGTTTCCTACTTGGTTATGGATCAAACTCTCATACATACCGTGTCTACAACAAGTTCACTCGAAAAGTTGAAGAGATGGTAGATGTGAAGTTTGATGAATCTAATGATCCAAAGGTCAAACAATTGCCAAATGATGTAGGAGATAAAGAACCTTCGGAAGCTTTCCAAGACTTCTCCATTGGCAAGATTCATCCCATGCAGGTGAAGGAAAGTACTTCATCAACCCAAGTGGAAGCTTCTACTTCGCGTCAAGGGGAATATCAACACGACATGTAAGCATCCACAAGTGGTACAGGACAAGATGAAGAGGAGGAAGAAGTACATCATGAAGATCCACCTAAACCTCCTTGATCACCACCTCAAGGAGCTGACACCAAAAACAACAATGAAGAAGAATATGATGATGAGGAAGCTCCACCATCCAACAAGCAAAAGCTACCCTGAGTTCGAGCAAGAGTGAACAAGAATCACCCCTTAGAGAAAATCTTTGATGACATTCAAACTCAGAGAATCACTTGTTCTAAAAGCTGCTTAGCTATGTTTTGTGAGCACTACTCATTCATCTCTAGTATTGAGCCTATGAAGGTGGAAGAAGAGCTCGAAGATCTGGATTGGGTAAATGTAATGCATGAAGAGCTTCACATCTTTGAGAGGAACGAATTATGGAAACTTGTGGAGAATCCCAAGGACAAGCAAAATATCAACATAACGAAATGGGTCTTCCGGAACAAGCAAGACGAGGATGGTTAAGTCGTTCACAACAAGGCATGTCTCGTGGTTCAAGGCTACATGCAAGTCGAAGGTATGGACTACAATGAGACCTATGCCACCGTTGCTAGACTTGAAGCTATTCATATATTTCTTGCTTATGCGAATCATCATGACATCATTCTTTACCAAATGGATATTAAAAGTGCATTTCTAAATGGAGAGACAAAGGAAGAAGTCTATGTTAAACAACCCCCTGGTTTTGTGAATCCTAAGAAACCCAACCATATTTACAAGCTTCGTAAAGCTCTTTATGCACTTAAGCAAGCCCCTCGTGCTGGGTATAAGTGTCTAACGAAATTTCTTCTTAAAAAGGATTTGAGATCGGTAAAATTGAGGCAACCTTATTCACTAAGAGAGTGAATGGTGAATTATTTTTGTGCCAAATTCATGTGGATGCTATTATCTTTGGATCTACTAACCCACAATTTAGCAAGAATTTTGGAAGGTTGATGTCTGAGAAGTATGAGATGTCCATGATGTGTGAGCTGAATTTTTTGCTTGGTTTGAAAATCAAGCAAACGAGAGAAGGAAATTTCATCTCTCAAACCAAGTATACCAAGGACTTGATCAAGAAGTTCAACATGTAATAGTGTAAAGGTATGAAAACTCCTATGCCTACTAGTGGACATGTTGATCTCTACAAGGAGGACAAACTGGTTGATCAAAAGGTTGATTGTTCAATGATTGGTTCATTGCTATATCTATATGCCCCGTCCCGATATCATGCTTAGTGTTTGCATGTGTGCTAGATATCAAGCTGCTCCTAAAGAGTGTCATGTAAGGCTGTGAAAAGAATTGTGAGATAGTTGATACGTACACCAAAATTTGGAATTTGGTATCCTAAGGACTCTTCTTTTAATCTTGTTGGCTATTCCGACTCGCACTATTCCGGAGACAAGGTTGATAGAAAATCCAGCTTGGGCACTTTTCAATTTCTTAGTAGATCTCTTGTGTCTTATCCTCCAAGAAACAAAACTTGGTATCGCTATCTACTGCCGAAGCGGAATACATTGCCCTTGGATCATGTTGTGCTCAATTGCTATGGATGACTCAAACTCTCAAGGACTATGGCATACATGTGAGACATGTACCATTGTTATGTGAAAATGAGAGTGCAAACAAAATTGCTTATAACCCTGTGCAACATTCGCGAACTAAGCATATTCATGTTCAACATCATCTCATTTGTGATCATGTTGCGAAAGGAGATATCAATCTCAAGCATGTTCGTACTAAGACAATTGGATGATATATTTACTAAGCCACTGGATGAGAAAGTGTTTTGTCACTCGAGGAGTGAGTTGAACATCCCTGATGCTTCAAACTTTAGCTAGACTCACTCGGTTGCATGCAAGGGCGTGATATTACATGATACTTCCATGATACACTTGACATGCTATCTTATTCCATGGAAATATATGCTCCATTGTATTGCAACTAACTTTTTGTAGGTACTTGGAAGAACTTCACTCCACAAGATTGCCAACAATTCATATCATAAACAATCAGGTCATGACCAAGTATCCACAACCCTTATTTGATGATGGAAGGAAGAAACTAACACAACCATATCCTTGACATATACTTGATATCATTAGAATTGCTATTCATCAAATATTATGAAGTCATTTGTATATACCTTTTTTCGTGCTTGACTAACCCATGTAGGTGAAAATAGAACCAAAATGATCAAGGACTTCTCCTAACTCAAGATGATATTCATCAACATCAAGCATCCACAACAAGTTCTCCTACATGCTATGTCATCACCATCACTCAAAGGTATGTGCTCATATTCTTGCAAAACCTTTACTCCAAGTCATGAGATAAAGCAAATCAAGTGATATGAAAACATTAAAATGCTTAATCGAAAAATGGTAACCCCATTTTGAGGTTAACGATGAGTATGAC
The DNA here is from genome assembly GCA_022496015.1 of Hordeum marinum. Lineage (NCBI taxonomy): Eukaryota > Viridiplantae > Streptophyta > Magnoliopsida > Poales > Poaceae > Hordeum > Hordeum marinum. The sequence goes on along the minus strand of CM039675.1, from coordinate 142,578,478 downwards.
CTATGATCAAGTACTCTTAATTGGCTCCTAAGTCAGTATACTCTAATATAGGTGACCTAGTCACCGACCATCATCTAGAAGAAGCTAGATGTGTGGTTCATCCTATATTTGCATGATTTCTTCGAACAACTGAAATCTTCTCTAGTTGATATTTCTCTGTAAATTATATAATATTTTCTTCGCAGATCTTTTTGACATTTCAATGCAAGTTTCTGAAAATTTTCAAACTTTCTGTTTAGACCTTGGAGCCTCCAACTCAAACCACTAAGTTTCACCTATTCAGCAGATGAGCTGCATAACCACAATTTGGTTCAACCATCTAGTTTGTCTCGGAGCCACTGATTTTGAATTATTCTCTGGTTTATGTTCATATTAGAAAATCTTTATTTCTTCAGTGGTCCCTTTGATAAAAAAAATTGTAAGGGGGAGAAACTCTTTTCTAGGATCTCTATGAAATCTCACAAGCTTTTGGATCAATGCAAGGGGGAGAAATTGTTCTTTATGATCCCTTAGACTTTAATGCTCTCTATGATTCTCACATTTCCATGTACCCTACATTCAATGACCCTTGTTCTCTAGGATCCCTTCTAACACAATGATCCCTGTGTCTGACACCGTGTATGAAACTTTTTGGAAATTAATGCCAAAGGAGGAGAAATACCAAAGCTTCAATGCTAAGGGGGAGATACATGCTTCAACACTAAGGGGGAGATACATGCTTCAATGCAAAGGGGGAGATACATTAAAGGGGGAGAATATCAATGCTTAAATTTATATAGACAAGAGGGAGAATACCAAAGTAGTGGGAGAGATTAATTTCATTATTTCCTAAAGGAGAGAGAGCATACCTAATCTGGTTCTATAATTGCTATTCTCATGTTAGAAATGTATCACCCTATCTACTCCAATTATGTACATGCTAAGATTCAGGGGGAGAGGATCACCTACGATTTCACATTTAGCGTATCAATCTCTAAATGATCTTGGAGACATATGAATCTTAAGGAATACTATATTCTATATGTTCTCCACATCTTGGTACAGTTGAGTTCTAGTGCATTTGGATTTGTAGAATACTATTGTGTTTGCTAAGATTGTTTTCTCAAGTGTGTTTGTACTACTAGAATTCTCAAGAACTCAAGGTAAGTATATGCATAGTATCTTTGATAAAGATGATCTCTTGCTTCCTACACATATTGTTCACAAGGGTGAAGTCTTGAGCAAGGATATAACTTATTCATATATACTTGATGTATATAGCCAAGATACACATGACTCATCATACCCCTTCCACTATGTGTGTCCCCATGCATTCCAAAGCAACCATCCTTTAAGGAGATTGCACACGTTTAGGGGGGAGCAAGTTTTAGTCATGTGTGTCTCAAAGTATTCATTATATCTATTTATATCTTTATTTGAAGATTTGAATTTATGTTGTCATCAATTACCAAAAAGGGGGAGATTCAAAGCACATATGCTCTCTTGGTGGTCTTGATAATTCATGACAACATACATTGTCTCTTGGACTAATATCTCTTCCTAGTTTATTTTAGGTTTACTCCAGATAGATTGGTGGCAAATGGGTGTGAGGAGATTCCCCAAGAGTAATAGGAAGAGGAAGGAATAGAATTGGAAAATCTTAAAGCTAGAAGACTCTCTTTTTACTTTGTGAGAAATCACTTTGAGTACATAGGACAACCAATACTATTAAAAGGGGGTAAGGTATTGTTGGTCAACAAACTGCTCCACATGCACAATGATAGTCACCACAAACACCCACAATCTCTCCCACAAATACTCTGTCTAGAACCCTACCACTCAAGACAGAACCCTACCCATACCCTAGCACTTCGATGCAACCGAGAATATTTGACCATGATTCAGTTGGCTGCTTTCATAGAATAAGGATTCCCGAGTTTATGCTTCAGTGTCACTGAGTTTTGGAAACTGCCTCAGCCACTTTCTTCGATACCATAGAGTTCTCTATATCGGTCTCATCGAGATTCTGAAAGTTGCCACATTTTTAAAAGATCGGGACAACCGAGTTTTGCATCAGCTTCACCGAGGTGGTCAATAATGGTGCAATGGTTGGATTTTTGGAGATGCCTATATATACCCCTCCACCACATCCCCCTCCGAAGAGAAGCACTCAGAACCGTTGCCGACTTCCCATATCCTAATTTCTGAGAGAGAACCACCTACCCTTGTGTTGATATCAAGATCATCCACTCCAACCATATGGATCTTGATTTCTAGCCTCCCCAAGTTGCTTTCCACACAATAAATCTCTTCTACCAAGCCAAATCTGTGATTGAGTGATTGAGTGTTGAGGAGTCTATCATCTTGAAGCACAAGAGCAAGGAGTTCATCACCATTATCAAGCCTATTACCTTTTGGAGGGTGGTGCCTCTTAGATTGGTTAGGTGTTGCTTGGGAGCCTCCTACTTCGTGTTGTGGAGTTGAACCAAGAAATTTATACGGGCAAGGAGATCGCCTATTTCGTGAAGATCTACGCATAGTGAGGCTAGTCCTTCATGGAAGGAAGCCGTTATGGAATAGTCAAGGTTGCTACTTCGTGGACTCTCGCGACTGCTACCCTCCATGGGTTGAAGACTCCATAAATGTGGATGTACGATAGTGCCACCTATCGGAACCGCGGGAAAAATCTTCGTGGCTAAAAATGCATGTGATATTCCTTTCTCTACCCTCTTACATATGCTTGTCTTACTTTCCACTACCATATTTGTTGACTAGCATGTGTAGGGTGCATTAGACTTGTTATTATTGCTAAAATCGGCCAACCAATTATCTTCGGAAAATGTTAGGTTTTAATTCTTGCAATTAGTATATTCACCCCCCTTTAGACTTCTCTTCTATCAATTCTGCCAATTGGTATCAGAGCTTTGTCCTCCGTAGCTTTGGTTTCATCACCATGGAGGAAGATGGATGTGTCTAGTCTGTGGAAATACGATATGCGTGAGCTAGTCAATTAATTTCATTTAACCAAGTATGTTAAGAGTCCCTATGTACCTCCCATTGATCCCTTACCTCCCATTGGAAATTGATATGCTTTGCAATCTTGAAACAGTTAATCTCTTTATCAAAGGATTGCCAAGATTTGTGTTTGATCAAATGAAGAATTTTGAATGTGCTTATACTTTGTGGAATGATTTGGACAAATGATATCCAAGTTATTCATTTAGTAATATTGATGAAATTCTTCATAAATCTATAGCCTTTAACTTAATGAAGCCTAGTGATCCTAACTTTGATATCCACGCGAACTAAGTTATCCTTCAGCACTGCTTTTCACCCCCAGACGATGGACAGACAAAATGAGTAAATCAGATAGTCGAAGACATGCTTCGTGTTTGTGTTTTAGAATATGGAGCCAAGAGGGAAGATTGCCTACCATTCACCGAGTCCTCCTACAGCAACAACTATCAATCCAGTCTTCAGATAGCAAGATTTGAGGTATTGTATGGACGCAAATGTCGTAGTCCCCTCAATTGTCCAGGCACCAGAGAAGGACTAGTGTTTGGACCAGAAATTCTTCGTGAAGGATTGGAGCAAGTAAAACTAGTCACAGAGCGTCCGAAGACCACCAAGTCAAGATAGAAGAGCTACGCTGACTCTCACCGCTAAGAAGTGAAGTTCTGTGTGAGTGACCATGTATACCTCTGAGTCACGCCTCTTAAAGGAACCAAGCGTTTCCACGTCAAGGGAAAGCTTGAACTAAGATACATTGGCCCCTTCAAGATCACCACAAAGCTAGGGGAAGTTGCCTACCAGCTAGAGCTGCCTGTAGAGTTGTCCGATGTGCACAACATTTTCCACGTGTCACAACTCCGAAAGTGCCTCCAAGTTCCCAACCGCCCTAACCTCTACAAGGACATCGATCATCAAGCCATGGAGTTTCATCCCGACCTCACTTATCATGGGAGGCTAGTTCACATTTTGGATGAAGCTGGACGTTGCACCCGAAGCCACACCATCAAGTACTTCAAGGTCCAGTGGAGCAACCACACTAAAGTAGAAGCAACTTGGGAGCGTCAAGACTACCTTAGATCCGAGATCCCTTATCTTTTTAGCGCTTAGCCTAGGAATATCGGGTACAAGATTCTTGTAATGGGGGTAGGTCTATCACACCCTGTGTTTTACCACTTTGCTATGTAATGGTTTTATAAAATTTGGATCCATTTCAAATTTTGGTTGCTTATTATGATTGACTTGAGTGCTATTTGCTTGGATGTCTATTTGTGTTTTAACTCTCAAAGATTTTTCTCCTCTCTAAAACTCTTCTAATTGATCCAACCCCCCTGCCCAATGATCATACCATGTGTATAGTACCTAAAACTAATTTTATCAAATAATATTTTGGCAAAAAGGATATATTCAAATTAGGTTTTCATAAACCCATGAGTTGAGGGTTGAACTACAAGTCCTCAAATTGTGTGGATTGTTTCACCCCAAAGACTTTATTCGGAACTTACTATATATAAGACGTCCCAAAACCATCAAATATTAATTTTAAAGATTTTCAATTTTATTTAAAGGCTTTTTCTTAAGCCCAGATATGGTCTTTCATAGGGAAAAGTTATTTTTATGCTTTCAGAATATTTGAGAAAAATTGGGAAACTCAATGGATATATATTTTACATTGTCACTTTCTACCTCTAGTAAGTCTTGCAAGGCCATGGCTCCATGATTGGGGAATGAAAACTCCATTTTTACCCCTTGGGCGGCAAGCTTTCACCACTCTCCCCATCTCCTCTCTATTCCATTAAATCCCCCAGACCATCCAAGGCCACACAAACGTTATTTATCTTCCATTAGAACCTGCTAGACATGAGTGGCCATGCCAAACATGCAAAGCCATGACATGGCATGCCAAAATGGCGCTCTAGAGCGTGCTCTAGTGCCCAGCCGCACCGTAGCCGACCCCCAATCACCTCCCGCGAGCACCTCGGGCCTTCCCAATGTGTCCCCCGAGGCCACCTTAGAGTCTAGGACATGACGAGTTGTCGGCCCCTTCTCTCTTCCTCCAACAGCCTCCCACATGCATGCCATGGCCGACCCTCCGGGCTAACCGCTGTTCTCACAAGCGCTCCACTACCTCTTTCTTCTGTCCCTCTTGTCGTGGACGAGCCCCACAAGCACCATAGATATGCTGTGAGATCCTCCCGTGACCTCTAGCCTTGACTAGAACCTCTCCGGTGCACGGGCCCTCAGTAGACCACATTTCCCCTATAAAAGGGCCTCCCCGAGCTAGCGACTCCCCTTTGGAACCTCTCTCATCAATCGAATCGAGCCCTTGCACCGCCAGTTCTCTCCTTGGAGGCCCTTGGGCTCAGGAACGACCAGACCTCTACCAAGACAACACAACCATCAATCTCCTGGTATGGATCCTCCCCGGCCCCCATTTTTGCTCCAGCAAACTACCGCTCTGACGAACTCCCCTCAGTGCCCTGGTCATCCCATCCTTCCCGTGCTATTTGCAGCTTGTAGTGTCAGCTTGGAGCTCGACCGACGCATCTCCATCGCGGCCACCTCATCCTAGCAACCTAGGCATCCTCTCCGACCAACTCCACCTCGTCCCGAATGGCGACGGTCCACTGAGTCCATTCCCATCGTCCCCAGCCCTCGCCGTGCCTTGAATCGCCGATGGTGAGCCGCAACCCCCTCTGTCCCGAGGTGGGAGATAATAGGTGGGACCGCCCTATCATCCCCACACCTCCCTCGCTCCCCTCCCTCTCGCTGACACTGGGCCCATGTGTTAGGTTTGAACCTGACCATGCGTGCGCCCGCGGCTCGGCTGGGCTGCCTAGCTCTGGGCCGACCAAGCTGCTGGCCGACTGTGGCCGATTTTACTTTTCTATTTTCTTTCTGTTTTGCAAAACTTTCACATGATGCAATGTTTGTCCAAATCCAAATATTCTTACACCAAAAATCTTGTAATATTATGTACTATTTAATGATGCCACTTATGCCACTTTTTGAAAACATTTTATGTACTGGTTTTATTTAAAACCTTGTTTTGGTTATTAAAAACTACTTCTAAAAATTGCTTTCACCCCTTTTCACTTCAAAACCAGAAACTAGTAATTTTGTTTTTTGTTTTTAAATATAGTATTTTACAAAATAGGTTTGCCATTTTTTGAGTGATTTATTTTCCCTGTTTTCTGTTATTGCCTTATTATTACCCGTTAGTTTGTGATGATAGTTCACGTTCTTGACGAGGGAATTGGACTAGGAGATTTTGAAGACACCGGGGAATTTGTTGAGCCAGGCAAGCAGCACTTGACCATGCCTAAGAAACTTTTTCATGCATGTCATATAGCACCTTATGTTTTGATGAATTGATCATGATGATATGGTGGCCACTTTGGTGTATGCCTCTTACCCCTCATTCATACTTGTATCATGCATGACCCTACCTCCTTATGGGGGTTATGCAGGTGGGAGTAGTTAGGTTGCTAAGTAGATGCGACGCAAAAAGGGATGGGGATATGCATGGTGATGGAAACAAAAGAGTTTTTAAAGAATTTTCAAAAACCCCGTCGGGTGCTACTAGTTCCCGAGGTAGATGATGTTGAGCTAGGTAACCACTTGATAAACAAGTGGTGTATCAGAGAAAGTTGTGTGTGTCTTTTTTAAAAAATGGAGAGATTTAAGATCTGCTGACCGTCCCAACCTTACATGTATGACCACGATACCCCTTATGGGGCGGGGCCTTGTTGATTACCTTGGTGGGCACTAACGGAGAGCCCACATTACTGGTGGCGGGAGTGACGTGGTCACTCTAGATACATGGTCATGCCAGAAAGGATGATGATGGGTTGTTTTCATATAGACTAGGCATACCATTGTGTGCGCTCATGGATGATACATGTGACGTACATCATGTGGGATGGCTCGCACGAGTGGACTCTTTGTTAGTATCTCTAGGGGAAATGCATTGTTCGGTTACTTACGTCGGGTATGAATAATACCGCTAGTCATGGCTTGACACGAAAGTTTCCCGAGTGTCGTGGGTAAAGTTTGCAACCTCTGTAGAGAGTAAAACTATTTGAATAGTCGTGTCCATAGTCATGCACAGTTGGTGGTCCTCCTTAAACTACATCCAATGTTTTCACTAACTTGGTGTGTGTGTGGGCGGGGGGGGGGGGAGAAAGATGGTGTTTGAGCTAAGTCAGATGACTTGGTACGATGATTGAACATGAGATGTTCAACCCCTGTTCATATTGATATCTGTAACTTGTTCACATGGATACGTGCAACCTCATGATGCATGCCTTTAAAAGTTAATTGATCATGTCACTTCCCTCAAAATTAGCTTTCTGCAAACTTACCTACTTAGTGATATATCATGCATTGTTATACCTTATTCCAAAACATGGTTTGCTTGCGAGTACATTCAAAGTACTCATTAGCTTTCCACTAGTAATTTAATTGGCTAGGCATGGAACAACAAGAGTATGGTGAAGATTTCGTTGGTGACGAATATGAGAACTAGGACATTTCCAGTCGGAATGCATGTAAGGTTAAGGTAGATGGCATGGGTTCACACTTTCATTCAAGATTTCCGCTGGTAGTTATGTTTGGCATTAAGCCTTCATATCCCTAACTATGTAATATTTGATTTTAATGGTGTTTATTTGTGTAAGACGGTATGTATGGATATAAGACTCTTGTTATTCAGCTTTTGTTTGTTTAGTGAGCATTGATCTTAGGGAGCACTGTACACGTGCATTCGGTGATCATGACTAATGAGTCGGGGTCCCCACATCACAGCTTTTCATATTACCACATCAGTATCGTTAACCCACAATTTCTCTTTTTATGTGCTACATGATGCTTTGATTATCACTCAATGAATACCTATAATTATGGGTTAGTCTTATGACCAATGCAAACTGTCGTCAGTGTTTATTAACTCTCAAAAAAATATAATTGAAGAATGAGAGTTCAATTATTTATATAAAATCTATACGTTGTCATGCTCGAAAAGATATGCGAAGTACTAAAGCAACTTCTAAGCTCAAAAGATATAAGTGAAGCACATAGAGTATTCTAGAAAATTATAATGAAGGCGTGTCTCTCAAATAGGTGTGTCCACAAAAAAATGATTTTGGAAAAATAAAAGTGAAAACCAATAAAATCAAATGACGCTCCAAGAAAAACTCATATCATTTGATGAATAAAAATATAGCTCCAAGTGACATACTGATGGATTGAGACGAAAGAGGGGATGCCTTCTGGGGCATCCCCAAGCTTAGACGCTTGAGTCTTCCAGAAATATTACCTTGGTGTTCCTTGGGCATCCCCAAGCTTAGGCTTTTCTTGCTCCTTATTCCATTGTCCATCGTGATAACACCCAAAACTTCAAAACTTCAACCACACAAAACTCAACAAAACCTCATGAGATCCGTTAGTATAAGCAACATATCAAATGATTTAGGTACTTTATCAATTGATTCATAGTTCATTATTTCATAATAGGTACGGTATTATAACTTCTCCATAGCTTATACACCCCTATAACATCCATAGCATCATCAAAACAAGCAAACTATGCAGGCAAAAACAGAATCTATCTAAAACAAACCAGTATGTACTAATCAATAGATAACATATACTTCCATAAATATAAAGTTCTGAAAAATAAGGACAACCTGAAGAATTTGTATAGCAATACTGTGTAAGAAATTCAGATAAAAACATGTTCCAATAAAATCAGACAAATTTTGCACTAGACGCTAAAGTTTTTGTTTTTTCCCGTATCAATTCTACTCATCTTGTGAGTCATCCCAAAGGCTTTACTTGGCACAAACACTAATTAAAACATTAAAATACATCATTACAGAGTCCATAATCATGTTATCACACCAAGATAGAAAGTAAAAAGCCAAAATAAGTGTAACTATTGTGTTGCCTCCCAACAAGCGTTGTTATTTTATGCCCGTAGCTAGGCATAATGCATAGTTTCAAGTATTGCCATCTTTGTTCATAACGGGTCCAACCCCCTTCAGAATATTATTTTCCATTGCACAAAGAGCATCAAGATTTTGTTCAATGGTATCAAGCCTCCTATAGTGAAGCATGATGTTTCCCTGGATCCTACAGATAGAGTTGAACCCCCCACTAAAATTAGATTCCATACTAGTTCTAGCCTTATTGATTAGCTCCATTTGGCGATGGAATATTTAGTATAGGAGGTTAAATGGCTTATAGTTTAGGTTGCTCGAATATATTTTTCATCTTATCATAGGTGTCAAAATCATTGTTCCCAAGGACATCTTTTTCGAACATAAAATTCAAGACCCGTCTATGGGGCAAAGATAGACCAACATAAAAACTTCTAAGGAGCAATTTGATATGACTCTTAGGATTAGCTTTTGATTTTATTACTATTAATCTATCCCAAGATTCTTTAAGTGACTCATCACGTACTTTCTTAAAATCCAGGAGTGGGTAACCCTCTCCAAAGTAAGGAGGGTGAGACATATCGGGAGGAGAGCTAGCCATGACTTCAAACAAGCAAACTAGTAACTAGCAAAGATAAATATTTTTGCAGTTTTTATTTTTATGAGTCAAACTAAATATAATAGAAAATAAAAATAATAAAAAGTGAATTTTAATTTGTGTGAAGTTACTTGATAGTGGGTGATGATATTCCCTCACAACGGCGCCAGAAATCCTTAATGATACTTGTGATCTGCGTTGAGTTTTCCGTGAAGAGGAATGGGTAATTGCAGCATAATATAGGTAAGTATTTCCGTTAATTGTGAAAAAAAGGTTTATAGAACCAATAGGAATATAAATCCACAACCTTCTTTGATGGTTGCACACCAAAGAGGAAACAACTTGCACCCAACATGGGCAAGAGGGTTGCCAATCCTCTTGATCTCGTTATTTGCAAGCAAGTGAAGTGTGTAGATAATAGTTGATAATTGTAAATTACAAAATAATATAAAAGGTAAACAAGAAAGGTACGGTATTGATAGGTTTTTAAATATACCAATGAATAGACCCCGCAGCCATAGTTTTCCCTAGCGGCATCTCTCATGAAAATAAGCATACGGTGGGTAAACAAATGACTATTGGGCAATTGATAGAAAAGCGGATATTTATGCGATATTCATGGAAATTATCATGTTTATATAGCCATCACGTCAAAGACAAATAGGTCAACTCCTGCTTGCAACTATTACTATTACTCCACTTCAAGGGCGCTTTTGTGCTTGCCTCTCTTCCTATTAAGTTCATAACAAATGGAGTAATACATCGAGAACGATGATATGATGTAGACAAAGTAAACTCAAGAAATATGAATAAAGCCCATCATATTATCCTTAGTGGCAACAACACAGAGACACAAATTGCCCCCTTCTGTAATTCGGATATAGAAACTCGTCAGGTTGAACCCACTACAATGCACCTCTCTCACTGAAGAAAGATCAATCTACTTGGCCAAAGCAAATCAATAGATCTGAGAGAATGAAGAAGCTATAATGATCAAACAATTAAGAATCATAATAATTATAGAGAATACTCAAACACTTTTCATGAAAAATAAAAACTGACAAGTCATAGGATCCCAATAAACGCACTGCACAAAAGATTTACATCAGATGCATCAAATCGAAGATGCGACAATAATTGTATTGACGATCAAAAGAGAGATACATAGCCATCTATGTACTAACTACAGACCAGTAGGTCTATGGCAAACTAATCACAAATCATCATGAGGTCAGCAAGGTTGATGAAGAGTCCCTCCGTGATCGATCCTCCCTCCGGCAGGGTTCCAGAACAAAGCTCCAGATGAAATCGTGGGAGAATAGAGACTTGCATCGGCGGAAAAAATGTTTTTTGTTGCCCTCTAAGGTTTGTGTAATATATGTGAATTTATAGGCCAGAGAACAGGGTTAGAGGGGCCGCCAGGGAGGCACAAGCCATCCGGGCACGACCACCCCCTGGGCGCACCCTGTTAGCTTGTGCCCGTTGTGCGGCCTTCGGTATTCTCTCGAAGCTTACAATTCATCTTTTGGTTGAGAAAAAAATCATAAAAAGGTTTGGAGGCAATTGGACTTCATTTGGTACTGTAAACCTGAAAAGTAAAAAAAAGGCAGAAAACAACAACTTGCACTAGGCACTGGGCACTGGGTCAATGGATTAGAGCTCAAAAATAATATATATTGGTAAATAATTACTCAAAAGGTATCCTAGAATGATAATATAATAGCATGGAACAAAAAAATTATAGATATGTTGTAGACGTATCATATATCATATTATTATCAATGTTAACCTTTGAGAGCATGAAGAAAAGATATTACTTAAAATTCATAGGAAACACCATGCTACAACTAGAAATACTCTTGATGATCTTAAGCGCATTAGTCCCACTTTGTTCCAACACAAGATTAATATCGAACCAGATGCTAAACCAATTGTTGATCATCAACATTGTTTGAATCCCAAAATGCAGGATGTGGTAAGAACTGAAATATTAATGATTCTAGAGGCAGGTATAATTTATCCTATAGCTGATAGTAGATGGGTAAGTCCTTTTCATTGTGTCCTAAAGAAACGATGCATTACTATAATTCCTAATGATAAAAATGAACTTATCCCTTAGAGAATTGTAACTAGTTATTGGATGGTAATTTATTTTAGGAAGTTAAATAAAGCTACAAGAAAGTATCATTACCCCTTGTGTTTTATTGATCAAATGTTTGAAATATTATATAGGCATACACATTTTTTTGCTTCCTAGCTGATTACTATAGTTTTTCTCGAGTACCGGTATCAAAAGAAGATCAAGAGAAAATCACCTTTCCTTATACTTTTGGAACTTATGCTTATAGACTTATACCTTTTGGTTAAAGCAATGCATATGTTACCCTTCAAAGATGTATGACTGCTATTTTCATGTATGACTGCTATATTCTATGATTTTTTGTGAAAAGATTGTTGAGGTATTCATGGATGATTTGTTTCTGGTTCTGAAACCTCTTTTGATGATTGCTTAAACTATCTCGATCGAGTTTCCTGGTATGTGTGGAAACTAATCTTGTCTTGAGTTGGGAGAAGTGCGACTTTATGGTGAATGAAGTTATAGTTGCTGGGCATAAAATATTCGGAAAGGTTATTGAGGTAGATAAAGCTAGAGTTGACGTAGTTGAGAAAATGTTATGTCCTAAAGATATCAAATGTCTTAGAAGTATCCTAGGTCATCCTGGATTATATAGATGGTTCATACAGGACTTCTCTAAAAATTCTAGGCCTCTGACGACTGTTTTGAAAAATATACTCCATTTGTTTTTATGATGATTGTGGAGAAGCCTTTAAATACTTAAGGAAGCCTTAATTTCTGAATCCATTGTTTTACCACTTGACTGGAACCTACCCTTTGAAATAATGTGTGATGCTAGTGATAACATTGTTGGTGCCTTTCTAGGAAAAAGAGTTGATAAGAAGTTGAATGCTATTAATTATGCTAGTAAAACCTTAGACAATGCTCAAAAGAATTATGCCACTACCGAGAAAGGATTTATAATAGTTGTGTTTGCATGTGATAAATTCATATATTATATTGCTAATTCTAAATTAATAATTCACACCGATCATGTTGGTATTAAATATCTTATGGTAAAGAAAGATGCTAAACCTAGAATGATTAGGTGGGTTCTTTTACTAAAAGAGTTTGATTTGCATATTGTTAATAGGAAGTGTGTTGAGAACCTTGTAGCAGATAATCTGTCTAGGATCGAAAACGTTCTTGATGATGCAATGCCTATTGATGATAGTTTTATGATGACTCACAAGTATAGGGGATCAATCATAGTCCTTTCGATAAGTACGAGTGTGGAACCCAACGAGCAGTAAAATGAAATGACAAGTGCTTTTCAGCATTGATGTTTCTCCAAGCATTGAAAGTAGCGGTAACAAATAGTTTTGCAGCAAGACAATTCGTAACAAGTAACAATTGTAACAATGGTGCGGCTAGGTTCCCAATAATTGTTTAGCAAAGGACAAGCCAGACAAACTCTTATATGAGCAAAGCGCTCTCGAGGACACATGGGAATTTTTTGTAGACACGGTTCATCATGTTTAGTTGATTCACGCTCGTTACATTGATAATTTGATATGTTGATGGACCGTTGCTAGGGTGCTGTTCTTACTTGAATAAACACCCACTTATGATTACCCCCTGTTGCAATCGCAACTATAAAGAAGAATTAAGATAATCTAACTACAATATAAATCTAACCATAGCATGAAACATATGGAGCCAAATCAGCCCCTTACGGAATAACTCATAAACTAGGGTTTAATCGTCCATTGCTCTCACGACCCATCATCTAATTTTTACTCCCCAATGCTTTCCCTTAGCCCAAATTATGGTGAAGTGTCATGTAGGCAATGTTCACATGACACCACTAAAGGAAGAGCTACATACACATCATCGAAATATTGAATGAATGGCAACATCACATGATTATTTATGACAAGACTTATACCATGTCCTCAAGAACAAAAGTAACCACTCACAATCATCAACACATTCAAGACCAGAGGTGTAATGAATATGCTTAAGGATATGAACATATAATCTTCCACTAATTAAACGAACTAGCATGAACTATGGGATGTAATAAACAATACTAGCATCCAACATGTACCAATTCGAGGTTTTGATACAAAGATTGAATACAAGAGATAAACTAGGGTTTGAGATGAGATGGTGCTGGTGAAGATTGGTCCTCCCACGATGAAGGAAACTTTGGTGATATTGATGGCTTCGATTTCCCCCTCCCATAGGGAAGTTTCCTTGACACAATGGAATCGCTCTGTCAGGGAGCAAAAATTTCTCCTGTCCAGGTTCTGCCTCGAGACTGTGGCGCTTAATCCCAAGAATCTTCTTCCGATAATTTGTAGGGTAAATGACATCATATAGGAGAATATGGGAATGGGAGGCCTGCCAGGGGCAGTGGGGGAGGCAGGAATAGTTTTGAGGTGTGGCATGTTTATTTAGGATAAAATAATATATAATAAAATCAACAAGAACAAACACCAACACTACAAGAAAATCCGGAGCACTGGAATAGACTGAATATTGATGGAGAAAACATAATACTCCCTCTAATCCAAATATAAAGTTTATTAGAGGTGAGACAATTAATTTGGATTGGAGGGAGTACTTTGTATTGTGTATGTGTTCTCTTCTTCTTCGACATCATCTGCATATTGGCCTTCACGGCCTCCACATTGCCTCACGAGGCGATGGCCACTTTGTTCTCCCCTCTAGTCATTTCTCATGGGCTTATTTTGTAACCATGCATTCATCAATCCATGCCCTGCTGTAGTGCTGCCACCAGGATCCAACCATGATAAGAGAGGATGTAGTCACTAGAAGTTTTACTGATTTGCAATATAGTCAAGTTACCGACAATCAGGACGGACACCCATTAGCCATCAATAATCAATTAATCATCAATTAGGAACAAGCAGGCACACATGCACATCTTAGATTAAATCTTCAAATTAACAGTTAGAATATACTAGTATTTTGCAACGATTTAGGTGTGGCAGCCGCCAAGCCAAGCTAGATTGCTGGCTTTGCCCCTGCGAGGGGGGACACGAGCTCAGGGGGTGCATCCCCTGGCTCGTGGCCACATGATGGTTCCCCTTATGTTGATTCTTTCACCAATATTTTTCATGTATTCCAAAATAATTCTCCATCAATTTTCAGCTCAATCGGAGTTCCTGAGAATAGCAAACTATTCGGTGGTCTTTTTTGGTCCAGAAATTCCAGCTACCGGCAATCTCCCTCTTTGCACCAAAATTCAAAAACAAGAGAGACAAGTCATTAGGATTGCATAATAAAGTGAAATAAATGAATCAAAACTTTATAAATATCAATGGAAAAACAAGATGCAAAATGGACTTATCAACTCCCGCATGTTCAGACCTCGCTTGTCCTCAAGCGAAAGCTGAACTAGATAATCATGACCACATGTTAGAGAGAGAGGCATCGATAAAATAAAATATTTACATGATGGCACCATGATAATTATCTTAGGATCAACATATTATATAGAAATTGATAAGAATAAGTGACAATTCATCCATATGCTAAAGTATGAATCATAAACCATATTGGAAACTAACGAACTATGATCTTAGTAATTAGAACAATTGAAATCCATCCTATTTTTAGAAAGAGTATATGTTAGAGATTTGTTTAGAAAGTTCACATACTCAAATATCATTTAGTCTTTGCTGATTGCTAACATTCATGGGATATTTGTGAAGCAAAAAGTTCAATCAGACACATAGGAAGATATGGGTTTATAGTTTTCACCTGCCAACTATTTATTTTGAGGATAATGTCAACAATAATAACCCATGATCACCTACATACAAGTGGATATATGTGCCTCTTTTCCCACCCCATGATGCTTGCCAGGTAGGTAATAATAAGAGCGGAATAGGGATTAACATTATTGACTCTTGCATGAAAGTACATACAGAAAAGGTAACAGATAGGCCATTGGCAGTGGGAAGCAGAGGATGCCATGGAAACTCTTTGTCACACCCTATGTTTGTATCACTTTGATATGCTTGTTTTTACAAATTTTTGGAACCAATTAATTTTTTTGAGTACATGCTTGTTTGAATTGTTGCGTGTTTGATTGTTGGGTTGAGTATGTATGGCACTCTTAGATTCTACTCCTCTCCATATTCATCTTCCTTGATCCAAACTTCTTTCCCAATGATCATGCCATGTGAATAGTGAACAAATCTATATTTATCAAAATATATTTTGACCACAAAGAATTTATTCAAATTAGGTTTTCAGAAACTCCCGAGTTGAGGCTTGCACTTCAAGTCCTCAAATTGGGTGGATCCTTTTGCCCCAGAAGCTTTATTTGAAACCTACTATATATATGACTTCCCAAAACCACCAAATATTTTTAAAGGTTATTTACTATTTTATTTAAAGACTTTTTCTTAAGTCTAGAAATGGTTTTTCACAAGGAAAAATTATTTTAATGCTTTGAAAATATTTGAGAAAATTCAGGGAAACTCAGTGGACATATATTTACCATATATATGAGTTACAACACATGGTCATGTAAAAAATCATGGGCAAAACCCCTCAAAATCATTTATGACCAAATCAAGCTTTTGAAATATCTTTAGAAGAAATATTCTCAATAAATTCCAAGAAAATTCCAGCAAGTCAACATTGTCATAGCTGATGATCTTGCAAGGTTTCATATTAATCCCAATTTTTTTGATTCATGAAATTTTTCCAAAACCCTCCCCGTCTAGATTCAAATTTGAATAGCTTTACATTGTGAAGTTTCTTCCATTGACCTCAACTTTGTGGACATGTTCCTATTGCCAAATAATGATACTACACTAAGTGGTCCATCAAGGAGATTAGTTTAGCCTAACTAGATATACACAAACCTACTTCTGTTGAATTCTAGGGTTCACAAATTTTCCATTATCAAATTTTCTCTATTGAGCTCAAACCTTGTGATCCTTCTCAATGTTACCCACAATTTGATCCTGTTAAATATCTTGGCAAGTAGACTCCATCTATAGGCCCAAACACAGCACAAACACCTTCCGGCCAATTCTAAAAGCTATTCTTTCAACCTTTTTTACTATTCCCCTTGCTCCCAAATTTTTACCACATTCTCACATTGATGCATTTCACCTCGAGCAAGGAAAACCAAGCTCTAGTTCCATGGTTAAATTGGGTTAAACCCACATTTACCTCCCTAGACAGCAAGATTCTCTCTCTCCCCTCCCCTCTTATTCTATCAATCTCCTAGAGCATCCATGGTCATTCCCAACTTTATTATTCCCCGTAGACCCCCTAGACACCTATGACGCACCCAGGACACCGTTGGCATGCCATGGAATGCCAAAGCATGCTCCAGAGCGCGCTACAGTGTCAGTATTTCCACTGAAACATTTTCTGTTTTCTCAGTCTAGCCCTTGGGTAACTTCTGTCTATAGCAGATAGGTCCTAGGGGTTGTTTTGTTTATAAATTTTAAAAGGAAAATGATTTTGAGTTTATTTTTTATGAAATTTTTATTTCTCTATCTTGTTTTTTATATTTATTTCAAAATATTTTGGGGCAACTTTTATACGAAGTCAGTATTTATGTTACAATTCGATATTTGGGTGACGTAGATACCGAAGGAGGAGATGCTATCGTCAACTTTGCCGAGCTAGCTTCTGACTACGTTGATCCAATCAAACATGTTTGAACCATTGATATGATGATTGTCGTCATGTTTGCGGAATAAAAATTAGTCGCATGTTGACATAATAGCATATGGAGAAATGTTATATTGCATACATGATAACTTGCAGATGAGCTAAGAACTTGGTAAGTTCATGAAATGAATGGTTAGCCTAGTCATGTGGTGACATGAAAGGTTCTTGACTGGTAATGTTGGAGCATGCCAGTATACATTGAAAACTTCTTAACTCCAATATTGACATAGATCGACTGTTGTCCCCTTTTACCTTATTTTCGTGATGCCACATGTTTTCCGCAAGGAATACAGTTTAGTAAGTTGAAAACCTCTTTCCATGCATAGACCAAGTAGAGGGGCCATGATGAGGGTTCCATGGCCCTAGAATAATGCCCGTCATCCAGTCAGGGGGCATGGGTGTTTCTGGCTGAGGCCGAGAGGGGGCCACCCCTTAGTAGAGTGCAGTCTAAATGTGATCCCATACTATTCGAGGCGTCAGCCTCCCCATCTTATAGTTTTTCCTGAACATTGCTTTGGGTGATTCCGGGCAGCGTGATGTGAAATGGGTGTGTACTGGTTATGTGTGTTTTCTTCTAAAGTACTATAAACAGAACTAGTCATCCGTGATTACCGAAATGTGTTGGCTCGACTTAAAGAGTACAACCTTTGCAGAGTCAAACTATTTGAGTAGCCATGTCCACGGTCAAGGACATTGGTTGACACGTCAAGTGTCAGTCTTAGTGTCATTCTCGCGAGAACTAATCTGGTTAATGGCAGAAATAATTTTCGTTGATTATTATTGTTAACGATGGACTAACCTGAATATTGGTATGAACGAGCACTCCTTGGGATGGCTCTACCTCCTGGTTGCTCGTATTCTATTTTTTTATATAAGCCCTTTATGTGCCGTCACTTAGACTCCCGACTGCGGCACGCATGTTCTTATTTTTCACAAGCCCTTTATGTGGTGTCGCCCCGACGCCCAACTAAGGCATGGTTCATTTTTATATTTACCTTTCAAGGCATCGCTTCAGACAGCTGATTGTTTCATTTTTATTTTTACCTTTCGAGGCGTCATGTCAGGCACACGATCAGTTCATTATTAGTTTTACCCTTCGAGCCATTGCTTCATACTCCCGATCGATTCATTTTATTTTTATGTTTTGAGGCATCTCTTTAGACACCCGATTGGCTTATTTTATTTCCTTGGAAATTTCGACAGGATTACCGCCCAATTTTTCATTGAACTTACCTTACCATGCTATGCTTTTAATAATTATGTGTGAATTTAATCTAACTAGAATATGTGCATCGTGTCTGCATTTGTTATATCTTATGTTCGAGCTTTCTTGCGAGTACATTCAAAGTACTCACCTGGCTTGTTTATTTGGCCAAATGTGGACGAAGGCGATCTTATGGATGAAGAGTATGCTAGAAAGTCCGATGCCTAGAGGAGTCCTAGTCAGTACCTTGCAATCCCGGAGTCTACCACTTGAATTTTATATGCTTCTGCTAACCAATAAAATCGTCGAGCCTGACTCTGACGCTTGATGACTTGTAAGATATTAGAGTCATGTCACTTACTTTTATTTGACATATCCACCACCACCATATATTGCGATTCAGTATCCTATCACCATTTCCATTGTGATATATCTGCTTCTATGTTAAATATTGGCGTCCTTGTAATAAGTTGTTGACCATCGTCAGCTCAACCTTGTATAATATTAAGTACTACTAGATTTCTGTATCAAGGATTGTCTACCAGTATGAATTATTTTGTGTGCTAGACTGACAATAAGGGTGATTTTTCAAGAAATAGTTTTCTTGGAAAACCAGTCCTGACACGAGCTGGCCCCGATACACCAGGGCTCCTACTAGGGGGGGTAGAGCATGCCCCCTAGCTAGTAGGCCCCTCATGGAACCTCCTGACCTAATTCCACTTATATATATTCTAAATTACCCCCAAAACTTCAGAAAGCTACCCGGAACAATTTTTCCACTGTCGCGAGACACCGTTCTTTGGCGATCCCATTTGGATGCCCTTTTCGGTATTCTATTGGTGAGGGAACCCATCACAGAGGCCATATTCATCAGCCTCCCTACCTCAATGATGATGCGTGGATAGTTCACCATAGATCTATGGGTCCATAGCTAGTATCGAGATGGGTTCTTTTATCTCTTTGATATTCAATAGAAAGTTCTTCGTGATCCTCTCATTGATCTATATCATGGTGTGTTTGTTGGGATCCGATGAATTGTTGGTTTATGATCATATTATTCATGAAAATAAATTGAGTCTTCTCCGAGTTCTATTATGCATGATAGTTATAGCTTTGCAAGTCTCTGTGATCTATCAGTTTGGTTTGGCTGACTAGATTGATTTATCTTCAACGATGGGAGTGCATTGTAGTGGGTTCAATCTCGTCGTGCTGTATATCCTAGTGATAGAAGGGGACAAGACATGTATTGTATTGTTTCTAATAAGGGTAATACAATGGGGTTTGAACATGTTGCTTGTACTTTCTTTGTCTAGATCATGTCATTTTTCTTAAAGCATTATTCTGTTTGTCCTAAACTTAATACCATGGATTCATGTTGGATAGCGGTCGATTGGTGGAGTAATAGTAGTAGACTAAGAATAATTTCGGTCTACTTATCATAGATGTGATGCCTATATAACTGATCATTGCCATGAATACAAAATAATAACTATGCGCTTTTCTATCAATTGCCCAAGAGTAATTTATCTACCCTCCGTATGCTATGCTCGATAGAGAAGCCTCTAGAGAACAGTATGGCTCTTGGGGCTACTTAGTCATATTTGCTAAAAACTTAACAATACCATTTTGCCTTTTATTATATTTTATTTTATTTTAGTTTTATATTTATCTATCTACCACTATCATAAATAATCCTTGCAAGTAACGAGTTCAAGGGGCTTGGCAACCCTCTTGCCCGTGTTGGGTGCAAGTGTTTTGTTTTGTGTGTGAAGGTGCTATTTAAAGACGAGTTGGCATGGTTCTCCTAATGGTTCGATAACCTTCATTCTCAATGAAGGAAATATTTATCACTACTATATTGCTTCACTCTTCCTCTTCGAGGAAAAACCCAACGCAACTCACAAGTAGTAAAAATAATTTCTGGCGCCGTTGCCAGGGAGACATCACGAACTTTGTTGAAGGTACCTTCACAAACTATCAATCACCTGCTATATTTTTAACTTGTCTTTTATTTATCTTTACATTCGATTTTACAAAATCAAAAAGACAATTATTTCTGTTTTCTTGTTTGCCTAGTTTGCTAGTTTACTTGTTTGCTTGTTTTGCTTGAAGTTGCCATCATGTTTGAGTTTGAAAAGGTCATTGTTGAAAGTGCAAGTGAAACTTATGAGGAAAAACCTAAGTTTTTTGAATCTACTCATGAACCTCCAAAGAATCAAGGCCCTCATGTTGAAAATCATCCATTCTTAAAAACTAAAATATGTCATGTGGGTCACGATAACGTTATGAGAAAGAATGTCATTGAAGAATTGTTCGAGTTCATGGGAGTTATACCACTCATTAGGGGATCTATACCTTATAAAACTGATTGTTATGTGGAATCCATTGCTATGCTTATAGTTAAATTTGAAATGACATTTGTTCATATGCACTCCTTACAGAAAATGTTCCTATGCCTCCCTAGCATACATGGTCCTAAAGCTAAGAAAATTGTGACTACCATTCCTATGCATGAATTTGATTACATAATCAGACAGGATAGGGAAATATTTTCCTTTTATAAAAAATAAATTCTGAACAACCTCCAATAGAATAAATCCTTGTTGACAAAGATACAATGCATAGGTTGGAATCTAAGGATTATCATAGGTATGGTGAAAATTTCAGGAGTAGACTTCCTCATTAACTCTTAATTAAATCTTCATACTATAATGGTTGTGATAAATTTGGGTGGATTACTAAAGGAACTGATGAAGGATTTAGTGCGGAGTCTTTTGAAAATCTGGCTAGAGAACCTATTAATGATGAAATTCATGTTTTATATGAAGACCTTTATGGTGATGATTCCAATAGCGATGTTATGAACATTAAAGTTACCAAGCATAGTCCCTTTAGTAAGTTGAGTTCACCCACTAGAAAATTCGAGAATGATAATAGGGAGTTTCCAAGAAAGGTAATTGAGGATTTAATCTTACATGAGATGAAGGATTATATGGGAGATAATACTTAAAACAATGCATGATGCCTAGGTTGGGGCATAAAACAATAGCACTTGTTGGTAGGCAGCACCCTATCTTATTTTTATTTTTTACTTTTTGTTATTTTGAGTCACACAATGTTCATACTGTTATAGTTGTGTTTTTGTGCTTAACTTAGTGTTTGTGCCAAGCAAATCCTTTGGGATGATTTGGATGATAGTAGAATTGACGTTGTGCATAAATATAAACTTTTGCAGCCAGTATATGAATTTATTCTCTCTGCTGGAACGTGATAAATTGCTGAAATTTTTTACACCGTATTGCTATACAAAATTTACAGGTTGTCTTAATTGTTCATTTTTTGGATTTATAAAGTATGGTTGTCATACAAATCACTAAGTAATGTTCTGTTTTAAACAGATTCTATTTTTTCCTGCATAGTTTGCTTGTTTTGATGATGCTATGGATTGTATTGGGCGGTATAAGCCACGTAGAAGTAGTAATACAATACCTATTATGAAATAATAAAATATGAATCGATTTATTACAGTACCTAAAGTATGTCATATGTCCATTATAATAACGGATCTCATGATGTTTTGTTGAGTTTTGTGTGATGAAGTTTTCAAGTTTTATGTGAGACAATGGTGGGTGAAGGAATAAGCAGCGCAAACACCATAAGCTTGGGGATGCCCAAGCCTCCCCGAGGTAATATTCAAGTAAGACACAAGTGTCTAAGCTTGGCTATGCCCCCCAAGGTATCCCCTCTTTCGTCTCCAATCTATCGGTATGTCACTTGGAGCTATATTTTTATTCATCCCATGCTATGAGTTTTCCTAGGAGCATCGTGTATTATAGTTCATATTTCTTTTTAGTTTGACACAATCATCATTTGTCGGATACACTTTTCGCGAGAGACAAACTTTCATCATAATTTGTTAGAATACTCTATGTGCTTCACTTATATGTTTTGAGCTAGGGAGTGGATCTAGTGCTTCACTTATATCTTGTTAGAGGACATCGAAGGACATATTTTGTAAACATAGTTGAAATCACATGCTGCACTTAAATATTTTTGAGAGTATAAGTCAATAGGAATGGTAATTGGTGCATGTTATAAGACTAGTCCAAAAGGATAGTTATTCAAGTGGGGTATAATAAAAACTTTCTTGTAGCTCACCAAAGATGAAACATGTGTTGATTACATTGATGTAGTAATATGAAAGGATATAGCTTCATGCTTGTTGGTTATTAGGAATATTGGTAGTGAAGTTTCTTATTTAATGCTCATCTAAGTATTGGTCATGGAATGTTGATGAGGTTTGGTCATTTTTATGTTGAAATGAAACCCGATCGTGGTGTTCGAATCGGGGGCTTGCATTGGTTAACTCCTCACAACCTCCTCCATAGGGGCATGCGTTAATATTTTGCTTCTTCAGAGCTATTAAGGCTTCACAATAAGAATATGACTTATTTATTACAAATGTGAGTCCATGGATATACGCACTCTCACATCTCTATAATTTTCTAGCCTCCTTGGTACCGTGCATTGCCCTTTCTCTCATCAAGAGTCAATGCAAACTTTCTCGGTGCATCCAAACCGCCTGATATGATTTGTTCTATCACACATAAGACACCTTATATATTCCTCAAAACAACCATCATAGCTACCCACAATGGCACTTCCATAGCCATTCTGAGATATATTACCATGCGAGTTTCCCCGTTACGTCACATGACATCTATGTTCATCATCATATTGCTTTGCATGATCATATAGAGCTGACATAGGATTTGTGGCAGAGCCACCGATCATCATTGATTATATGTTGTGCTAGATCATTGCACATCCTGGTACACTACCAGAGGCATTCATATAGAGTCGTATTGTTCTTTATCAAGTTGTAAGTAAATAAAAGTGTGATGATCATCACTATTAGAGCATTGTCCCAGTAAGCAAAGGATGATGGAGACTATGATTCCCCAACAAGTCGGGATGAGATCCCCAGACGGAAAATAAAAAATGGGGGAGGCCAAATGATCCCAACATAAGAAATTGAGAAAAGAAAAAAGGAAATGAGAGAAAAAGAGAGAAGGGACTTTAGTACTATCCTTTACAACACTTGTGCCTCGGAGTGGTACCATGTTTTTCATATAGAGAGTCTCCAGTTTTGTCACTTTCATATACAAGTGGTAATTTTTCATTATAGATCTTGGCTTGTATATTCCAATATTGGGCTTCCTGAAATGCCTGAGGCCTTCATGAGCAAGCAAGTTGGACGCACACCCACTTAGTTCCATTCGAGTTTTCATACTTATAGCTCTAGTTTTTGCATGGCAATCCCTACTCCTTGCGTCAATATCGATTGATGGGCATCTCCATAGACCGTTGATTTGCCCAGTTTCTATGAGACTTTACCAACTCTTAACTCCTTTGATATGTACCACCATACTCTGTTCCACCCATATGCTATATCCATGGCTCATGCTAATGTATTGTGTGAATTTGAAAATGCTGAAGCACGTTAGAAATACGATCTAGTTGCCTGGATTGACACCGGGGTGCTCATGATTTATACTTATGCGGTGAAGACGGAGTCATGCCATGCTTAATATGATAAAATGAGTAGGGGATAACATTCTTTATTGGTCGTATATTTTGAAACAGTAATGATTGTGCTTCTTTTTTTCATGGATATTGTTATGTTAATGTCAATTGATTCATTGTTTTTCAATTTCTACACCTAAAAGATATTACATGTTGAGTAGCATGACACATCAAATGATCTATTTTTATCATTTACCTACTCAATAACTAGAACGAATTAAGCTTGGGGATGTTGATACGTCTCCGATGTATCTATAAGTTTTGATTGCTTCATGCTATTATATTATCAATATTGAATACTTTACATGCAACTATATGGTATTTTGTATTTTTTTTGGGACTAACGTATTAACTCAGTGACTAATGCCAATTGCTCTTTATTGCCTATTTTTGGACTACCCAGAAAATCAATATCAATTGAAGTCCAAATTGGATAAAAATTTAAGTTAGTTTTGGACCAAAGGTTACCTATGAAGCTTTGGGAGGAGGCCAGAAGACCCATGAGGTGTCCAGGAGCCACCAGGGCATGCCCTGGGGGGGAGGGGTAGGTTGTGCCCGATGGTTTGTGGGCCCCTCGTGGAACCTCTTGACCTAATTCCACTTCTATATATTCCCAATTACCCCAAAAGCATAAGAGAGACACCCCAAACAATTTTTTTGCTGCCGCATGACTTTGCTGTTCCATGATCCCATCTGGAGGCCTTTTTTGGTACTCTGTTGGAGGGTAAATCCATCATGGGGGCCTTCATCAACCTCGCTGCCTCCATGATGATGTGTGAGTAGTTCGCCCTAGACCTATGGGTCGATAGCTAGTCTCTAGATGGCTTGTTCTCTATCTCTCTCTCTTTGATCTTCAGTACAAAGTTCTCTGTGATTATCACGTTGATCAATCCGATGTAACTTTCTTTTGCAGTGTGTTTGTTGGGATCCGATGAATTTTGGGGTTTTCATCATGTGGTATCACTAGAAGAGTATGTCTAGAGGGGTTTGAATAGACTAGTAGCTGGAATTTAAAATCCACGCAAGGTGCAAAGTTAAGTGTTTGCAGATTTTAGCAATTAGAGCAATTCTAGCACACCCTACACATGCAAGTCATCAAGTATAGCAGCGGAACTTAAAGACATTGTACATGAAAGTAAAGAGTAGAGATAGGAAGATCATACGCATGAACGACACAAAGATTTTTTCCATGGTTCCGATAGGTGGAGCTATCGTACGTCCATGTTTATGGAGTCTTCAACCCACGGAGGGTAACGATCATGAGAGTCCATGGAAGGCTCCACCCATAAGGGTCCACGAAGGAGCAACCTTGACTATTCCATAATGGCTTCCGTCGACAAAGGACTAGCCTCACTCGGGGTAGATCTTCACGAAGTAGTCAATCTCCGTTCCCTTACAAACTTCTTGGTTCACTCCATAACACGAAGTAGGAGGCTCCCAAGCAACACCTAACTAATCTAGGAGTCACCACCCTTCAAAAGGTAATAGGCTCGATAAGGTCGATGAACTCCTTGCTTTTGTGCTTCAATACGATAGACTCCTGAACAAACAATCACTCTCCCACAGATTTGGCTTGGGTGGAAGAGATTGATTGGGTGGAAAGCAACTTGGGGAGGCTAGAGATCAAGATTCATATGGTTGGTATGGAATGGCATGATCTAAAAACATGAGTAGGTGTCTCTCTCTTAGAATATGAGTGGGGGTCTGTTCTGAGTGCTTCTCTTGCGAGTGAATGGTGGTGGAGGGGTATATATAGGTATCTCCAAAAATCCAACCGTTACACCTAATAAGTCCAACTCGGGGACACCGATGTGTTAATCTCGATGGTACCGAGTTGCCTCAAAGGTAGCAACTTTTGAATCTTGGTGAAACTAATACATAAAACTCTATTGCACCGATTAGGTGACCGACGGTTAGATTGCCAAACTCGGTGATGCCGATTCAACAAACTCGGTCAGACCGATTTTTTGAATTTCTGTAAAAGGAAGTTGGCAATCCAAACTCGGTGGCACCGAATCATAATTGTTTGCACCATTGGGTTAGGGTTTGGCTTGAGTCTGTCTAAGTCTGGGAATCCGTGGCACCGAGTGGGAAGTGTTGGTTGCACCGATTTTGAGTATTTGGCTTTGGAGAGACTTTTGTGGAAGATCTTGTGGAATGTTTTAATGACTATCAGTTGGGCACGTATGAGCATTTTGTTGACCAACATTACCTTCCTCCCTTTTTGTAGTATTGGCTTTCCTATGGACCCAAAGTGATTTCTCACAAAGTAAAATGTAGAGTCCTCTTCCTTGAAGCTTTGCTAATGCTATCCCTTCTCCTACTTCATGTGGATACTCTCCACACTCCTTGCCAAACCATCTCTCGATGGACTTTATCTGAAATACACTAGATAAAAGTATTAGTCCAAGAGACAATGTATGTTGTCATGAATTATCAAAACCACCAAGGGAACACATTGTGCTTTCCATATCCCCTTTTTTGTAATTGTTGACAACATAAAATCAAAGCTTTTGAATAAAGATATGCATGGATATAATGAAGACTTTGAGAGACACATGACTAAGATTTTCTCCCCCTAGATGTGTGTAATCCCCTTTAAAGGATAGCTCCTTTGGAATGCATGGACACACATATAGTAGTAGGGATATAATAAGTCATGTGTATCTTGTATATGCATCAAATGTATACGAATGAGGTGTATCCTTGTTCAAGACTTCACTCTGGCAAAAAATATGTGCAACAAGCAAGAGAGCATCTTGATCAAGGATATGATGCATATACCTATACTACTGGAATCAGACAATTTGCCGTCTGCCAGCTCTTTGACGTCTGCTAGCAAACGGCAAAGAGTGTCTTTGCCATCAGCTAGCACAAAGCAGACGGCAAAGACCTGGCGGACGGCAAAGAGGGGCTTTGCCATCTGCCAGCTCTTTGCCGTCTGCTAGCAGATGGCAAAGAGGTGGGTGGCGTCCAGTTGACAGCAGTACTATAATGGGCCACCACCCCACCTCTTTGTCGTCCGCTAGCAGACGACAAAGAGGTGGATACCTAAACCGCTAACGGCACACCCCCACGCCTTTCATCTCTCTCCCCTAACCCATCTCCCCATCCCCCACCCCCACCGCACCCCCGCGTCGGCCGCCGCCCCACCCCCGTGCTCCGGGCCCCCATCGCGCCCCCGCCGCCAGCCCCCGCCGCCGGCCCCAATAACGCCCCTGCCGCCAGCAGCCGCCCGCGCACCACCGCCCCCACCCCCGCCCCTCACCCCCACCGCCGGCCCCCGCCGTGCCCACACCCCCGCTCCTTGTGCCCACCGCCGGCCGAACGCTTCCGCGCCCACGCCCACCGCCGCCCACACCCCCTGCCGGCCGCTGCCCGCGCGCCTCACCCCTAGAGCCGGCCGCCGCGGACGCCCCCTGCCGACCGCTGCCCCACTCCGGTGACCCCCTCCTGACCACGACACCCCTACACCCCGTCCCCGACACGACACCCCGACACCACGACACGGCACCCACGACCACGACACAGCACCCCGACCCCGATACGACACCCCCGACACCCCGACCCTGACACAACACGTGTCATATATTTGTGAATGATGAGTTAGGTCATATATTTTTCGATTTTGTTATACAGGACATCATATTTATGTTGATCAGGTGGATTTAAATGTGCAGTTATTTCGTCGCTGTGAGGGTCTGGTGTTCGACGACCTCCCCGTGCGTTCGACGAGCTCCGCCCTGGCATTCGTGGGTGAACACAAATGACATCTCCTCCTGCACCCTTCATTTCCTCTGTTCCGGTCCTCGTGCGAATGAAACTTGCTAGCTATAGGTGTCTTCAATCATCAGTATGTGTGACCACTATGCGTCTCCCATTCGAAAGGGTTACATCTATAAATATGCATTCATTAGCATATTTATAACCGTGATTCTTTCGAATTGTCCTACGTTATCCATGGACAGCCCGAGTTTGTGTAGATTGGGTTCATTTTCCCATATGCTCTGCTCCAGATCCGATGCAGAATTTTGTCGGTGCCTCCATGTTGTTCTGTGGGTACACATCCTCTCTCCTTATTGCTGAGACGTGTATCAAGAGAACAGCAGGGAGGTGCTGCCGAAATTGTGCGTCAGATCTGGAGCGAAGCATGGGAAAATGAACCCAATCAACACATACTCGGGTGGGATTAGGACCTATCTTTACCTACTAGCATCTAGGTTGCATCGACGTAATGAAACTGAAAAACTCTATTAACTAATGAATATGGTTTGCTGAATTATGTATATATTTTGTGTGTGTCCAGTAGCTAGACAGGATGAGTGATCGTGGGTGGATGTACACCGGTCACACTAGTCAGAAAGACATGACCCATGAATGGTTAACAAAAACCAAGGAGTTTGTGAGAGTCGCATTTGCAAATCGATAGAAAACAACCTGGTGCCCTTGTATCGATTGCAACAACTGTAAGAAGAAGTCAGAGTTTGAAATGATCAAACACCTACAGAAGTGGGGTTTTACGCCTAATTATACGGTCTGGACATTTCATGGTGAGTCTACCCTACGTGCCAGAGCTGAGGTGGTTCGTTGTCACACCTATGAGCACGGTACCAGGATCGAAGACATGGTGCAAGACTTCGTTGATGCTCGGGATTCGGATGATGAGATGGAGGAATATGAAAAGGCCTTTTGTGAAATGTTGGAGTCTTCAAAACGTCCTGTCCACGAGCACACTGAGCTTTGTCAGCTGGATGCCATCGCGCAAGTAATGGTTCTAATGGCTCAGTTCAACCTGGGCAGAGAATGCTACGACATGATGATGCCGATATTTGGATGCTTTCTACCCAAAGTCCATGTATTGCCACCTAACCTGTACCAGTTGGACAAAATCCTACGTGCGCTTGAGATGCCCTATGAGAAGATAGATGCCTGTGAGAATGGATGTGCCTTATTTAGGCTTGAGTATGCGGGCTTGAACTATTGCCCCATTTGCAATGCTTCTAGGTATGTTCTGGTAGACAACGGTATGGGTGAGAAGAGTCAGACCAAAATCCCCATTAATGTTCTTTGGTATCTGCCAATCATACCAAGAATTCAATGACTTTTCATGGTCGAAGAGACGGCTAGATAGATGACGTGGCATAAATTGGGCAAAAGAACAGAACTAGATGCAGATGGGAATCCAATGTTGGGACACACTTCAGACGCTTTTGCGTGGAAGCACTTTGATGCATTACATAAGGATAAAGCAGCAGATCCAAGGCATCCTCGAGTTGCCATCAGCACGAATGGGTTCAATGTGTATGGTATGACGGCAGCACAATACAGTTGTTGGCCTGTATTTGTCATTCCACTCAATATCCCCCCGGAGAGATTATGAAAAGAAAGAACATTTTCCTGACATTCATAATTCTAGGGCCCAAATATCTAGGGAATAATATGAATGTGTACATGCAACCGCTTAAGGATGAATTGCAAGAAGCCTGGGATAATGGGATCAAGACATACGACGCCGCTAAAAAAAAGAACTTCAAAATGCATGTGTGGTACATGTACTCGATGCATTTATTGATGATGCTGATGAGCATGTCATTACTGATAGTGATGATGATTATGCATTTATTGATCCCGGAGCATATATAGACGATGAAGATTAATATTAGTAATGTGAGGTATTCAATTATTATTATGTACATATATATTATTAATTAGTTCATGTTATTAGGTATTCAATTTTTTTATGTTGAACTAATTTTGTTCACTCTTTGTCATTGTAGGTGTTGACATATGGTGGGCGGGGGTCGAGAGCGCTCTGAGCCTCCTTCCACGGCCTGTGCTGGGAGGGGTGCTATTATTGCACCCCAGCAACTCTGAAGCGCGCTGGTACACAACATGCAGACACTGGCAGCCGCTTCTTCGTCGACCGGGAGAGGTCAGGGGAAGACGAAGAGAGGTTCTAGAGGTAGGAATGCTGCTGCGCCTTCCTTGCCGCCACCCCCAGCTGATTCTCCTGACCACAGGAGTGCTCCGTCTTAGGTGGACCCATCTGACTTGGACCCATCTCGGACTCCCGTCCACGAGCCCCGGGCCAACGAGCCTCGGGTCACCGAGCCTTCGTCCCAGGAGACTCCGGTCCCAGAGTCTTCAGCCCAAGAGACTCGGGTCCGAGAGTCTTTGTCCCATGTGACTCTGGACGCTAGTGGCCATCCTGCTGGTGGCGAGGACAATTACTTGTCTGAGGACACCTATAGCGAGGGCGAGCTGGTTGAGGAGGGCAAGAAGGTCTACCAGCGTGGTTGTACAAAGTTGCCTCCCGTGCCGATGACCTCCGAGCAGAAGAGGTTGATTGTGCCTAATGCGGAGAAGTAAGTGCATTTACTCTTTTTTAACCTTTTGCCTTCATGTTTCTTCAAATTATTATGTAATGTGTTGGCCTTGTCATACTGCAGGGGATGGAAATACGAGTGTGGTGTCCACAGGCCCAACCAGGTCCTTGGTGTGCTTCTTCCGCACCACTTCCCGGGGAAGGTCCACTTGCCTTGTGAGGGTGAGGCTCCATAGGTAGCACTGACCTGGGAGCTATACAAGGCTGCCCCGGCCCAACCGGAGGAGATGGTCGATGGTGTCTTGTGCGAGACAGTGGCTATCATTGTGATCAGTCGCTTTTGGATAATTTCTCCATTACAGAATTAAAAATCAACAACACCTGGTGATTGTACTAATCGGTGTCTAATGTCTTGTCTTGTTCAATTGCAGACCTTCTTTAGGTGTCTTGAGGAAGACGAGGCGAGAGCGGCTATTATTCTCGAAGCCGAGTGCAAGCGCCTACTTCACAACTTACGGCACGAGGCTTGGGTGTAGGTTATTCGAGACTACTACGCCTCGAGTAACATTAAGAGGGCCAAGAAGAAGTGCCGCAAAAATTATCTGAGTAAGGAGAAGTTTATGGAGGTAATTATCTATTCTTAAGGCCTTGTACTTAGTTTCTTTGATTTGATTCGTAGGCGTAGCGCTGAAATTTCTCTTGTCTAATTTAGGTGCCCCCGAGATGGTGTGCAGACAGGATGGACTGTTGGGAGGCATTGGTGGATGAGTGGTGCTCTCCCGAATGGCTAGCCGAACACAACAAGGCCAAGGAGAAGCATGCCCAAATGAGAGGTGTGCCACACCATCAAGGGAGCTCCAATCTGTTTGAGTACGGGGATAACTGGGTATGTGGCTTGCTTCATGATTCATGCAATTTCATTCTTCATGCTATCTCGAGCCCTTAACTAATATTTTTTTCACCACTTTTAGGAGCGAGAAAACAAGAAGGAGGTGCCACCTCTGTTCGACCTCTATGCCATGGCCCATACTGCCTCGTACCCTAAGGCCAAGGCATTCTCTGAGGATGACCTCGCTCATCCAGAGAGCTTCAGCAACATCTCCTCCCACAACAAGCTCATGAGGTACAAAGACGAGGGGAAGGCGAGGAAAGGGGAGTACTTCAACCCGAGCCAGAGTCCTTATGATCCAGAGCTCGTGATGATATATGGTGGTGGGAGGCCCCATGGCTCGATAGCCATTGGGGATGGATTGATACATTGTCCGAGAACTCTCCCGAAGATCAAGAAGTGCCAGACGAGCTTTGATCCTGAGATAAGGCCTCGCCCATGGCCAATGGAGCTCGCCATTGAGGCTAGGGCCCAAGAGCTTCTAGCGGAGGAAAACAGGCAGGCGGCGTAGAGGGAGAGGGGCATGGAGCAGAGGATGGCTAGGTTGTTGGAGGACGAGAGGAACCAGAACGACGTGTCTCACCGCGCCCTAAACGAGCTCCTCGTGGTAAGTTTCTCCTGCATATTAGCCAAATCATGCACGTAGTCTTCGTTTCATGACTAACTAATATGAATGACTCGTGAAAACAAAATGTGTAGACTGTGTGCCAGAATAATGGTCAGACCCCTCCATTGATGACCGATATTGCTATAGCACCCATGGTGAGTTTCATTTAAATGGTCATTAGTTACTAGTATTCACATTTGAGTTGCATCATGATAAGGAGACATTGCAAAT
Organism: Hordeum marinum; assembly: GCA_022496015.1. NCBI lineage: Eukaryota > Viridiplantae > Streptophyta > Magnoliopsida > Poales > Poaceae > Hordeum > Hordeum marinum. The sequence goes on along the minus strand of CM039675.1, from coordinate 142,546,325 downwards.
GATCTTTGGTGCAGCGTGCCTCCCGACAAGCATCGACCGATCCTTCTGCGTCTGCCGCAACCCCGACCGGTCCTTCTACGTCTCACCCTGGCCCAAACCTACCGGTCCTTCACCTCCTGCCCTAAGTGCTTTCATTAACAAATGCATACTTAGCTTAAGAAATGACCTACTTAGCTCCAAAATGATCTATACTTAGCTTATTCCTCAAAAATGACTTGATATGCTTAGTTAGCTAGAAAATGGTATATTCTACCTAGGATAGCTATAAAATGACCTATACTTAAGATTTTTCCTCCAAAATGACTTGATATGCTTAGTTAGCTAGAAAATGGCATTACTACCTAGTATATCTCAATAATGATCTATAGTTAGCTTAGCTAGTTCATTTATGACAGAATTAGCTCACTTAGGTACAAAATGGCATAACTACCTAGAATAGTTCAATAATGATCTATAATTAGCTTAGCTAGTTCATTTACGACATAATATGCTCACTTAGATAAAAATGGCATAATAACCTTGGTTTAGCTCCAAAATGACCTATACTTAGCTTATTTTCCTCAAAACTACATAATGACCTTACTTACCTCCAAAATGATATATTCTACCTAGGATAGCTATAAAATGACCTATGCTTAGCATTTATTTCCTCCAAAATGACTTGATATGCTTAGTTACCTACAAAATGACATTACTACCTTGGAGAAGAGGAGAGGAGAGGAGAGAAAGAAAGAGAGGATAAATTCTTCTTCTTCTTCTTTTTCTTCTTTTTCTTCTAGCTAGTCTTCTTCTTCTTCTAACTACCATCTTTCCTAGTTTGCAGATTTGCTATAGATGAGGAAGAGTGCATTGATGGACTGTACTCTTCTACTTCTACTTCCTTTGTGTTTATGTAAACTTGTTTTGGATACATATGTATACATATGTTGTTGAAAACCATTGTGTGTTGTTGGAAACTTGTATATATGTTGGAACTTATTGTTGGTATATGATTGTTTGAACTTATTGTTGGTATGATTGTATTGTTGGATATATATGTGATATTGTTGGATATATATGTTTCAAATTGAATGATTTTATGAAAAAAAACAGGGGCTATCTAGCCACTTTGCCGTCTCCTGGCGGACGGCAAAGTGGCCACGTGGCAGCTACCTATGCAACCTGGGTTGGCCTAGGTTGGTTCTTTGCCGTATGCTGGCAGGTCTTTCTCGTCTGCTAGCTGACGACAAAGAACCAACCTAGGCCAGAAAAAAAGGTGCTTTCCCATCCACTGGCAGACGGCACAGACCTAAGGTCTTTGTCGTCTGCCTGCTGACGGCAAAGCACGTCGTTAAGCCCTCTAACGGAGCTAAGTTGCCACGTGTGCCATCCAGGCCCTTTGCCATCCGCTGGCGGACAACAAAGATTCAAAGGTCTTTGCCATCCGCCAGTAGACGGCAAAGCGCCCTTTACCGTGGCTTATTCAGCCGGACGGTTGGCCATCTGCTGGCGGACGGCAAAGCCTTTGCCGTCCGGGATTCATTCCTTTGCCATCCGGGATGGCTGATGGCAAAGTGCCTGATTCCTGTAGTTTTACCTTGAGTTCTTTAGCATTCAAGTAGTAGAGATACACTTGAGAGAACTATGTTAGGAAACACAAGATTATTGTACCAATCAACAACAATAGAACTCGACGGTACCAAGATATGGAGAACATATAAAAGATAGTATTCCTTAGGATTGATATGTCTCCAAGAACATTTAGAACTTTCTCCCCTAGATATGAAATAGTAGGACATCCTCTCCCCTGAATCTTAGCATGTAGATATTCGGATTGGGATTGGATAGGGTGAGAAAAGTGTACCATGAATGAGAAGTAAACTGAAATAAACACATCTTTTCTCACAAACATATTCCCCCCTACTTTGGTATTCTCCCCTTGTCTATATAAGTGAAAACTTTGATATTCTCCTCTCCCCCTAAATTATATCTCCCCTTTTCCATAAGCATGTATCTCTCTCTTTAGCTTTGAAGCTTTGGTATTTCTCCCCCTTTGGCATTAATTTCCAAAAAGGTGAGATATAGGGTCAGATACAGGGATTATTGATTTAGAAGGGATCATTGAGAACAAGGGTCATAGAACGTAGGGTTCATAGAATATGAAAATCATTAGAAAAGTGAGCGAATCATTGAAAATAATTTCTCTACCTTTGGCTAGACTGAGAATTTGTAGAACTTCTCCTTTGAGTGAGGGATCCTTGAATGTATTTCTCCCCCTTTTTTGATAATATGGGATCATCAAAGAATTGAAAATATCATAGAGGGATTACAAAGATTTACAGATACAAGCACATACTGAAACATGATATTAAGTCGGTGGCTCCGAAACAAATTAGTCGGTGGTACCGATATGATGTTATGCATCTCATCTGTTGAATCGGTATAACCAATTCGTTGGTACCGAAGGCTCCCAGGCTAAAACAGAAACTTGGCAAAGTTTGAGAAACTTGCAAATTTATTTGAAATTTTGTAATGAAGTGTCAAAATATTCGTAGGAGAAATGCAAAGTATTTAAAAAAGGATATCAGCTAGAGAAGATTTGAATGGTTCCTAGAAATCTTGGAATATAGAGAATGAACAAAACAAGATTCAAAACTAGATGATGGGCGGTGACTAGGTCACCTAATTAGAGTATAATAACTTAGGATCCCAGCAAGAATACTTGATCATAGGTCATACTCATGATTAACCTCGAAATGGGGTTACCATTTTTCGAATAACCATTTTAATGTCTTCATATCTCTTGAGTTTCTTCATCTCATGACTTCGAGTAAAGATTTTTCAAGGATATGAATACAAACCTTTGAGTGATGTTCTTGATGTAGCTTGTAGGTGAACTTGATGAGGATGCTCGAGGTTAATGAAGATCATCTTGAGTTTGGAGCTATCCTTGTTGTTTTCCTTCGCTATTCACATACATAGGTTAGTCACACAAGGAAGAACATGATATATCCAAATGCCATGGTACCAATTGAGAGTTCGCAATTGAGAAATGTATGTCAAGGATACATATTGTTGTCTTCTTCCTTTCATCATCAAAGCGAGGTTGTGGATATTTGGTCATGAAAAGATTGCTCAAGATATCAGTTGATAGCAAACTTGTGGAGTGTTGTTCTTCCAAGTACCTACAAAAGGGTTAGATGCAAGACAAGGGAGCCTAGAATTCCAAGATATATGATATTCAAGATAATAATAGCATGGAATAGACAATAAAGATCATCCCCTTGCATGCGTCCGAGTGAGCTTAGATCATGCTTGAAGCATCAATGATGTTCAAATCACTCCTCAAATGACAAAACACTTTTTCATAAAGTGGCTTAGTAACGATATCGGCCAATTGCTTGTTAGTATAAACACTCTGAAGATTAATATCTCCTTCGGCAACATGATCAAGAATAAAATGGTGTCGAACTTGAATATGTTTGGTTCAAGAATGTTTCACAGGATTATGTGTGATCTTAATAGCAGCCTCATTGTCACATAGTAATGGAACATTTTTACGATAGATTCCTCAATCTTTAAGTGTTTAAGTCATCCATAATAATTGCACACAACATGATCCATCAGCAATATGTTCAGCTTCGGTGGTAGATAGAGATACCGAGTTTTGTTTCTTGGAGGACCAAGACACAAGAGATATACCAAGAAATTGACATATACCCGAGGTGGATTTTCTATCAACCTTGTCACCGACATAGTCCGAGTCGGAGTAGCCAACAAGATTAAAAGAAGATCCCTTGGGATACCAAATGCCAAACTTTGGTGCATGTATCAAGTATCTCACAATGTGTTTCACAGCCTTAAGATGACATTCTTTAGGTGCACCTTGATATAGGGAACACATGCACACACTAAGCATAATATCAGGACGGGGGCACATAGATATATACATGAACCAAGGATTGATCGATAAACCTTTTGATCAACCTGTTTGCCCTCCTTAGTGAGATCATCGGGTCTACTAGTGGGCATGGGAGTTTTCATACCTTTGCACTCTTGCATGTTGAACTTATTGATCAAGTTCTTGGTGTACTTTGTTTGAGAGATGAAAGTACCTTCTCTCGTTTGCTTGATTTGTGGAACAAGGAAGAATTTGAGCTCACACATCATAGACATCTCATACTTCTCTGACATCAACCTTCCAAATTTCCCACTAAATTTTGGATTAGTAGATCCAAAGATAATACCATCCACATAAATTTGGCACACAGATAATTCACCATTAAATCTCTTTGTGAGTAAGGTTGCATCAATTTTTACCAATTTTAAATCCATTTTTACTAAGAAACTTCGTTAGGCATGACCAGGATATGTACCTAGGGTAGGGTCCTAGGCCTGACCTACATACCCTACCTAAGGACAATGTGTTGGAAAACTTAAGGACCATAGGATTATCCATGGAGTTCAAGTCACTTGACAACCAATCCATTCAGTAGATCCTTCCTCCACTCGGCAGTCACCTGTCACTCGGACGACCTCGTTTCTAGTCGACAACAGAAGACCAGAAGTCGCCTCTGAGAAACCAACATGCAGGCGTTATCCCAATCATCATTAATAGCAATTACGAGTATGTTACTAGTAATGTTAGTCTTTATACCCACGATCGGACCTTTGGATGCCTGGCAATTATGAGGGGCAACGAACTATATATAAGCCGCCCCTGCCCCCTGTCACAAGGGTTTGAAACCATTGTAATCTCTATTCTCCACACGACAAAGCTCCATAGCACTAAGATGTAGGGAATGTACCTTCCACGAGAGGGGCCTGAACTCATACATCCGTGTATACATCCTCACCATAGCTAGGACTCTGCCATTTCCTTTGGTACCCCTACCTTCTACTGTCGGGCTTGTTCCCACGACAGTTGGCACCCACCATGGGGAAGGCGTCTAAGCGACTTGCGGCGAGGTTGCGTTTTTCACCCTTCATCATGTCTTTTGGCGATGTTTTCGCTCTCGGCCACAAGATCCGTTTCGGAGCACTCACCTTCATCGCCAACTATTCGGCTTGGCTTCAAGAAGCGCCTCTCGACGTCGAGGTGCTACCAGTCCACGGGGCTGCGCACTTCCACGCAAGCTTCTGCGGTGTGTTGCTACGGCAGCGATTTACTCTGTGTTCGCTGACTTTGCCCGCTATTCGTCATTGCAAGCGATCCAAGCGCTCACGACTCCAGTGCTGGGTCAAGCATGCAACGGCTCGCCAAATTTCTTCTCCGCAGATTGCGGCGATCGAGCCCGTTGAGTCACTTCATGGCGTGTTCGAGTCGGACTCTGATCAGTCTAATGTTCCTTCCTAGTGCGAGAGCTGTGACCCTACGGCGGAGGTCTTTATGGCTGGTTCTCATCAAAGGCTGCCATCGTGTTTCAGCCACAGCGGGCGGGAAACTGGCGGACCATCGAGTGAACAGCCCCGTCGCGATGGTGAAGTCCTTCACACTCCCATCATTGGTACGACCGGCGAGGCTGAAGCCTTGGAGGCCACACGCATACGGCTTGAAGAGGTTCAGAGAGAGCTCGACGAGCGCGCTCGCCAGCATCCACCAATTACCAGTCGATGTCAGCGACAGCTGTTTCCGACTGGATCTCACAACAATGTAGAGGTATACCATACTCCTGTGTTAAACGTTGGAGCTGCTTCTAGGGTAGTAGATTCCATTCAGCCATCCCGGTCATAGGCTGGTAGAGGGTTGATGTAGATTAGGGCATTAATGGATGCAACAAAGCGTCAGAATTCTATTGTTTCGCAATCACACCATAGGATTCATAGTAACTCACCAAGGGAAGAGACTGTTCAGTCGGCACATAGCCCTGGTTCGCCCTTGCGCCGAAGGAGCGGAGGTTTTCGTTAAGATCAGTTCAGACATCAGTTTCGCCGTGGTGACCACCGTCGAGTGCCCACTCCTCCGCAGGGTCGTCCGCACGTGCCCTGGCACCAGGAAGAAAAGCACTTGTTCGGTGACGAGCGGAATGCCAGTTTTGATGCTCGTGATCTCCTCACTCAGAGGCGGATCGACAGAGGCAGAGCCCATAGAGATGGACAGGACAAAGATTCTCTGAGTGGTAGCACAACTGTTATTTCTGGCCCCGAGTGCTTTAGCAGAGCCATAAGTTCTTCAAAGATTCCCCCCAACTTCAGGTTGGCGGCTGGCATCGGGTATTTTTCTGGCGATTCAAAGCCAGAGACTTGGTTGGATGACTACCGAGTGGCAGTTCAGATTAGTAGTGGCAATGATAACGTCGCGATGAAACATTTATCCTTGATGTTGGATGGTCGTCTCGTGCATGGCTGAATCGCTTGGCTCCATCTAGCATATACTGCTGGGAGGATCTCGCCCGAGTGTTCGTCAGGACTTTCAAAGGCACTTGTAAGCATCCTGCCCAGCTGATTGACTAGCAGCATTGTGTTTAGAAGCCCAATGAAACCTTGAGAAATTACATTCTGGGCTGGTCCACTCTGCATCATATAGTCGAACATGTTTCTATACATCAGGCTGTTTGTGCTTTCAAGGCTGAAGGGAATTACAGAGAGCTCTACTCGAAGTTTGGTCGAACAAGTGACATCTCGCTGAGTAAGATGATGGAAATCGCCACTCGGTACGCCAATGGAGAAGAGGAAAACCGCCTCCACAACGGCAAAGGAAAGGCAGTCGACAACGAGGCCGATGGCAATTCCAGTCGGAAGCAGAAGCGGAAGGCTGATGGCCCTGTGCAAGTAGAGGAGACCTCTCTGGCGGCCCAAGGAAAGAATAAGAGGAAGGCCAAAGGACAGTTTAATCCTAAGGAAGGAAAGAATCAGTTGGGGACTGATGTGTTGTATCTACCATGTGCAATCCACATGAGGAAATATGAAGAAGGCAACTTGATATTGCCCAAACATACCACTCGGCACTGTCGACTGCTCATTCAATAGTTTAAGGAGACCCCATCAAGTGAGAAAACTCCTGAGAAGGTTGATGAAGAAAAAGAACATGCCTTGATGTCACCGCTACATTGATGATTTTTGCTAATGTTGAAAGCAAGAGTTGGTTGAAGGTCATCAACAGGGAGGTCAACATGGTCGTTCCAACCACCCCCACCTACCTCAAGTGGTCTCAGACAACCATCACATTTGATGAATCGGATCATCTTGCTGATGTGGCCACTCCCGGTCAACAGGCTTGGTGGTTGATCTGGTAGTGGGGGGCACTCGACTCCACAAGGTCCTCATGGATGGTGGTAGCGACCTAAACATCCTTTACGCAGATACCCTTAAAGGGATGGGCATTCCGATGTCCCGACTCAGTGAGAGCGACATGCAATTCCATAGAGTCATCCCTGGGAAGAAGTCCAAGTCACTCGGCCAAATTGCGTTGGATGTGACATTCAAAATAGATAAAAAAATTCAAAAGGAAAAGTTGACGTTTGAAGTCGTGGATTTCCAGGGCACTTATCATGCCATTCTGGGTCGACCCGCGTATGCTCATTTCATGGCCCAAACATGTTACGTGTATCTCAAGTTGAAGATGTTAGGTCCCAAAGGTGTGATCACGGTCACTGGCAATCGACAGCGGGCTGAAGAGTGCCTCCAACAAGGCTCCAAAACCGCTGATCACCAGATGGCCCTGGTTGAGGTGGAAGAATACAAGAAAGTGCTGACCCTACTAATTTGCTGCACGCTAAGAAGCCATCTTCCGAGTCAGCATTTTAGTTGGCAGGGGAAGTGAAGAAAATACCTACACTCCTGAGTGCAGAAGGTCAAAACCTGTCGACTGGGTGGCGCGCCCCACCCCACCCCACTACCCTAAAGTAGCGTCATATCATGGTTGATGAAATGATGTCCATGAAACGTGCATTCAGGAGAAGAAGAATTCAAGCAAAAGTCCACCCGACATATCGAGTGTCTCTCGTACTCCGCATACCGTAAACAACCCCAAGTTCAAGATTTTCTCTATCAGACCCCCGCTAGTGCACGCACTCGATGGTGGTCTCGAGGACAACACCCAGTGGGTTCACTCAGAGTGCCCCCACTGGAATTACTAACACTCGATCTGTCGAGAGATCTGCCACCCGACCCCGCACCTTTGAAGTAGCATCATATCATGGTCGATGAAATGTTATCGATGGAACCTACAAGGAAGCTTCGGCATGGTGTGGTCAGGGTAAACTTTGCTTGACATGTCGAGTAGCAAACATATTCCTCATACGACAAACTCTAAGACCCCTGCCGGTGCAAGCACTCGACAATGGTATCGGGGACTACACCCAGTGGGTGCACTCAGCGTGCCCCCACAGGTTCATAAAAACATTCAACAAGGTCTTCTCTGTCTGATTATTCGATGGTCTCTATCAGACCGCCGCCAGTGCAAGCACTCGACGGTGGTCTCGGGGACTACACACAGTGGGTGCACTTAGAGTGCCCCCACTGGATCTGCCAACTATTAATCTGTCGATTGGCAGAAAATATAAAAAACCCTGGGTGCAAGCATATGAATACCATCTCTTGTAAGACCCCTGCCAGTGCAAGCATTCGACAGCAGCCTCGGGGACTACACCTAGTGGGTTCACTCAGAGTGCCCCCCACTAGACTTACTAACACTCGATTTGTTGAGTGATCCATCCCCCCCCCCGCCCCGCACCTTTGAAGTAGCGTCATATCATCTTGATGAAATGATATCCATGAAACCTACAAGGAAGCTTCGGCATGGTGTGGTCAGGATAAACTTCGCTCGACATGTCGAGTAGCAAATGTATTCCCCATACGATGAACTCTAAGACCCCTGGCGGTGCAAGCACTCAACAGTGGTCTCGGGGACTACACCTAGTGGGTGCACTCAGCGTGCCCCCACTGCTTCATAAAAACATTCGACAAGGTCTTCCCTGTCTGGGCATTCAACAGTCTCTATCAGACTCCCACCAGTGCACGCACTCGACGGTGGTCTCGGGGACTATACCCAATGGGTGCACTCAGAGTGCCCCTGCTGGATCTCCCAAGTCTTGATCTGTCGATTGGCAGAGAATATAAAAAAAACCATGTGCAAGCATATGAATATTGTCTCTTCTAAGACCCCTGCTAGTGCAAGCACTTGATAGCAGTCTCGGGGACTACACCTAGTGGGCTCACTCAGAGTGTCCCCACTGGATTTACTAACACTCGATCAGAGTGCCCTCACTGGACTAAAATCTACTCGATTAGGACCTTTTCTATTCGAGTGGAGAACTTTCAAATATCATCGAAGTGGAAAACACCCAGTGGGTGTACAATCAAAGAAGACAGGAATTCAATCAGAAATGTATTTACAACCGAACTTACTCGGACATTGGTGCGAAGCACTGTGCTGGCATCGTAAGCCAACTTACTAGCCTCGTACGCCTCTTTGGTCCGCAACATCATTTGTTCCGCCTGGATCATGGCCTCCTTTGTGGCTCTGGTCTGATCTTCTGGAACACGGTGGAGAGGAAAATCAGTCACCAGCGGGATTGTTGTGGCAGCTTGGGCAGTCGAGGTAGTCTATGTTGGTACGGTTGGAGTCAACGTCACGATGGTCGAAACGGCTGGTGGAGCACTCGATAGCGGTACTGCAGGATCGGTTCTGACCCTTGTCGAGTCTTTTATTCCCTGGGAAGATCCAGCACTCGACCGCTGGAGTGCCTGAACCGACTGGATTCTTCGGGCGCGAATTTGTGGGGCACCTAAGGTCTCACCCTGACCCCCGGTACCCCGAGGTTGTTCTTAGTCATCTTCCAGTTCAATGATTTCTGCAAATACCAATCGGCGATTTTGATTTTCGCAATCAACGAGCTTCAAGAATTAGAGTTGCGTAAAGATTTTCTTACCTCTTTGAGAAGTAGCCGCATCAGCAGTATCCACATCCCTTTGCTCCTCTCCGTCCGTTGGAGGCAACGTCCAAATCCACTCGGAAATCAAAATCCACTCGGTCAACAAAAATTAGAAGTTGCAATCGACAGCGAAAGATGAAAGCAAATACTTACATTGAGACGATAGGGACAACCATCTTCATGTGGGGCAGAGCTTTGCGGGGCTTTCCTCTATTGGGCTTGGGGTGCTTCGCAGATCGTTCGCTTGGCTCAACAGTCGAGGGTCCATCCTGTTTCGGGTTCCTTCACTCGGTATAGGGGCTTTGTCCGTAGTAGTGGCAAGGTCCTGACGTGACTTGGATCGATGTTCAACACATGGTGGCGATTCGACCTCCTACTCATTGTCACCAAAGTCCTCATATTCGTCTTCATTGTCATAAATGCAGTCGACGTCCACGCTGCCACCTTCGCTTTCCCCACCATCTTCAGGTTGGTTCCCGTTGGGCACAGGAGAGTGCATGTGCATCCACTCCTGCATGTTTCAAATAGTGAAGTCATTCAACAGTTCAATCAATCACTCAACAACAAAGAATGACAGTCGACAGGACAAGAGTTACCAGATTCTGTGGCGGGTTTGTAGCAGAGTCGGGTTGGATCCTCTTCGCGCCCAGAGGGTTTTCACAAGCTCCGGTGATACTGTGAAGCCACTGCTCGACAGTTTTTTGTGAAACCTCCTTCGGGTACGTCCTGGTCGTGTCCTCAGGACCAGCATAATGCCACATAGTGTGATCCCTTGCTTGGAGAGGCTGGATCCGTCGAGTGAGGAATATCTCCAAGAGATCCATACCAGTGAATCCACCACGGATAAGGGCTCCTACAACATCCACCAAGATTCCAACCTGGACTTTTCACCCTCTAACACTTTCAAGGATTTGGGAATGGCTAGACCATCTAATGGGAAGGGAGAAAGGCCAGTCGACATATTGGGAGAAGCTGCATCCTTACAATAAAGCCAGGTCGACTGCAAACCTCTAACTGACTCGGGAAAAGTCACAGTAGGGAAAGAACTACGAGCTCTCTTTTGAATTCCTAGACCCCCACACAGTTGGACTACATGAGTCTTTCCCTCCTGAGAGTGGGCCTTTTTTACCGCCTGAGATCTAACGGTGAAGATGTGCTTGAACATTCCCTAGTGGAGGCATGGAGAAACCTCTTTTGACATGGGAGAGGAGAAGAACCCTCTCTCCCTCGCACGGTTCTGGCTTGCCCACCCCTCTGAAAGACTCCAAGCACCGTCTGCCATGAGCCCGTCGACGGCGAGGTTCTCGACATCCGCGGAGGTGACCATCGATGGGAGAAAGTCCCCCTGGATCCACCCAGGAGGCGCGATGACCTGGCGGTCGAGGGCTTCTTGGCCTTGCCCTTCACGGCTCACCTCTTGGCACGCTCCAGCTTCTCTGTGGCTCCCTTTGTCATCGTGGTGGCAGAGTACGTCGGACCAGAGCAGATTGGTATGCTGGAGACGAGGGAGGCGGAGGAAGAAAGGAGATTTGGGGGAGAAACACTATGCGAGCTGTGGTGCTTCGAGATTTATACTCCATCGAGTGCCTCACTGATATATGGGCCCACGAGATCCCTACAAATCCCAATCGCAGACGATGCCCTGTACGTGGCGAAATGAGCGGCACGCAAGTCGAGGTGTCGTGTTCCCACTTGCCTCGATCGTGGCGTAATCTTCGCGGACGCGCGCGCTTCCCAAATTTTCATATCCCGCAAGATCCGGGCCTGACACAGCGACCCATCACATCTAGAGATCCCTTCAGATCACTTAGAATGAAGTTGACATAGAATGTTCACTCGGACACTTTTAGGACAGAATCGATCCGGGTGAATGACGAAGAATTCAGTCAACGCAAGTTTCGTTGAAAACCCAAAAAATAGTCGGAAGATTTGGTGCCCTGTTTTGAACATGCATCGATACTCCCCTTAACCACTCGAACCCTGATCCATTCGGGGGATAATGACAAGGATATGTATCTAGGATATGGTCCCAGGCCTGACCTACATACCGTACCTAAGGTCATTGTGTTGGAAAACTTATGGACCACATGAGAGATTCCGACTAGATTATCCATGGAGTTGAAGTCACTGGACAACCAATCCATTCGATAACTCCTTCCTCCACCCGGCGGTCACCTATCACTTGGACGACCCCGCTTCCAGTCGACCACAAAAGACCAGAAGTCGCCTCTGAGAAACTAAGAGCCAGGGGTTAGTCCAGTCGTCATTAAAAATAATTATGAGTACGTTACCAATAACGTTACTCTTTATACCCATGATCGGACCCTTGGATGCCTGGCAATTATGAGGGGCAGCAAACTCTATATAAGCCTATCGAGACCCCGATGCATAAGTCATGATCACCGAATACACATGTACAGTGATCCCAGAGATCAATGCTCACTAAACACACATAAGCTGAATAACAAGAGTCTTACATCCACATTTAGCACCTTACACAAATAAAGACCATGAAGTTCTAGTCTTACATAGATAGGGCCACAAGGGCCAAACACATAAATAGAACGAGCAGCGGAAATTTTGATCGAAAGCGTGAACCCATGCCATCTGCCTTAACCTATAGGAATTCTGACTGGGAAGCGTCCTAGTTTGCATGTTCGTCACCAACGAACTCTTCAACATACTCCTGTTCTTCCATGCCTGGCCAATTATATAACTAGTGGCAAGCCAATGAGTACTTTGAATGTACTCGCAAGCAACCTAAGTTGTCGAACAAGGTAATAAGGATGAATGATATAGCACTAAGTAGATACTTTGTGGAAAGCTAATTTTTAATGCAATGACATGATCAAGAACTAGGTAAGGATGTATCAACAATTGGTAGATATCCATGTGAACACGTTACTAATATGATCATAAGCAAGGTTTGAACATCTCATGTTCATTCATCACATCAAGTCTTCAGACATACTCAAGTATCAGACTTCTGTCTTCCACAGACACTCATATCAAGTTTGCGAAAACATCTGGACGTAGTTTAAGCAGCACCACCCAATAGTCCTTGAGTATGGACACGGCTATTCAAATAGTTTTACACACTACAGAGGTTGCACACTTTACCCACAAGACTCGGGGAACTTTCGTGTCATGCACGACTCACGGTATATAACATACCCGAGGCAAGCACCCGAACAATGCCTTTCCCTTGGCGATACTAAACAAAGAGTCCTCTCGATTGGTACCCATCCCACATGATGTACATCACTCGTATCATCCATGCGGGGACCAATGGTGTGCCTGGTGCCTGTGAAGACAGCGCATGATCGTCCATACCGGCACGACCCCGTATCGAGAGTGACCACGTCACTCCCGCCACCAGTAATGCGGGCTCCTTGCCAGTACCCGCCAAAGTAATCAACAGAGCCCCGTCCAATAAGGGGTATCGTGGTTGCGCATGTAAGGTTGGGACGGTCGACAAATCTTAAATCTAATATGTTTTTGAAAACACATCCTCAACTTGTTTTGGCACACCACTTCTTTCTCAAGTGGTCACCCATCTCATCATCATCTCCGTCGGGCATTAGTGGAACCCGACGAGGTTTTCAAAAAGTCTTTGAAATCGTCTTTTCCTTTCCATCACTATGCATAAATCACATCCCAGTTACATAGCATCTATTCGCATCCTATCTACACCCATCCGCATAACCCTCATAAGGTGGTAGGGTCATGCACGATGCAAGTGTCAACAGTAAAAGTATTGGAGGCAACCAACCGAAGGGGGGGAGCACCACATCATGATAAATCATTATAACAACAAGTGATATATGTCATGCATGAAAATGTTTCTTAACATGGTCAAAGGGCTACTTGTGTGGCTCAACAAAGTCTTCGGTGTCTTCAAAGTCTTCGGGTTCAACTCCCTCGTCAATAGCGCAATCTATCGTCGTGAATAAATAGCGATAAAAATAAGCATCACACAAAAATAGAGCACACAAGCTAATATTAAAAATGCTACACTACTATGATAAATATTGAAAACTATAATAAAAATATTTGCCTAAGGTTTTGTTGTGTAAAATATTTTGGAAATTATTAAACAGAGGAAAAAGGTGCCTAAATTAGGTTTAAAATAAACAATACAAAAAATATTTTCAACATTTTTCACAAGTGGCAATGTTAAATTCTATGGAATATTCCAAGATTTGTGGAGTTGGAATTATCTCATTAGGACAAATAGTATGTCATGTTTTTTTTTGGGGGGGGGGGTTAGGGAAAAAGAAAAAGAAAAGGCTTGGGAGAATGGGCCAAAAGCAGCTGGTCGAATCCGCCCAGCATGCGGAGCCGACCCGCGCGAACCTGGCGCGCTCGCGCCGGTTCCAACCTGACCAGTGGGCCAGGCTGGTCAGCGAGAGAGAGGGAGGCGAGGGACCTAGGGAGGATGACAAGCGGGGATCACTTGTCATCTCCTTCCTCGGTCCAAGGAGGGGCGAGAGGGCTTCCCGACGGCTGCAGGTCACGGGGAGGCGAACAAAGGGCACCGTGATGCTCAAGGGATCGCCGCCAGTCGAGAGGTGTCGGAGACGGTCGACGGGGATGCGCAGATTGCCGACGACGAGGTCCTGCGGCGGAGGAGCTTTGGGAGAAGGTCATCGGGGACGAATCGAGCTGCAAGGAGGATGGGAACGAGGGGCGTTCGAGTCAGCGCGACGAGGGAGGACTAGCTAGAAAAGAAGGAGGGCGGAGGAGGTCGCTACCAGGAGATCGACGGTGGCAACGCTATGGCGATCTCCCATCGATCCCGAGTGCTCAAGCACGGGGAGGTCGAGCTGGTGGCGTTGGGCCACTCTAGAGGAGTAGGAGGGTCAGTGAGAGGAAAGGAGAGGCCTTGGGGTGGCTTAAATAGCCATCCCCCGGTCCACCGTGGACACGTGTGCCAGCGACGACACAGGCAGGGGCTATAGGCCTTGGTAGTCTACGGAGAAGGTTCAGGGGTGTTCCTCGGTGATGCCTAGGACTAGTGGGAGGGAGAGAGAGGATGGAGGTAGGCCCTAGTGCCCGCGCGTGCGAGCTCGCGAATTGGCCATCTCGGGTGATGTCGGGCACGCGCGACCAAGGGCGAGAGAGAGCCAGGGAGGAGGGGGACAACATTTTGGAGGGTTGCGTACATCGAGGGAACCTCAGGGGACAGCTTCCCCCACCCTAAGGCTATCGGGAGCCCTTGGGATGCTCCTGCTATAGTGCATGCATGCACTATAGCATGCTCCAAAGTACGTCTTTGGCATGCCATGGCATGCCTACGTGCTCTGGACGAGCCCCTGCATGTCCACTAGCTTTTGGACCATTAGGAGATGCTCTAGGAGCTAGGGTAGGCTAGAGGAAAAGAAATGGGGGAGGAAGAGGGTAGAAATGTCCCTGCCATTGTGAAACAGAGGGGTAAATCTGGGTTTTACCCCATTTACAAAATGAGCCTTGGCCACACAAATTTACTAGGGGTGAAAGGCAATACCAGATAGCGGTGGTAAAATTTTGGAGCCAAGGGAAATAGTAGAATTTGAGAAAATAATGGTTTCTACAATTGACCAGAAGGTGTTTGGTGGAGATTAGGGAAAGAAATTGGACTTTTCTTGCCATGAGATTTGTGGTTAAAAAATGATGGTGGTTAAAAATGGGCCTGACCACCAAGTTTGAGATGGTTTGATGAAAGTTCATAATGTAACTTTGTGGAAACCTAGAAATCAATAGATTCTGGTTCTTGTAGATCTAGTCATGCTTAGCGATTACCCTTGATGCACCACTTAGTGTAACATAATTATTTGGTGATTAGATCATGCCACAAAGTTTGGGGTCAATGGTAGAAACTTCACAATGTAAAGTTGTTCAAATTTTAATCTGGATAGGGAGGGTTTTGGGATAGTTTGGTGCACCAAAACAACTTGGATTGAGGTGAAACTTTGCAAGTACATCACCTATGATAGCATTGACTTGATGGGATTTTCTTGTAATTTATTGAGGATATTTATGATAGAAATATTTCAAAAGCTTGATTTAAACAAAAAGGGTTTTGAGGGGTTTTTCCCATGATTTGAACATGCCCATGTGTTGAAACTCATATATATGGAAAATATATGTCCACTGAGTTTCCCTTAATTTTCTCAAATATTTTGAAAGCATTTAAATAATTTTTACCTATTAAAAATCATTTTTGGTCTTAAGAAAAGCCTTTAAATAAAAAATATGAATAATCTTTAAAATTAATATTTGGTGGTTTTGGGAAGTCATAAATATAGTAGGTTTGAAGTGAAGTGTTTTGGGAAGAAGGATCCACCCAATTTAAGGACTTGTAGTGCAAACCTTATCTGACGGGTTTTTGAAGACTTAATTTGGATAAATCCTTTTTGGTCAAGATAAAATTTGATAAAAATAGCTTTTGGCACTATTCACATGGCATGATCATTGGGCAAGAATTTTGGGTCAAGGAACATGAATATGAAGAGGAATAGAATCTAAGAGTGCCACATACCACAACCAACAATCAAACAAGCAACAATTGAAACAAGCACAAGCATTGAAAAAGTTTTAATTGGTTCCAAATTTTAAATCCAAGCATAACAAGTTATACAAACACAGGGTGTGACAGACCTAACCCCCTTACAAGAATCTCGTCCCCGAGATTCCTAGGCTAAGCTCTAAACAGATAAGGGAACTCTGATCTAAGGTAATCTTCACGCTCCTAGGTTGCTATAGCCTCAGTGTGGTTGCGTCATTGGACCTCGAAGTACTTTATGGTTTGATGGTCGATGTCCTTGTAGAGGTTGGGCTGGTTGGGAAATTTGAGGCACTTACGGAGTTGTGACACATGAAAGACATTGTGCACATCCGATAGCTCGGAAGGTAGCTCTAGTTGATAGGAAACTTCCCCTCATCTTGCAGTGACCTTGAAGGTGCCAATTTATATGGGTGCAAGTTTCCCTTTGAAGTGGAAACGCTTGGTTCCTTTAAGAGGTGTGACTCGAAGATAGACATGATCTCCGTTGTTTAAGCTCGGTTCTCGACGGTGAAAGTCGGCGCAACTCTTTTGTCTTGACTAAGCGGTATCAAGGCTCTCTCGGACGAGTTGAACTTGCTCTTCTGCCTCTCAGAGGATGTCTGGTCCGAAAACTAATATTCTTCGGTCTCTGTCCAGTTGAGGGGAGTACGTCACTTGTGTCTATATGTCTGGTCCAAAAACTAATCGTTCTCTGGTAATGGTGCCATCTGAAGACTCGATTGATAGCTGTTGTTGTAGGAGAACTCGGCAAATGGTAGGTAATCTTCCCACTTGGCTCCATATGCCAAAACACGCGCGCGGAACATATCTTCGAGTATCTGATTCACTCGTTCTGTTTGCCCACCGGTTTGGGGATGAAAAGCAGTGCTGAAGGAGAGCTTAGTTCCCATAGCTTCTTGAAACTTCTTCCAAAATCCTAAGGCGAACTAGGTTCCTCGATCCAACACAATTTACTTTGGAACTCCATAAAGACTTACGATGCGGTTGATGTAGAGGTTTGCGAGTTGGCTTCGACCATAGAAGGTTCTGACGGGAATGAAGTGGGCTACTTTGGTCAGGTTGTCGACAATGACCCAAATATAGTCATGTCACTTGCTTGATCTTGGTAAACCGGTGATGAAATCCATCCGGACTTCGTATCACTTCCATTCAGGCACTTTGAGAGGTTGCAATAGTCAAGCGGGTCGCTGATGCTCAGCTTTGACACTTTGGCATATGTCACATTTAGCGACAAACGTGCCTATTTCCCGTTTCATGCCATGCCACACGAATCTTGCCTTGAGGTCTTGATACATCTTGGTTCCCCCAGGATGGATGGAGTATGGAGTGTCATGAGCCTCTTGCAAGATCAAGTTCTTGAGTTCTTGTTTGTTGGGTACGCAAATGCGATTCCTTAACCATACAACTCCTTGTTCATCCATTGAGAATCCTGGGGCCTTGCCTACCTTGATCTTCCTCTTGATACCTTTAATGCTCTCGTATCCCTTTTGAGCTTCCTTAATGTCATCCATCAAGGTAGGCTTTGCTTCGAGGTTGGCCAGGAATCTGGGTGCAACCCGTTCCAAGACAAAGCTTTCAAGCTCTTCATACATGGCGGGTAACCTTTCCTTAATCATGGCCTTCAAGGGACAAGCCTTTCTACTTAAGGCCCCTTCTACCACGTTGGCCTTTCCGGGGTGGTATTGAACACTGAGGTCGTCATCCTTGATCAACTCCAACCATCTTCGCTACCTCATGTTCAATTCCCTTTGGGTGAAAATATACTTCAAACTCTTGTGGTATGTGTATATCTCACATCGCTTCCCCAGAAGGTAATGTCGCCATGTTTTGAAGGCATGAACCACGGCTGCCAACTCAAGATCATGAGTGGCGTAGTTCTCTTCATGAGGATGTAGCTGTCTGGATAGATATTATACGACTCTGCCTTCTTATATCAGAACACCTCCAAGCCCGGTTCTCGATGCATCACAGTATATCACAAACTCCTTGTGAATATCGGGGGTGGACAAAATAGGGGCCCTGGTCAATATTTTTTGAGCTCATGGAAGCTTTCCTCGCACTTAGCTGTCCATTCAAACTTCTTGTCCTTCTTGAAAAGTTGGGTCATGGGTCGGGAAATGCTTGAGAACCCTTCCACGAACTTGCGGTAGTATCCCACGAGTCCGAGGAAGCTCCTGACTTCCTTCACGGTGGTAGGAGTTTGCCATTTAGTCATGTCTTCAATCTTGGCAGGATCCACTAAGAATCCTTCTGCAGTCAACACATGACCGAAGAATCCAACTTCATGCAGCCAGAATTCACACTTGCTGAATTTGGCATAAAGCTGGTGCTCTCAAAGCTTCTCGAGGACAAATCTCAAGTGCTCCTCATGTTCTTCTTTAGACTTGGAGATGACGAGTATGTCATCAACGAAGACGACAACGAACATGTCCAAGTACTCCATGAAGGCTTTATTCATGAGGGACATGAAGTAGGTAGGGGCACTGGTTAACCCAAATGACATGACCGTGTACTAATATAGGCCATACCGGGTTACAAACGCCATCTCAATGTCTTGGGGTCTGATCTTCAGCTGATAGTACCCAGACCTGAGGTCGATCTTGGAGAACACCTTGGCTCCATTCAACTGATCAAACAGGTTTTCAATCCTAGGGAGTGGGTACTTGTTCTTTATTGTGACTTCCTTGAGAGAACGGTAATCGACAAAGAGTGTGATAGTTTCGTCCTTCTTTGACACAAATAGAACAGGTGATCCCCAAGGAGATGCACTTGGGCGAATGAATCCTTTTCTGAGCTACTCGGCCAATTGCTTTTTCAATTCAGCCAACTCTGCGGATGCCATCCTATAGGCCTTCTTATAGATGGGCCATGATCCGGGCATAGGCTCAATGATGAATGCAATGTCACAGTCAGGAGGCATTCCGGGCAGCTCATCTGGAAACACATCCGGGTATTCACATACCACTAGCACTTGATCCAACTCAAGTCCCGTTAGACAGTTAACCTGAGGGGCTTCAATGGAGAAAGGGTTGGGAACGTACTTGACTTCCACTCCTTGGCTATTTGTCATGGTGACAATCCTCTTGTCACAGTCTAACAAGCCTTGGTGCTTGGTCAACCAATCGATCCCTAGGATCACATCCAACACATCTGACTTGAGAATGATAAGGTCTTCTAGGAAATCTACCTTGTTGATGTTAATCTCAAATCCCTTACAACCTATCCCAGATTTCATAACCGATCTTGGGGTTTGTATGAACATACGACTACCCAGGGGTGTAGGCTTCATGCCACTCTCTAGTGCATACTTTTGGGTGACAAAAGAATGCGAAGCTCCTCAATGAAACAATACTTTTGCTAGGGTTGAGTTTACGAGGAACGTACTATTGGGGAACGCCGCATGGGAAACAAAAAATTTCCTACGCACACGCAAACCTATCCATGGTGTTGAGCATCTACGAGAGGGAGAGTGGATCTACATACCCTTGTAGATCGCTAAGCGGGAAGCGTTAAGAAACGCGGTTGGTGTAGTCGAACATCTTCGCGATCCAAATCGCTGAGCGTCCCGCGATCTCATCACGATCCGTCCCGCGATCCAATCACGATCCGTCCTGCGAACTCATCACGATCCGTCCTGCGATCTCATCATGATCCGTCTCACGATCTTGATCACGATCTATCCCGCGAACTCATCACGATCTGTTCCGCAATCTCATCACGAACCGTCTCGCGATCTCGATCACGGTCCTTCCGATCTAGCGCCAAACGGACGGCACCTTCGTGTTCAGCACACGTGCAGCTTGATGACGATCTCCACCGTCTTGATCCAGCAAGAGGAGGTGGAGAGGAGAGAGAGTTCACCGGCAGCATGACGGCGCTCTGGTGATGGTGGTGGAGTGATTCCGGCAGGGTTTAGCCTAAGCGCTGCGGAAAACCGATCTAGAGGAGAAACTGTGCACCGGTGAAACGGGTAGCACGTGGCCGGAAATTCTGTCCAAAAACCACCCAATCCACTAGTATATATAGGAGGAGAGGATAGGAGAGGTAGACAAGGCCTTTGGGTTGGCCGAAATAGGAGGTGGGAAGCAATCCTACTTCACCTCCAATCCTAGTTGGAGTAGGATTGCCTCCTATTGGCTGATTTTCCACCTTTTGCTTTAGGACTTTCTCTCCTGCGCCATGGGCCTTTGTGGCTGTTTTCCCATCCCACTAAGGGCTGGTTATTATTATCCCACAGCCCATGGACCTCTTGGGATCGAAATACCCCTCCCGGAGGCCTCCCGGTACACTACCGGCACTCCCGGTACACTACCGGCACTCCCGGTATACTACCGATGAGCCCGAAACTTTTCCGGAAACCAAACTGGGACTTCCTATATATGAATCTTTACCTCCGGACCATTCCGGAGCTCCTCGTGACGTCCGGGATCTCATCTGGGACTCCGAACAAACTTCGGTCACCACCATACATAACTCTACACTACCGAAACGTCACTGAACCTTAAGTGTGCAGACCCTGCGGGTTCGAGAACTATGTAGACATGACCGAGACACCTCTACGGTCAATAACCAATGGCAGGACCTGGACATCCACATTGGTTCCTACATATTCTACGAAGATCTTTATCGGTCGAACCTCTATGTCAAGGATTCAGTTAATCCCGTATAACGTTCCCTTTGTTCTTCAGTATGTTACTTGCCCGAGATTCGATCATCGGTATCTCCATACCTAGTTCAACCTCGTTACTGGCAAGTCTGTTTACTCGTTCCGTAATACAAGATCCCGTGACTAACACTTAGCCACATTTCTTGCAAGGCTTGTTGTGATGTTGTATTACCGAGTGGGCCCTGAGATACCTCTCCGTCACACGGAGTAACAAATCCCAGTCTCGATCCATGCCAACTCAACAGACACCATCGGAGATAACTGTAGAGCACCTTTATAGTCACCCAGTTACGTTGCGATATTTGACACACACAAGGCACTCCTCCGATATCCGTGAGTTGCATGATCTCATGGTCATAGGAACATATACTTGACATGCAGAAAACAGTAGCAATAAACTGACACGATCATATGCTATGTTTGTAGTTTGGGTCTTATCCATCACATCATTCTCCTAATGATGTGATCCCGTTATCAAATGACATCTCATGTCCATGGCTAGGAAACCTTAACCATCCTTTGATCAATGAGCTAGTCCATTAGAGGCATCTTAGGGACATGGTTTTGTCTATGTATCCACACATGCATTTAAGTCTCCGATCAATACAATTATAGCATGGATAATAAACGATTATCATGAACAAGGAAATATGATAATAACTAATTTATTATTGCCTCTAGGGCATATTTCCAACAGTCTCCCACTTGCACTAGAGTCAATAATCTAGTTCACATCACCATGTGATTCGCATTGTTATGAATCTGACACCCAATGAGTTCTGGGGCTCGATCATGCTTTGCATGTGATAGAGGTCTTATAGTCAACGGGTCTGCGATATTCAGATCCGTGTGTACTTTGCAAATCTCTATGTCAAACCGTAAACACTGCTACCACACTCCACTTGGTACTATTTCCAAATGGCTGCTCCACTATACGTATCCAAATTGCTACTACGAGTCATCCGGATTAGTGTTAAAGCTTGTATCGACGTAACTCCTTACAACGAACTCTTTATCACCTCCATAATCGAGAAACATCTCCTAAGTCTCTTAGTTACTGAGGATAAACTTGACCGCTGTCCAGTGATCCACTCCTAGTTCACTCTTGTACCCCCTGACGGACTCATGGCAAGGCACACACAGGTGCGGTACACAGCATGGCATAATATAGAGCCTATGGCTAAGGCATAGGGGACGACGTTCGTCCTTTCTCTTTCTTCTGCCGTTGTTGAGCTTTGAGTCTCACTCAACTTTCACACCTTACAAATCAGGCGAGAACTCTTTCTCTGACTGATCCATTTTGAACTCTTTCAAAATCTTGTCAAGGTATGCACTCATTGAAAGTCTCATCGAGCATCTTGATCTATCTCCATAGATTTTGATGCTCAACAATTAGGTAGCTTCATCCAGGTCTTCCTTTGAAAATAACTTTCCAAATGACCGTTTTATGCTTTCCAGAAACTCTACATTATTTCTGATCAAGAATATGTCATCCACATATACTTATCAGAAATTCTATAGTGCTCCCACTCACTTTATTGCAAATACAAGTTTCTCGTAAACTTTGTATAAACATCAAAACTTTGATCACCTCATCAAAGTGTATATTCCAACTCCCAGTCCATGGAAGGATCACCGAAGCTTGCACACCTTTTAGCATCCTTACGCCGGACAAAACCTTCTGGTTGTATCACATACAACCTTTCCTCAAGTAAACTGTTAAGGAAACGATGTTTTGACATGCATCTGCGAGATTTCAGAATTGAAAACACAACAACTGCTAACATAATTCCAATAGACTTTAGCACCACTACGAGTGAGAAAGTCTCATTGTAGTCAACTCCTTGAACTTGTCACAAACATCTTTGCAACAAGTCGAGCTTTACAAATAGTGACATTCACCATCAGTGTCTGTCTTCATTTTAAAGATCCATTTGTACTCAACGACCTGCCGTCCAACGAGCAAGTCTACCAAAGTCTACACTGGGTTTTCATACATGGATCCTATCTCGGATTTCATGGCCTCTAACCATTTGTCGGAATCCGGGCCCATCATCGCTTCTCCATAGCTCGTAGGTTCATCGTTGTCCAACAACATGATCTCCAAGACAGAGTTGTCGTACCACTTAGGAGCAGTACACATCCTTGTCGACCTACGAAGTTCGATAGTAACTTGATCCTCAAGCTTCATGATCATCATCATTAACTTCCTCTTCAACTAACGTAGGCTTCACAGAAACATCTTTCTGCGATGCGCTACTCTCTGGTTGAACAAAGGTTTAACAACCTCATCAAGTTCTATCTTCCTCCCACTCAATTCTTTCGAGAGAAACATTTCCTCAAGAAAGGATCCGTTTAAGCAACAAACACTTTTCACTAGGATCTGAGATTGAAGGTTCACCCAACTGATCTTAGGGTATTCTATGAAGATGCAATTTGTCCGCCTTGGGTTCGACCTCATTAGGTGAAAACATTTTCCACACAAGTGTCACATCCCCAAATATTAAGAAATGACAGCTTAGGTTTCTATCAAACCATAGTTCACATGGTGTCATCTCAACGGATTTAGATGGTGCCCTATCTAAAGTGAATGTAGTTGTCTCTAATGCATAACCCCAAAATTATAGTAGTAAAACGACAAGAGACATCATAGCACGCACCATGTCCAATAGAGCATAACTATGATGTTCGAACACACCATCACACTATGGTGTTCCAGGTGGCGTTTAGTTGTGAAACAACTTTCACATTGTCTTAAGTTGTATGCCAAACTCGTGACACAGATATTCACCTCCACGATCATATCGCGGTCATTTTTATCTTCTTGTCACGATGATCTTTAAACTTCACTCTGAATTTGCTTGAACCTTTCAAACGATTCAGACTTGTGTTTCATTAAGTAAATATACACTATATCTACTCAAATCAGCAGTGAAGGTAAGAAAATAACGATATCCACTTCACGCTACAAGACTCACTAGATTGCATACATCAACATGTATCATTTCCAATGAATCACTTGCCCGCTCCATCCAATGGGGTCCTTTAGTCATCTTGCCCAAGAGGCATGGTTCGCATGCCTCAACCGATTCGAAATCGAATGAGTCCAAATATCCATCAGCATGGAGTTTCTACATGCGCTTTATACCAATATGACATTTAGCGGCAGTGCCACAAGTATGTGGTACTATCATTATGAACTTTGTATCTTTTGACATCAATGTTATGAACATGTGTAATACTACGATCAAGATTTCAACAAACCATTCTCACTGGGTGCATGACCATTGAAGGTATTATTCATGTAAACAGAATAACCATTATTCTCTAACTTAAATGAATAACCATATTGCAATAAACATGATCTAATCATGTTCATGGTCAACGCAAAACACCAAATAACATTTATTTAGGTTCGTCACTAATCCTGAAGGTAGAGAGAGCGTGCGATGTTGATCACATCAACCTTGGAAACACTTCCAACACATATCGTCACCTCACCCTTAGCTAGTTCTCCGTTTATTCCGTAGCTTTTATTTCGAGTTACTAACATTTAGCAACCGAACCGGTATCCAATACCCAGGTGCTACTAAGAGTACTAGCAAGGTACACATTACACACTCATATATCAAATATACTTCTATCAATGTTGCCAGCCTTCTTATCTACCAAGTACCTAGGGTTGTTCCGCTTCAGCGACCGCTCACCTCATAACAGAAGCACTTAGTCTCGGGTTTGAGTTCAACTTTGGGTTGCTTCACTGGAGGTGCAACTGACTTGCTATCCATGAAGTTTCCCTCCTTGCTCTTGCCCTTGTCGAAACTAGTGGTTTGATTAACCATCAACACTTGACGCTCCTTCTTGATTTCTACCTTCGCGGTGTCAAACATCGCGAACAGCTCAGGGATCAACATTTCTTTCCCTGGCATTTTATAGTTCATCACCAAGTTCTAGTAGCTCAGTGACAGTGACTTGGAGAACTACATCAATCACTATCTTATCTGGAAGATCAACTCCCACTCGATTCAAGTGATTGTAGTACCCAGACAGTCTGAGCACATGCTCAACAATTGAGCTATTCTCTTTCATCTTGCAGGCAAAGAATCTCGTTGGAGATCCTATATCTCGCAACTCGGGCACGAGCCTGAGATCACAATCTCAGCTCTTAGAACATCTCATATGTTCCTTGACGTTCAAAATGTTTTGGAGCCTCAATTCTAAGCCGTAATGCATGACGCACGAAACTATCAAGTAGTCATCGAAACATGCTTGTCAGATGTTCACAACATCTACAGACGACGCTAGATGGGGTGGCGGACCGAGCGGTGCATTAAGGACATAAGCCTTCTATGCAGCAATGAGGACAATCCTCAGATCACGGACCCAGTCCGCAATTTTGCTACCAACATCTTTCAATTCTATTTCTCTAGGAACATATAAAAATACTAGGGAGCTACAGCGCGAGCTAGTAATCTACAACATAATTTGCAAAGACACTTTGACTGTGTTCATGATAATGAGTTCAATTAATCATATTACTTAAGAACTGCCACTCAAATTGACATCCCTCAGGTCATTCGAGTGATACATGATCCAAATTCACCAACTCAAGTCCGATCATCACGTGAGTTAAGGTGGCTTCAATGGTGAACATCATTATGTTGATCATATCCACTATATGACTCATGCTCGACCTTTTGGTCTCTTGTGTTCCGAGGCCATGTCTGTACATGCTAGGCTCGTCAATTTAACCCGAGTGTTCTGCGCATGCAAATTTGGCTTGCACCCGTTGTATGTGAACATAGAGTCTATCACACCCGATCATCACGTGGTGTCTCAACACGACGAACTTTCGCAACGGTGCACACTCGGGGAGAACACAGTTCGTCTTGAAATTGAAGTGAGGGATCACCTTATAATGCTACCGCCGTACTAAGCAAAACAAGGTGCATAAAAGGATTAACATCTCATGCAATTCATAAGTGACATGATATGGCCATGAACTTGTGTTTAAGATCTCCATCTTCGAAACACCGGTGTGATCTCCATCATCACCGGCACAACACCATGATCTCCATCATCTTGATCTCCATCAATGTGTTGCCATTGGGGTTGTGGCGCCAGCCCTGCTTCTACTTCTATTGCTACCGCTTAGCGATAAAGTAAAGCATTACATAGCGCTTAATGATTGACACGCATGTCATACAATAATTAAAGACAACCCTATGGCTCCTGCCGGTTGCCGTAGTCACATGATCATCTCATACATCACATATATCTCATCATGTAATTGGCCATATCACATCACAACATACCCTGCAAAAACACGTTAGACGTCCTCTAATTGTTGTTGCATGTTTTACGTGGCTGTTATGGGTATCCAGCAAGAACGATTCTCACCTATGCATAAACCACAACGGTGATACATAGATTGCTTTTCAACCTTCTCAAGGACAGCCTTTGTCGGATCCGATCCAACTAAAGTGAGAGAAACTGTCACCTGCAAGCCATCTAAGCAACAAGTTGCGTCGAGGGAACCGGTCTCTCGTAAGTGTACGAGTAATGTTGGTCCGGGCCGCTTCATCTCACAATCCCGCTGAACCAAAATCCGACCATGGGAGGAAGAAATCTAAGCATCAACGCCCACAAACCTTCTGTGTTCTACTCGAGATCTTATCGAACCATCAACCTAACTCATGATGCCACTGTTGGGGAACGCCGCATGGGAAACAAAAATTTTCCTACGCACACGCAAACCTATCCATGGTGTTGAGCATCTACAAGAGGGAGAGTGGATCTACATACCCTTGTAGATCGCTAAGCGAGAAGCGTTAAGAAACTACTTGGTGTAGTCGAACATCTTCGCGATCCAAATCGCCGAGCGTCCCTAGATCTCATCACGATCCGTCCCGTGAACTCATCACGACCCGTCCCGCGATCTCATCACGATCCGTCTCACAATATTGGTCACGATCTATCCCGCGAACTCATCACGATCCATTCCGCAATCTCATCACGAACCATCTTGCGATCTCGATCACGGTCCATCCGATCTAGCCTCGAACGGACGACACCTCCACGTTCAGCACACGTGCAGCTTGATGACGATATCCACCGTCTTGATCCAGCAAGAGGATGTGGAGAGGAGAGAGATTTCACCGGCAGCATGACGACGCTCCGGTGATGGTGGTGGAGTGATTCCGGCAGGGCTGTGGAAAACCGATCTAGAGGAGAAACTGTGCACCGGTGAAACGGGTAGCACATGGCCGGAAATTCTGTCCAAAAACCACCCAATCCACTAGTATATATAGGAGGAGAGGATGGGAGAGGCAGCCAAGGCCTTTGGGTCGGCCGAAATAGGTGGTGGGAAGCAATCCTACTTCACCTCCAATCCTAGTTGGAGTAGGATTGCCTCCTATTGGCTGACTTTCCACTTTTTGCTTTAGGACTTTCTCTCCTGCGCCATGGGCCTTTGTGGATGTTTTCCCAGCCCAGTAAGGGCTGTTTATTATTCTCCCACAGCCCATGGACCTCTTGGGATCGAAATACCCCTCCCGGAGGCCTCCCGGTACACTACCGGCACTCCCGGTACACTACCGACACTCCCGGTACACTACCCATGAGCCCGAAACTTTTCCGGAAACCAAACTGGGACTTCCTATATATGAATCTTTACCTCCGGACCATTCCGGAGCTCCTCGTGACGTCCGAGATCTCATCCGGGACTCCGAACAAACTTTGGTCACCACCATACATAACTCTACACTATCGAAACGTCACCGAACCTTAAGTGTGCAGACCCTGCAGGTTCGAGAACTATGTAGACATGACCGAGACACCTCTACGGTCAATAACGAATGGCGGGATCTGGACATCCACATTGATTCCTACATATTTTACAAAGATCTTTATCGGTCGAACCTCTATGTCAAGGATTCAGCTAATCCCGTATAACGTTCCCTTTGTTCTGCGGTATGTTACTTGCCCGAGATTCGATCATCGGTATCTCCATACCTAGTTCAACCTCATTACTGGCAAGTCTCTTTACTCATTCCGTAATACAAGATCCCGTGACTAACATTTAGCCACATTGCTTGCAAGGCTTGTTGTGATGTTGTATTACCGAGTGGGCCCTGAGATACCTCTCCGTCACACGGAGTAACAAATCCCAGTCTCGATCCATGCCAACTCAACAGACACCATCGGAGATACCTGTAGAGCACCTTTATAGTCACCCAGTTACGTTGCGATGTTTGATACACACTAGGCACTCCTCCGATATCCGTGAGTTGCATGATCTCATGGTCATAGGAACATATACTTGACATGCAGAAAACAATAGCAATCGACTGACACGGTCATATGCTATGTTTGTAGTTTGGTTCTTATCCGTCACATCATTCTCCTAATGCAAGGATCCTCACGATCCTCATTGAAATTGACCAGTGCAAGGAGGTTCTCGATGGTGCGGATCCAGTCATCAACATCCAATGGTTCAACAGTCTTGGTGAATGTTGGGGTTGAGTTCCTCATGAACTCAGACATAGTGGAGCGGCCATTGCCATTTCTGCCTTGTTTCTGGTTGTTCACAAGGGCCTGAGCCATCTGCTAGATGGCAGCGTTGTGGGCTTGGCGCTCCTCCCGGAAAACTTGGAGAAACAGAGCTATGGTCATGTTCTCCAATGGAGGTGGTGGCGGGGGAATGTCGCCATGTGGCTGCTCCCGGTGTCCTCCAGCATGAGCAGCCTACTAGCTCCCTCTTGTTGGCTTGAGTTGCTGGCTTTAGGGTTTGCGAAAGAGCTGTTGCAGGTAGCAGTCTCCATCCTGTTTGGAGCAGCCAAGTCAAACAACTAGGACACACAAGAGGAAAAGGAACAATGGAAAAGCGCGCCTAAGGGGGTTGATCGAGTGTAGCTGTTGTAAAACAAAGTTCGAAAGACCAACATATATTAAGATAGACGATGGAGTCGCTTACATGTTCCCTAAGGCAAAAGCGCGACTTTCATGGAACACAAACAACAAAACAATCAACAAGCACACATGGTTTCATATGAACCATTACACGGAGTCGACTTCGCATGAGGGATACATGAGTGATCCTACCCTAGGGGTTCTCGGACTCGGGTGGTGGAGTGCTCGGTGTGGTAGCCACGCTCCTTTGGGTCTTCCTCCTGTTCATCATCTGAACGAGCATCATTCTCGGTCGAAAGGGGTCAGGGAACGAGGAGGTCCATCTCGACGACACATTCCCGGCGGGTCCGTGAAGAGCTCACGGTACTCCTTCGCACTCATGCGATGACGACATGTGGGTGCATGTCTAGCTGGGGGTACTCCTCTGTGATAAGCGACAGCTGGTCATCCCTCGGGGTGTCCATCCTTCTTGATCTTATCTGGCTTCGTCTTGGCTTGACGAAGTAGCTCTTGGGTGTGGTGAAGTTCCTCGCGGACCTTCGTGGACTCCTTAATCAGGTTGTGCACCAGACTATCGGTGAAGAGGCTGAAGTACGTCTGGAACCTAAGCGGTGTGTCATCCTCCTTGAATGGAATCAGTGTCCAACTCTCGCCAAGATCATCCTTCCTGAAAGGAAGGTAGCGAGTAGCTGGCTCGTCAGCCATCTTTGGAATGATGTCTCGCAGGTGCAGAAGTGCCTTGCGCGTAGCTGTCTCGACTACGAGTATCATGGTCTCCATCTGTGGTCCTTCAAAGAACCAATTGGTTGGGGAGTCGTTTGCCTTTACCACCACATCCACGTGGTACTCCTTTGTGACGGCATCGACACAGTGCCCGTGGTAGAGGAATACGGGTGGTCGGCGAAACTGACACTTCTCCAGGCAATCCCCAAGGAGTAAGTGAAAACCGAATGTCAGGAAGGCTTCGGGTATGACGGCCATCTACAATGGTTTGAAGGGAGGAGAGTCAGCAAAGTGTTGTGTGAAGAATAGAAGAGGTAAATAGTAGAATTCCTATGTACAGGTGCTAGGTGTAGTTTTGAAAACGGGTTTATCCTAATTAATGTCCATGCTAACAAAGGGCTTCCTACAGTCAGGATGGCTCTGATGCCATCTCTGTGGGGACCCTGACTCATAAGTCGTGATCACCGAATGCACCTGTACAATGATCCCAAAGATCTATTCTCACTGAACACACAGTAGCTGAATAACAAGAGTCTTACATCCACATTTAGCGTCTTACACAAAAAAAGACCATGAAGGTCTAGTCTTACATAGATAGGGCCACAAGGGCCAAACACATAAATAGAACGAGCAGCGATAATTTTGATCGAAAGCGTGAACCCATGTCATCTACCTTAACCTATAGGAATTCTGACTAGGAAGCGTCCTAGTTTGCATGTTCGTCACCAACGAACTCTTCAACATACTCCTGTTCTTCCATGCCTGGCCAATTAAATAACCAATGGCAAGCCAATGAGTACTTTTAATGTACTCGCAAGCAACCCAAGTTTTGGAACAAGGTAATAAGGATGTATGATATAGCACTAAGTAGCTACTTTGCGAAAAGCTATTTTTTAATGCAATGACATGATGAAGAACTAGGTAAGGATGTATCAACAGTTGGTAGATATCCGTATGAACAAGTTACAGATATCATCATAAGCAAGGTTTGAACATTTCATGTTCATTCATCAGATCAAGTCTTTAGACTTGACTCAAGTATTACACTTTTCTCATCCGCACACACTCTTATCAAGTTTGCAAAAACATCTGGACATAGTTTAAGTAGCACCACCCAACTGTCCTTGACCTTGGACATGACTATTCGAATAGTTGTACACTCTGAAGAGGTTGCACACTTTACCCACAAGACTCAGGGAACTTTCGTGTCATCCACGACTCGCGGTATATAACATACTCGAGTCAAGCACCCGAACAATGCCATTCCCCTGGCGATACTAAACAAAGAGTCCACTCGATTGGTACCAAACCCACGGGATGTACATCACTCGTATCATCCATGCAGGGACCAATGGTGTGCCCGGTGCCTGTGAAGACAGCGCATGATCGTCCATACTGGCACGACCCCATATCGAGAGTCCACTCAGGCCACTAGTAATGCAGGCTCCTTGCCAATACCCACCAAAGTAATCAACAGAGCCCCGTCCCATAAGGGGTATCGTGGTTGCGCATGTATGGTTCGGACGGTTGACAAATCTTAAATCTAATCCGTTTTCAAAAACACATCTTCAACTTGTTCCGGCACACCACTTCTTTCTCAAGAGGTAACCCATCTCATCATCATCTCCCTCGGGCATTAGTGGCACCCGACGAGGTTTTCGAG
Source organism: Hordeum marinum (assembly GCA_022496015.1). Taxonomy (NCBI): domain Eukaryota; kingdom Viridiplantae; phylum Streptophyta; class Magnoliopsida; order Poales; family Poaceae; genus Hordeum; species Hordeum marinum. The sequence continues at coordinate 142,514,961 of CM039675.1, read as the reverse complement.
AAGTCTTTGAAATCGTTTCTTCCTTTCCATCACTATGCATAAATCCCATCCCACTTGCGTAGCATCTATTAGCATCCTATATACAACCATCCGCATAACACTCATAAGGTGGTAGGGTCATGCACGATGCAAGTGTCCACAGTAAAAGTATCAGAGGCAACCCACCGAAGGTGAGGAGCACCACATCATGATAAATCATCGGAACAACAGGTGCTATATGCCATGCATGAAAAAGTTTCTTAACATGGTCAAAGGGCTACTTGCCTGGCTCAACAAAGTATTCTGTGTCTTCAAAGTCTTCGGGTTCAACTCCCTCATCAATAGCGCAATCTATCGTCGCGAATAAATAGCGATAAAAATAAGCATCACACAAAAAACAGAGCACACAAGCTAATATCAAAAATGCTACACTACTCAGATAAATATTGAAAACTATATTAAAAAAATTTGCATAAGGTTTTGTTGTGTAAATGATTTTGGAAATTATTAAACAGAGGCAAAAAGGTGCCTAAATTAGGTTTTAAAATAAAACAATACAAAAAATATTTTCAACATTTTTCACAAATGGCATTGTTAAATTCTATGGAATATTCTAAGATTTGTGGAGTTGCAGTTATCTCATTAGGACAAATAATATGTCCTAGGTGTTTTTTGGGGGTTTCAGGGAAAAGCAAAAAGAAAAGGCTCGGGAGAATGGGCCAAAATCTGCTGGCTGAATCGGCCCAGCCGGCGGAGCCGACCCGCGCGAGCCTGGTGAGGGACCTAGGGAGGATGACAAGCGGGGCCTGCTTTTCATCACCTTCCTCGGGCCAAGGAGGGGCGAGAGGGCTTGCCGACGGCTGTAGGGCACGGGGACGCGAATGGAGGCACCAACGTGCTCAGAGGCTTGCCGCCGATTGAGAGGTGCCGAAGATGGTCAACGGGGAGGCGCAGATCGCCGGCGACGAGGTCTCGCGGTGGAGCAGCTTCGGGAGGAGGTCGTCGGGGCCGATTCGACCTACAACGAGGATGGGAACGAGGGGGGTTCGAGTCAGCGCGGCGAGGGAGGACTAGCTGGAGAAGAAGGAGGGTCGGAGGAGGTCGCTACCAGGAGATCAACGGAGGTGATGCCGTGGTGATCTCCGGTCGATCCCGAGTGCTCGAGCATGGGGAGGTCGAGCTGGTGGCAAAGGGCCGCTCTAGAGGGGTTGGAGGATCAGCAGAGGCAACGAGAGGCCTTAGGGAGGATTAAATAGCCAGCCCCGGTCCACCATGGACGCGTGCACCGTTGACGACGCAGGTGGGGGCTACAGGCCTCGGGGGTTTGCAGAGAAGGGTCAGGGGTGTTCTATGGCGATGCCTAGGACCAGCAGGAGGGAGAGAGAGGATGGAGGTAGGCCCTAGTGCCAGCGCATGCGAGCTCGCGCATTTTCCGTTTCAGGCGGTGTCGGGAACGCGCGACCAGGGACGAGAGATAGCCAGGGAGGATGGGGCCGGTGTTTTGGATGTTTGAGGACGTCAAGGGAACCTCGGGGGACAGCTTCCCCCATCCCAAGGCTATCGGGAGCCCTCGGGATGCTCCTACGACAGTGTGGACATGCACTTTAGCGCGCTCCAAAGCTTGTCTTTGGCATGCCATGGCATGCTTGCATGCTCTGGAGGTGCCCCTGCGTCTCCACTAGCTTCTTGACGATTAGGAGATACTCTAGGAGCTAGGGGGAGGCTAGAGGAAAAGAAATGGCGGAGGAAGAGGGTAGAAATGTCCCTGCCATGGTGAACAAAAGGGGTAAATGTGGGTTTTACCCCACTTACCCAATGAGCCTTGGCTAGAGAAATTTACTGGGATGAAAGGCAATACCAGATAGCTGTGGTAAAATTTTGGAGGCAAGGTAAATAGTAGAAGTGGAGAAAATAATGGTTTCTAGAATTGACCAGAAGGTGTTTGATGGAGATTAGGGCAAGCAATTGGACTTTTCTTTCCATGAGATTTGACGGGATCAAATGGTGGTTAAAAATAAGCCTGACCACCAAGTTTGAGATGGTTTGATTAAAGTTCATAATGTAACTTTGTGGAAACCTAGAAGTCAACAGATTCTGGTTCCTATAGATCTAGTCATGCTACGCTATGACCCTTGATGCACCACTTAGTGTAGCATCATTATTTGGTGATTAGAGCATGTACACAAAGTTTGGAGTCAAGGGGAGAAACTTCACAATGTAAAGTAGTTCAAATTTGAATCTAGACAGGGAGGGTTTTAGGATAGTTTGATGCACCAAATACCTTGGATTGAGGTGGAACTTTGCAAGATCATCACCTATGGTAGTGTTGACTTGCTGGAATGTTCTTGGAATTTATTGATAATATTTCTTATATAAATATTTCAAAAGATTGATTTGAACAGAAAGTGTTTTGAGGGGTTTTGCCCATGATTTGAACATGCCCATGTGTTGAAACTCTTATATATGGCAAATATATGTCCACTGAGTTTCCCTTAATTTTCTCAAATATTTTGAAAGAATTTAAATAATTTTTCCCGATGAAAAACCATTTCTGGTCTTAAGAAAAGCCTTTAAATAAAATATATGAATAATCTTTAAAATTAATATTTTGTGGTTTTGGAAAGTCATAAATATAGTAGGTTTGAAGTTAAGCCTTTAGGGAAGAAGGATCCACCCAATTTGAGGACTTGAAGTGCAAACCTCATCTCAGGGGTTTTGAAGACTTAATTTGGATAAATCCTTTTTAGTCAAGATAAAATTTGATAAAAATAGTTTTCGGCTCTATTCGCATGGCATGATCATTGGGCCAGAAGTTTGGGTCAAGGAATATGAAGAGGAAGAGGAATAGAATCTAAGAGTGCCACATACCACAATCAATTTTATAAACAAGCATTAGCATTGAAAAAGTTTTAATTGGTTCCAAATTTTATAAACCCAAGCATAACAAGTGATAAAAACACAGGGTGTGACAAAGCCGCCCCTCCCCTGTGGCACAAGGGTTTGCAACCATTCTAATCTCTATTCTCCACACGACAAAGCTCCAGACCACTCAGACGTAGGATTGTTACCTCCACGAGTGGGGCCTGAACTCATACATCTGTTTGTACATCCTCGCCATAGCTTGGAATCTGACCTTTCCTTTCGTACCTGTACCTTCTACTGTTAGGCTTGTTCCCACGACAAGGCATTTATACCAAGCAGGAGGAGCTTTCTTAACACCATATAAAGCTTTGCGAAGGTTGTAAATGTAGCCAGGTTTCTTAGGATTCAAAAAACAAGGTGGTTGCTTAGCATAGACCTATTCTTAAATCTCACCATTTAAAAATAGACTTTTAATATCCATTTGGTAAAGCGTGATATCATGGTGATAGGCATAAGCAAGAAGAATTTGAATAGCTTCTAGTCTAGCAACGGGGGCGTTGGTTTCACCATAGTGCAAATCTTCGACTTGCGTATATCCTTGGGCTATAGGGCGAGCCTTGTTGCGAACGACTTGACTGTCTTCATCTTGCCTGTTCTGAAATACCCATTTCTTGTCGATGATGTTCTTCTTGTCCTTGGGCTTTTCCACGAGTGTCCACACTTTGTTTCTCTCGAAGTTGTGAAGCTCTTCATCCATAGCGTTCACCCAATCTACGGCGTCAAGAGCTTGTTCAACCTTCAAGGGTTCCATTCTAGAGATGAAAGAATAATGCTCACAAAAGTTAGCCAAGCGAGTTTTAGAGCGAGTGATCCTCCCTGTTTGTATACCAGCAAAGATTTGATTCAGGGAATGGTTCTTGGTCACTTGTGCTCAAACTTGGGGTAGTTTTGGCTGGTTAGTTGGTGGAGCTTCTTCTTCATTATCTCCTTCATATCTGTTGTTGTCGAACTGGTCATATCCTAAAGGTGGTGGTGAAGGAGGTTGTGGTGGATCATCGTGATGTACATCCTCCTCCTCTTCATCTTGTCATGTACCACTTGTGGATGCTTCCATGTCATTTTGTCGGTAGCCTTGATCCGAAGTAGGAGCTTCCACATGGGTTGATGAAGTACTTTCCTTCACCTCCACGGGACCAATCCTGCCGATGGGAAAATCTTCGATAACTTCAAAAGGATCTTTAACACCTACATCAGTTGGCAATTGTTTGACTTGTGAACCATTAGATTCATCAAACTTCACATCTACCGTCTCTTCAACTTTTCGAGTGAAGTTGTAGTAGACACGGTAGGTGTGAGAGTTCGATCCATAACCAAGTAGGAAACCTTCATGAGATTTATGAGCAAATTTTTCATGGCGAAGCTTATCAAGAATGTAACACTTGGAACCGAATAACCAAAATTATCCAACTTGGGGTTTGTTACCGGTGAGAAGCTCGGATACCGTTTTACCGAGAAGCTTGTGCAAGTAGAGTCGGTTTGTGGCATGACATGTTGTTTCCATGCCATCTTCAAAAAAGTGTCTTGGTGTCTTGTATTCGTCAAGCATCATTCTTGCCATCTCAATGAGGGTGCAGTTCTTCCTCTCAACGACTCCACTTTGTTGCATGTACGTAGCCGAGAACTCGTATGAAATACCACTATAGGAATCAGGCACTTTGTCGTCAGCCATCCCGAAAGGCAAAGGCATGCATCCCGGATGGCCAAGGCTTTGTCGTCCGCCAGCAGTAGGCCAACGGTGCGGCTGAATAAGCCACGATAAAAGGCGCTTTGCCATCTGCTGGCAGACGGCAAAGACCTTTCCATCTTTGTCGTCTGCCAGCGGACGACAAAGGGCATGGACGACACACGTGGCAACTTAGGTCCGTTAAGGGCTTAACGGCATGCTTTGCCGTCCACTAGGAGACGGCAAAGAACTGTCCGCTAGCGGACGGCAAAGAGGTCGGCCTGGTGCTACCACAGGTTGCACAGGTAGCTGCCACTTGGCAGCGTTGCCGTCTGTTGGCTATATTGATGATGCACTAACTCATACATCCAATTTAAATGTGTTAGACGGCAAAGTGGCTATATAGCCCCTCTTATTCTGTTTTTCTTAAAATCATTCAATTTGACAGAATATCACATATATATCTAACAGATCAATAATACAAGTTTCCAACAAGCGTACCAACGATTAGTTTCAACTAGCATACCAACAATAAGTTCCAACAACATATCCAACATACAAGTTTCCAACAACATATCCAACATACAATGGTTTCCAACAACATATCCATACATACATATCCAAAACAAGTTTCCAACAAGTTTCCATATACAAAAAGGAAGCACAAGTAGAAGAGTACACTCCATCAATGCAAGCTTCCTCATCTATAGCAACTCTGCAAATTAGGAAAGGTGAAAGTTAGACGAAGAATAAGACTAGCTAGAAGAAAAAGAAGAAAAAGAAGAAGAAGAATTTATCTTCTCTTTCTTTTTCTCCTCTCCTCTCCTCTTCTCCAAGGTAGTAATGCCATTTTCTAGCTAACTAAGCATCTCAAGTCATTTCGGTGGGAAAAAATGCTAAGTATAGGTCATTTTGTAGCTATCCTAGGTAGAATATATCATTTCGAAGCTAAGTAAGGTTATTATGTCATTTTTGAGGAAAATAAGCTAAGTATAGGTCATTTTGGAGCTAAACCAAGGTTATGATGCCATTTTTACGTAAGTGAGCTTATTATGTCATAAATGAACTAGCTAAGCTAATTATAGATCCTTATTGAGCTATCCTAGGTAGTTATGCCATTTTGTACCTAAGTGAGCTAATTATGTCATAAATGAACTAGCTAAGCTAGCTACAGATCATTATTGAGCTATCCTAGGTAGTTATGCCATTTTCTAGCTAACTAAGCATATCAAGTCATTTTGCAGGAAAAAATGCTAAGTATGGGTCATTCTATAGCTATCCTAGGTAGAATATATTAGTTTGGAGCTAAGTAAGGTTATTATGTCATTTTTGAGGAAAGTAAGCTGTGTATAGGTCATTTGGAGCTATGACATAGAAAAAATTCCCTATGTTTTACCGGAATGACTTGCAAATAAAAGATACATTTATAAGGAACTCGAATATAATATCACTAATACATCATCCCAAATAATCCAGTTCAAGAATTACGACACTCTTTGGATCCTAATGCGTGTGTGACTTTAGGTCCGTCGAGGCTTTCCTTAAGTAACTCTCATATCTCATGGTGTGTTGGTGCGCTCCCTCTGACACTGATATGGTGGTGTATATATGTTGGTGGGCATTCTCTCATAGTAATAGTTCAACCGCCGGTGATGGACGCCTCACCTCTTCTCTTCCTATGCAATATATCGACGAGTATATCGCAAAGAAGAGAAGAAAGATGAGGCACCCCCCACGACAACAGTCGGGATTCCTCCATCAAGAACACACATGAAAGTCACACAAGGAGAAATGACAGACCTAAAGTCACACATGCATTATACCAATAAAATATCACAAATACATTAATATTTATAATGAACTCAAATATAATATCACTAATACATCATCCCGAATAATCTAGTTAATGCATCATAAATCGAGTATTGGAATGTGTAACCTTTTCTGGGAAGCTTGACTTTTTAAACTCCAAATGCATATCTCGAGGTTGAGGCATGGGCTCTTCTTATTCCTCATCATTGGAGGATTCCATCTTCTTGAGATCATAATCCTCTTCCTCATCTGTTGTCCACACGTAGGGATCTACATCTCCATAGAACTTGGGATCCACAATGAGATGCGACATGTAGCTCCCTCCACCGAGTGAGATGACATAATGCTCCTGGATCTGCCAGCAACATAGCTCGAAAGAAGAATGGAGGGAAAACTTGAGATGGCATTGTGATCCTGGATCTCCTGGTCAAAACAACAAGGAGTATATATAATCAATTGTTTCCATGCAGGACGAGTCTACGAAAGGAAAATGGAGTCAGGAAAGTCCACGAGGGGCCTGCGAGCTTGGTAGGCGTGCCCTAGAGGGTAGGGCACGCCCCTAGGCTCGTGGCCTCCTCCTCCACTTTCCTGGCTGGTTATTATTCTGTAGTTTTTTATCTGTTTCGAGACAAACAAAAAATGCTTTTATGGAACATTTGGAGTCGGTTTACTTACTGTACCACATACCTACCCTTTTTATGGACTCTAGAGTGTTTTGAAAGGTCTCTTTTATGTGCTCTTCTGGTGCCATAGTTTGAATACTATTGGTTTCCTTGTTAATCGGTGTACCTAAATATAATTTTTTATTCTTTGCCCATTAACCACCTTAGGATCGCTCCAGAGTGATAACCTCCTCGATAATGTAGGGCCCTTCCTATTTGGAGAGGAGTTTTCCTGCAAAGAATGTGAAATGAGAATTGTATAATATAACTTGATCACCTGTATTGAATTACCCTTTTTGTATTCTCTTGTCATGCCATCACTTAATTTTTTTCTTTATACAACTTGGCATTTTCATAATCTCGTGTCCTGCATTCATCTAGAGAGCTCATGTCAAATAACCTCTTTTCACTGACAAGTTTGACATCATAATTTAGTTCTTTAATTTCCCAATATGCCTTGTGTTCTAATTCTAGAGGTAAATGACAAGATTTCTGGTAGAATATTCTATAGGGGGACATACCCATAGTATTTTTATAAGCATTTCTGTAAACCCACAATTCGTCATCTAATTTCTTAGACCAATTCTTCGTGGATCTATTAACGGTCTTTTGCAAAATTAAGTTTATTTCTCTATTACCGAATTGAACTTGACCACTAGATTGAAGATGATATCGACATGCAATTATATGGTTTACATCACATTTAGCTAATAGTTTATGAAATCACCATGAATAAAATGTGAATCACCGTTAGTCATTAAGTATCTAAGGAATACAAACCTCAGAAAGATAACTTCTTTAAGCCTTTTAATAGAGGTGTTGTGATCAACACTACTACTTGGAATAGCTTCTACCCATTTAGTGACATAATCAACAACAACTAAAATATGAGTGTAGAAAAGGTCCCATATAATAAAATCCCCAAACATCAAGTTGTTCAATGACAAGTGAATAATTCATTGGGATTTCCTAATGTCTACCAATATTACCAATTCTTTTATATTTCTGGCAAGAAAGGAAAAAAACTTACGTTTATCCTTGAAGAGAATATGCCAATAAAACTAGACTATAATACCTTATGTGCAGTTCTGTCTCCTGCATGATGTCCTCCGCCTCGGAATAACACTTCCATAGGATTTCTTCATGTTCATGGCCAGGTACATAACGTCTAATAATACCACATACACCTTATTTATATAAATGTGGGTCAACCCAAAAGTAATTTCCCAAGTCAAAGCAGAACTTTTTATTTTGTTGATATGTGAAATTAGATGGTATATATTTAGAAAAAAATGTAAATGGTATAATCTGTATACCAACTACTCTTGCGAGAAGTAGAAGAATTAATACCAGCTAATTGACAATCAAGAAAACTATCATCAATAGGTAGTGGGTCATCAAGAACATTATTCATCCTAGAAAAATTATTTGCTAAAGGGTTTTCAGGTCACTTCCTATCAATAATACGCAAATCAAACTCTTGTAATAAAGACCCACCTAATCAGTCTAGGTCTAGCAACTTTCTTCTCCATAATATATTTAATAACAACATGATCAGTGTGAATTATAACTTTAGAATCCATAATATAAGATCTGAATTTATGACATGCAAACACAATTGCTAGAATTTCTTTTTTAGTATTAGCATCATTCTTTTACCATTGTCTAGAGTTCTACTACCATAATGGATAACAATCAATTTTTGATCAACTTATTGTCCTATGAAAATACAAACAACATAGTTACTAACATCACACATTATTTAAAAAGGTAGGTTCCAGTTAGGTGGTTGAACAATATGTGCAAGAAATTAAGGCTTGCTTAAGTATTTCGAAGGCTTCTACACAATCATCATCAAAAAATGAATGGAACATCTTTTTGTACAATATTGGTAAGCGGCCTAGAAATTCTAGACAAATCTTTAATGAACCTTCTATAGAAACCAGCATGATCAAGGAAACTTCAAATACCGTTGATATCCTTAGGACATGGAATTTTCTCAATTGCCTCAAGTTTAGCTTTATCAACCTCAATACCTATTTCAAAAATATTATGCCCAAGGATTGTGCCTTCGTTCACCATAAAGTTGCACTTCTCCGAATTGAAGACAAGATTAGTTTCTTTACATCTCTGCTTAACTCAATAAAGGTTGTGTAAGCAATCATTAAAAGAAGTTTCGTAAACAGAGAAATCATCTATGCATACCTCAACAATCTTTTAAAAAAATTTAGATAATATAGCAGTCATACATCTTTGAAAGATACACGTGCATTGTATAAACCAAAAGGCGTATGTCTAAAAGCATAAGTTCCAAAAGGAGAAAAAAGTGGTTTTTATCTTGATCTTCTTTTGCTACAGGAATTTTAGAAAAACCAGAATGTCCATCTAAGAAACAAAAGTGTGTATGCTTAGACAATCTTTATAACATTTGCTCAATAAAATTCAAGGTGTAATCATCTTCTTAGTAGCTTTTTAATTTCCTCAAAGCAATTACTAGCATGCCTCCTTTCCTGGGGACACAATGAAGAGGACTTACCCATCAACTATGAGCTATAGGATAAATTATACCTACCTCTAGAAGCTTTAATATTTCAGTTCTTAAAACATCCTTCACGTTAGTATTTAGACGAAGTTGATGACCAACGATTGGTTTAGCATATGGTTCCATATTAAAGTTGTGTTGACATAAGGTGGGTGTCACACCCTGTGTTGTATCACTTTGCTATGCTATGAATTTATAAAATTTGGACCCATTTAACACTTTTAGAGTTCAAGTGCTTGTTTGAATTGTTTTATGTTTGCTGGTTTGGTTGATTGTGTTTTGCCATGCAAGGATACTTTCCCCTCTAGAACTAATATCCTTGATCCAAACTTCTTGCCCAAAGATCATGACATGTGTATAGTACCTAAAACTAATTTGGTCAAATATTATTTTGTCCAAAGAGGATTTATTCAAATTAGGTTTACAAAACTCTCTGAATTGAGGTTTGTACTACAAGTCCTCAAATTAGGATGGATGATTTACCCCAAAGACTTTATTTGGAACCTACTATATATAAGACTTCCCAAAACCACCAAATATAAGTTTTCAAGATCGTTTTACTATTTTCTTTAATTGTGTTTGATAAGGCCAGAAATGGTCTTCCATAGGAAAAATATGTTTAAATGCTTTGAAAATATTTGACAAATTTTGGGAAACTCAGTGGACATATTTTTTCCATATATATGAGTTTCAAGACATGGTCATGTTAAAAATATTCGACAAAACCCTGCAAAACCCTTTCCGCCTATTTCAAACATTTGAAATATTTATATTCTCAAATAAATCTATGAAACTTCTAGAAAGTAACATATGGCTAATGTGATTGTTTTGCCAAGTTTCATCACAATTGACCCTAAACTTTGTGGATTTGCCCTGATCCCCAAATAATGATGCTAAACCAAGTGATGCATCGAGGAGAATACATTTTCATGCCTATATCTAGAGGAACCTAATTATGTTAATTTCTAGGGTTTGCAATGTTTGTGTTGTCAACTTTTCTCTAATGAGTTCAAACTTATTGACCATCCCCGTTTTTGCATTCTGTTTGATCTTGGTAAATCTCAAGGAAACTGGTTTCGTCTAACTTGCCCAGACCAGCATCAAACACCTTCTGGTGGGATGCAAAGATAAATAATTGAGCCCCTTCCCTTGTTCTCCTTGAGACCCAATTTTTACCACAACACCAGCACACCCACTCTCACCTCCATTAAAGTTCTTGGCACCAAGATGCTTGATTGCATGGGTGGAAACCCATCTTTTTCTCTCTGGACTTCCCCTCTCCCACCTCTTTATCTTCTCCCTCTCACCCCTGGCTAACTCTAGAGAATCCAAAGCTCTTTCCCAATTGTTTAATCCCTCCTAATTTCATGGACATAATTAAGTGGACACGCCAGAGCGCACCAAAATCCCTTCAGGCCAGCCAAAGACGTGCTTTGGAATTCGCTACAGGACAACAGAAGGTTGACGCTGCACCCTGCCCATACCACCGACCACCTCAGGCCTCCCCCTCACACGAGTCGAGGCACCTTGGCGACCAAAACACGCTTGGCTCCTGTTCCCCTCCTCTCTCTCCCTGCAACGGCCTTCCCAGCACGCGCTCGATGCCACCCCTATCATCCAATCCCCTTCCTTGCATGTCCGTGCTCCCCCACTCTCTCTCTATTCTCTACCTGTGGCCTAGGCCGACCCTAGGAGACCCCTAGACGCACCTGAGAGAGTCCTGGATTTGGGGGGCCCTCGGATAGCTGACCTATTGTTTTCGGCCGAACTATGTGGGCTACTTACCGAACACCGAAAGAATTGAAGGCCTAGTTTCCAGGATGGAAGCTTTGGGAAGCACGGCTTGCGCTCCATATTTGATGTAGTAGTTACGCATCCTCGGCATGTAACTGACCATATGTAAACCTTAGGCATCCTCGACATCTATATAAGCCGGAGGGTTTTAGGGTATAGATACAGAACAACTCATCTAGGGTTAGCTATATGATCTTGAGGTAGATCAAAACTGTAACCCCGTACATCATCAATACAACCTAGAAGCTTCGGCTCATGACAGTCGTCTTCACGACTAGTTCCCAACCAGGACGGTTGCTACGTCGTCTTGATCAGTGAAGAGACGAGCAAACTTGCTCAACGTCGGCTCCATCGTGAGGTGAACGCCGCCATGCCGGCAACTCCCCAGTTCATGCACTGGTCAGAGGAGCCGGTCACCTGGAGCCAAGCGGATCACCCAACCGTGATGCCGAGTCCTGTCAGTGACGCCCTGGTCCTCGACCCCACCATCGCCACCAGGAAGCACACCTGCCGCTTTTCACAGGTGTTGGTAGATGGCGGCAGCAGCATCAACATTCTTTACCTCGACATGATGAACAAGCTGGGGCTAAAGATAGAAGACCTACAGGCGAGCCAGATGGTCTTCCACGGCATCGTGCCTGGAAAGTCCTACTCCAATGTCGGCAAGATCACGCTCGACGTCCTCTTCGGCGTACCCGGCCACTTACACCGCAAGCCGATGCTGCTTGAGGTCGTAGACCTCGCAAGTCCCTACCCCGCGCAACCAGGCCGGCCAGTGTCACAACCCTAGCAAGTGTCCTAGGTTAGCATTGTGATTGCATCATCATCATCATCATTGCATCAATGTGAAATGGGGAGAAAGAAAAGAAACCCCAAGCAATTAATGAATTAAAGAAATTCAAGATAAATGAAATTTCAACAAATCCAAAATGCCCATCAAAAATGTTCCCTATGTCTGATAATTGAGGACATGGATATACCAGGGATCATTCTAATTATTTGAACATTTCAAATAATTTAAATTAAAGATTTAAGCCTCTGAAATTGATAAATAAAAACATTATCATTACTACTATTTTCAAATTAACCTGAAACTTTTTATACAAGTTTAGAATATTCAAACTTGAATATACAAAAGTTTTGGAACATTTGAAAGGTTATTTGGACCTGCAATAAAATAAACAAATTTTAGAACAGAAAACAGAAAACAAAAATAAAAGAAAGGGAAGAAGTGTGCCTAGTCAAGTGGGAGGCCCAGCCCAGCCCACCAAGGGTGGGGAGGTCATCTCCCACCTCGCGCCAGTAGGCATCGAGGTGGCGACCGAGCGCTCGCCGGCCTCCACCTCTTGCTTGCCATGGAGCAGGCTGCTCCCCTGCTTCCCCTACCCCTGGAAGACGCGAGAGACCTCTCTCCCGAGCTCATTCCTCCCCCTCCCTTCCTACTGTCTCTCTCTCGTTCCCCTGCCGAGAGCCGCCGTCACCGGCCGTCAATTTGTCGCCGTCGCTGCCTCCCCGAGCCCGCTGACCAGCTCCCCGGAAACGTCATGAGCTCCTCTTCCTCCTCCCCTTGCTTCCCCTCTCTCTAGCGCTCCCTAGCTAGCCCGGCCGCCGGACCCGAAGACCTCCCGCCGCCGTGATCGGTCGTCGCCATGTGTGCAGTCCCCCGAGCTCACGTGTGAGTGCATGGTTGAACTCCTGGAGTTCCCAAGAGCTCATAGAGCCAATTGCCGAGTCGCCCCGTGCACTGTATCGTGTTTTGGTCCGAGCCTGAGCTCCGGCGACCCCTTAGCCTGCTGTGGCCTTCGTTGGATGCGGTCGTGCACGGGCTATGCGCCGGTGGTCTCAACTCGTTGAATGAGCGCCTATGGGAAAAACCCGATGGTCGCCGCCGTCTCTGTTGGTCTCCGGCGACGAGCCGTCGACCAACTCCGGAGGGTTTGACTCCCGTGGGCCCTGGCTTGACTTTGTGAGTCAATGACAGGTGGGCCCCGTCCCTGATTAGTTTTAGGATAATTAATAATTAGTTTTAATCGGTTTATTAACTAAATGTAACACTGACAGTGGGCCCTACTAGGTTAATTAGACAGGATAATTAGTTTAATTAAAACTGATTAGTATTGAGTTTGTGACAGATGGGCCCCACCGGTCAGATTTGACCTGGAACAGGTCTGTTAACCAGCTCACGTCAGGATGACGTTAGTCTGATTTCATAATACAATTTTCCTATTTAAAAATAATTCCATAAATTATTTAAAACTTTGAAAAAACATATAAATTAATCTGTAAGTCACATGAAAATAATTTATATATGAAAATTTATCAGAAAAATCCAATGAATCCAATGGTAATATTCTCATGCATGCTAGAGCAACATAAATAGGTGAACATGGACAATTATCATTAGTTTAATATATGGAATTTGAAATGAGAACAACTTTGAACCTATATTCAAATCTATTTGAAATTGACATGATCACTAGTTACATTAGCTCACCTATGCATATTACTATGCCATGATCATGCATCATATTGTTGCATTTGCTTGTATTGAATGCTTTTATCTGCGTTGCGGTAGGCCCTAATCTGGAAGATACCACCCCGTATTCCGACGAAGGAGAGAACTCCTCCGCAACTCAGCAAGGCAAGCAACCCCATTGATCATTCCGATAACATCCCACTCTCTCGCTCCTGCTCTTGTTAATGCATTAGGACAAACGATCACATGTCAGTCATACACGATAGATGATCCTATTCCTGTGCATGACCTGACCTTGTCACAGTAAATAGTTAAACCTTGCAACCTAGCATACCTGGTAGATGCTTGTGCCATGATGTGCTTAGATTACCTTCATGCCATGCTGCTATGCTTAGAGTTGTGTCAGGTCTGTTTCATCTGGGTGATGAACTGAGTGAAACAGTGTTGTCCAATGTGATGAGCTCATAATGAATACGATTTGGTAAAGGTAGCGATGAGAGGCTATGTAGGAGTACATAGTGGGTAGTCTCATTGGGACCGTTCTTAGGAACTGGGTTCCGTGTTTGTGATCCAAGACTAGTTACTACCACACATTGGGTTCCGGTAACTCGACCCCTCTCGACTTATCAGTCGCTTAGTCCTTAGTCCAGGAGTTGCAAGTAGTTTCTGGTGTTTATAGCATGCTGGAGGCCGTGTGTAGCGCTGACCCTCGGGGTGGGTTACGACACGGTAGGCAGTGGCACGGTGTACCAAGGGTCACCCGAATGGTGGGCTTGGGAACCCTGCGCACATCATTTGGGACCGTCGCGGAAACTTCGGCCGGACTTCCGTGCGGCTTCAGTCTCAAATAGGCGATAGCCTGGACTAGAGGTCTTATGTGATTGATGGTTGTGGCCGACTCCCTCGTTGGGCATCCGCTTGAAGGTTGCTAAGGTGCATGGTTTATGGCACACAGCGATAGGTGGCGAGAGCGTGTGTGAAGAAGTACATCCCTGCAGGGTATGAAACTATTTGAATAGTCGCGTCCTCGGATATGGACTACTTGGAGAACTTATGCTGTTCATAGATAATCAAATGGATACTTCTAAAAATATCAAGACAAGTGTGACTACCGTGGATGGCACTCTTCCGGAAGGGGAAGGTGAATCCATGGTGGTGTATTGTGATGGAGATAGTGGACTCGTGTGCGATAACTAAAATTGTAACAAAGAGTTTCAAACCAAGTAGTGTAGGATAGCCATGAGTGAAGCTGGCATTTCTGCATGAACTCCACCACCCCCTTGTTGATACATGAGCATAAATAGACTAGGTCTGTTTTAAAGACTTGCTGAGTACGATTCTACTCATCCTTGCTTAATAAATGTTGCAGAAGAGAACCAGGACCCATCAGGTGGGTTCTATCTAGACGTTGACGATGCCGAATAGATGTTATCCCAGCTACGATCTTGCCCATGTGGTGGGCTGTAGATAGTCAGGTCGTGTGCCTCTTTTCTATTTTCGCCGTCTGTACTCAGACAGCTTAAGTTTCTGCTGGCTTGTATGACTTTGTTTGTATGACTTGAGTGTCGGGTCATGTGACCCCTATCTGTAAGAACATATTATGCAAGGCTCGTCTGATCCTCTTAAATAAAAGTCATGTTGTTGTATTGTTCTATTGTGATGCCATAGTTGTATCTATGCATATCGGGCATGTCGTGCGTACATGTGACGTGAAACGGTATGTATGGGATCCGACACCTAGTCGTGTGCCTTTAGTAGTACTCTTTACGGGAAACTGCCTCTTTGTGCTTCCACCGAGCCATGGTAGCTTGCTACCGCTCCGGACACATTGATTGACCGACATGTATCCTTCTTTGCTGTTGTGTCTGTTCCTTCGGGGAAATGTCTTGCAGTGTAATGGAGTCCCTGTAGCCCGCTACGACTCGTCTATGTGCAGTGACGACATTCGTGTCTCACGACATAATGGAGTCCTTGTAGCTTGCTATGACTCGTCTACACACGCTTGAGGCCGACACCTGCATTGCTGGGTTATGTATGCCTGTTTCCGTACATATGTGCCACTTGGGTTCTATGACTAGTCATGTTGGCCCGGGTTCTTTGTTGTGTGATTGCCAGCGACATGTTCACATACATGAGCCAAAAGATGCAAACGGTCCCGGCCAAGGTAAGGCTACAGCCGTGGAGTACCGTGCGTGAGGCCGCAAAGTGATGTGGCTTGTTACAGTATGGAATCATATGACTTAGGATCGGGGTCCCGACAGTGTTGATATCAGAGCCTGACTGACTGTAGGACTACCAAGCAAAACCGGTCAAAGTTGAGTCTAGAAACACTATAGATAAGTAGGGGAATTGATTGTGGAAGGGAACGTAAGGCCCTTTCTACTCCTCTTCCCAAGTTATTCTATGTTGGGTCATTCTCATCTCTTCTACGGGGATAGGAACTAGGATTCTCATCTATTGCTTAGGATGACGAGTTACTAGCCATGGACCAATAGCTAGCTTGGTTGTAAGTGAGTGCATTTATTCAACTATTGCTGGTGTGACAAATAGATGGAGAAGAGATTTGAGTCTAGATAGTCGAGTGGTTATGCCTTTCCAACCTTTTTCAATTGTCTCAAACAATTTGTTGAGCAATTACAGCCGTTACGCTGTCCAAATTCTGCTAGGATCTCTAATGTCTTTGCGATATTCTCTGTTTCAGATGCCCTCTCGTCCTTTCCGTCAGGTGGTCCGTTTGACCAGGTGCATCGATGTGCCGGGTCACATGGCCATATTGGTTAGAGTTATGATGGAGGCTGGATACCGCTGGTACCCAGAGTACATAGTGGAGGAGCAGTATCGAGATTTCAACCAGAGTCAGTATCTGTGTACCGTTAGGATATACCCGTCATATCCTGGAGCTGGAGAGCCGCTTCACTAGACTCATGGATTGGGAGTTACCATAGATATGGCAGTTCAGGAAGCCGCCTACACCATGCTGACTATCATGAGGTTTCACCATGGCCTGCTACAGAACACGGAGTTCTGTTATGTTCCTGCTTCCATGGGAGGATAGGATGGATATCTTAGTACAGCCTACTTTGATCATTCTCATGAGGACCCTAGGCTGCAGGTGACCGCTCAGATGTTGGAGAACAGGGATCGTGATGCACGTGCCCTTTGCATGGAGCTTTATGCTACCCGTGACCGCCTTTGGACAGCCTTGACGCAGTTGGCACCTGTCGTGCAGACAGGCTATGGAGATTTGGAGATGCTGGCCCCATCACGGACTCATTTGCCAGCACACGTAGACTGGCCTGATGTTGGGGGCATCAACCCTCTTCGAGGACCGCTGTTGCCACCGACAAGGGTACCAAGGCTACATCCGTGTCCTTATGGTTTCTAGGGATCCCAGGCTAGAGTGTTTCCAGATCCTCAGGTTCAGCTCCCGGGTCACGGGGGTAACCAGTACGAGGCATTCTACGGTGATGTTTGAGTGCGTGGATGTTAGTCCTAGTATGGTAGTAGTCGTATCGCCACAGTCCTGTGTGTCTTGTGGGATATGACTAAGGTCGAGAGTTGAGTTCCGGAGGTGTAGATAGATAATGTATAGGAAGCTTGTAATGCCTCCGATGAGTTGTGTCATCTCTCTGTAGTTGTTTTCAGCTTGGATTTGTACTGAACTAAGTCATGGTGTGTATGAAACCTAATGCTCATATGGTAGTTGCTTTACCATGTTGATTGGTGTTTATCCTACATGCCATGTTGATCAGCACATTCCATAATTCATGTCTTAGAGTTGATGTTCTCTATGTCTAAGTTGTGGATTGTTTTCCCCAGGATGGTGGCAACTAGGAACAATCCCGTGCCTGCTCCTGAGCAGGGCGAGAGTAGCCAGCCAAGGAGAGAGGAGCTGCCACATGCACCATCCCTGGCAGAGGTGATGCTAGAGGCTGAAAGGAATAAGTGGGAGACCAATAGGCTGTTGGAAAGAATTGAGCAAAACACAGCTCGTGCTCCCCTCAATGATCACCACGATGGAGTATCACTTGGTGACTTTATCAAGCTGTGTCCGCCCAAGTACCATCATTCGATCGACCCCCTCGATTCGGATGATTGGGTGACGAGTATGTTCCGCAAGATACGGGCTGCTAATGTGCCCAAGGCCAACAGGGTGTCTTTTGCCACCTACTTTTTGGAGGGACCTGCTAACCTGTGGTGGGAAAGCTATGTGGCTATGCGTCCCCAGGGACCTACACCAACCTAGGCAGAGTTCAGCGACGCATTCCGTATCCATCACATCCCGGAAGGGCTGATGGATCACAAAAGAGAGGAATTCTGTGCCTTCACCCAGGGCAGATTGTCAGTGGATGCATATAGTCGCGAGTTTGGTAATCTTGCTCGTTATGCTCGAGAGGAAGTCTCAACTGATTCTAAGAAGCAGGCTAGGTTCCGCAAGGGACTTAACGCTGAGCTTCGCCGAGATCTTCGTCTGCACGAGTGCACCACCTTCCAAGCTCTCGTCAATAAGGCCATCAATGCCGAGTCAGGACAAACTGACTACGAGGCTACGAGGAAGCATAACCGTGACTTCAATCCTGCATCGGGTTCATGCCTAACAAACGCCGAGTGTGGGTGACCAATGCAGCTTTGCCGCCAAGATACACCGCGAGGCCATCCTTCCAGGCACCTCGTCCAGTTCAGTCCAACCCTCCACCCAGACCATTTGGAGGACTGCCTAAAAATGTTGCACCTCGTGCTACAGTGGTATGCTACAAATATGGAGAACCGGGACACTATTCTCGTGAGTGTCCCTAGAACAATGCCAAGCCCGCTGGACGTGGGAAACCAGGAAAAGCTTTCTACGTGAAGCCAGTTCCTGTTCGTGGGCGAGTGAATTATGTGTCTGCTGAAGAAGCCCTTGAAGATCCTGATGTTATTCTAGGTATGCTTCTTGTTAATAGCCATCCAGCATCTATTCTATTTGATACTGGGGCATCTCATTCATTCATCTCAGAAAGTTGTGCACAGTTGCATAACATGTCCTTCTGTGACATGCCCACTCCTTTAGTAGTTCAGACTCCTGGTTCAAAATGGCAAACTTCTAGAGTGAGTCATGACAATGAAATTTTGGTGGATAGACTAGTATTCCTAGCATCCTTGATAGCTCTTAAGTCTTCGAACATCAATATCATTCTAGGTATGAATTGGATGAAAGCCCACTATGCCAAGATTGATACTCATTCTAGGAATGTTCAACTTACACATCCCTCGGGAGAGATAGTTAAGGTCCCTACTCGAACAACCAAGCGCCAACTCTATTCCCTAAATGCTATCCCTCTTCCCGGGTTAGAAGATATTCCAGTAGTCCATGATTTTCTGGATGTCTTTCCAGAAGAACTGCCAGGTATTCCACCTGTCAGAGATGTTGAGTTTGTGATAGAACTTATTCCAGGGACAGTCCCAATAGCCAGAAGACCCTATAAGATGGCACCCTTAGAACTAGCCGACCTAAAAACCCAACTCGATGAAGCTTTGAAGAAAGGTTTCATTCGTACTAGCTAATCTCCTTGGGCTTTCCCCGTCCTCTTCGTTAAGAACAAGGATGGATTGGATCGGATGGTTGTGGATTACCGACCAGTGAATTTGGTCACTATCAAGAACAAGTATCCGCTCCCCAGGATCAACGATTTGTATGATCAACTTGCTGGATCCTCTGTCTTTTCCAAAATGGATTTGAGGTTGGGATACCATCAAATCGGAATTAGAAAAGGGGACATTCCAAAAACGACTTTTGTCACTCGTTATGGCCAATACGAGTACACCGTCATGTCCTTCGGTTTAACCAATGCCCCAGCCACCTTCTCTCGTCTGATGAATTTGATCTTCGCGGAGTATTTGGATAAATTTGTCGTGGTTTACCTCGACGACATACTCATCTACTCGAAGAACGAACAAGAACATGCCGAGCATCTAAGGCTGGTATTGATGAAACTTCGGGAGCACCGCTTATATGCCAAATTCTCCAAGTGTGAATTTTGGTTGCCAGAAGTGACCTATCTGGGCCACGTGATCTCTGGCAAAGGTATTGCAGTCAATCCCGTGAGAGTTCAGGCCATCCTTGATTGGACTCAACCTGAATCGGTTAAGCAAGTTCGGAGTTTCCTTGGCTTAGCGAGCTATTGTCGCCGCTTTGTTGAGAACTTCTCGAAGGTTGTGAAACCTCTGTCTGAACTCCTTAAGAAAGATAAAAAGTTCGAGTGGACCCCAAAATGCGAGCATAGTTTTCAGGAGATGAAAAGACGACTGACCTCTACTCCCGTTCTGGTGCCACCAGATTTTTCTAAGGACTTTATTATCTATTGCGACGCCTCGCGAGAAGGATTAGGTTGCATTCTCATGCAAGATAGTCATGTGGTTGCATACGCATCTCGACAGTTGCATGCGCATGAGGATAATTATCCAACACATGATCTTGAGCTATCAGCTGTAGTTCATGCACTAAAGACATGGCGACATTACCTTCTGGGTAATCGTTGCGAGATATACACTGATCACCAAAGTCTGAAATATATTTTCACCCAGCCGGATTTGAATCTCACGCAAAGACGATGGGTAGAGTTGATTATAGATTACGACTTAGGGATAACTTACACCCCGGGGAAAGCCAATGTCATGGCTGATGCACTAAGTTGTAAGTCTTATTGTAACAATCTGATGTTACAACAAGGTCAACCGCTTCTCTACAAGGAATTCAGGAAGTTAAATCTTCACATTGTTCCTCAAGGATTCCTATCCAACCTGGTGGCGAAACCTACTCTTTTGGATCAAATCATAGAAGCCCAGAAGCATGATGCCGGGATATCTCGGATCAAGAAAAACATTAAGAAGGGTAATGTTAGATGCTTCTTGGAAGATGATCGGGGAGTTGTCTTCTTTGAGAATTGCTTGGTGATCCCAAAGAAACAACATCTGCGACAATTGATCCTTAAGGAGGCTCATGATTCTCCTCTCACAATTCATCCGGGTAGTACCAAAATGTATCAGGACCTACGCCAGAGGTTCTGGTGGACTAGGATGAAGAGAGAAATTACTCAGTATGTTGCTAACTGCGACGTTTGTCGTCGTGTGAAAGCAGAACATCAAAGGCCTGCTGGCACCCTTCAAGCTTTAGCTATTCCTGAGTGGAAATGGGATAAGGTCGGTATGGATTTCATCACCGGTTTTCCCAGGACCAAGAGAGGGAACAATGCTATATTTGTAGTCATTGATTGCCTCTCCAAAGTGGCTCATTTTCTTCCTGTTCGTGAAAGCATTACTGCTAGCCAACTAGCGGAGTTATATGTTTCTCGAATAGTTTCTCTTCATGGTGTTCCTTTGGAGATTAACTCAGACCGCGGAAGTATCTTTAATTCTTGATTTTGGGAAAGTTTTCAAACCTCTATGGGGACTCATCTATCCTTTAGCACTGCTTTCCACCCTCAATCAGGTGGTCAAGTAGAGCGAGTCAATCAAATTCTCGAAGACATGCTCCGAGCTTGTGTTATATCATTCGGTATGAATTGGGAGAACTGCCTTCCATTTGCTGCATTTGCATATAACAACAGTTATCAGTCAAGCTTGGGCAAAGCCACTTTTGAAGTTCTCTATGGACGAAAATGTCGAACACCTCTTAACTGGTCAGAAACCGGAGAGAGGCAACTCTTTGGCCCGGACATGATCCAGGATGCAGAGAAGCAAGTTCGCGTTATTTGTGAAAAGTTGAAAACAGCCCAATCCCGTCAAAAGAGTCAATATGAACGTCATCATAAGTCTGTGACCTATGAGGTTGACGAGAAGGCTTACCTTCGGGTTACAGCTCTGAAGGGTACCCATCGATTCGGTATCAAAGGCAAGTTGGCTCCTCGTTACATTGGACCTTCTCGCATTCTTGCTAAACGAGGAGAGGTTGCCTACCAATTGGAACTTCCGCCGCATCTTTCCAAGGTTCATGATGTCCTCCACGTCTCGCAACTCAGGCGTTGCTTTTCCGACCCTGTTCGCGAAGTAGACCACGAAGCGTTTGATCTCCAAGATAACCTTACATACCGAGAATACCCTGTTCGTATTCTCGACCAAGCTGAGCATACCACTCGGCGTTGGAACATCAAGTTTCTCAAGGTTCAGTGGTCGCATCATTCTAAAAAGGAGGCGACATGGGAAAGAGAAGATCATCTTCGACTAGAGTACCCCACGCTCTTTCCGACGACTTCAAAATCTCGGGACGAGATTCTTTTGAGTGAGGGTGAGTTCTCACAACCCTAGCAAGTGTCCTAGGTTAGCATTGTGATTGCATCATCATCATCATCATTGCATCAATGTGAAATGGGGAGAAAGAAAAGAAACCCCAAGCACTTAATGAATTAAAGAAATTCAAGATAAATGAAATTTCAACAAATCCAAAATGCCCATAAAAAATGTTCCCTATGTCTGATAATTGAGGGCATGGATATACCAGGGATCATTCTAATTATTTGAACATTTCAAATAATTTAATTTAAAGATTTAAGCCTCTGAAATTGATAAGTAAAAACATTATCATTACTACTGTTTTCAAATTAACCTGAAACTTTTTATACAAGTTTAGAATATTCAAACTTGAATATACAAAAGTTTTGGAATATTTAAAAGGTTATTTGGACCTGCAATAAAATAAACAAATGTTAGAACAGAAAACAGAAAATAGAAATAAAAGAACGGGAAGAAGTGTACCTGGTCAAGTGGGAGGCCCAGCCCAGCCCACCAGGGGTGGGGAGGTCATCTCCCACCTCGCGCTAGTAGGCATCGAGGTGGCGACGGAGCGCTCACCGGCCTCCACCTCCTGCTTGCCACGGAGCAGGCTGCTCCCCTGCTTCCCCTACGCCTGGAAGACGCGAGAGCCCTCTCTTCCGAGCTCATTCCTCCCCCTCCCTTCCTCCTATCTCTCTCTCTCGTTCCCCTGCCGGGAGCCGCCATCGCCGGTCGTCGATTCGTCGCCGTCGCTACCTCCCTGAGCCCGCTGACCAGCTCCCCGAAAGAGCCGTGAGCTCCTCTTCCTCCTCCCCTTCCTTCCCCTCTCTCTAGCGCTCCCTAGCTAGCCCGGCCGCCGGACCCGAAGACCTCCCGCCGCCATGATTGGTCGTCGCCGTGCGTGCAGTCCCCCGAGCTCACGTGTGAGTGCATGGTTGAACTCCTGGAGTTCCCAGGAGCTCGTAGAGCCAATTGCCGAGTCGCCCCGTGCTCTGTATCGTGTTTTGGTCCGAGCCCGAGCTCCGTCCGCTGCCATGAGCATGTTTCCGGCGAACTCCGGCGACCCCTTAGCCTCCTGTGGCCTCCGTTGGATGCGGTCATGCACGGGCTACGCGCCGGTGGTCTCAGCTCGTTGAATGAGCACCTGTGGGCAAAACCCGATGGTCGCCGCCGTCTGTGTTGGTCACCAGCGACGAGCCGTCGACCAACTCCGGCGGGTTTGACCCTCGTGGGCCCTGGCTTGACTCTATGAGTCAATGACAGGTGGGCCCCGTCCCTGATTAGTTTTAGGATAATTAGTAATTAGTTTTAATCAGTTTATTAACTAAATGTAACACTGACAGTGGGCCCTACTAGGTTAATTAGATAGGATAATTAGTTTAATTAAAACTGATTAGTAGTGAGTCTATGACACATGGGCCCCACAGGTCAGATTTGACCTGGAACGGGTCTGTTGACTAGCTGACGTCAGGATGACGTCAGTCTGATGTCATAATACCATTTTCCTATTTAAAAATAACTACACAAATTATTTAAAACTTTGAAAAATCATATAAATTAATCTGTAAGTCAGATGAAAATAATTTATATATGAAAATTTATCAGAAAAATCCGAAGAATCCAATGGTGCTATTATAATGCATGCTAGAGCAACATAAATAGGTGAACATGGACAATTATCATTAGGTTAATATATGGAATTTGAAATGAGAACAACTTTGAAACTATATTAAATCTATTTTAAATTGACATGATCACTAGTTACATTAGCTCACCCATGCATATTACTATGCCAAGATCATGCATCATATTGTTGCATTTGCTTGTATTGAATGCTTTTATCTGCGTTGTGGTAGGCCCTAATCCGGAAGATACCACCCCGTATTCTGACGAAGGAGAGAACTCCTCCGCAACTCAGCAAGGCAAGCAACCCCATTGATCATTCCGATAACATCCCACTCTCTCGCTCCTGCTCTTGTTATTGCATTAGGACAAACGATCACATGTGCGTCATACACGATAGATGATCCTATTCCTATGCCTGACCTGACCTTGTCACAGTAAATAGTTAAACCTTGCAACCTAGTATACCTGGTAGATGCTTGTGCCTTGATGTGCCCAGCTTACTTTCATGCCATGCTGCTATGCTAGAGTTGTGTCAGGTCTGTTTCATCTGGGTGATGAACTGAGTGAAACAGTGTTGTCTGATGTGATGAGCTCATAATGAACACGATTTGGTAAAGGTAGTGATGAGAGGCTATGTAGGAGTACATAGTGGGTAGTGTCATTGGGACCGTTCTTAGGAACTGGGTTCCATGTTTGTGATCCAAGACTAGTTACTACCACACATTGGGTTCCGGTAACTCGACCCCTCTCGACTTATCAGTCGCTTAGTCCTTAGTCCAGGAGTTGCAAGTAGTTTCTGGTGTTTATAGCATGCTGGAGGCCGTGCGTAGCGCTGACCCTCGGGGTGGGTTACGACGCGGTAGGCGGTGGCACGGTGTACCAAGGGTCACCCGAGTGGTGGGCTTGGGAACCCTGCGCACATCGTTTGGGACCGTAGGGGAAACTTCAGCCGGACTACCGTGCGGGTTCAGTCTCAAATAGGCGATAGCCTGGACTAGAGGTCTTATGTGATTGACGGTCGTGGTCGACTCCCTCGCTGGGCATCCGATTGAAGGTTGACGAGGTGCATGGTTTATGGCACACAGCGATAGGCGGCGAGAGCGTGTGTGAAGAAGTACACCCGTGCAGGGTATGAAACTATTTGAATAGCAGCGTCCTCGGATATGGACTACTTGGAGAACTTATGTTGTTCATAGATAATCAAATGGATACTTCTAAAAATAACAAGACAAGTGTGAGTACTGTGGATGGCACTCTTCCGGAAGGGGAAGGTGAATCCATGGTGGTGTATTGTGATGGAGATAGTGGACTCGTGTGCGATAACTAAAATTGTAAGAAAGAGTTTAAAACTGAGTAGTGTAGGATAGCCATGAGTCAAGCTAGCATTTCTGCATGAACTCCACCACCCCCTTGTTGATACATGAGCATAAATAGATTAGGTCTGTTTTACAGACTTGCTAAGTACGATTGTACTCAACCTTGCTTAATAAATGTTGAAGAAGAGAACCAGGACCCATCAGGTGCGTTCTATCTAGACGTTGACGATGTCGAATAGCTGGTGTCCCAGCTACGATCTTGCCCATGTGGTGGGCTGTAGATAGTCAAGTCGTGTGCCTCTTTTCTATTTTCGCTTCTGTACTCAGACAGCTTAAGTTTCCGCTCACTTGTATGACTTTGTTTGTATGACTTGAGTGTCAGGTCATGTGACCCCTATCTGTAAGAACATATTATGCAAGGCTCGTCTGAGCCTCTTAAATAAAAGTCATGTTGTTGTATGGTTATGTAGTGATGCCATAGTTGTATCTATGCATAGCGGGCATGTCGTGCGTACGTGTGACGTGCAAGAGTATGTATGGGATCCGACACCTAGTCATGTGCCTTTAGTAGTACTCTTTAGAGGAAACTGCCTCTTTGTGCTTCCACCGAGCCATGGTAGCTTGCTACTGCTCCGGACACATTGATTGACCGACATGTATCCTTCTTTGCTGCTGTGTCTGTTCCTTCGGGGAAATGTCTCGTAGTGTAATGGAGTCCCCATAGCCTGCTACGACTCGTGTACGTGCA
Source organism: Hordeum marinum (assembly GCA_022496015.1). Taxonomy (NCBI): domain Eukaryota; kingdom Viridiplantae; phylum Streptophyta; class Magnoliopsida; order Poales; family Poaceae; genus Hordeum; species Hordeum marinum. The sequence goes on along the minus strand of CM039675.1, from coordinate 142,489,174 downwards.
GTGATGACATTCGTGTCTCGTGACGTAATGGAGTCCTTGTATCTTGCTATGACTCGTCTACGCTTGAGGCCGACACCTGCATTGCTGGGTTATGTATGCCTGTTTTCGTACGGATGTGCCACTTGGGTTCTATGACTAGTCATGTCGGCCCAGGTTCTTTGTTGTGTGATTGCCAGCGACACGTTCACATACGTGAGCCAAAAGACGCAAACGGTCCCAGCCAAGGTAAGGCTGCAACCGTGGGGTACCGTGCGTGAGGCCGCAAAGTGATGTTGCTTGTTACAGTATGGAATCATATGACTTAGGATCGGGGTCCCGACAGCCAGCCCTTGTGAAATTCATGCTTGTCCCCCATTACGCCTACCTCAAGCTCAAGATGCGGGCCCCAAGGGAATCATCACCATCGCGGGTGACTATAAGATGTCGGTCGCGTGCACTCGGGAAGGCAGCCGGCTGGCCGAGGCCTCGTAAATCACTGACGAGAAGCAGCCGCTCGACCAGCTCATGGCCCTTGCTGCCAGCCAACCGGCCATGTCGGCTCCTCCCTCACAGTCTCCGGCGAGGCCTCCTTCCAGCCGTCCAGGGACACCAAGCAAATCCCGCCCGACCTGGCTAACCCGGCTCAGTGCGTCACCATCGGTTCCCGCCTATATAGAAAATAGGAAGGTGAGCTCGTCGACTTCCTCCGTCAGAATCGGGACATCTTTGCATGGACCCCCAAGGACATGCCGGGTGTTTTGAGGAAGTTCGCCAAGCACAAACTACACGTCCGACCGGATGTCAATCCAGTCAAGCAACCTCTACACTATTTCTCCGAGGAGAAGAGGCATACCATGTTGGAAATATGCCCTAGAGGCAATAATAAATTAGTTATTATCATATTTCCTTGTTCATGATAATGATTTATTATCCATGCTATAATTGTATTGAATGGAAACACATTACATGTGTGGGTAAATAGACAACACTCAGTCCCTAGTATGCCTCTAGTGAACTAGCTCGTTGATCAAAGATGGTCAAGGTTTCCTAGCCATTGACTTGTGATGTCATTTGATAATGGGATCACATCATTAGGAGAATGATGTGATGGACAAGACCCAAATTACAAACGTAGCATGTCAAGTATATGTTCCTATGACCATGAGATCATGCAACTCACGGACGTCGGAGGAGTGCCTTGTGTGTACCAAACGTCGCAACGTAACTGGGTGACTATAAAGGTGCTCTACAGGTATCTCCAAGGGTGTCTGTTGAGTTGGCATGGATCAAGACTGGGATTTGTTACTCCGTGTGACGGAGAGGTATCTTAAGGCCCTCTCGGTAATACAACATCACAATAAGCCTTGCAAGCAATGTGACTAAGTGTTGGTCACAGGATCTTGTATTACAGAATGAGTAAAAAGACTTTCTAGTAATGAGGTTGAACTAGGTATGGCGATACCAACGATCGAATCTCAGGCAAGTAACATACCGAAGAACAAAGGGAACGTTATACGGGATTGACTGAATCCTTGACATAGAGGTTCGACCGATAAACATCTTCATAGAATATGTAGGAACCAATATGGTCATCGAGGCACCGCTATTGGTTATTGACCATAGAGGTGTCTCGGTCATGTCTACATAGTTCTCGAACCCACAGGGTCTGCACACTTAAGGTTCGCTGACGTTTCATTAGTATAGAGTTATGTATGGTGATGACCGAAGGTTGTTCGGAGTCCCGTATGAGATCTCGGACGTCATGAGGAGCTCCAGAATGGTCTGGAGGTAAATATTCACATATAGGAAGTCCTGTTTTGGTCGCCGGAAAAGTTTCGAGCTCATCGGTAGTGTACCGGGAGTGCCCGTAGTGTACCGGGAGACCATTGGGAGGGGTATTTCGACCCAAGAGGCTTTATGAGCTGTGGAAGAGTGAGTATCAAAAGGAAAAAGGTGGAATAAGGCAAAAAAGGCAAATTAGGGAACTAATTCTTCTAGGAGCGGAGGAGGTGGACTCCTCCCTAGTTGGTTCGGCCGACTCCTATAGGAGCCTTGGCCCTTGTGCCAGCCTCCTCTCCTCTTCTCCTATATATACCGGTGGATTTTAGGGTTTCGCACTAATTTTTACGGCCACGTGCTACCCGTTCCACCGGTGCTCCTCTAGTTCAGATTTCCGCAGTGCTTAGGCGAAGCCGTGCCGGAATTGCTCCACCACCATCGCCGGAGCGCCGGAGCGCTGCCGGTGAACTCTTCTTCCTCTCCACTTCCTCTTGCTAGATCAAGATGGTGGACATCGTCATCAAGTTGCACGCGTGGTAAACGCGGAGGTGCCGTCCATTCGAAGCTAGATCGGAAGGACCGTGATCAAGATCGCGAGACGATTCGTGATGAGTTCACAGGACGGATCGTGATGAGATCGTGGGACGGATCGTGATGAGATCGCGGGGACGGATCATGATGAGTTCGCGGCACGGATCATTATTGGATCGCGGTACCGATCATGATGTGATCGCAGGATGCTCGGTGATTTGGATTGCGAAGATGTTTGACTACACCAACCGCGTTTCTTAACGCGTCCCGCTTAGCGATCTACATGGGTACGTAGATCTACTCTCCCTCTCATAGATGCTCATCACCATGGATAGATCTTGCGTGTGCGTTGGAATTTTTTTGTTTCCCATGCAACGTTCCCCAACAGTGGCATCATGAGCTAGGTCTATGTGTTGATGATATCACGAGTAGAACACAAAAGGTTTGTGGGCGTTGATGCTTATATTGCTTCCTCCCTTGGTCGGATTTTGGTTCAGCGGTATTGTGAGATGAAGCAGCTCGGACCAACATTACTCGTACACTTACAAGAGACCGGTTCCCTCAATGCAACTTGTTGCCTAGATGGCTTGCGGGTGGCAGTTTTTCTCACTTTAGTTGGATCGGATTCGACAAGGGTGGTCCTTCAGAAGGTTGAAAAGAAAACTATGTATGACCATTGTGGTTTATGCGTAGGTGAGAATCATTCTTCCTAGAAACCCGTAGCAGCCACGTAAAACATGCAACACCAATTAGAGAACGTCTAACTTGTATTTGCAGGGTATGTTGTGATGTGATATGGCCAATTACATCATGTGATATATGTGATGTATGAGATGATCATGTGATGTATATAATTTCACGACTTGCATGTCGATGAGTACGGCAACCGGCATGAACCATAGGGTTGTCTTTAATTATTGTATGACCTGCGTGTCAATCATTAAGCGCTAGTAGTAGCAATAGTAGTAGAAGCACGGTGGGCGCGACAACCCCGATGGCGACACGTTGATGGAGATCAAGATGATGGAGATAATGGTGTCATGCCGGTGACGATGGAGATCATGTCGGTGCTTTCAAGATGGAGATCTAAAGCACAAGTTCATGGCCATATCATGTCACTTATGAATTGCATGTGATGTTAATCCTTTTATGCACCTTGTTTTGCTTAGTATGACGATAGCATTATAAGGTGATCCCTCACTTAAATTTCAAGATAAATTGTGTTCTCCCCGAGTGTGCACCATTGCGAAAGTTCTTCGTGTCGAGACACCATGTGATGATCGGGTGTGATAGACTGAACGTTCACATACAACGGGTGCAAGCCGGTGTTGCACATGCGGAACACTTGGGTTAAACTTGACGAGTCTAGCATGTACAGAAATGGCCTCGGAACACAAGAGACCGAAAGGTCAAACATGAGTTATATACTAGATATGATCAACATGATGATGTTCACTATTGTAACCACCTCAACTCAAGTGATGATCGGACTTGAGTTGGTGAATTTGGATCATGTATCACTCGAATGATGGGAGGGATGTCAATTTGAGTGGGAGTTCTTAAGTAATATGATTAATTGAACTCATTATCATGAACATAGTCAGTAGTGTCTTTGCAAATTATGTTGTAGATTACTTGCTCACGTTGTAGATCCCTTGATTTTTTATATGTTCCTAGAGAAATAGAGTTGAAAGATGATGGTAGCAATATTGCGGACTGGCTCTGTGATCTGAGGATTGTCCTCATTGCTGCACATAAGGCTTATGTCCTTAATGCACCGCTCGGTGCGCCAACCCCTCTAGCGTCGTCTGTAGATGTTGTGAACATCGGGCACGTTCTGATGACTAATTGATAGTTTAGTGCGTCATGCATTACAGCTTAGAATTGAGGCTCCGAAACGTTTTGAACGTCGGGGAACATATGAGATATTCTAAGAGCTGAAATTAGGATCTCGGGCTCGTGCCCGTGTTGCGAGATATGAGATCTCCAACAAGATTCTTTGCCGGTAATATGAAAGAGAATAGCTCAATCATTGAGCATGTGCTCAGATTGTCTGGGTGCTACAATCGCATGAATCGAGTGGGAGTTGATCTTCTAGATAAGATAGTGATTGATATAGTTCTCCAAGTCATGGTCACTAAGCTACTAGAACTTTGTGATGAACTATAAAATGCGAGGGATAGAAATAATGATCCCTGAGCTGTTCATGATGTTTGACACCGCGAAGGTAGAAATCAAGAAGGAGCGTCAAGTGTTGATGGTTAGTCAAACCACTAGTTTCGAGAAGGGCAAGAGCAAGGAGGGAAACTTCATGGATAGCAAGTCAGTTTCTGCTCCAGTCAAGGAACCCAAAGTTGAACTCAAACCCGAGACTAAGTGCTTCGATTATGAGGAGAGCGTTCACTGAAGTGGAACGACCCTAGATACTTGGTAGATAAGAAGGCTGGCAACGTTAACAGAAGTATATTTGATATACGTGTTATTGATGTGTACCTTGCTAGTACTACTAGTGGCACCTAGGTATTGGATACCGGTTCGGTTGCTAAATGTTAGTAACTTGAAAGAAAACTATGGAATAAACGGAGAAATAGCTAAGGGTGAGGTGACGATGTGTGTTGGAAGTGTTTCCAAGGTTGATGTGATCGACATCGCACGCTCTCTCTACCTTCGGGATTAGTAACAAACCTAAATATGTGTTATTTGGTGTTTTGCGTTGAGCATGAACATTATTAGATCATTTTTATTGCACCACGGTTATTCATTTAACTTACAGAATAATGGTTATTCTGTTTACATGAATAATACCTTCAATGCTCATGCACCCAGTGAGAATGGTTTGTTGAATCTTGATCGTAGTGATACACATGTTCATAACATTGATGCCAAAAGATGCAAAGTTAATAATGATAGTACCACATACTTGTGGCACTACCGCTAAATGTCATATTGGTATAAAACTCATGAAGAAACTCCATGCTGATGGATCTTTGGACTCTTTCGATTTTGAATCCGCTGAGACATGAGAACCATGCCTCTTGGTCAAAGATGACTAAGGACTCTGTTTTCTGGATTGACGGAGCGGGTAAGTGATTTATTGGAAATGATACATGTTGATGTATGCAATCCAATGAGTCTTGTAGCGTGCGCTGGATATCGTTATTTTATTACCTTCACTAATGATTTGGGTAGATATAGTGTATGTTTACTTAATGAAACACAAGTCTGAATCATTTGAAAAGTCCAAGCAAATTCAGAGTGCAGTTTAAGATCATCGTGACAAGAAGATAAAAATATCTGCGATATGATCGTGGAGGTGAATATCTGAGTTACAAGTTTGGCATACAACTTTAGACAATGTGAAAGTTGTTTCACAACACACGCCACCTCGAACACCATAGTGTGATGGTATATCCGAACGTCATAGTCGTGCTCTATTGGATATGGTGCATGTTATGATGTCTCTTATCGTTTTGCTACTATAATTTTGGGGTTGTGCATTAGAGACAATTACATTCACTTTAAATAGGGCACCATCTAAATCCGTTGAGATGACACCGTGGGAATTATGGTTTGATAGAAACCTAAGCTGTCATTTCTTGATGTTCGGGGCTGCGACGCTTGTGTGGAAAATGTTTTCATCTAATGAGCTCGAACCCAAAGCGGAGAAATGCATCTTCGTAGAATACCCAAAGAACAGTTGGGTGAACCTTCTATCTTAGATCCAAGCATAAAGTGTTTGTTGCTAAAACGGGTCCTTTCCCGAGAAAAAGTTTCTCTTGAAAGAATTGAGTGGGAGGAGGATGGAACTTGATGAGGTTATTGAACCTCTGTTTGAACCAGAGAGTAGCGCAGCGCAGGAAGATGTTTATGTGAAGCCTACGTTAGTTGAAGAGGAAGTAAATGATGATGATCATGAAGCTTCAGATCAAGTTACTATTGACCTACGAGGAAAATAGAGCTTGATGAGGTTATTGAACCTTTACTTCAACCAGAAAGTAGCGCAACGCAGAAAGATGTTTCTGTGAAGCCTACGTCAAATGAAGAGGAAGTTAATGATGATCATCATGAAGCTTTGGATCAAGTTACTATCAAACTTCGTGGGTCAACAAGGATGTGTACTGCTCCTGAGCGGTACGACAACCATGTCTTGGAGGTCATGTTGTTGGACAACAATGAACCTACCAACTATGGAGAAGCGATGATTGGCCTGGATTCCAACAAATGGTTAGAGGCCATGAAATCCGAGAAAGGATCCATATATGAAAACCAAGTATATACTTTGGTAGACTTGCTCGTTGGATGGCAGGTCATTGAGTACAAGTGGATCTTTAAAATGAAGACAAACGCTGATGGTGAATGTCACCATTTATAAATCTTGACTTTTCGCAAAGAAGTTTCTGGCAAGTTCAAGGAGTTGACTGTTAGAATTATTTTAGCAGTTGCTGCATTTTTCAATTATGAAATTTGGCAGATGGATGCCAAAACATCGTTTCCTTTCTTGAGGAAAGGTTGTATGTGATACAACGAGAAGATTTTGTCAGCCCTAAGGATGCTAAAAGGTGTGCAAGCTTTAGTGATCCTTTTATGAACTGAAGCAAGCATATCAGAGTTGGAATATACACTTTGATGAGGTGATTAATGTTTTTGAGTCTATACAATGTTTACGAGAACTTGTATTTACAATAAAGTGAGTGGGAGCATTATAGAGTTTCTGATAAGCATATGTGGTTGACATATTGTTGATCGGAAATGATATAGAATTTCTGGAAAGCATAAAGGGTTGCTTGAAAAGAGTTTTTCAAAGGAAGACCTGGATAAAGCTACCTAATTGTTGAGCATCATGATCTATAGAGATAGATCAAGATAATTGATGAGACTTTCAATGAGTACATACCTTGACAAGATTTTGAAAGAGTTCAAAATGGATCAGTCAGGGAAAGAGTTCGTGCCTGATTTGTAAGGTATAAAGTTGGGTAAGACTCAATGCCCAGTGACTGCAGAAGATAGAGAAAAGATGAGTGTCATCCCCTATGCTTCAACCATAGGCTCTATAATGTATGCAGTGCTGTGCACAAGACCCGATGTCGGCCTTGCCATAAGTATGGCCGGAAGGTACAAGAGTGATCCAGAAGTGAATCACTGGACCATGGTCAAGAATATCCTTAGTACCTAAAGGACTAAGGAGATGTTTCTCGATTATGGAGGTGATAAAGAGTTCATCGTAAAGAGTTACGTTGATACAAGCTTTAACACCAATCCGGATAACTCGTAGTAGCAATCTGGATACGTATAGTGGAGCAGCCATTTGGAATAGTACCATGTGGAGTGTGGTAGCAGTGTTTACAGTTTGACATAGAGATTTGCAAAGTACACACGGATCTGAATGTCGCAGACCCGTTGACTATAAGACCTCTCTCACAGGCAAAGCATGATCGAGCCCCAGAAGTCATTGGGTGTTAGATTTATAACAATGCGAATCACATGGTGATGTAAACTAGATTATTGACACTAGTGCAAGTCGGGGACTGTTGGAAATATGCCCTAGAGGCAATAATAAATTAGTTATTATCATATTTCCTCGTTTATTATCCATGCTATAATTGTATTGAATGGAAACACATTACATGTGTGGGTAAATAGACAACACTCAGTCCCTAGTATGCCTCTAGTGAACTAGCTCGTTGATCAAAGATGGTCAAGATTTCCTAGCATTTGACATGTGATGTCATTTGATAATGGGAACAGATCATTAGGAGAATGATGTGATGGACAAGACCCAAACTACAAACGTAGCATATGATCGTGTCAGTTTATTTCTACTGTTTTCTGCATGTCAAGTATATGTTCCTATGACCATGAGATCACGCAACTCACGGACATTGGAGGAGTGCCTTTTGTGTCGCAATGTAACTGGGTGACTATAAAGGTGCTCTACAGGTATCTCCTAGGGTGTCTGTTGAGTTGGCATGGATCAAGACTGGGATTTGTTACTTCGTGTGACGGAGAGGTATCATAGGGCCCACTTGGTAATACAACATCACAATAAGCCTTGCAAGCAATGTGAATAAGTGTTGGTCATGGGATCTTGTATTACGGAACGAGTAAAGAGACTTGTCAGTAACGAGGTTGAACTAGGTATGGAGATACCGACGATCGAATCTCGGGCAAGTAACATAACGAAGAACAAAGGGAACGTTATGCGGGATTGACTGAATCCTTGACATAGAGGTTCGACTGATAAAGATCTTCATAGAATATGTAGGAACCAATATGGTCATCCAGGGCCCGCTATTGGTTATTGACCGCATAGGTGTCTCGGTCATGTCTACATAGTTCTCGAACCCGCAGGGTATGCACACTTAAGGTTCGGTGACGTTTTGATAGTGTAGAGTTATGTATGGTGATGACCGAAGGTTGTTCGGAGTCCCGGATGAGATCCCGGACATCACGAGGAGCTCCGAAATGGTCCGGAGGTAAAGATTCATATATAGGAAGTCCTGTTTTGGTCGACGGAAAAGTTTCAGGCTCATCGGTAGTGTACCGGGAATGCCTTGGCCCTTGCGACAAACTCCTCTCTTCTTCTCCTAGATATACTGGTGGATTTTAGGGTTTTGCACTAGTTTTAGGCCACATGCTACCCGTTCCACCGGTGCTTCTCTAGATCGGATTTCCACAGTGCTTAGGCGAAGCCCTGCCGAAATTGCTCCACCACCATCGCCGGAGCGCCGTCACGCTGCCGGTGAACTCTTCTTCCCCTCCACTTCCTCTTGCTGGATAAAGACGGTGGAGATCGTCATCAAGCTGCACATGTGCTGAACGCGGAGGTTCCGTCCGTTCGGCGCTAGCTCGGAAGGACCGTGATCAAGATCACAAGACGGTTCGTGATGAGTTCATGGGACGGATCGTGATGAGATCGCGGGACGGATCGTGATGAGATTGTGGTACGGATCATGATGAGTTCGCAGGACGGATCGTGATTGGATCGCAGGACGGATCTTGATGTGATCGCGGGACGCTCAGCGATTTGGATCGCGAAGATCTTCGACTACACCAATTGCGTTTCTTAACGCTTCCCGCTTAGCAATCTACAAGGGTATGTAGATCAACTCTCCGTATCGTAGATGCTCATCACCATGGATAGATCTTGCGTGTGCGTAGGAAATTTTTTGTTTCCCATGCGACGTTCCTCAACATACCATAGGAGAAGAGATCACCCCGCTGCTCGCAGCCGGGTTCATCATTGAAGTTTTCCAACCATACTGGCTAGCCAACCTAGTCCTGGTGCTGAAGAAGAACAAGACCTGGCGCATGTGCATTAACTACACCAGCCTGATCAAGTCATCAACTCCACGACTGGCTACGACTTGATGTCCTTCCTGGACACCTATTTCGGCTATCACCAGATCAAGCTGGATCCAGGAGAACGGCTCAAGACCTCCTTCATCACGGCCTTCAGGGCCTACCGCTACATCACCATGTCCTTCGGCCTGAAGAACGCAGGCGCCACCTTCCAGCGGTGCATGCAGAAGTGCCTTCTCCTCAGATAGGCAGGAATGTCCATGTCTACGTCGATGACATCGTCGTCAAAACCAAGAAGCACTTCAGCCGCCTCGACGACCTCCGAGAGACCTTCGCAAACCTGCACAAATACAAGATCAAGCTCAACCCGGTGAAATGTGTCTTCGGCGTCCCCGCCGGCCAACTCCTAGGTTTCTTCATGTCCGCCCCTTGCATCGAAGATAACCTAGAGAAGATCAGCGCAATCGAGCGCATGCCCAAGCCGACCCGGCTCCGTGACGTCCAGAAGTTCATCGTCTGCCTTGCCTCGTTGAGCCGGTTCATCAGCCAGCTAGGGGAGAAAGCCCTTCCCCTCTATGGGATCCTTCGCAAGACGGCTGTGGTCGAGTCGGGTCACACCAAGAAGCTAGGCATATTTGATTGGCCCGAAGAGGCAGACGAGGCTTTCCGTGGCCTCAAGAAGTCTCTCACCCATGCACCCATCTTGGCCGCACCGGCCTAGAAGGAACCCTTGCTCGCCTATATTGTGGCGACCACTCGAGTTATCAGCGTCGTCTTGGTGGTCGAGCTGCCGAAGGAGGGCAAGTCCTTGTCGGTCCAGTGCCCCGTCTACTACCTCAGCGAGGTCCTCTCTGCATCCAAGGAGAACTACCCCCACTACCAAAAGATGTGCTACGGCATATACTTCGCTGCCAACAAAGTCAAGCAGTACTTCCACGACCACACCATCACCATGGTGAGCACGGCCGCGCTCGATGAGATCATGAGCGGCCGGGACTCCACCGGCCGGATCGCCAAATGGCTCATTGCCCTCGCCGGTCACGAGATCCGGTATGAAACTCGCACCGCCATCAAGTCACAGGCACTGGCCGACTTCCTCGTTGATTGGGTGGAAACCGAGTTCGTGCCGCCTCCCCTGGACTCCACACATTAGCGCATGCATGTCGACGGCTCAAAAATGAGAACCGGCCTAGGTGCCGGCATAGTCCTCTCCTCCGCAAAACGTGACAAGCTCAAGTACGCCCTCCATATCCACTTCGCCGCCTCCAAAACGTGGCTAAGTTCGAGGCCATCATCCACGGCCTACGGCTTGCTAAGGAGTTCGACATCAGGCGCATCCTATGCTTTAGCGACTCCGACCTCGTGGTGCAGGAGGTCTCTAGCAAATGGGACGCCAGGGATGCGAACATGGCTAACTACCGCTTCCTCATGCAATACCTCACCGGCTCCTTCGAAGGCTGTGAGTTCCATCACGTCCCATGGGCGGACAACGAGGCGGCCGACGCGCTGGCAAAGATCGGCTCCACCCGGCAAGCCATCCCAGCCGGCGTCTGCCTTGAGCGGCTACACAAGCCATTGATCAAGCCTCCCCAGAATTGGAATCCATCTTCGTGCCGGGAGACGCCGCTGGCCCATCAGCGGCTCCGCTGCCCCTTCGGCATCTTCGCCACCGGCTCCCTCAACCTCGGACGCCTTGTCGGCACTCGTTGAGCCGGCTGCGTCCGAGGCTTCTGGCTCGAACAACGCGGTCGACATGATGATAATCGACGAGCCGGCCCCGGGGGCTACTCATCTAGGCCCGGGGGCTCCTGCGCCGGCCCCCATCTCGGCTCCCTCATGGGCCCAGCCTATCTTGGTGTTCCTACTACATGGCGATCTCCCCCCGAACGAGGCCACGGCGAGGCAAATCCAACGTCGGGCCAGGACATATAGTATCATCAACAATGAGCTCATCCATCGCAGCACCACCGGCGTCTTCCAGTGGTGCGTCGAGCCGAAAAAGGGTTTGGAAATCCTCCTCGACATCCACCAAGGCGAGTGCGGGCATCACGCCGCCTCCATGACCCTGGTGTCCAAGGTCTTCCACCACTGCTTGTATTGGCCCACTGCTCTTGTGGTTGCCAAGAAATTAGTCAACGAATGCAAGGGATGCCAACGCTTCAGCACGCAGAGCCACCTGCTGGCATCGGCCCTCCAGACCATCCCCCTCTCGTGGCCCTTCGTCGTCTGGGGGCTGGACATGGTGGGCCCCTTCACGACCACATGAGGTGGCATGACACATTTGTTGGTGGCTATCGACTAATTCACCAAGTGGATCGAAGCACAACCAATCAAGAAGCTGGAGAGACCCGCGGTCGTCCGGTTAATCGATGACATCACGATTCGCTATGGTGTCCCCATAGTATCATCACCGACAACAGCACGGAATTCGCCAACGGCACGTACACGCATTTCTGCTCCAAGCAAGGAATCCGGCTCGACCTGGCCTCCATCGCTCATCCACAGTCAAACGGCCAGGTGGCGAGGGCAAACAGCCTCATACTGTCCGGCATCAAGCCCCGGCTAGTGAGACCGCTAGTAAGGTCGGCCGACTGGTGGGTCGATGAGCTGTCGGCTGTTCTTTGGAGTCTTGGGACCACCCAAAACTACTCAACCGGCTACACACCCTTCTTCCTTGTGTACGAGTCCGAGGCAATCATCCCCACCGACATCGAGTTCAACTCGCCTTGGGTCGCCCTATACACAGAGAAGGACGCAAAGGAGGAAAGAGAAGACGGCGTCGACTAACTCGAAAAAGCTGGCAAGCTAGCCTTGAGCCGGATGGAAATTGACCAACAGAAGCTCCAGTAGTACCACAGCAAGCAGATCCGGCTGCTCTCCTTTCGTGAAGGGTACCTGGTCCTCAGGCGGATCCAGCGGATAGCCAGACAACACAAGTTGTACTCCCCATGGGAAGGCCCATTCATCGTCAGCAAGGCGTTGCACAATGATGCATACTACCTGATAGACGCTGAGAAGGCACAGAAGCGCAAAAGAGACGCCTCCGGTGAAGAGGCCAAGCACCCATGGAACGCGGCGTTCCTCCGTCCGTTTTACTACTGAAAAGACCAGTGTATGTATGTATCCCTTCCCTTTTGGGCTTATGAATGCAATGGGTGCCCCAGGACGGCTCTTGGTGCATGCCCTTTTTGTTTCCCTCGAAGGTCTCCTCACTCACCGGCTCCCCGACCCAGCTCCTGGGCCCGAGGGCTCTCGGGTTGGTCATAGGTCGCCTCTCTAAAAAATTGACCAAGTAGTGTGAGCCGAACAAGCCCTCCCACCCCTCCCAGCTACATATCCGGCTCCCGGCTGTCCGACTGACGGGGCCTCAAGGTAGCAAAGCTTAGCTCACACGAAAGATCGCTCGCAAGGGAGATGCTGGATAGGCCCAGCCGTATTGCTGCCTTGCCTCTCCCACTCTATTTATCCTATAAAGCTCTCGCGGTTCCTAAGTTCAAAACCAGCTCCCTCGAGGCGGACGCACCGTCCCAGCTATAGACTGGCTCCCGGCTGTCGGGCTGGCGGGGCCCACACCAAAGGGGAAAAGGGGCGGAATACAAGGAACCAAAAGGGGAAAAAATGGTAAGCACGAGAAAGCACGCGGAATAAGGCAAACACATCAAGTATTCACAATACAAATTTTACAGACAAAAAGAGGCCCACAGCCGACATGGTTCATTACATTACACCCCGAGTGGGTGGACTTGAGCCTAAAATGCAAGAAAGAGAAAGAAAGATAAGATGCCCGGGGGATTAGGCCACGGGCGCGTCGCCAGCCGACGCGTCGCTAAGCGGCTCGACCCCCGTCCCGGAGGTGGTCATGGCCTTCGGGTCGGTCTCCATGGCCTTCAAGGCAGCCTTCGCAGTCCTAGTCGTCTCGCCGCTGGAGTCGGTACTCTCGTCGGCAACCTCCTCGTCCTCCGGACCTTGGGGGATGCTGAAGGAGTCTTCAACCGCCGGCTCGCCATCCTTGCCAAGGGCCAGCAAGACCTTGTCCAGGTCGACCTACGACATGAGCTCATCGGCACGGCAGACAAGGTCTGGTTCACGGGCCTCCCGCTCTTTGGACGGCTCGTCCCGCACGGTGGCCCCATCCGATCTAAGTCCACGCCGCAATACCACGAAGTCACAAACCGAAGAGCCATCTATGCTCCGGCTCATGTCGCCGACACCTTCCAGACCTTGGGCAGGGCAACGACATGCTCCAGCCACAAGGCCACTCGGTTTTCCAGAGCTCCTTCATGGCCCGGCCACAAGGCGGTGATGATCTCCTTGTCGGCCGTCTTCAGCTGCTCCATGCTCCACTCGAGGTGGGTCAGCCGGTTTTCGATGGAGAGCCCAAGCTCCGCCACACTCCATCCAGCATCCTCCTCGATGGAACGCCCGCACACGCGGAGGTACTCCCGGTGCTCCTCGATGGCATGCTCGGCGCGGCGCTGATTTTCCGGGAAGCGCCCTAAGAAAGAAAGGGAAGAAGGAAAGAGAGGCAAATCAAGAACAAGAACCAACAAAGAAAAAGGCAACCGGCTGGAAAAATACAAACGAACACTTACCTTCGATGGAGTCGTCCACCTCGATGGCGAAATGGAGCGACGAATCCTTCTCCAACGCCAACGTCGCCTCCACCTCGGCGAGGGAACCCTTAAGCTACTCGAGCGTCCTCTTAAGGCGGGTCACCTCGCCTTGGAGGGCGGTGGTCCTCCAGGCGGCATCAGCCGCTTCCTTGGCGCCACCTCCGACGACACATCGGCCCTGAGGTGGTCGTTGGCCTCCTCCCCATCCACCAGCAGCATGGCTAGCCGGTCCTTCTCCTGCGTGACCGCCTCGATGCTTTGCGCCAGCCGGTCCCGCTCGGAGACGGCCCCGGTCTTCTTCACTCGAAGGGCGGTCAGTTCCTCTCCAAAACCAAAACGGGCATCAGCCGGTCCTTCTTGGCCCGCTCCGGCTCCCAGGCAGCCGGCCCGGCTCCCGGGGGCTACGAGCCCCTCCCACAAGACTCGGCATATCTTGCACACGTGTCAGCTCCTCCTCCAGCCAGTAGAAGTCGTGCTTGCCGCGCTCGTGGATGGCGACCGCCTCCTTGAACAGCTTTTGCCGCTGGGAGTTCCCCTCCGATGACATGGAGCCAAAGTCAAAAGACGCTCAACGAGATCTGGCCTGGCTGCCCGTCACCTGGTCATCTGGCCCGCATCTCGGGGGCTACACCCACTGGGTGCGCTCGCGTGCCCCCACTAAATTTTTTAGCAATAGTGACCACGCTTACCTTCGCGCGCTGCAAGGTGGCATCGGCCGCCTCCGCGAACCGGGCCAGTTCCTGGTGGCACCGGTCCAGAACGCTCCCTAACTTCCCGAACGAGCGGACCGGGGCGCCTGTGGGGGGAGCGGGAAGGTTTGGGACGCCCGCCAATGCATCCTAGTCCTAGAGCACCTCCTGCATGCTCCTCAGGGCCCTCCGGGCCCGGCCACCGTTGCGACCCGTCATTGGGCTCGCCATAGTGCCGGCCGCCAGGGTTGGGTTGATGACGGCAAGACCCCGGGAGTCGCCTCCTCCTCCCGCGCTCGGTGCCTTCGCCGTCTCCTCCTCCCGCCGCTCCGACGCCACGACTGCGACGGACGGCACCTCCGTCTCCACGGCCGCTGCATCCGGCATTGCCTCCGACGTCGCCTCCGGCGCTGCCTTTGGGGCCACCGGAGCCTCCGGCATGTCAACCCAGGTCGGCTCGGCCGCGGTTGATGTCACGACTGGCACCTCCGGCCGGGTCACCTCGGGAGCGGGCTCCGTTGCCTCTGCCCTCGCTCCATAGCCGCCCCTCGCGGCTCGCTCGACAAGGGCCGCGACAGGCAGGTCGATTTCGTCACCGAGTCCGACGTCCAAGCATGGTCCGCGGACCTCCTCCGCCTCCCGCCGCTCGAAGTCCCAAAGTGCGAGGCCTCAACTACGCGAGCCTTTGAGGCTCACAGCTACGCGAGCCTCCTCTTCTCCTCTTGCTGCGTGGCCGCGTGCTCGCGGGCCAGCCGGCTGGCAGCATTCGTCAGATCCCCCGCCGCCTCCCCCTTGTGGAGCTCGATGGGTTCCTTACAGTGCACAAGGGTCAATCACCCACCAGCTCGCAACCCGGAAGGAAACACACGCAAGGAAAGGAGGGAGACTTACTCGATGATGACGGGCAAAGTTCGCCTAGCGCACGTCGGCGGCTTCCATGTGGCCACCTTCACCCGCTTATGGGCGGGCGACGGAGCCAACGGCTCCTACTGTGCCGACCTCTTCGACCGGCTGACGGCTCCGGCCGCCGGGGCTTGAGCTGGCTACTCCTCGTTCCGTCCGCACCGGCCTTGGTGTGCTGAGGGGGAGGCGCTTTCAGGATCATCACATCATCGTCATCGTCATCATCATCATCTATCCAGTCCCTAATCATGGGGCCAATAGGGAACTCACTGGCTCCGCTAGGTTCCCTGGCTGTGCCGGACTCTCCGGCTCCACTGGGCCCGCCTACTGTTGCACCAATAGCTGTGGCCAGCACGGTGAAGTAAGGTCCGCTGTCGGCTGCCGGCTGGAATGATTAAAATAAAAAGAACCGCTTCGACAAGAATTTACCTGGGGCAGTTGATGCGGTCGTACGACTCCATGCCGAATGTCCACGACGCTCGCGCTAGTTTGAAAGCGTGATGGCGTTCACCCTTGCCACCACCTAAGCCGTCGTCAGGTCGACTGTCATTAGCCGGCAGGGGTCCCGGCGGCCGGACATGTCACAGATCCTGTGCGGCCTCAACCGGAGAGGCACCACCCAGCGCGATATGTAGGCCGCCACCAGATCGGAGGCAACCAACCACTCATCGCTCATCAGCTGCGCGAGCCGGTCGAGATCCGCCAGGGCCACTAAGCGTGGGGTGGCTCCCGACGAGTTCGCCCTGGCGGACTGTGCGTTGATGAACGGCGGCAGTCGGATGTAGTCCAGGTTTGGGTCGGCGTTCTTCACATAAAAGAATGTCCGGTGTCACCCATTGACGGAATTAATAAGAGAGAAGGGATGGAAGCACGCGGTGCCACGGTAGCACACCGCCGTGTCCCCGCAGGCGCAACTCTTCAGCGCCTTGAGAGAGAGGAGGGCGTTGAAAAGGTCAAGAAAGGGGAGGACCCCTAGGTATCCCTCGCACAACGTTATGAGGCTGGCGAGGTAATGGATTGCGTTGGGGCCGAGGTGGTGCGGTTGAAGGTCGAAGGTGTCCACGAGCAACCCGAAGAAGAGGCTTACCGTCAGCCCAAAACCGCGTGAGAAATCCTAGAGGAAGACGACATGCTCCCCTGGCTGCGGCGCCGGCACAACCTCGTCGCCCGGTGCGTGGGCAACCATGCTCTCAGCTAGCAAAATCATGCGCGTGCGGTGGAGGTCCGTGATGTCCCCCTCAATGAGGATGGATCGGGCCCAGCTTCTTCCGCGCCCGTCTTCCATTGCGGCGGAGCGGTAGCGTGCGGGCGCCTTTGCAAGCTTGGGAGCAGTGTTCCACGAGGGGGAGAGGAAGGCAAGGAGAAAGGAAGTAAGGAGGCAAAGAGGGTGTGTGTATCTCCACCCCCTGACCTTCCTCGGGAGGCCACGACCGGGGAACGTGGGGATTAATTGCACCCACTCCCCCGGAAACTCGACGCACGTATGAGCGGCTCAGGCCGTAACGGCCGCTTTGGGGCGCATAGGATCTTGGCCTGCGCCCCGAGGCCTACTGGGCTACGCCCGAGGCCTGGCGAGCTAGGCCCAGGGCGACATCCCATCTCCCCATGTCCGCAGGGCCCGCTACATCATTACCCGTCGCGTGGTGCGCAGTAGGCTGGCCTGGGACCCGGGGCAACGCGCTGTAAGCCGAGGCATCAGATCCAACTACCAACCCGGCTGACTTTTTGGCTTCGCGCCGGTGGCGGCTACCGCTGGGGGGAAGCCGCCGGCTCCCCTCCGTCTGCCGGACGTGGGTCCCTGCCGACTTCAGGGACTACTGACGGGATTCTTGTGCCTAGGTAGGCCAAAGCAACAGGGTTCCCCCCCCCGCTTCGAAGAGAAACTATGCAACTGGCTACCCATGGCCGGCTGGGGCATGGCCGGCTCGAGATGTCAACGGCTAGCGACACGGCCGCCTGGTCGAGGAGACAACTCGACCTCCGACCAGCTGGGCTTGGCCAGCTGCCTTCGGGCCGCCTCCTCCATTGACCCCGGGGAGGACATGCAACGTCCCGTTCCTCTGCGCACAAGTATGGAGACAAGACGTGACCGCCACGATGGTCATCATTGTAGTCACAATGGTCGCTGACGCACGGGCGCGCATGGCTACCGTCCGGCCGTCTAGGCCGCCGACCTTGGCAAGCACGACCCCGTGGGGAAACAGTGCCGTCACACCCGTGCCCAATCGATTACCTGCCCTAGCGTGTCTAAAGTGTGGTCGGCCGTACCGGAGACTTCGGCCGGCTGGCACTAGATGCCGCCTCCCGGGAGACCCGTGCCGCGGCAGGTGGGCGAGGGCCAATCACGGAGCCGCCTGGTGGGCCCCAGCAGGCGACAGGACCGCGTAGCCGGTGGGCCCTATAGGCGACGAGACGGCTCGAAGGGCGGGACCCCCTGGCCAACCGGAGAGGCTGCCAGCCGGGTTTCGCACCTTTGTACCTTAGGAATATTGTAAGCCAGGGGGTTGGCCTATAAAACCCCCTGAGTCCCCCATGCAACGGAAGGAGACAACTCTCACGCACACACCCACGGGACACTTCCCTCATTCTCACACTCAAAAGCGGAGGAAGGCGAGCCGGCTGCTCCCTCTTCCTCCTCGAGACGCAGCTCTAGGAGCATCCTTGTAAACACATCAATACATCCCACTAGACCAAGCAGGATTAGGGGTGTTACCTCCCATGGAGGGCCCTGAACCTAGGTACATCGTGTGTCACCACCTCTTGTGCCCATTCCCGCACCCGGAGCTCGTCGGTGCCCTCCGGCCCCAACCACCTACGATATGCCTACCCATGGCATCTGTCGTGAGAAAATGACGACAACAACGACAGCGACAAATTGGGCGATGTGCCATCAAGGCGACGAAAATCGCATAAGCGGTCCAAGAGCAAAAAGGGAAAAAGAGCTATTATCAACAACAGGGATGGTGATGCCCCCGCTGATGATGACAACCCCGATATCCCCGAGCTCCCATTTGAGGGTCCTGAAGGGCCTGAAGACCAAAACAACACCAATTACATCGACAACCCTAAAGGCGATTAGTACCATCCCCCCGTCGAGGAAAAAGATCTAATGGAAGCCGATGACTTGTACATACCTGACAACCTCAAAGATCAGGAAGAAATCAGGTAGCAGCTCATAGCAACGGCTCGCAACCTAAAGGCCGAGGAACGACAACTCAAAGCCGAACAGGCCGACGTCATTGATCGATGGACGAAAGTTCTTTCAACCGAGGAACTATAGGTCACGGTTTTTTCAAACAAGCCCAAAAGATACCCTCGGAGAAGGCTGCTACCACAATTCGATGATGAACTTACTGATACACCATCTCCAGGCCATACTCCATACGACAAACC
Source organism: Hordeum marinum (assembly GCA_022496015.1). Lineage (NCBI taxonomy): Eukaryota > Viridiplantae > Streptophyta > Magnoliopsida > Poales > Poaceae > Hordeum > Hordeum marinum. The sequence goes on along the minus strand of CM039675.1, from coordinate 142,469,988 downwards.
GGACTGCCCCCCTCGTGGTCAGGATAGGATGCCTGACAACGACGTTGTATACCGGCAGTACCCCGAAGACGGGGCAAGGAGCCATTAGAGCCCACTGTCATGTTTGACCTACGACATGACTTGGATCATACAGCAAGCCAAACTAGATCCATCTACGGATCCAGAGAGTACTCGCCCGATAGACGTGGCGGGTATAGACCAAGGTTCGACCAGAACAATAGAGTTCGGGAATGCAACCAGCCCCACACATACACCAAACATAGGCGGGACATAGCTCGGGTCAGAGGCGCTGGTCACCCACTATGCTTTGCAGACGAGGTAATGCGGCTTTAGTTCCCTGTAGGGTTTAAACCCATGAATATAGAACAGTATGACGGGACCATGGACCCAACTATATGGATTGAGGACTTCCTCCTCCATATCTACATGACGCAAGGAGACGATCTCCATGCCATCAAATACCTCCCTCTTAAGCTTCAGGGACTAGCTCGGCACTGGTTAAACAGCCTCCTCGAAAACTCCATTGGATGCTAGGAAGACCTAGAAGATGCGTTCCGCTCTAACTTCCTGGGGACCTATGTCCGCCCGCTGGACACTTCCGATCTCAGCAACGTCGTTTTGGAATTGGTTCGCGACTAAGAAGAACCAAATCATCGACTGTCCGGATGGTGAGGCCATAGCCTCCTTCTGGCACAATATTCGGGATGAATGGCTAGCCCGCTAGCTAGGCCAGGACAAGCCTCGGACTATGTCCGCCCTTACCTCCCTCATGACCCATTTTTGCGCGGGCGAGGATAATTGGCAGGCAAGACGCAACCACGAAATTGAAGATCCCATGGCACCAGAAGCCCGGGATGGCAACTTAAAGCTAAAGAGCAATAAGAATAAGCACCAACACAATAATAGTGGTCCGGTGACATGGCTGTTAATGCTGGATTCAAGAACTCCCAACCTGGGCAGCATAAGAAGCCTCCTAAAGACAATCGTGATGGACCCACTCAGCTCAAGAAGATCATGGAATGGACATGCAAAATACATTGTACTTCGGAAAAGCTCGCCAACCACACACACCGCAACTGCTGGGTGTTTAAACAAGTCGGCAAGATACCACCCGAAGACCAATGCAAAATATCTCGCTGCGAGGACAAGGATGAGCCTCGGGGTCCAATTGGTGGCGGACAGAAAAAATTCCCTCCCGAAGTAAAAACGGTGAACATGATATACGCCACCCACATACCAAAAAAGGAGAGGAAGCGCGCCCTTCGGGAAGTCAACGCAGTGGAACCCATAGCCCCGAAGTACAACCCATGGTCGGCATACCCGATCACCTTTGATCGGCGTGATCATCCGACCAGTATCCGTCATGAGGCTTCGACGACCCTCGTCCTAGACCCGATTATAGATGGCTATCACCTCACAAAGGTCCTAATGGACAGAGGGAGTAGCCTTAACCTGATTTACTCAGATACGGTGAAAAAGATGTGCATTGATCTGTCAAGGATCAAACCCAGTAGCACTACCTTCAAGGGAGTGATCCCGGGCATTGAGGCCCGATGTACGGGCTCGGGAACTCTGAATGTCGTGTTTTTCTCACCCGATAAGTTTCGTACCGAAGACTTGATCTTCGACATCGTGCCCTTCCGCAGCAGCTATCATGTGATGCTTGGTAGGACAACGTTCACTTGTTTCAACGCGGTCCCACACTATGCATACCTCAAGATCAAGATGCCGGGCCCCAAGGGGGAAATTACTATCGATGGCAACACCGAGCGCTCCCTTAGAACAGAGGAACATGCACTGGATCTAGCGGCTGAATTCAGCTATAAAGAAGATCGACAAGTTCCGCCATCTGCCATAAAGGCACATAAGACTGGGAAGCGAGTTCGGCTTTAGAACGAAAACTCAGATCCTTCTCTTCCCCTCTATAGGGACTCGCCCCCCACCGCACAATTTTAGGACTAGCAAAGTATATGTTGAGGAGGCACAACTTCGCACTTAAGATTCCATGGGAAGCGGTGGGGAAATAAAGGTGGGTGTTCGTCTGGCCCGACCTACTACCACCAACACGTCTTTGGACAAGATGTAGGAGCTCCGAAAAGAGCCTGCGTACAGCGTAAAGCTCACCTACAATTCGGCAACCTCTCAAGATTGTGTTAGAAAAATCCACTCGCCGAAAAGTAACACCCATCAAGGTGCATCCAAGAGCATGAGTCAACTAGCAACGAGGCATATCAAGGACATCAGGTCACCAATTGAAGACCCCTAGTACAACAACTCATGTACGATTTTATTTCTTATTTTCTTTCGCATACCTATAAACAGTTGCTTTGGCAATCCGAGTTATATGAGTTGTTGAGAACATGCAAAATTGCATGGCACAAGTACACTTCTCCTGTCTTGTTTTTTGGCGTGTACTTCTTCTCCTTTCTCCCTCTTCTCGTGAGCCTGTTCAGTATGACGTGAGGTAAGCGACTAATAGACCGGGGGCTCGATTTCAAACACAAATCACCTTAACTATCATGTGTTCGGCGTCTTGGCGTTCCCTTTATATGCATCGGTTCCAAACTATATGTTTGGTAATTAAGTTGGGTTGCCCGACTCTTGTGCTTGCCCATTTATGTCCACTCGTTCGGCTAAAAGGGCAAAAGGAGCACCCCTACAATTGTGTTTCCGGGTAGTTAGGTCAAGCACCTCAGGGGAGAAAGCAGAAAATGACTGTCATAGTATGCCTGATCCGATCCTCGTAAGCGGTTATTCCGTGTTATACGAGGAACTTGCCCTTTGTGCAAACATTATGATGTCAGCATTGGCCATGGTTCATCCGAACATCAGAACACTCTAGTGGCTAATCTTACGCTTCCAGTAGTCCTTTTCGTGCCCCTTTGGTTAACTGAAAGAAATAACGCATTATAGTTCGATTGCCTAGTCTGCCGCACTATCACACCCTTTGTTTATATCACCTTGTTATGGTTGAATTTATAAAATTTGGAGCCAGTTAAAACTTTTTCAGTGCTTGTGCTTGTTTGAATTGTTACTTTCTTGCTTGTTGATTGTTGTGTATGGCACTCCTAGATTATATCCCTCTTCATACCCATCTTCATTCACCTAAACTTCTTGCCCAATGATCATGCCATGTGAATAGTGCCCAAAACTATTTTTATCAAATTTTTTGTTGACCAAAAAGGATTTATTGCAATTAGGTTTTCTAGGACCGCTAAGTCGAGGTTTGCATTGCAAATCCTCACATTGGGTGGGTCCTTCTTTCACAAAGGCTTTACTTCAAACCCACTATGTTTATGACTTCCCAAAACCACCAAATATCAATTTTAAATATTATTTTAGTATTTTATTTAAAGGCTTTTTCTTAAGGCCAGAAATGGTTTTTCATAGGGACAAATTATTTAAATGCTTTCAAAATATTTGGTAAAATTTAAGGCAAACTGAGTGACATATATTTTCCATATATATATGAGTTTCTACACATGGGCATGTTCAGATCATGGGCAAAACCACTCAAAACCCTTTCCGTCCAAATCAAGCTTTTGGAATATTTCTATAAGAAATATTCTCAATAAATTCCAGGAAAATTCCAGAAAGTCAACACTGTCCTAGGTGATGATCTTGCAAAGTTTCACCTCAATCCAAGTTGTTTTGGTTCATCAAACTATTCCAAACACCTTCGTGTCCAGTTTAAAATTTGAACAACTTTACATTGTGAAGCTTCTCCCCTTGACCCCAAACTTTGTGGACATGTTCTAATCACCTAATAATGATGCTACACTAAGTGGTGCATCAAGGGGAAAATCTTAGCAGGGACAGATCTACAGAAACCAGAATCTATTGGTTTCTACGTTTCCACAAAGTCATATTGTGAACTTTCTTCAAACCATCTCAAACTTGGTAATCAGGCCTATTATCAACCACCATTTGATCCTGTCAAATCTCAATGCAAGGAAAGTCCATTTGCTCTCCCCAATCCGCACCAAAGACCTTCTAGTTAATTCTAGAAACTACACTTTTCACCTTTTTTACTATTTCCCTTGCCCCCAAATTTTTACCACAGTTAATCACTTACCTCTTTCATGCCAACAAAATCCTAGGGCCATAAGCCACCGGGAAATGGGGCAAAACACCCATTTTTATGCCTGGGCAGCTCTGGCATGACCAATTTTACCTTCTCCTCCTACTTCAACCCCTCTTCTCTCCCCTCAGAGCATCCAAGGAGCATCCCAGGAAGCCCCAGGGGCTACTGGACAAACTAGGACACCCCACGGCACACGGTCAATGGCCATGCCGGCCATTTGGGCGCTTTGGAGCATGCTATAGTGCGCCACCGCACTGTAGCAGGAGCATCCCGAGACCCCCCCGACCGCCTTGGGATGAGGGAAGTTGTCCCCCTGGTCAGCCTCGACGTCCACAGCACGGCAGGCGGTTGACCCCTCTCCCTCCTCTCTCCTCCTTTACCCTTCGCGCATGCCCAATGCCGCCCGCTTCGGCCACTCCCGGTACGAGCTTCGGGACCCTCTTTGAGCATGGCTCGCTCCCCTCTTGCTTCCCAGCTTCCTGCTCCTCCACCACGAGCACCGCACAAAGGCCCCGGGCCCCTCCCGTGGCAACCAGAGCCTCTCTGGTGGCTGCCCGTGAGCTCGGTCCATGGTGAGGCCTGCCCCCCTATAAAAAGGGCCTCCCCGAGCCCCGCTATCCTCTCCGAGCCCCTCCTCAACCTCCCACTCAACATCCAGAGGCCCAGGTCGACCTCCCCTTGCTCGAGCACTCGGGATCGAACGGAGATCCCCGCGACGTCGCCACCGCTGATATCCTAGTAGCGACCTCCTCCAGCCCTCCTTATTCTTCAGTTATTCCTCCCTCACCACGCTAATGTGAATCCCCCCCGTCCCTGTCCTCTTTGCTGCTCGAGTCTGTCCCGACGACCTCCTACCTAAGCTTCTCCGCCGCAACCTTCTAACCGTCGGTGACTCCGGCCAGCTCCGATGCCCCTCCACCTCCAGGGGACTTGCGGCTCAGCCCCAAGCTCGCTCTCTCCTACTACCGCTATGTCCTGCATTGCCGCCGGTGATCTCTTCCCCTTCCTGTCCCAAGGTGGGAGAAGGATCCGATAGGGGTGTCCCACCTATCGGCCTCTTACCTCTCCCCTCCCATGCTCTCTCTCTCACTAGCCACTGGGCCCCGCATGTGAGGTTCGAATCCTGATGCTCGCGAGGGCACCATCGTGCCTGGCTTGGTTGGCCTGGAACGAACCAGCAGCTGTGTGCCTCTGGCCTAGGGCACAGTGCCATTTTCTTTTTCATTTTCTCCCTGATTTCCAAAAATCCCACAGAGTTTAATATTTATCCAATGACCATAATTTTTCTACCTAAAATCTTAGGAATTTCCATAGAATTGAATAGTGCCTTTTGTATAAATTTTTTAAAATCTTTTATGCACTGTATTAATTTAAAACCGGTTTTGGCACCCCTTTTTGCCTGTGTTAAATAATTTTTAAACCTGTTTTTCATAAAAAATATTAAACAAATATTTTTTGTATAGTTGTTAGGATTTGTCAGAGTAGGGTAGCATTTTGCTATTAGCTTTGTATTTTTATTGCTTTTATTCGCGACGATAGATTGTGCTATTGATGAGGCAGTTGGACCCGAAGACTTTGTAGATCTCGAAGACTTTGTTGAGCCAAGCAAGCAGCCATTTCACCATGTTAAGAAACCATTTCATTGCATGTCATATAACACTTTACTTTCGTCCTATTTGATCATGTGGAGTAGTGACCACTTCGGTGGGTTGCTTCTGATACTTTTTGTCGTTGACACTTGCATCATGCTTGACCCTACCACCTTATGAGGGTTATGTGAGTGGGAGTAGTTAGGTTGCTAGTAGATGCTACACAAGTGGGTTCGGGAATATGCATGGTGATTGAAGCAAAAGTAATTTCAAAGATATTTTCAAAAACCCCATCGGGTGCCACTAATGCCCGAGGAGAAGACGATAAGATGGGGGACCACTTGAGAAACTAGTGGTGTGTCAGAACAAGTTGAGGGTGTGTTTTTGTCGGGACCCCGATCCTAAGTTACATCAATCCAGACGGTAACATATCACATCCCTTTGCGGCCTCATGCACAGTAAGCTCCACGGCTGCAGCCTTACCATAGCCGGGACCGTTTGCGTCTTTTGGCTCACGTATGTGAACATGTCGCTGGCAATCAAACGACAGAGAACCCGGGCCGACATGTCTTGTCATAGAACCCAAGTGGCACATCCGTACAGAAATAGGCATACGTAACCCAGCAATGCAGGTGTCGGCCTCAAGCTTGTGTAGACGAGTCATAGCAAGCTACAAGGACTCCATTACGCCGCGAGACATAAATGCCATCACTGCACGTTGACGTATCATAGCAGGCTACCGAGACTCCATTACAGTGCGAGACCGTTCCCCGAAGGGAGAGACACATCAGCAAAGAAGGATACATGGCGGTCACTCAATGTGTTCGGAGCAGTAGCAAGCTACCATGGCTAAGTGGAAACACAACGAGGGAGTTTCCCATAAAGAGTACTACTAAAGGCACACAACTATGTGTCGGATCCCATACATACCATTGCACGTCACACATACGCACGACATGCCCGATATGCATAGATACAACCATGGCATCACAACATAACCATACAATAACATGACTTTTATTTGAGAGGATCAGATGAGGCATGCATAATATGTTCTTACAAGTAGGGGTCACATGACCCGACACTCAAATCATACAAACATGTTCATACAAACCAAGCGGAAGGATAAAGCTATCTGAGTACAAACATATGAAAGGGGTAAAAAGGCACATGGCCTGGCTATCTACAGCCCGCCACAGGGCAAAGGTCTAGCTGGGACACCAGCTATTCGGCATCGTCGACATCTAGAAAGAACCCACCCGAAGGGTCCTCGGTTTCATATGCAACATTTATTAAGGAAACATGACTACAAAAGTACTCCGCGAGTCTTTAAAGCATACCTAGTCTATTCATGCTCACGTATCAACAAAGGGAGTGGTGGATTTTATGCAGCAGTGCCAGCTTTGACTCATGGCTAACCTACACTACTCAATTTTAACTCTTTGTTTACATTTTATAAGTCGCACACGAGTACACTAACTCCACAACAATACACCACCATAGATTCACTTTCCTCTCCTCGAAGAGTGCCATCTACGGTACTCACACTTGTCTTGATATTTTTATGAGTATCCATTTGATTACCTATGAACAACATAAGTTCTCCAAGTAGTCCATATCCGAGGACGGGCTATTCGAATAGTTTTATACCCTGCAGGGGTGTACTTCTTCACACATGCTCTCGCCACTTATCACTGTGTAATCATAAAACCATGCACCTCGACAACCTTGAAGCGGAACCCAGCGAGGGAGTCGACCACGACCGTCAATCACATAAGACCTCTAGTCCAGGTTATCGCATATTTGAGACTGAACCCGCACGGAAGTCTGGCCGAAGTTTCCGCTACGGCCCCAAAGGATGTGCGCAGGGTTCCCAAGTCCACCATTCGGGTGACCCTTGGTACACCGTGCCATTGCCTACCGCGTCGTAAACCACCCCTAGGGTCAGCGCTACGCACGGCCTCCAGCAAGCTATAAACACCAGAAACTACTTGCAACTACTTGACTCAGGACTAAGCAAATGATAAGTCGAGAGGGGTCGAGTTACCGGAACCCAATGTGTGGTAGCAACTAGTCTTGGATCACAAACACAGAACTCCATTCCTAAGAACGGTCCCAATGAGACAACCCGCTATATACTCCTCCATAGCCTCTCATCGCTACCTTTACCAGATCGAGTTCATCAACATCATCACATCAGGCAACATTGTTTCACTCAGTTCATCACCCAGATGAATCCGACTTGACACAACTCTAAGCATAGCAAGCATAGAAGGCAAAGTAAACTAAGCACGTCATGGCACAAGCATCTACCAGGTATGCTAGGTTGCAAGGTTTAGCTATTTGCTATGACAATGTCAGGTTATGCAACATAATAGGATGATCTACCGTGTATGACTGACATGTGATCGGTTGTCCTAATGCAATAAACGAGAGCAGGAGCGAGAGAGTGGGATATTATCGGAATGTTCAAAGGGATTGCTTGCCTTGCTGGGAAACGGGAAGGTTCTCTCCTTCGTCGGGATACTCGAGGGTATCCTCAGAAGTAGTGCCTACCGCAATGCAGATAAGAATCAATCAATACACGCAAGTGCAACAATATGATGCATGATCATGGCATGATAGCATGTATAGATGAGCTAATGTAACTAGTGTTCATGTTGATTTGAAATGAATTTGAATATAGGTTCAAAATTGTTCTTCATTTCAAGTTCCATTTACTAACCTATTAAAAAATGTCAATGTTCACCTACTTAGATTGCTCTAACATGCAAGACAATGTCACCATTGGATTCATTGGATTTTTCTGATAAATTTTCATATATAAATTATTTTCATCTCACTTACAGATTAATTTATATGAATTTTTGAAGTTTTGAATAATTTATGGAATTATTTTTAAACTAGAGAATGAAATATTGACATTAGCCTGACGTCACAGTGACGTCAGCTGGTCAGCTGGTGGGGCCAGAGTCAAACCTGACATGTGGGGGCCACATGTCAGTGACTCAGACACTTAACTAACTACTTAAACTAAATCCTAATTAATTTACAGAAACTGGGCACACTATCAGTGACAGATTAAGTTTAATTAAACCAATTAATTAATTCCTTAATTAACCTAATTAACAGGGCCTCGCCCCACCTGCCAGTGACCCAGGGTCAAACCCCTGTCGGTCAGACATGTTGACTCATCGGCGTTGAGCCGCCGGCGACGTTAGGGATGGCAGAGGGGGTTGGAATCCCTCCTCCGGCGACCAAATGGACGGCGTAGAGTGCTGGGAGGGCCTACACTCGACCGCGCATCGATCTAGGCCCAAACTAGAGGCTGGGGTGGTCAAAATCGACACCGGCGTTGAGGGCAGCGGCGACCGGAGCTCGGGCAAGAAGGGTGTGGCGTCTATGGGGCACGGGAGAGAAGGGGGAGAAGGGGAGGAGCACCAGCGGCTCACCGTGGTTCTAGCAGAGGCGACGACGAGGTCAGAGGAGGTCCGCACGGGGCAGAATGTCACGGCGGGGCTTCGGTGGCCGGCAGGGAGGAGCGGCGATGGCGCGATGTAGAGAGGCTCCCGACGTCTTCTAGGGTCACGGGGAGGATGAGGGGGTCATGGCTGTTCTCGTGGGCTACCTAGCGAGGCGAGGGGGCGGCTAGCGCGACGGCGGTAAGCTCGAGCAGAGCTTGGCTATGGCGGAGCAGGGGAAGAAAGGGAGCAAGAGAGAGATCTCGCAGGGGGGAGGGAGAGGAGAAGGAGGCCACGGCGATGGCCTCGCGCTGGCGACCTCTCAGCCCTCCAGGCCAGTTGCCAGGCAGGGAGGAGGTGGCTGGCGTGTGCCCACGCGCGGTGAACGCACGCCCCTGTCCTCCTGGCGAGAGGACAGGGATGACTGGCCATGGGCCACGCGGGCTGGCCTGGCCTGAGCTTTTTCCTTTTTTTTCTTTTTTAGTTCTTTCTGTTTTCCATTTTTTGACATTGGTTTATTTTCTTTTCAGGTACAAATGCTAATTAATAATATCCCAAATATTGTATAAACTAAAGTTTGAATATTTCAAACTTACCTGAAAAGTTTCAGGATATTTCGAAAACAAAAATAATGATAGTGCTTTATTTAATGATTTCGGGAGCCTTATCCATTATTTTTGAATTACTTTGATTGTTCAAATAATTGGAATGATCCCTGTTATAATCATGCCCAAATTTACCAGACATAGGGAACATTTTTAGTGAGCATTTTTGATTTGTTGAATTTTCACTAAATTTGAATTGTTTTTATTGAAAGTTAGATTGGGGTTTCTTTTTGTTCCCCATTTCATGTTATGCAAAATGAAACATGATGCAGGCACAATATTATTCCTAGGACATCTAGCGAGGGTATTCTCAGCTTTATCAAGAATACGAACAGGGTATTCTCGATATGTAAGGTTATCTTGGAGATCAAGCGCTACGTGGTGTACCTCATGGACAGGATCCAAGAAGCAACGCCTGAGTCTCGAAACGTGGAAGACATCATGAACCTTGGAAAGATGCGGCGGAAGTTCCAATTTGTAGGCAACCTCTCCTCGTTTGGCAAGAATGCGAAAAGGTCCAATGTAACAAGGAGCCAACTTGCCCTTGATACTGAATCGATGGGTACCCTTCAGAGGTGTAACCCGAAGGTAAGCGTTCTCATCAATTTCATAGGTCATAGCCTTATGATGGCGATCATATTGGCTCTTTTGACGAGATTGGGCTGTTTTCAACTTTTCACGAATAATGCGAACTTGCTCCTCTACATCCTGGATCATATCCGGGCCAAAGAGTTGCCTCTCTCCGGTTTCTGACCAGTTAAGAGGTGTTCAACACTTTTGTCCATAGAGAACTTCAAAAGGGGCTTTTCCCAAGCTTGATTGATAACTATTGTTATAATGAAATTCGGCAAATGGAAGACATTTCTCCCAGTTCATACCGAAACATATAACACAAGCTCGGAGCATGTCTTCGAGAATTTGATTGACTCGCTCAACTTGACCACTTGATTGCGGGTGGAAAGTAGTGCTAAAGGATAGATGAGTCCCCATAGCGGTTTGAAAACTTACCCAAAATCAGGAAGTGAAGATACTTCCACGGTCTGAGTTAATCTCCAAAGGAACATCATGAAGACAAACTATTCGAGAAACATACAACTCCGCTAGCTGGCTAGCAGTTATACTTTCCCGAACAGGAAGAAAATGAGCCACTTTGGAAAGACGGTCGATGACTACAAATATTGCATTATTCCCTTTCTTAGTCCTGGGAAATCCGGTAATGAAATCCATACCGACTTTATCCCATTTCCATTCAGGAATAGCTAATGGTTGAAGGGTGCCAGCAGGCCTTTGATGTTCTGCTTTCACGCGACGACAAACGTCGCAGTTAGCAATGAACTGAGCAATTTCCCTTTTCATCCTAGTCCACCAGAACCTCTGGCGTAGGTCCTGATACATTTTGGTACTACCTAGATGAATTGTGAGAGGAGAATCATGAGCCTCCTTTAGGATCAACTGTTGTAGATGTTGTTTCTTTGGGATCACCAAGCGGTTCTCAAAGAAGACAACACCTCGATCATCTTCCGAGAAGCATTTAACATTGCCCTTCTTAATGTTTTTCTTGATCCGAGATATCGCAGCATCATGCTTCTGGGCTTCTAAAATTTGATCCGTAAGAGTAGGTTTCGCCACCAGGTTGGATAGGAATCCTCGAGGAACAATGTGAAGGTTCAACTTCCGAAATTCCTCATGGATAAGTGGTGGACCCTGTTGTAACATCAGGTTGTTACAATAAGACTTATGACTTACTGCATTAGCCATGACATTGGCTTTCCCCGGGGTGTAAGTTATCCCTAAGTCATAATCTGTAATCAACTCTACCCACCATCTTTGGTTGAGATTCAAATCCGGCTGGGTCAATATATATTTTATACTTTGGTGATCCGTGTAAATTTCGCAACGATTACCCAGAAGATAATGTCGCTAGGTTTTCAGTGCATGGACTACGGCTGCAAGCTCAAGATCAGGTGTTGGATAATTATCCTCATGTAGATGTAACTGTCGAGATGCATATGCGATCATATGACGATCTTGCATAAGAATGGAACCTAATCCTTGTTGCGAGGCATCGCAATAGATAACAAAGTCCTTAGAGAAACCAGCTGGCACCAGAACGGGAGCAGAGGTCAGTCGTCTTTTCAACTCCTGAAAATTCTGCTCGCATTGTGGGGTCCACTAGAACTTTTTATCTTTCTTGAGGATTTCAGTCAGAGGTTTGGCAACCTTGGAGAAATTCTTGACAAAGCAGCGACAATAGCTCGCTAAGCCAAGGAAACTTCGAACTTGCTTAACCGATTGAGGTTGAGTCCAATCAAGGAGAGCCTGAACTCTCTCGGGATTGATAGCAATACCTTTACCAGATATCATGTGGCCGAGATAGGTCACTTCTGGCAACCAAACTTCACACTTGGAGAATTTGGCATACACGCAGTGCTCTCAAAGTTTCATCAATACCAGCCTTAGATGTTCGACATGTTCTTGTTCATTCATCGAGTAGATATGTATATCGTCAAGGTAAACCATGACGAATTTATCTAGATAGTACATGAAGATTGAATTCATCAAGCGAGAGAAGGTAGCTGGGGCATTGGTTAAACCGAAGGACATGACAGTGTACTCATATTGGCCATAACGAGTAACAAAAACCGCTTTTGGAATGTCCCCGTTCCTAATTCTGATTTGATGGTATCCCAAGCTCAAATCCATTTTGGAAAAGACAGAGGATCCAGCGAGTTGATCATACAAATCTTTGATCCTGCGAGCGGATACTTGTTCTTTATGGTGACCCGATTCACCGGCTGATAATCCACAACCATCCGATCCGAACCATCCTTCTTCTTGACGAAGAGAACGGGACAAGCCCAAAGAGAAGAACTGGGAAAGATGAAACCTTTCCTCAAAGCCTCATCGAGTTGGATCTTAAGTTCGGCTAGTTCTAAGGGTGCCATCTTATAGGGTCTTCTAGCTATTGCAACAGTCCATGGGATGAGCTCTATCACAAACTCAACATCTCTGACAGGAGGAATTCCTGACATTTCTTCTGGAAAGACATCCGGAAAGTCACGGACTATCTAAATATCTTCTAACTCTAGAAGAGGGATAGCATTGAGGGAGTAGAGTTGGCGCTTGGTTGTTCGAGTGGAGACATTAACTATCTCACCCGATGGATGTGTAAGTTGAACATTCCTAGAATGAGTATCAATCTTGGCATAGTGGGCTTTCATCCAATCCATACCTAGAATGATATTGATATCCGAAGACTTGAGGGCTATCAAAGATGCTAGGAAGACTAGTCTATCCACCAAAATCTCATTATCATGGCTCACTCTAGAAGTTTGCCATTTTGAGCCGGAGTCTGCACTACTAAAGGAGTAGGCATATCACAAAAAGACATGTTATGCAACTGTGCATAACTTTTTGAGATGAAGGAGTGATATGCACCAGTATCAAATAGAACAGATACTGGATGACTATTAACAAGGAGCGTACCTAGGATAACATCGGGATCCTTAAGAGCTTCCTTAGCAGACACATAATTCACTCACCCACGAGCAGGAGCTCGCTTCACGAAGAAGGCTTTTCCAGGCTTTCCACGTCCAGCGGGCTTAACATTATTCTAGGGACACTCACGGGAGTAGTGTCCTGGTTCTCTGCACTTATAGCAAACCACGGTGGCACGGGGAGCAACATTTGCAGGCGGTCCTCCAAATGGTCTGACTGGAGGGTTGGGCCGAACTAGGCGAGGCGCCTGGCAGGATGACCTCGCATTGTATTTTGGTGGCAGAGCTGCGTTAGGCACCCAGATTCGGCGTTTATTGGAGCCCGAGCCAGATGCGGGGTTGATGTCACGGTTGTGCTTTCTCGTGGCCTCATAATCAGTCTGTCCAGTCTTGGCATTGATAGCCTTGTTGACGAGAGCCTGGAAAGTGCTCCACTCATGCAGGCGCAGATCTCGGCGGAGCTCAGGGTTAAGTCCCTTATGGAACCTAGCCTGCTTCTTGGCATCAGTGGAAACTTCCTCGGGAGCATAGCGCGCAAGGTTTCCAAACTCGTGGCTATAAGCATCCACTGATAGTCTGCCCTGGGTGAAGGCACATAATTCCTCTCTCTTACGATCCATCAGCCCTTCCGAGATGTGATGGGTACGAAATGCGGCACTGAACTCTACCCAAGTTGGTGCGGGGCCTATGGGATGCATGGCTTCAAAATTCTCCCACCACAGATTGGCGGGACCTTCTAGAAAGTAAGGTGCAAAGGTCCCCTTGTTGGCCTTAGTCACATTGGCAGCCCGGATCTTGCGATACATGCTAGTCAGCCAGTCATCCGCGTCGAGTGGGTCGACCGAATGATGATACTTGGGTGGGCTCAGTCTGATGAAATCACCAAGTGATACGCCATCACTGAGGTCATTGCGGGGAGCACGTGCTGTGTTCTACTCGATTCTTTCCAATAGCCTATTAGTCTTGCTCTTATTCCTTTCAGCTTCTAGCATTACTTCCGCTAGAGAAGGCGCATGTGGCAGATCCTCTTGCCTTGGCTGGCTTCCCTCGCCCTACTCAGGGGCCGGCACGGGGTTATTCCTAGTTGCCACCATCCTGGGAAAACAAACCCACAACTTAATCATAGGGAACAACAACTCTAATACATAGGATAAGGAATGTACTGGACAACATGGCATGCAGGGTAAACACCAATCAACATTGTAAAATAACTTCCATATGAACACAATGATTCATACACACCACGACATAGTTCAGTACAAGGGAAACTGAAATACAACTACGGAGAGATGACACAACTCATCGGAGGCATTAGAAGCTTCCTATACATTATTTATCTACACCTCCGGAACTCAACTCTCAACCTCATCATATCCCACAAGACACGCAGGACTGTGGTGATACGATTACTACATTACTAGAACTAACATCCACGTACTCAAGCATCGCCGTAGAATGCCTCATACAGGTTACCCCCATGACCCGGGAGCTGAACCTCAGGATCTGGAAACACTCTAGTCTGTGATCCCTAGGAGCCATAAGGACACGGATGTGGCCTTGGTCCCCTTGTCAGCAGCAACAGCGGTCCTCGAAGAGGGGTGATGCCTCCAACATCGGACCAGTCTATGTGTGTTGGAAGATGAGTCCGCGATGGGGTTAGCATCTCCAAATCTCCATAGCCTGTCTGCACGACGGGTGCCAACTGCGTCAGGGATGTCCAAAGACGTGCACAGGTAGCATAAAGCTCCATGCTAAGGGCACGTGCATCACGATCCCTGTTCTCCAACACCTGAAAGGTCACCTGCAGCCTAGGGTCCTAATGAGAATGATCATAGTAGGCTGTGCTAAGATAACCATCCTCTCCTCCCATGGAAGCAGGGACATAGCAGAACTCTGTGTTGTGGAGCAGACAATGCCGAAACCTCATGATAGTCAACATGGTATAGGCAGCCTCCTGAGCTACCATGTATATGGTGACACCTAACCCATAAGTCTAGTGAACCAGCTCTGCAGCTCCAGTGTATGAAGGATAAATCTTGATGGTACACAAATACTGGCTCTAGTTGAAATCTCGATAGTGTTCGTCCACTGTGTACTCCGGGTACCAATGGCATCCAGCCTCCATCATCACTCTAACCAACATGGCCATGTGACCCGGTACATCGATGCACCTGGTCATACGGACCACCTGACGGGAAGGACGAGAGGGCATCTGAAACAGAGAAAGATGCAAAGACATAAGAGATTCTAGCAGAAAATGGACATCATAACGACTGTAATTGCTCAAAAAGGATTTTGAGACAACTGCAAAAGACTGGAAAAGCATAACCACTCGACTTTCTAGACTCAAATCTCTTCTCCATCTATTTATCACACCAACAATACTTGAGTACCCACATTCACTTGCAACAAGATAGCTAGTGGTCCATGGTTAGTAACTCGACATCCTAAGAAATGGATGAGTAGCCTAATTCTTATCCCTAAAGAAAAGATGAGAATGACTCAGCATAGAATAACTTGGGAAGAGGAGTAAAAAGAGCCTTACGTTCCCTCCCACAATCAATTCCCCTACTTTTCTATAGTGTTTCTAGACTCAACTTCCACCGGTTTGGCTTGGTAGTCCTAAATTCAGTCAGGCTGTGATACCAACACTGTCGGGACCCCGATCCTAAGTCATATGAATCGAGACTGTAACATATCACGTCCCTTTGCGGCCTCACGCACGGTAAGCTCCATGGCTGCAGCCTTACCTTAGCCGGGATCGTTTGTGTCTTTTGGCTCACATATGTGAACCTGTCGCTGGCAATCAAACGACAAAGAACCCGGGCCGACATTACTAGTCATAGAACCCAAGTGGCACATCCGTACGGAAACATGCATACGTAACCCAGCAATGCAGGTGTCGACCTCAAGCGTGTGTAGTAGGTTCATGGCAAGCTACAAGGACTCCATTACACCGCGAGACATAAATGCCATCACTGCACGTAGACGAGTCGTAGCAGGCTACCGGGACTCCATTATACTGCGAGACATTTCCCCAAAGGGAGGGACATAGCAGCAAAGGAGGATACGTGCCGGTCAATCAATGTGTCCGGAGCAGTAGCAAGAAACCATGGCTCGGTGGAAACACAACGAGGCAGTTTCCCATAAAGAGTACTACTAAAGGCACACAACTAGGTGTCGGATCCTATACATACAATGTCACGTCACACGTACGCACGACATGCCCGATATGCATAGATACAACGATGGCATCACAACATAACCATACAATAACATGACTTTTATTTAAGAGGCTCAGATGAGCCATGCATAATATGTTCTTACAGATAGGGGTCACATGACCCGACACTCAAATCATACAAACATGTTCATACAAACCAAGCGGAAGCATAAAGTTGTCTGAGTACGGACAGATGAAAGGGGTAAAAAGGCACATGGCCTGACTATCTATAGCCCGCCACAGGGCAAAGGTCGTAGCTGGGACACCAGCTATTCGACATCGTCGACATCTAGAAAGAACCCACCCGAAGGGTCCTGGGTTTCATCTGCAACATTTATTAAGAAAACATGAGTACAAATGTACTCTGCAAGTCTTTAAAGCAGACCTACTCTATTCATGCTCATGTATGAACAAAGGGAGTGGTGGAGTTTGTGCAGCAGTGCCAGCTTTGACTCATGGCTAACCTACACTACTCAATTTTAACTCTTTGTTTACATTTTATAAGTCACACACGAGTCCACTAACTCCATAACAACACACCACCATAGATTCACTTCCCTCTCCTGGAAGAGTGCCATCTACTGTACTCACACTTGTCTTGATATTTTTATGAGTATCCATTTGATTACCTATGAACATCATAAGTTCTCCAAGTAGTCCATATCCGAGGACGCGGCTATTCGAATAGTTTTATACCCTGCGGGGGTGTACTTCTTCACACACGCTCTCACCACTTATCGTTGTGTGCTCATAGAACCATGCACCTCGGCAACCTTCAAGCGGAAGACCAGCGAGGGAGTCGGCCACGACCGTCAATCACATAAGACCTCTAGTCCAGCTTATCGCCTATTTGAGACTGAACCCGCACGGAAGTCCGGCCGAAGTTTCCGCTACGGCCCCAAACGATGTGCGCAGGGTTCCCAAGTCCACGATTTGGGTGACCCTTGGTACACCGTCCCACTGCCTACCGCGTCGTAACCCGCCGCTAGGGTTAGCGCTACGCATGGCCTCCAGCAAGCTATAAACACCAGGAACTACTTGCAACTCCTGGACTCAGGACTAAGTGAATGATAAGTCGAGAGGGGTCGAGTTACTCGAACTCAGTTCCTAAGAACGGTCCCAGTGAGACAACCGGCTATGTACTCCTACATAGCCTCTCATTGCTACCTTTACCAAATCGAGCTCATCATAACATGATCACGTTAGGCAACATTGTTTCACTCAGTTCATCACCCAGATGAATCCGACCTGACACAACTCTAAGCATAGCAAGCATAGCAGGCAAAGTAAGCTAGGCACATCATGGCACAAGCATCTACCAAGTATGCTAGGTTGCAAGGTTTAGCTATTTACTGTGACAATGTCAGGTTATGCAACAGAATAGTATCATCTACCGTGTATAACTGACATGTGACCGGTTGTCGTAATGCAAAGAGAGTGGGATATTATCGGAATGTTCAAAGGGATTGCTTGCCTTGCTGGGAAACGGGAAGGTTCTCTCCTTCGTCGGGATACTCGGGGGTATCCTCAGAAGTAGGACCTACCGCAACGTAGATAAGAATCAATCGATACACGCAAGTGCAACAATATCATGCATGATCATGGCATGATAGCATGTATAGATGAGCTAATGCAACTAGTGTTCATGTTGATTTGAAATGAATTTGAATATAGGTTCAAAATTGTTCTTCATTGCAAGTTCCATTTACTAACCTATTAATAAATGTCAATGTTCACCTATTTAGATTGCAGTAACATAAAAGGCAATGGCACCATTGGATTCATTGGATTTTTTAATAAAGTTTCATATATAATTTATTTTCATCTGACTTACAGATTAATTTATATGAATTTTTGAAGTTTTGAATAATTTCTAGAATTATTTTAAACTAATAAATGAAATATTGACATCACCCTCACGTCACTGTGACGTCAGCTGGTCAGCTGACCGGGCCAGAGTCAAACCTGACATGTGGGGGCCACATGTCAGTGACTCAGACACTTAACTAACTACTTAAACTAAATCCTAATTAATTAAAAAAATTGGGCCCACTGTCAGTGACAGATTAGGTTTAATTAAACCAATTCATTAATTTCTTAAATAACCTAATTAATAGGGCCTGGCCCCACCTGCCAGCGACCCAGGGTCAAACCCCTATAGGTCAAACAGGTTGACTCGCCGGCGTTGAGCCGCCGGCGATGTTAGGGACGTTGGAGGGGGTGAGAATCCCTCCTCCGGCGACCAAATGGACGGCGGAGAGAGCTGGGAGGGCCTACGCTCGACCGCGCGTCGATCTAGCCCAAAACCAGAGGCTGGGGTGGTCGAAATCGACGACGGTGTTGAGGGCAGCGGTGGCCGGAGCTCGGGCAAGAAGGGCACGGCGTCTACGAGGCAGGGGAGAGAAGGGGGAGAAGGGGAGGAGCACCAGTGTCTCACCGCGGTTCCAGCAGAGGCGACGACGAGGTCGGAGGAGGTCCGCACGGGGCAGAATGTCGCGGCAGGGCTTCGGTGACCGGCGGGGGGGGAGCAGCGATGGCGCGGCATAGAGAGGCTCCCGGCGTCTTCTAGGGTCACGGGGAGTATGAGGGGGTCGCAATGGTTCTCGTGGGCTACCTAGCGAGGCGAGGGGAAGGCTAGCGCGACGACGGCGAGCTCAAGCAGAGCTCAGCTATGGCGGAGCAGGGGAAGAAAGGGACCGAGAGAGAGAGAGCTTGCAGCGGGAGAGGGAGAAGAGAAGGAGGCCACGACGATGGCCTCGCGCTGGCGCCCTCCCAGCCCTCTAAGCCAACAGCCAGGCAGGGAGGAGGTGGCTGACGTGTGCCCGCGCGCGGCGAACGCACGCCCCTGTCCTCCTGGCGAGAGGATAGGGATGACTGGCCATGGGCCAGGTGGGCTGGCCTGGCCTGGGCTTTTTTCTTTTTTTCTTTTTTAGTTTTTTCTGTTTTCCATTTTCTAACATTTGTTTATTTTCTTTTCAGGTACAAATGCTAATTAATAATATCCCAAATATTTTATAAACTAAAGTTTGAATATTTCAAACTTATCTGAAAAGTTTCAGGATATTTTGAAAACAAAAATAATGATAGTGCTTTATTTAATGATTTCAGGAGCCTTATCCATTATTTTTGAATTACTTTGATTGTTCAAATAATTAGAATGGTCCCTGCTATAATCATGCCCAAATTTACCATACATAGGGAACATTTTTAGTGGGCATTTTGGATTTGTTGAATTTTCACCAAATAAGAATTGTTTTGATTCAAAGTTAGCTTGGGGTTTCTTTTTTTCCCCATTTCATGTTACTGCAAAATGAAACATGATGCAAGCACAATACTATTCCTAGGACATCTAGCAAGGGTTGTGACAATTTTCGAAAATGGAGAGTTTTAAGGTCTACTGACCGTCCCAACCTTACATGCGCAACCACGATACCCCTTATGGGAAGGGGCTTTGTTGATTACTTTGATGGGTACTGGCAAGGAGCCCGCATTACTACTGGCGGGAGTGGCGTCGTCACTCTCGATACGGGGTCATGCCAGTATGGACGATCATGCGCTGTCTTCACAGGCGTCAGGCACACCGTTGGTCCCTGCATGGATGCTATGAGTGATGTACATCATGTGGGTTGGGTACCAATCGAGTGTACTCCTTGTTTAGAATCGCTAGGGGAAAGCCATTGTTCGGGTGCTTACCTCGGGTATGTTATATACCGTGAGTCATGGATGACATGGAAGTTCCCCGAGTAGTGTGGGTAAAGTGTGTAGCCTCTGCAGAGTGTAAAACTATTCGAATAGCCATGTCCGCGGTCATGGACAGTTGGAGGTCCTTCTTAAACTATGTCCGGATGTTCTCGCAAACTTGATGTGATTTTGTGTGTTGGTGACAAGAAGTTACTTGAGGTGAGTCGGATGACTTAGCATAATAACTGAACATGAGATGTTCAACCCCTGCTTATGATGATATATGTCACTTGTTCATATGGATATCTGCCAACTGATCATGCGTGCTTACCTAGTTACTTAATCATGTTATTGCTCTCAAAATTGGCTTTCCGCACATTACCTCACTATTATCTTGTTCCACAACTTGGGTTGCTTGCGAGTATATTCAAAGTACTCATTGGATTGCCACTAGTTATTTAATTGGCGAGGCATGGAAGAATAGGAGTACGTTGAAGAGTTCGTTGGTGATGAGCATGCGAACTAGGACGCTTCCCAGTCAGACTGCCTATAGGTTAAGGCAGATGGCAATGGGTTCAAGCTTTCAATCAAGATTTCTGTTGTTTATTCTGTTTAAGTGTTTGGCCAATGTGGCCCTCTCTATGTAAGACTAGACCTTCATGGTCTTTATTTGTGTAAGGCGCTAAATGTGGATGTAATACTCTTGTAATTCTGCTTCTCTATGCTAAGTGAGCATTGATCTTTGGGATCATTGTACACGTCCATTCGGTGATCACGACTTATGAGTCGGGGTCCCCATAGAGCTGGTATCAGAGCCTTCCTCACTGTAGGAAGCCCTTAGTTAGCATGGGCGTTAGTTAGGATAAAATCTTTTTTAAAACTACACGTAGCACCTATACTTAGGAATTCTATACTATTTACCTCCTCTATTCTTCACACAACACTTTGCTGACTCTCCTCCCTTCAAAACTGTGTAGATGGCCATCGTACCCAAAGCCTTCCTGACATCCGGCTTTCCCTTACTCCTTGGGGATAGCCTGGAGAAGTGCCAGTTTCGCCAACCACCCATTTTCCTCTACCACGAGCACTGGGTCGAAGCCGTCACGTAAGAGTACCACGTGGATGTGGTCATGAAGGCAAACGACTCCTTGACCAGTTGGTTCTGTGAAGGACCACGGATGGAGACCATGATACTCGCAGTCGAATCGGCTGCACGCAAGGCACTCCTACACCTTCGAGACATCATTCTAGAGATGGTTGATGATCCGGGTACTCGCTACCTTCCGTTTAGGAAGGATGATCTTGGCGAGAGTTGGAAGCTTATTCCATCCAAGGTGGATGGCACACCACTCAGGTTCCAGACCTACTTCAGCCTCTCCGCCGATAGTCTGGTTCACCACTTGATTAAGGAGTCCGTGAAGCTCTGCGAGGAACTTCAACACACCAGAGAACTACTTCGCCAAGCGAAGATGAAGCCAGACAAGATCGAGAAGGATGGAGCCCCCAAGGGACGACCAGCTGTCGCTTACAGATGAGGAGTACCCCCAGCTAGAGATGCACCCCCACATCATCATCGCATGAGTGTGAAGGAGTACCATGAGCTCTTCACCAACCCGCTAGAATAGCGTTGTCGGGATGGGCCTCCTCGTTCCCCGACCCCTTTAACCGGGAATGATGCTTGTTCAGATGATGAACAGGAGGAAGACCCAGAGGAGTGTGACTACGTGACCAAGCACTCCACCACCTGAGTCCGAGAACCCGTAGGGTAGGATCAGTCATGTACCCCTCATGCGAAGTCGAGTCCGTGTAATGGTTGATCTGAAATCATGTGTGCCTATTGTTTGTTTTGTTGTTTTTGTTCCGATGCAAGTCATGCTTTTTCCTTAGGCAACATGTAGGCGACTCCATCGTTTATCTTGTCTTAATATATATGTTGGTCCTTCGACCTTTGTTTTATCACACTTGCAGTCGACCGACCCCTTAGGCACGTTCTTCCATTGTTGCTTTTCCTCTCGTCTATCCCAATTGTTTGACATGGCTGCTCCAAACAGGATGGTGACTACTACCCACAACAGCTCCTTCGCCAACCCTGAAGCTGGCAACTCAAGCTAGCAACAGGGGGCTGGTGGGGCTGCTCACGCTAGAGGACACCAAGAGCAGCCACAAGGCGACATTCGGCCACCACCACCTCCACCGGAGAACATGACCATAGCCCAGTTTCTCCAAGTTCTCCGGGAGGAATGCCAAGCCAACAATGCTGCTATCTAGCAGATGGCTCAGGCCCTTGTGAACAACCAGCAGCAAGGCAGGAATGGCAATGGCCGCTCCACACTGTCTGAGTTCATGAGTAACTCGTCCCCAACCTTCAACGAGTTTGCTGAACCTTTCGATGCTAATGACTGGATCCGCACCATTGAGGACCTCCTTGCACTGGTCAATTGCAATGAGGACCATGAGAAGGTGCTTTATGCTGCTCACTACCTCCGAGGTACTGCCCGAGCTTGATGGGATGGATTCATGGTCATGCAAGGTGAGTGTGTGATCACTTGGAATAACTTCAAGGAAGGATTCCGCACCACCCAGA
This sequence comes from Hordeum marinum, assembly GCA_022496015.1. Classification (NCBI taxonomy): domain Eukaryota; kingdom Viridiplantae; phylum Streptophyta; class Magnoliopsida; order Poales; family Poaceae; genus Hordeum; species Hordeum marinum. The sequence continues at coordinate 142,447,264 of CM039675.1, read as the reverse complement.
TTCCTTCTAGGATTATGGCTATCAAGAAGAGAGAGTTCCGAGCTTTGAAGCAAGGAAGTGGCTATGTCAAGGAGTACCTGCAAAAGTTCAACCTGTTGTGAGGTATGCACCCAAAGATGTCAACATGGAGGCTGCCAAGAAGTAACGCTTCATGGAAGGACTTCAACAGACCCTACAGTATCAGCTCATCGTCTACGACTGGCGTACCTTCTTCGACCTGGTGAAGAAGGCCCTCATGATGGAAGACAAGCGTCGTGCCATAGACGACACTCGCAAGTGCAAGATGGTCAACAAGGGTAGCTCCAGCAACCAGAAGCCTCGCCCCTGGCAGCCAGCCCCAGCCAACCCGACCTATCAGCCACAACAGGCTAGACCTCGTGCGCCTCGTCTAAGCTACCAGCCTCAACAGTATGCCAATCCCAGGCCAGCTTACAAGAACCCCAATAACAACAACGGCGGCATGAACTGCAACCACAACCCTAGGCAAGTCTCTTGCTTTGGATGTGGTCACCGAGGACACATCTCTAGGCTGTGTCCACACAAGAAGCCAGATGCATCGCGCCCCAATGTGTCAAACCAAGGTCAAGGTCGTGGAGCACCCCCAAGGAACCCCGCTCCCCCAACCAGCCCTACAATGGCAAGGGTCGCGTGAATCACGTCACTGCAGAGGAAGCCCAGGAAGACTCGGATGCCATACAGGGTACATTCCTCACCAACTCAACCCCAGCAATAGTATTGTTTGATTGTGGAGCTTCGCATTCTTTTGTCACCCAAAAGTTTGCAATAGAGAGTGGCATCAAGCCTACACCCCTGGGTAGTCGTATGCTGATACGAACCCCGGGATTAGTTATGAAGTGTGGGATAGGTTGTAAGGGAGTTGAGATTAACATCAACGGGGTAGATTTTCTAGCAAACCTTATCATCCTGAAGTCAGAAGGCTTGGATGTGATCCTAGGCATGGACTGGTTAACCAAGCACCAAGGCCTGTTAGACTGTGTCAAGAGGATTGTCACCATTACCAATAGCTAAGGAGTCAAAGTCAAGTATGTTCCAAACCCTGCTTCCACTCAAGCCCCTCAGGCTAACTATCTATCGGGAATTGAGTTGGCTCAAGTGCTAGTGGTATGTGAATACCCGAATGTGTTTCCAGATGAGCTGCCCGGAATGTCTCCGGACCGTGACATCGCGTTCATCATTAAGCTTATGCCCGGATCAAGGCCCATCTGTAAGAAGGCCTATAGGATGGGATCCAAAGAGTTGGCCAAATTGAAGAAGCAACTGGCAAAGCAGCTTGGAAAAGGATTTATTCACCCTAGTGCCTCTCCTTGGGTATCACCTATTCTATTTGTGTCAATGAGGGACGGAACTATCAGACTCTGTGTCGATTACCGTTCTCTCAATGAGGTCACAATAAAGAACAAGTACCCACTCCCCAAGATTTAAGACCTGTTTGATCAATTGAATGGAGCCAAGGTGTTTTCCAAGAACGACCTGAGGTCAGGGTACTATCAGTTGAAGATCAGACACGAAAACATTCCGAAGATGGCATTTGTAACCCGGTATGGCTGGTACGAATACACGGTCATGTCATTTGGGTTAACCAATGCCCCTGCATACTTCATGTACCTTGTGAATATGGTCTTCATGGAGTACTTGGGCATGTTCGTTGTCGTCTTCATTGATGACATACTCGTCTTCTCCAAGTCTGAAGAACAACATGACGAAAACTTAAGATTGATCCTAGAGAAGCTTCGAGAGAACCAACTTTATGCCAAGTTCAGCAAGTGTGAATTCTGGCTGCATGAAGTTGGATTCTTGGGTCATGTGCTGACTGCAGAAGGATTATCAGTGGCTTTATGCCAAGATCGAAGACATGACTGAATGGCAAACCCCAACCACCGTGAAGGAAGTCAGGAGCTTCCTTGAACTTGCGGGATATTACCGCAAGTTCGTGGAAGGGTTCTCAAGCATTGCCCGACCCAGGACCCAGCTTTTGAAGAAGGACAAGAAGTTCGAGTGGACCACTAAGTGCGAGGAGAGCTTCTAGGAGGTCAAGAAGAGATTGACCACAACCCTAGTTTTGGCCACACATGATATTCACAAGGAGTTTGTGATATATTGTGATGCATCGAGAACCGGGCTTGGAGGTGTTCTGATGCAAGAAGGCAAAGTTGTAGCATATCTATCCAGACAGCTATGACCTCATGAAGATAACTACGCCACCCATGATCTTGAGTTGGCAGCCGTGGTTCATGCCTTGAAGACACATCGACATTACCTTCTGGGGAAGCGATGTGAGATATACGCAGACCTCAAGTGATTGAAGTATATTTTCACCCAAAGAGAATTGAACATGAGGCAGTGAAGATGGTTCGAGTTGATAAAAGATTATGACCTCAGTGTTCAATACCACCCCGGAAAAGCCAACGTGGTAGCAGACGCCTTAAGCAGAAAGGCTTGTTCCATGAATGCTATGACTAAGGAAAGGCTACACTTCCTGTATGAATAGCTTGAAAGCTTCGGCTTGGAACTGGTTGCACCTAGATTCCTCAACAACCTTGAAGCAAAGCCTACCTTGATGGATGATATTAAGGAAGCTCATAAGGGACACAAGAGCATTGAAGGCATCACGAGGAAGATCAGGCAGGAAAGGCCCCAGGATTCTCAGTGGATGAACAAAGAGTTGTATGATTCGGGAATCCCATATGCATATCCAACAAAGAGGAGCTCAAGAACTTGATCTTGCAAGAATCTCATGACACTCCATACACCATCCATCATGGTGGAACCAAGATGTATCAAGACCTCAAGGCAAGATTCTGGTGGCATGGCATGAAACGAGAAATAGGCACATTTCTCGCTAAATGTGACATATGCCAGAGTGTCAAAGTTAAGAACCAGCGACCCGCTGGACTATTGCAGCCTCTCAAAGTGCCTGAATGGCAGAGGGACAAATTCGGGATGGATTTCATCACCGGATTACCAAGGTCAAGCAAAGGACATGATTCCATTTGGGTCATCGTCGTCCACCTGACCAAGGTAGCCCATTTCATTCCCATCAAGACCACCTATGACGGTAACAAGTTAGCCAGCCTCTACATCGAGCGTATCGTGAGCCTTCATGGAGTCCCTAAGGAGTCATATCGGATCGAAGCACCCAGTTCACCTTGAGATTCTAGAAGATGTTTCAAGAGGCTATGGGAACTAAGCTCTCCTTCAGCACTGCTTTCCACCCCTAGACCGGTGGACATACAGAACGAGTAAATCAGATACTCGAAGATATGCTCTACGCCTTTGTCTTGGTGTATGGAGCTAGGTCGGAGGATTGCCTATCGTTTGCTGAGTTCTCCTACAACAAAAGCTATCAGTCGAGTCATCAGATCACACCATTTGAGGTGTTGTACGGACGCAAGTACCGTACTCCTCTCAACTGGTCACAAACCGGAGAAGGATTGGTTTTTGGACCAGATATCTTCCGCGAGGCAGACGAGCAATTTCAACTCGTCCGAGAAGGTCTTGATGCTGCCAAATCAAGACAGAAGAGCTACGCAGACTCCCACCACCGAGAAGTCAGCTTCTATGTCGGTGACCATGTCTACCTCCGAGTCACGCCTCTCAAGGGAACCAATCGTTTCCATGTGAAAGGGAAGCTTGCACCAAGATACATCGGCCCCTTTAAGATCACCGCTATGCGAGGATAGAGCTACCTCCTGAGCTATTGGGTGTGCACAACGTCTTTCATGTGTCACAACTCCGGAAGTGTCTCCGGGTTCTCAACCACCCCGACCTCTACAAGCACATCGACCATCAAGCCATCGATCTTCAGCCAGACCTCACTTATCGTGAGAGGCCAGTTTGCATTCTGGATGAGGCAGAACGTTGCACCCGAAGCCGCACCATCAAGTACTTCAAGGTCAAATGGAGCAACCTCTCTGAAGTAGAAGCAACCTGGGAGCATGAAGACTATCTTAGATCCGAGTTCCCTTATTTTTTTAGCGCTTAGCCTAGGAATGTTGGGGATGAGGTTCTTGTAAGGGGGTAGGTCTGTCACACCCTGTGTATCACCTTGTTATGTTTGGATTTATAAAATTTGAAGCCAATTAAAACTTTTTTAGTTCTTGTGCTTGTTTGAATTGTTGCTTGCTTGCTTGTTGATTGTTGTGTATGGCACTCTTGGATTCTATCCCTCTTCATACTCATCTTCCTTGACCCAAACTTCTTGCCCAATGATCATGCCATGTGAATAGTACCCAAAACTATATTTATCAAATTTTGTTTTGACCAAAAAGGATTTATTCAAATTAAGTTTTCAAGAACCCATGACTTGAGGTTTGCACTGCAAGTCCTCACATTGGATGGGTCCTTCTTTCCCAAAGGCTTTACTTAAAACCTATTATGTTTATGACTTCCCAAAACCCCCAAATATCAATTTTAAAGATTATTTTAGTATTTTATTTAAAGGCCTTTTCTTAAGGCCAGAAATGGTTTTTCATAGGGAACAATTATTTAAATTCTTTCAAAAAATTTGATAAAATTTAGGGAAAACATAGTGGACATATATTTTCCATATATATAAGTTTCTAGAAATGGGCATGTTCAAATCATGGGCAAAACCCCTCAAAACCCTTTCTGTCCAAATCAAGCTTTCGGAATATTTCTATAAGAAATATTCTTAATAAATTCGAGGAAAATTCCAGCAAGTCAACACTGTCATAGATGATGATTTTAAAAAGTTTCACCTCAATCCAAGTTGTTTTGGTGCATCAAACTAGTCCAAACCCATTGTTGTCCAGATTGAAATTTGCACAACTTTACATTGTGAAGCTTCTCCCCTTGACACCAAACTTTGTGGACATGTTCTAATTACCTAATAATGATTCTACACTAAGTGGTGAATCAAGGGTAAAAGCTTAGCATGGCTAGATCTACAGAAACCAGAATCTGTTGATTTCTAGGTTTCCACAAAGTCACGTTGTGAACTTTCTTCAACCCATCTCAAACTTGGTGATCAGGCCTATTATCAACCAACATTTGATACTATCAAATCTCATGGCAAGAAAAGTCCATTTGCTTGCGCTAATCCCCACCAAACACCTTCTGGTCAATTCTAGAAACTAAACTTTTCACCATTTTTACTATTTCCCTTGCCACCAAATTTTTACCACAAGTTAATCACTTACATCTTTCACCTCTAGTAGAAATCGCAGGGCCATAAGCCATTGGGAAATGGGGTAAAACTGCCATTTTTACCCCTGGGCAGCCCTGGCAGGACCATTTTTACCTTCTCCTCCTACTTCAACCCCTCTGTTTTCCCCTAACAGCATCCAAGGAGCATCCCAGGAACCCAAGGGGCTACTGGACAAACTAGGACACCCCAGAGCGCGTGGGCAACGGCCATGCCAGCCATTTAGGCGCTCTGGAGCGTGCTATAGTGTGCCACCGCACTGTAGCAGGAACATCCTGAGGCCCCTGACTGCCTTGGGATGAGGGAGCTTGTCCCCCTGGTCGGCCTTCATGTCCACAGCATGGCAGGCAGTCGCCCCCCTCTCCCTCCTCTCTCCTCCTTCCCCCTGCGCGCGTGCCCGATGCCACCCACTTTGGCCACTCCCCGCCCGAGCTGCGGGACCCTCTCCATGTGTGGACCCCAACTCATAAGTCGTGAGAACCAAATGCGTGTGTACAGTGATCCCAGAGATCAATGCTCACTAAACACGCAGAAGTTGAATAACAAGAGTCTTACATACACATTTAGCGTCTTACACAAATAAAGACCATGAAGGTCTAGTCTTACATAGATAGGGCCACGAGGGCCAAACACTTAAATAAAAGAACTAGCAGAAATCTTGATCGGAAGCGTGAACCCATGCCATCTGCCTTAACCTACAGGTATTCTAACTAGGAAGCGTCCTAGTTCGCATGTTCATCTCCAATGAACTCTTCAACATTGTCCTGTTCTTCCATGCATGGCCAATTAAATAACCAGTTGCAAGGCAATGAGTACTTTAAATGTACTCGCAACAACCCAAGTTGTGGAACAAGGTAATAATGATGCATCATATAGCACTAAGAAGGTAATTTGTGAGAAGCTAATTTTTAATGCAACGGCATGATCAAGTAGCTAGGTAAACATACATTAACAATTGGCAGATATCCATATGAACAAGATATAGATATCATCATAAGCACGGGTTGAACATCTCATGTTCATTCATCATGCTAAGTCATCAGACTTAGTTCATTTGCCATGCTAAGTTACCGGACTTAGCTCAAGTACCATCTTTGCCTCCAACACACACACACACACACCAGTTTGTGAAAACATTTGGACATAGCACAAGAGCGGTCATCCTACTGTCCTTGACCGTGGACATGGCTATTTGAATAGTTTTACACTTTGTAGAGGTTGCACACTTTACCCACAAGACTCGGGGAACTTCCATGTCATCCACGACTCGCGGTACATCACATACCCGAGGTAACCACCCGAATAATGCCTTTCACCTAGCGATACTAAACAAAGAATCCACTCGATTGTTTCCCAACCCACATGATGTACATCACTTGTAGCATCCATGCAGGGTCCAATGGTGTTCTCGGTACCTATGAAGAAAGCGCATGATCGTCCATAATGGGATGACCCCGTATCGGGAGTGACCATGCCGCCACCGCCACTAGTAAAGCGGGCTCATTGCAAACACCCACCAAAGTACTCAACGGATCTCCATGCCATAAGGCGTATCGTGGTCGTACATGTAAGGTTGGAATAACAATCACAACTTACACCAATCCATTTTTGAAAACCACACACACCCACCTGCCCCGGTACACCACTTCTTTCTCAAGTGGTCACCCAACTCGGCCTCATCTCGCTTGGGCATTAGTGGCTCCCGACGGGTTTTTTGAAAAGTCTTTAAAACCATTTCTACCTTTCCATCACTATGCATAAATCCCATCCCACTTGTGTAGCATCTATTGGCATCCTACCTACACCCAACTGCCTAACCCTCATAAGGTGGTAGGGTCATGCACGATGCAAGTGTCAATGGTAAAAGTATCGGAGGCAACCCATCGAAGGGGGGAAGCATCACATCATGATCAATCATCGGAACAACAAGTGCTATATGTCATGCGTGAAAAAGTTTCTTAACATGGTCAAAGGGCTGCTTGCCTGGCTCAACAAAGTCTTCGGGGTCTTCAAAGTCTTTGGGTCCAACTCCTTCGTCAAAAGCGCAATCTATCGTCACGATAAATAGCAATGAAAATAAGCATCACACACAATCATAGCACTGAAGCTAACATTAAAAATGCTATCCTACAATGATAAATACTAAAGGCTATATTAAAAATGTTTGCCTAGGGTTTTGTTGTGAAAAAAATATTTTCGAAGTTATTAAACAGAGGCAAGAAGATGCCTAAATATAGGTTTTAAAATAAAACAGTATATAAAAGATTTTAAAATAATTACACAAAAGGCACTAATAAATTATAGGGAATATTCTAGGAATTTAGGTCGAAAAATAATTGGAGTTGGATTTTTATTAAATCCTATGGAATTTCTGGGAAATAAGCAGAAAAAGAAAGGAAAAAGGGGTCATGTTCCCTGGGCCAAGTTCCCAGCCGCACTGGGCCAACCGGCCAGGCCGGCCCAGCTGAGCTGCGGGCACGCGCGCGGCTAGTTTTGAACCTAACGTGTGGCCCCAACATGAGCAAGAGAGAGGGAGAGAGAGAGGGGTGTGGGGATGATAGCTGGGGGCCACCTGTCATCTCCTTCCTCTCGACGGGAAAGGGAGGGAGCTCACCAGCGTTGAAGGAGGGCACGTCAAGGTAAGCGGAGGGCAGGGATGGACTCAGGAGGCTACCACCATTCGGGAGGTACCAGAGATGACCGACGGGGAGGCGCAGGTCGCCGGCAACGAGGTCTCGTGGCGGAGGAGCTTCGGGAGGGGGTCACTGGGGTCGTCCCGTGCTACAAAAAGGACGAGGAGAAGGTGGAGATGCATGAGAGGGGTGAGAGATGAGTAGCCGAAGAAGATGGAGGACCGTAGGGGCCCTATACCCGGATATCGACGACGAGGTGGCCATGGCAGTCCTCGGCTAGATCTCGAGCACAGAGGTGTCGGGGGCTCTCCGGGTGGCACAGGAGGGTTGCTGGGAGAGGATAGAGAGACCAGAGGGGAGAGAGAGTTTCGAGGTCTCTTATAGGGGTGCCCAATGGTCCACCGAGCTCGGGTGCGCCGACGAGCTCGGTGCCGAGGCCAGGGTCAGGCAGAGGTGGTGAGGGCGTGTCTGTGACGCTCCTGGGGCTGGTCTAGGCCCAGAGGAGGGAAGAGAAAGGGATAGGATCGTGTGCATGCGAGGCTACGGGTTGGCCGAGATGGGCGGCGCTCGGCACACGTGGGAGGATGGATAAGAGGTGGAAAGAGGAGGGGGCCGACCGCGGTGCATGTCACGGACACCAAGGGCGTCTCGGGGGACACGAGGAGGAGGCCCAAGGTGGTCGGGGCGCTCATTGGGCAGCGGCTATAGTGGAGGAGTGCACTGTAGCGCGCTCCATAGCATGCATATGGCCGGTATTTCCGTTGCCTGCACACTCTGGGGTGCCCCCCTTGTCAAGTAGTTCCTGGGGGCACCTGGGATGCTCCTTGGACCTAGGGGAGGCTAGGGAGAAAAGAAAGGAGTGGGGGAGAGGTAGAAAAGGTGTTGCTAGGGTGAATTCGAGGGTTAATTAGGGGTTTTACCCCACCCACTCTTGAGCTAAGTCCACACAGGATTTACTGGAGGTAGCTAGTGACCCCGAGAGGCTGTGGTAAAATCTTATGGCAAGGGGAATAGTCAAAGGGGTGAAAATAGTGACTTTACTATTTTACCAGAAGGTGTTTGATGGGGTTTTGGGCATGAAAGATTTACCAACTTACGGAGATATTCACCAGGGTCAAATGTTAGGTAAAAATTATATGGATAACCAAGTTTGAGCTCAGATGAGCAAAGTTCACAATAGAAACTTTGTGAACCCTAGAAACTACCAAAATCAGGTTTCTGTAGATCTAATTATGCTAAGCTTTTACCCTTGATGCACCACTTGGTGTAGCACCATTATTTCGTGCATGTCCACAAAGTTTGGGGTCGAGGGGAGAAACTTCACAATGTAAAGTTGTTCAAATTTGAATTTGGACAGGAAGGGGTTTGGAATAGTTTGATGAATCAAATCAACCTGGATTAGGATGAAACTTGGCAAGATCGTCAACTATGATAGTGTTGACTTGCTTGAATTTTCTTAGAATTTATAGAGAATATTTATTAAGAAATATTTCAAAAGCTTGATTTGAACAGAAAGGGTTTTGAGGGTATTTTCCCATGGTTTGAACATGCCCATATGTTGAAACTCATATATATGGGAAAATATATGTCCAATGAGTTTCCCTAAATTTTCACAAATAGTTTGAAAGCATTTAAATAATGTTTCCTCATGAAAATCAATTTCTGGTCTTAAGAAAAAGCCTTGAAATAAAATATAAGAATAATCTTTAAAATTAGTATTTGGTGGTTTTGGGAAGTCATATACATAGTATGTTTGAAGTTAAGCTTTTGGGTAAGAAGAATCCACCCAATTTGAGGACTTGCAGTGCAAACCTCATTTCAGGGGGTTTTGAAAACCTAATTTGAATAAATCATTTTTGGTCAAAACAAAATTTGATAAAAATAGTTTTGGGCACTATTCACATGGCATCATCATTGGGCAAGAGGTTTGGGTCAAGGAGGATGAATATGAAGAGGGATAGAATCTAAGAGTGACACATACCACAATCAACAAGCAAACAAGCAACAATTCAAACAAGCAACATCACCGAAAAAATTTAATTGGCTCCAAATTTTATAAGTCCAAATATAACAAGGTGATACAAAAACAGGGTGTGACACTCTGAGCTTGCCTTGCTCCCCATCTCACTTCCCAGCTTCCTCCTCCTCCCCCACGAGCACCACACGGAGGCCCCGGGCCCCTCCCATGGCCACAAGAATCTCTTCGGTGGCCGCCCGTGAGCTCGGTCCATGGAGAGCCCCGCCCCCCTATAAAAAGGGCCTACCCGAGCCCCGGTCTGCACTCCGGACCCCTCCTCATCCTCCCACTGACCCTCTAGAGGCCTAGCTCGACCTCCCCGTGCTCGAGCACTAGGGATCGACAAGAGAACGCCACGATGTCGCCATTGTCGATCTCCTGGTAGCGACCTCCTCCGACCCTCCTTCTTCTTCAGCTATACCTGCCTCGCCACGGTAATGCTAATCCCCCTCATCCCCATCCTCTTTGCAGCTCGAGTCGGTCCCGACGACCTCCTCCCTAAGCTTTTCCGTTGCAACCTTCTCACCACCGGCTACTCCGGCCACCTCTAGTGCCCCCTCCACCTCTAGGGGACCGGCGGCTCAGCCCCGAGCCCATCCCCACTCTCTCCTGCCACCATTGTGTCTCGGGCTGCTGCCGGTGAGATCTTCCCCTTCCTGTCCCGAGGTGGGAGAAGGATAAGATAGGGGGTCCCACCTGTCGGCCTCTCACCTCTCCCCTCCCGTTCTCTCTCTCTCTCTTGCTGGCCACTGGACCCCGCACGTCAGGTTTGAATCCTGACGCGCGTAAGGGCACAATCACGCCTGCCCTGGTTGGCCTGGGCCGGCTCAGCAGCTAGGTGCCTCTGGCCCAGGGTACATTTATCCAATAGAGTTTAATATTTATCCAATGACCACAATTTTCCACCTAAAATCTTAGGATATTCCACAGAATTTAATAATGCCTTTTGTATAAATTTTGGAAAATCTTTTATGCATTGTATTAATTTAAAACCTATTTGGCACCCTTTTTGCCTCTCTTAAATAATATTCAAAAATGTTTTTTTATAAAAAAATATTAAACAAATATTTTTGGTATAATTGTTAGGATTTGTCACAGTAGGGTTACATTTTGCTATTAGATTTGTGTGCCTTGTTTTTGTGTGATGCTTATTTTTATCGCTTTTATTTACGATGATAGATTGCGCTATTGACGAGGGATTTGGACCCGAAGACTTTGAATATCCCGAAGACTTTGTTGAGCCAGGCAAGAAGCCCTTTGACCATGTTAATAAACCATTTTCATTACATGTCATATAGCTCTTTACTTTCATTATATTTGATCATGTGGAGTAGTGACCACTTCGGTGGGTTGCTTCCGATACTTTTTGCCCTTGACACTTGCATCATGCATGACCCTAACACCTTAGGAGGATTATGTGGGTGGGAGTAGTTAGGTTTCTAGTAGATGCTACACAAGTTGGTTCGGGAATATGCATGGTGATGGAAGCAAAAGTACTCTCAAAGACTTTTCGAAAACCCCATCGGGTGCCACTAATGCCCGAGGGAGATGATGACGAGATGGGTGACCACTTGAGAAGTAAGTGGTGTACTGGAACAAGTTGACTGTGTGTTTTTGAAAATGGAGAGATTTAAGGTCTGCTGACCGTCCCAATCTTACATGTGCAACCACGATACCCCTTGTGGGAAGGGGCTCTGTTGATTACTTTGGTGGGTACTGGCAAGGAGTCGGCATTACTAGTGGCAGTAGTGGCATGGTCACTCTCGATACGGGGTCGTGCCGGTATGGACGATCATGCGTTGTCTTCACAGGCACCGGGCACATCGTTGGTCCCTGCATGGATGCTATGAGTGATGTACATCATGTGGGATGGGTACCAATTGAGCAAACTCTTTGTTTAGTATCACTAGGGAAAAGGCATTGTTCGGGTGCTTACCTCGGGTATGTTATATAATGCGAGTCATGGATGACACGGAAGTTCCCCGAGTCTTGTGGTTAAAGTGTGCAACCTCTGGAGAGTGTAAAACTATTCGAATAGCCGTGTCTGCGGTCATGGACAGTTGGAGGTCCTTCCTAAACTACGTCTAGATGTTTTTGCAAACTTGGTCTAAGTGTGTGTGTTGGTGACAAGAGGTTACTTGAGCTAAGTCCGATTACTTAGCTTGACGATTGACTAAGTCCGATGACTTAGCATAATGAATGAACATGATATGTTCAACCCTTTCTTATGATGATATATGTAACTTGTTCATATGGATATCTGCCAACTGATCATGCATGCTTACCTAGTTACTTAATCATGTTATTGCACTCAAAATTGACTTTCCGCAAATTACCTACCTAGTGCTATATCATGCATCACTATAATCTTCTTCCACAACTTGGGTTGCTTGCGAGTACATTCAAAGTACTCACTGGCTTACCACTTGTTATTTAATTGGCCAGGCATGGAAGAACAGGAGTACGTTGAAGAGTTCGTTGGTGAGGAACATGCGAACTAGGACGCTTCCCAGTCAGAATGCCTGTAGGTTAAGGCAAATGGCAATGGCTTCACGCCTTCAATAAGGATTTCTGCTGTTTGTTTTGTTTAAGTGTTTGGCCAATGTGGCCCTATCTATGTAAGACTAGACCTTCATGGTCTTTATTTGTGTAAGACGCTAAATGTGGATGTAAGACTCGTGTTATCCAGCTTCTGTGTTTTCAATGAGCATTGATCTCTGCGATCACTGTACATGTGCATTTCGTGATCACGACCTATGAGTCGGGGTCCCCACACGCACTACACCGCCTTCGCGTTCCGATAATACGGCTAAGGGACACAATGCATTGGCATAAACACCCGTCGTATCTACGTGGGGGCTGAAGCCGATGACTCGCATCTTTCAGCATTAAACACCCACATAGGAGTTATAAATGAATGCAAAACGATATGAGAGAAGATATTAATGTCATTAAAAGTTATCACGAGTCTTCGGAGACGTTACAAGCTCATTCAAATAATTTTTCACCCGAACACTACGACACTATCACCCGAGCACTCTCCATCACTCCATTGAAGTATAGCTCGGGGCGTCGGTGCTCCTTCCCGGGTGGCGGTGGGTTGGGGGTTAGTTTCATAGGATTTAGCCCTGGCCAGTGCACTTCGACTTTGGAAATGGCCATCCGGACTCCTTCGATGCAGGAGGAGCGCTTAACAGTCTCGAGGTGGGGCATGGCAGCAATCTATCTCTGCACCTGGCCGAAGTAGCTGCCTGGTAGCGGCTCACCGGGACATAAGCGGATGCAGAGGTCCTTCATGGCCCGCTCCACCATGTGGTGCAGCTCCATCAGCTGTTTCAGCTGCTCCACCAGAAGAGGAGGATGCTCGGGGGCTCCGAATTGTGCCCAAAACATATAAGCTTCATCTTCCTCTCCCCACGAGGCGAACAACTGATTGGCGTCCGCCATGCTCTTCTAGAGATCGGTGGACGCACCCGGATAAGCAACTCGAATCTTCTATCCCCGAATATCCACTTTAATAAGTACGTCTTTCCATCGGCTACTTTCTTGTCTTGGCGGACTTGCTCGTCTTAGAACCGTCTGTCCACCCGCTCCTTCTGGAGGTTGGTTGTGCTTTTCTGCTCGCTGGCATCCTTGTGATTCTGTTGGACCTCTGCCACGTGAGCTTAATGCTTGCCACTAGTGGCCCGGATGGCGGAAAGGGTGGTAGCCATTTCCTTAGTAACCGCCCTCTCGGCGGCCATCGTGTCCTACGCACGCTGGAGCTTGGCCTTGAGCCTCTCCACCTCCTTCGCTAAGGCTGCGCATGAAGTGCACAAAGATGGAGATTCTACATTGACGATATTCGGACTATAAAACCTACATCAAGGTATTCGGTTTCTGTTTCAACATACCTTGAGCCTTGTCGAGCCTTCGGCTAAGGGCCTCAGCTTCATCTTCGGCGCGCTTCAGCTTCCGATTTAGCTCCTCCAGTTTAGCGCCATTTATGGCTGCCATCGATGACGAAGCCTGCATTACACACACAATTAATACATTACATGAGCTCTCAATTCCAGAATTGTAGCAATCTGATCATATGTTGGGTTATTCTAACATGCTAAGACATTGAAAGTGCCTCCAAGTTGGTATCGGATTCAGATGTGACACCTAGGTGAGCTTTTTCGCCTCACCTAGGGCTTAGGGGCTACCATATATGCAATACAAATAACTAAAAATCTTTGTAAATATCGGGTGACTTACTTGAAATCCTCCAAGGATACCTTTGAAGGCCTCGTTTAGTCCGTTGTCCATAGACTGGACGCTTTGTAGTACCGCACCCATAAGGGTGCGGTGAACCTCGGTGATGGAGGCGCTCGATGGAGCCTCCTCCATGGTCGACCACTTGTAGGTTGGTAGTGCCGAGGATGATTGGATTTCCTGATCACCCACCGGGGATTGGACCGGTGCCTCCGGAGGCATTGTGCACTCCGGAGATGTTCTCGGAGGGGACTGAGTGTCCGCTCGTCTAGCCTCCTTGGTGTCTGGGTGGGGTGGTGCCCCCGGTTTTCAGTGGCCGAAGTATTAGCCTCGGCCACGATACTTTCTCCCTCACCCCCTGTGTCCGCCTCTATTGGGGTAGGCCTGGACGACACCTCCATGTCGTCCTTCGTGGCACCTGGAGTGGTGGGTATCAAGGCGTCCACGCTCTCTACAAGTTCTGCGGGCGGGGTCTCCCCGTCTGATATCACCTCGGTAGGGATAACGCACGGGGGGCTGCTAGGCCAATAACATGCGTGTCAGAAAACTATATATCTACTCATGATAAGTAACAGGGTCTTCGGATCCTAACCTTTTGGGGGGGCTTGACCCTTAGGCTCCTTCGTGGAACCTCCTCAGGGTCTTCAGACCTGGAGCTCGAGTCCGAGCTGTCGTCGGATCGAACCACCCGCATCTACTGCGCCCTCTTCAAGACAGGAGAAGCAACCTGCCCTGGGGCGTCCGAAGACGCCGCTCTCTTCTTAGTGTGTGTTTGGGGGGGGGGGGATTGCCTCCCCCTCGCTCTCGACCTCGGCCTCCTCCTCCTATTCTTCCTCCTCCTCGTCCTCCTCCTGATTTGAGGAGGCGGGGTATCTTCGGATGCAGCATCAGGGTGGTCCCTCATGCGAAGGCCAACCTGGCCTAGTTTCTTGTTCTTGTCTTTCTTCGTGGGAGCCTCATAAGGCTTCACCATGAGCATCTTGGCTAACAAACCGGTCCACTTGTCTTCGGGCTAAGGCGCCGAACTGTTGATGTTGACGGCCTTCTTCAACCATCTCTGCCAGAACAGATCGAATGAGAGGTTATAGGAATTCTCTGTGTAATAAAGTTGACAAAGTTGGGGAATATCTTACCTCGGAATCGGGCTTGGTGGCGTGCAAACCCTTGTCCTGCTCCTCAGATGGCTATCTCTTCACTAATTTGAAGGGCGCCTTCCACAACTTCTCCCGCGTAGTGCGGAAGAGATTCCGTATGGTGGGCTCAACTTTGAGTTCTCGATCCCACAGGGGAGTGTCCCAATGCTAGCAGGTGAGGATGCGTCTTCGGAGCATCACATGGACCACATCGGCTAGCTTGATCCCCTCCTCGAGCAAGGAGTGGATGCACTTCGGCAGATAGGTCACCTCCTTGCCTGATCCCAACACAACGCACTTTTCGGGCCACGAAGCCAGTCTGGTGGGGGGACCGGATCTGAATGCGGTGGCAGGGACCTGGCCCTCTTCTTATGGTTCGGTGGCATAGAACCAGTCCTTTTGCCATCCCTTGATAGTGTCGATTATGGTGCCAAACGGCCAAACGACATGGGCGAGCTTGACGCCGTCGCACTTGGGCTTGATGTCGAAGACCGGAAGCTAGAGCCCGAACTGCGGCTCGACACGTGGGAAGGCCTCGCAGACGAGGATGAACGCCGAGATGTCCATGATGGAGTTCGGCGGGAGATCCTGGAAGTCAAGGCTGAAGAAGAACATTAACCCCCTAATGAAGCGGTGGAGTGGGAATCTCAACCCCCTGATAAAGTGGGGGAGGAACACCACCCTCTCGCCTGGCCTGGGGGTGGGTATCACTTGGCCCTCCTCCGCTGCGCGGTGAGGGATGTTGGCGGGGAGGTAGCCGGCCTCCTTGAGGTCGAGTATGTCCTGGTTGGAACCCGCCATTGCTAAGCTCGAAGGTGGGGGCAGAGAGACCTAGATGTGTGCTCTGGAGGTGCAAGGGAATGGGAGGCATAGAACTCGAATAGAGAGTGTAAAAAATCCTTTGGGGTTTTCCTTCTCTTTTTATGAGGTATATCGATGTGGACTCTCCTTGCTGCGCCGTGAATCCCTCCACTTCCCGAGACGCGTGAGCTATTGCATGTTGCACGCACGTGATAGATCGTGATGATTAAAATGGCCTCGAACTGCGAATCGAGTCTATGCAACTGGTCTAGTGGTCATGGTGGGCCGTAGCCTTTCGTCAAAAATCTCGTCCGAGGGTTGTTGTTTATCCCCTGATGTTTGGGCTTCCAAGCCAATTAATTTACAGTATTCGTACGTGCCAGTATGCGGGAGACTAAATGTCATCAGAAGTTGAACTATGGTTCGGCAGGAAGGAAGTCACCTCGCAAGCTGAGGACTTTGTTCGTGAAGGAGTCGGAGCTGAAGACCCTTAGTGTTGAAAGCAAGTTCAGGGGCTACGGAGGGAGTCCTAGATTAGGGGGTCCTCGGATACCTGACCTATTGTTATGGGCTGGACTATGAGGGCAACTTACCGAACACAGAAAGATTTGAAGGCCCAGTCTCCAGGATGGAAGCATCGGGAAGCACAACTTGCGCTCCACATCTCATGTAGTAGTTAGGCATGTTTATCTCTTCGACATGTAACCGACCATGTGTAAACCATAGGCATCTTTGATATCTATATAAGCCGAAGGGTTTTAAGGTATATATACAAAACAACTCATCTAGGGTTAGCTATATGATCTCGAGGTAGATCAAATCTGTAACACCTTACATCATCAATACAACCTAGCAGGACGTACGGTATTACCTCCATAGGAAGGCCCGAACCTGGGTGAACTCGTGTCCCCTTTGTCTCCTATTACCGCCGACTCTAGTCTCACAGTGCGGGAACCCCTACCCGAGATCTGCCGGTTTTGTCACCGACAGCACCCCCGGATCCTCCTGTGGCCTCTGGCCTCGGCTTCAACCTCGTCGGCGCACCGGTCTATGGTGGAGTCACGCCCCTCCTAGTTAACGACATCCCTAAACCCTCTTTCCCCTCTGTTGGCTCCCTCTCACACCTAATCGCCCTCGACACTCTCCATTTGCTCCCTAGTGCCCTCGAGCTCGAGAACGAGCTCAGGGTCTGCCGCATCAGGACTTAGGAAATGTTTGGGTACAACCCCTCTCCGACCCTGTTTTCTCCTCTTTTGGTCCTCTCTCCCTATCCTAATGCATTCCCCTTCTCCCCCTTTGCGAATTCATGCAAGAACCACCGGCGACAACCTCTCTCAATGGTCCTTCACCATGTGCTCCTCGTCTGCGGCAACCTAGGCCACCCCGACAACCATGTCCACCTCCATGGGAATGACGGCTCGACGCTGAATCTGTTCCTGCCCTCTCCTCCCCTCGCCGTGGCTGGGAACCTCGACGATTACGTTGTTCATGAGGAAGTTGGGCGAGAAGACTTTGAAGACCCCGAAGACTTTGTTGACCCAGGCAAGCAACCCTTTGACCATGATTAACAACCCATTTTATTTCGTGGCATATAGGACATTACTCTTGATATGATGATCATGATGTTATGGTGACCACCTTCATGGGTTGTCTGCGATACTTTTGCCGTTGACGCAAATGGGATGGGGAAAATGCATGGTGACGGAAATGATATAATTTCAAAAGTGACGGAAAGGAAGTAATTTCAGAAGATTTTCAAAAACCCCTTCTGGTGCCACTAATGCTCGAGGGAGATGATGATGAGCTAGGTAACCACTTTAGGAAAAAGAGGTGTACCGGAACAAGTTGAGTGTGTGTGTTTTCGAAAAATGGATTAGATTTAAGATTTTTTGATTGTCCCAACCTTAGATGTAAAACCACGATACCCCTTTTGGGATGGGGCTTTGCTGATTAGTTTGGTTGGTGCTAGCAGAGAGCCCGCATTCGTAGTGGCGGGAGTGACGTGGTCACTCCCGATATGGGGTCGTGCCGGAAAGGACGATCATGTGTTGTTTTTAAAGACACCACGCACATCGTTGGTACCTTCATGGATGGTATGATCTGGAGCGAGTATCGTATGATGTACAGCATGATGGTTGGGTACCGATCGTATGATGTACATCATGACGGTTGACACAGAAGTTTCCCGATTCTTGTGGGTAAAGTGTGCACCTGGTTGTGTGGTCTTGCTTAAACTATTTGAATAGCCGTGTCCATGGTCAAGGATAGTTGTGTGGTCCTGCTTAAACTATGTCCAGATGTTTTTCCAAATCTTGGTGTGTGTGTGTGATAAGAGATAATTTTGCTAAGTCGGAAGACTTGACATGATGATCGAACATGAGATGTTCAACCCCCTGCTTATGACGATATTTGTGACCCGTTCACATGGATACCTGCAACCTCATGATGTATGCTTTTACAAGTTATTTGATGATGTCATTGCACTCTAAATCACCTTTCTACAAACATAGCTACTTAGTGTTATCTCATGCATTGTTATTGCCTTGTTCCAAACATGGGTTGCTTGCGGGAACATTCAAAGTATCATTGGCTTGCCACTGGTTATTTAATTGGCCAGGCAAGAAGAGCATGAATATGTTGAAGACTTCGTTGATGACGAACATGCGAACTGGGACACTGCCTAGTTACAATGCATGTAGGGTTAAGGCAGATGGCATGGGTTCACGATTTCGATCAATATTTCCATTGCTAGTTATGTTTGGTGTGTGGCCTTCATGGCCCTATCTATGTAAGACTTGACCTTGATGGTCTTTATTTGTGTAAGACGGAATGTATGGATGTAGGAATCTTGTTATTCAGGTTCCGTGTGTATAGTGAGCGTTGATCTCTGGGATGACTGTACACATGTATTCGGTGATTAGGACTTATAGGTCGGGGTCCCCACAGAGCTGGTATCAGAGCCATCTTGACTGTCGGAAGCCTTAGTTAGCATGGAAATTAGTTGGGATAAAACCCTTTCAAAACTATACCTAGTACCTATACTTAGGAGTTTTTGCACTTCTTACATCTTCTAGTCTACCTTCAAAATATTACTGACTCCTCTCCCCTTAAACCTTGTAGATGGTCATCGTACCCAAGGACCTCCTAGCATCAGACTTTACCCTACTCCTTGAGGATAGCCTGGAGAAGTTCCAGTATCGCCTACCACCCGTTTTCCTCTACCACGAGCACTGGGTCGATGCCGTAATGAACGACTACCATGTTAATGTGGTCATGAAGGAAAACGACTTCCCAATGAGTTGGTTCTTTGAAGAACGGTAGATAGACACCATGGCACTCACAGTTGAGAGAGCTGCACGCAAGGCACTTATCCACCTTCGAGACATCATTCCCGAGATGGCTGACGAGCGAGCTACTCGCCACCTCCCCTTTAGGAAGGACGATATTGGTGATAGTTGGATATTGATTCCATCGAAGGAGGATGGGTTACCACTTAGGTTCTAGTCCTGTCGGCGTTCAAGGATCGGGGGTACCCACACCTGCCTACCTGTGGCCTAGCGCATGGCCCACCATGGCGGCTCGGAACAGCCCATTAACAAGCCCCTCAAGTCAAGGTCCTCGCGAGAGCCCCCGCCTCACGAGGAGAACAACGCGAAGCCTTCGGAGGAGTGGTATCCCTCTCGAGGAGTGGAGATTCCTATGGAAGTACCCAGCCTTGTGAGGCCGGGATGACGTGGGCTTCGACGGCTGAGCCAGGCGGGTGCATGGGTTCCGACGGCTGATCCCTCTCGTGAGGCTTACAATTTTCACTTTCATTCAAAGGAGGCAGGAATGTACATGGGTTCCTAAGGAATCCCCAAAGGTTTCCCTCCAAGTGCAACAGGACCGTGACCACGAGCTCGGTAGGACAAATGTCATCACCGATCCCACCGCTTCGTCACACCCCGGAAGCTTTGTAGGCGAAGACCACCTTAGTTAGGATAGGATGCACCTCTTGTCCCCTTTAAAATTTGGACATTGTGGAATCCCTTCCCGCCTGTGCGATATGGGAAGAGGACAATGACCGCTATAAAGAGGGACTATCCTCCACCGTAGAGAGGGATCGAATCCAACCTTACCCTCGAGCCCTCACGAGATACCTCAACCGATGTACTAGTTCATTCTTAGCCGACTCATAAGGCCAATCCACCAGAAAGTAGGAGTAGGGTTTTACACCACAAGGTGGCCCGAACCTGGGTAAAAACCGCGAGTCTTTGTTTGTTTTACCTTGTGAGAACCACCGGAAACCACTGAGAAGCTGTGAGGTTGAGCGGGATTGGAGAATGAGCACACCCCAGTGTTCTAACCTCATTGGGTTTGCGGAGCCCTGATTCCAACATTTGGCACGCTAGGTAGGCGTGTAACGACGTCCTTCAGTTACGTCAACTCTTGCTTTGCCGACGGTCATTGACCTCCTGCTCCTGCTTCGCTGACACCATGGCCAGCTACGGACGTGCGCACCCTCGAGGGTTCGTGCCAGACTGTCGTTACCACGCCACCAGTGTCGTTGCCGTCACCACCTTTGCTCGTACCACTCACATGCAACAATGCTCCCTACGCCCACAGTAGGGCCCGAGCGGCCGCTCCACCGCGTCTTCCATAGCCTCCATCCATGTGGGGGACCTGAACGCACAGGACACGCTGCTCATGGAGAGCGAGCTCCTTCGTCGTCGCCCGACGGAAGCGGGTTACGATGCCTGGGCTGACCACATCGCCGAGCCGGTCACTGTCGCAAGGAGGACCATGGATCCTTACCTTCCTCTATGGCCCCGGCGCAAGAAGCGCAAGGCTCGACCAGCGAACCGCCTCCGTCATCATGCATTAGCGCACACGACACTCAACCCGAGGAGCCCGAGTAGGGTCCGCCCCCCATTGGACTCCTTCTCCTCAGGGTTCGGGTGATCGGTTTTGGACCTTCACCTGGCCCGAGCTACATCATTTTGCAAGAATGGATGTCATTACAAGTACATGTATAAAAGAGATGAGTATATGGAATTTCCTTACACTCGCCACAAGCTACATCAATATCACATCAATACAACAAGCTATTCAAACATCATACATAAGAGCAGGGTCCGACTACGAACGAAATAAAACGACAAAAAGACATCCATCTTTGCGGTCCCAGGCTGCCGCCTAGAACCCATCCTAGATTGATGAAGAAGAAGAAGAACTCGAAATCAAACAAGGAATACTCTCACATCAAATCATCACATTACCTGTACCTACAACTGTTGTTTAACAAGGGTATCAAGACTAACAAACCTTAATGGGTGAGGTATGGTTTAATGGTGAGGCTGTAGCAAGCAACTAAGCATTTATTTGAGTGGCTAACTTACGAATACAAAAAGTAAAGTATGGTGGCCTAGGCATAACGGATGTGAACTAGCAATGATCACTAAGTGATCCTGAACACCTACTTACGTCAAACATAACCCCACCCTATTCTCTCTCAGATAAGGACTCACGAGAAGAGACAATCATGTTTACGCACACAGTTTGTGTATTTTATTTTAGTTTACTTCAAGTTTGCTATGACCGGGTGTTAAACAAAGTTTCCAAGTTGCCACATAACCGCGGGCACGGCTTTCCGAAAGATTTAACCCTGTAGGGGTGCTCCAACTAATCCATCACCAATTAACCACACGCCACATTGGAATTCCTCAACTGCGGAATCACACGTAGTATTTGTGGAATCCTAATAGAAAATCTCAAATTCGAGATAGCCCGAGGTGTCGTCAAAATCCCACGTGCAAGATATTCGTGAAAGGTAAAACAAGTCCAACAAGGCCTCCTGACGTGTCAACGATCCCTATAGGAGCCGCATATCTCGTTCTTAGGACACGACGGATAAGCTAGTGTACAATGGCCTCACAGACATCACCCGAGTTGCCTCGGGGTGGCCCCGCATAGTGCTCTGTTTTGGACCGGCACCAGCAACACTGGCCCCCCTATATTATGTTAAATTACTCCTTGGGATCACGACGCCTTATGCTTTAGACATGATGTTTAGTATTATTATGTTGGTCAAATATAGTACCAAAGTTGGGGCTTGGCACACAAGTTTTATCCTAAAACGAAAATCAAGGGGGTCCCCATAACAACCCCGAGCATGTAAGGAGTGCTCAATTATGGAACATTACACTGATTCACAAGTAACTAGGGTGGCAAGAGTGGAATAAAACACCAACAAAAGGTCAAGCCTTCCACCCTTTACCAAGTATATATGTGCATTAAATTAAATAACAATAATATTGCGATAGCAAAAGAATGTCCATGTTGACACATGGAAGCAATTGCACCTGCAGCTAAAAACACTATAAGAAGGGCTTAGCAAGCAGTAACATAGCCAAACAAAGGTTTGCTGGGATGTGGAGGGGTTAGAGACTTATCATGGCATATTTGGGAGGCTTGTCAAACAAGTGGTAGGTAGCATGACATAGCGATAGAAAACGCGACAACTAGCATGGCAATGATAGTAGTGGTATCAAGGAAAATGTGTAATCTTGCCTGAGATCCCGCTTGAAAGAAGAACAAATCCATGAAGAAGACGATCCATGAAGTAGACGAACAAATTCACACAATCCGAACGCTTTCAGAACTCTATTGAGAATGAACAATCCGAAAAACAATCAACACATGGTACACCACAACATATGCATGACATGATGCGCAAACAAATATGATGCATGTCCGGTTTGATTATGCAAGGCATGGCAAGCACAACAATCAACTTCTACACATAAGTGAAGCTCAATATGCAACGAGTTGCATGTTGACGAATTTTCACATTCGAATTATTTAGTTCACTCTCGTTAGGTACACGACAATATTAAATGTTTTTAAACATGGCAAGAGGTTAAGCATAAGTAAACTATCTATCTAGGCATCTTGAATGAGGTCGGAAACAACTTATAGCATTTCCAAAATGACCCCATATGTTATTTTCGAAATTGGTCCAGATCTGAACTAACCATATTTTATCATTGCTAAACAACAAAATAAAGTATACCATACAATTCTACATCTCATCCTAGTCGATTTACATATACGGAACATCTCAAACGGAGCAACGGTCTAAAAGTTATGACCCACACAAGATAATATGACATGAATGCAAAATGCATGAAAATGACAACCACAAGCATTTCATATCATTAATGGACCAATATATTATAATACTACATGAAATTCTAAGCAAGTTTCATATATGGCATGCCCAAAACGGAGCTACGGTTGAATCACAACAACCAACACAAGTTTAGTGCAAATATGCCCAAAACAACAACATAACATTTTGCACGCAAGAAAACAACAAGCTACAAAGGTCTAAAATGCACAACAAATACATGTGTCACAAGCTTACATGATGCGCAAAGTGATATAACATGATCAAGTTATTTAGGATCATGGATCACTAGCAAATAAGCTCACAAGATGGCTAATTGAAAACAGTTTCAGACTTGGTGAAAATAGCAGTTTTGACTGTGCAGTTTTATCACAAAGGCATGTTGGTAGCAATAAAACTATAAGATAGAGGGCATATTATGGCATGAAACTTAATTGTATGCTAGAGGACATTATGAACTAAAACTAACTGCACTACACCAACCCCAAAGGGGCTATAGATCACTAGCAAAACACATGGCAATACAACAACAAAATATAGTAGATTCCAGACATAGCAATATTTGGACCCTCAAAACAACACTATTTGATAGCATGTTGGCACCAAGAAAATAACACCTAAACATGCATTACCATAGCAAACAAAATGACGAGGGGCAAGTGCACATGTCAAAGAGCATATCTCCAGTTCAAAATTATTTCATATCAGACATGGATTAGATCGCACGAAAATAACAATAGGGCATCACAACAAAATAACACGTGCAGAAATTTACTCAAATGACAAAACTAATTGCATAGATAGTTCCATTGATTTTCTACCCCAAAATCGTATATAACATTTTTTTATAATAAAACAAATGACACCACATATATGCGAGAAAAGGACATAACCCATCTAGCTAGTTATGTAAGCAAAATAAATGCAAGCACCACATCAAACATATTTTATCATGCATGATAAAGGCATACAACAATGCTACACATTTTACATATTTCAAATCTATAGTTTTTACCTAAGATGCACGAATAATAATTATGCCCAATGCAACATAATGACACTTATGCAAGATGAAAGAAAATGGCATGTTAAACATTTTTACCATATATGCAAGTCGGTTATTGTGATTCTACATGAAATTCTATATATTTTGCATATATAAAATATATCGATGCCATGCACGGTTATTTATTTATCAACATTTTAGAAACATGCATTTTTCAACAAAAAACGTCAATGGGCCTAATCCGTGCAAATAGGCCAATAGAGCATGCATAACATACTAAATTGCGCCAGGGATGGTGGATAGATTGGACTGGGGTTGCTCACCCTGGGCCTGGCAGAGCTGGGCCGAGGTGCTGGTGGCCCACGAGCGGTGCTAGGGCTGGGCCGTGGGTCAACGGGTGCGGTCACTAGAGCAAGCAGGCGAACCGCTCATCCTACTCTCCCGATCGGACCGGGGAGGCTGGGCGGTGGCGCTGGCCACGTGACTAGGGGTGGCAGTGGGTGAGGGCGTGCCCGGGGATGGCAAGGGAGGCCGAGAACAGGGCACTTCGGTCCAAATCTGGCCGGCAGCAGGGTCCAACGGTGCAGCGCCAAGCTTCTCGGGTGACACCATCGTAGCCGCTCATGCATGGGTCACACAGAGAGAGAGCACAAGGTTAGGTAAGAAACGGAAGGAGGAGGAGAGGAAGAGGCGGGCCGCGGCTTTGTCCTAGGTTCGGCGTGATAACTCTTGTGGTTGGAGGAGGCTCGGGGCAGGGCTGGCTTCCATGGTAGTGCGCAAGGGAGCTCGGGATGTTGCGGGAGCTCCCTAGCGTTGGGGCTGACTCGGGCCCGTTCGGGCCACAGATGGGCTCGGCGGGCCCTATGCACTAGAGGCACTGCGGAGGGAGACAAGTGGTGGCTAGGGTTTGGAGGGCATGGATTTCGAGGGATGAGGAGGGAGAAGGCCAGATTAGGAAGGGCAGGGGGTTTATCTAGGGAAGGAGCTAGGGTTAGAGGGTTTCAACCCATTTTCGAGCCGTTTGAACTCAATCAGATGGCTCAGAAACGGAGCGGGAGTGCTAGGTGGGCTAGTTGGGTTGTGTAGGTTGGTTGGGCTGAGAGAGAATGGTGTCCCATGGCACGAGATTTTTCATACTGAAAAACGTCCGATAATTTGATCGGCTAGTGTCGCTATATATATTTGACCATTGGGGTATCAAACGATCTCTGATTTCGACAAGATTTGGTAGGCGTTCTACCAACAATATAACAAGACCGCCTGCCAAGTTTCGACCCAATCCGAGAATATGTTACACTCACTTTTAAAATAAATATTTTATCAATGTCATGGGCATGTGCCTGTGTGGTTGGTCTCGAAACGGTCGATGACACGGAAGGAGATAATTGGTAGCTACGAACGGATGCAAGTTTTCGAAAACGAGTGATGATGCTATATAGATCATGCGAATGATGCAATGATGAATGAGACAACCCGATGAATCACACACCATCAATGGAATAAAAGGGGAATCTTCTGGAGCGCCGGTGCAGGGCTTCTCTATAGACTCGCGCTGGCCATCCGCGACCTGGGCCTCTTCAAGGGCACGATTGTGGGCCTCCGTTACGATGGCAAGGGACTCCTTAGCATCCACATGAGCGCGCTCGCCTTGCAGACCACCAAAGTTGATGGCGACCTCGAGCCTGCGCCATTCGTGAACTAGGCGCCGACGGTCCGCCTCAAGGTATGAGCCGACGTCGTCGAGCTCTGTCCTGAGGTAGCCCTGAGCGCTCATTGTTTCCTGAAGAAGACCATGCCAAACGGCGCTGCAACTACAAGCAAACTCCAACGCTCGACCATCACGCCCACCCGCCTCTAACGGGAACTTGGGGGATGAGATTCCATAGTCTACCGCCTAGTTCGGGGCTGGGCCTCATGGGAACTCACCCCACCACTCGAAGAAGGCGCCAATGCATAGGCCGCCCTGTCGCCAGAAATGTCTACCAGGGGAGGCCTCAACCCTTCCCCTGCTGGCTGGGTGCCTGACCTGAAGCAAGACGCTGGAGGCCCGGACTAGAGGTCCCTTGGGGATGGCTCGGGGATGGATATTGGGGTCTCCTCGTGCGCCGTCACATGCATCGTGAGGTATTGGGCCGCTTGTGGGCCCGGTGAACTCGGTAGGCAGTGGGGGAGGAGCGCTCGTCCCATTGACTGGAGGGGCCTAGAGACCAAGGATTCAATGATGCACATCGTATGTGAAACAAGGAAGGGCAGACACTTCATCATCCACGGCGACCCACTTCCTCTTCTTTGAAGGCTACGGAACCAGGCCACTACGACCCCCGAAAACTCTCCTCCTCCGGCACCTGTGGGGACCTCGGGACGGCCCGTTGACACCTGGCGAATGAGACCCCACGACAGGGGCGTCGGCTGCGTCTCCTTCACCGTTTGGAATATCAAAGGTGGACGCCTGATGGGCATGTGACCTAGGACGTTCTGAGACAGTCGTTCGAAGGGAACCAACCTTAGGATCGCTAGGGCTTGGGGCCAATAAGAGGGAGTCATCATGAGGCCCGGCGGGGCCCTTAGGAAGTATCCCCCACTCGTCAAAGTGTCTCATCTTCAGGGCAAAGGCTCTCATGTTCTTGTAGGCGTAGAAGGGGAGCTCCTCCATAGGAAGTTCTCCAAGCTTCCCGCCGATCATAAGGCAGAGCGCCTGATGCAGCGCGTCAGAGGAAAGAGAATACACCTTAAGCCTCATGACATCGTTGAGGCTGGTGAAGGTCCACATGGGATGCAAATGGTGCTGGAGAGGAGCTATTCATCGGCGGACAAACTCCCTCACCACCATTGCCATCATCACACCGCCTTCTTCAGGCTGATCAACATGGCAATGAACTGCGTGAGCCACGGGTCGACAACCTTCGAGCCCTCCCAACCTGGCTTGGCCCTGTTGGGGCTGTCGTTACTTGGAGCAGGGGGCTGCACACAATGGCATCGACGAACACCTACTATCTCTAGAAGCCCTTTGCGTCCGAACGAACCTCGACGTCGAGGATCATGTCCTCCATCACATCCACCACTTGGAGAGACATGCATCCCGAGCATTGTCTGCTGGTGACAATTTGGAGGGAGAAGAAATGGCGGAGAAGGGCCACGGACGGGAAGATGCCCATGAAGGCCTTGCACAAGAACACGAAGGCAGAGAGAAGGACGACAGACCAATGGTATTAATGCCATGCATGGATCTGGTAGTGCGTGAGCATGACATTGAGGAAACCAAAAAACCATGGCAGCAAGCTGAAGAAGAGGGCATGGAGGTGAAGGGGGATGTCGGTGGCCCTTGGATCAGCCAAAGACCGGGATGCGGGCCAGATCGTTGTTTCAAGAGGACCGCTTAATCTAGAACTCCCTCATAGAGCCCGCGTTGTATGGGCCTATTTCTCACCGACCTGTTTCTTATGGGTCGGACTGTATGGGCCTTTGGCCGAACATTGGATCAGTCGAAGGCCTTTCTCAAGGAAGGAAGCTTAATGGATCGTGGTTTGTCCTCTACGTTTAATGTAGCGAATAGGTATGTTTATCTCCTCGTGTGTAACCGACAATGTGTAAACTCTAGGTACCCTTGACGTCTATATAAGCCGGAGGGTTTTAGGTTGTAGAGAGAGGACAACTCATCTAGGGTTTAGCTCTTTGATGTCGACTCTATAACCTATACACCATCAATACAACCAAGCAGGATGTAGGGTATTACCTCCATAGGAGGGCCCGAACCTGGGTAAAACCTTGTCCCCTTCGTCTCCTGTTACCATTGATTCTAGTCTCATAGTTTCGGATGCCCTACTAGAGATCCGCCGGTTTTGACACCGACATTGGTGCTTTCATTGGGAGTTCGCTGTAATCACCCAAGGAATCGATGTCTCGCCTTGTCATCAATGAAGAGGTCCGCAACATGGACACTTTCGTCCCGGGATATATCTTTGCCTTTTGTATCTTGTGCTACACACCGACTAGACTGGCCATCTAGGCCATGTCGAAATCTTTGCCCCTGGTCAAGAGGTCAGATTTGGGAACCTAGAGTTCTCCATAGAGCACCGGGGTGACTTGTCACTAACCGGGCTCGTAGTCTCTCCTGCCGTGCTCGAAGGCTCTGAGGCTTTAACCTTGAGCTCCTTTTTCGGTCATGCCCACGAGGTTAATCTCGGCGATGACTCAACTCTTAGTACATATCTGGTCATAGTACTGGAGCACCGGATACTTGTTCTTGCCGAATACTCCACTCGCCTGGACACATCGAAGATTAGGCCAAAAATCTCCGTGTAGTTTGACCCAATTGGGCACTCGACATTCAGCGAAGCCCTAGACCAGATCTCGTCAATGAAAATTACCGATGATCCAACCCTACTTTGTGCTTAGATTGGCTACAACGTGGTGCGGGATGAATTTTTTTACCCACCCACCACCCACTTGATAGCCACAGTCGAATACTTAACGAACATTTGGACTATGCCTCCGAGGAGGCAGAATACATGGATGAACAGGATTGCGCTCCCACCCATGTTAACACTAGGCGATGGGCCGCCACCTCCATATATGATGTCTACATGGTAGACACTCCTTCTGCTAACGGCGAAAACACGCCTAAGAACGATGGCAACAAGTCGGGTGATGCGTCGTCAAGGCGCCGGAAGCTGCGTAAGTGGTTAAAAGGCAAAAAGGGAAGGAAAGCCATCATCAGCACCAGGGACGGAGATACCTCGGAGGACCTAGGAGATCCGGATATCCCTGAACACCCACTAGAGGGTGAGGAGAAGCCGGAAGACCAGCACAACCCCAATGACTTCAACGATTCTGAGGACGATAACTACCACCCTCCCGTAGAGGAGAGGATATCCCCGAACCTGAAGACCTCGACATCCCTGACAACGTCGAGGATCAGGAACTATTTGGGCAACAACTCATAGCCATGACACATAGCCTGAGTGCAAAAGAACAACAAATTAAAGCCGGACAAGATGACCTCAATGATCGATGGATGAGAGTCCTCTCATCTTAGGAAGGATGCGACACCGATCTGTCAGATCAACCTAATATCTATCCACGTAGAAGGCTGCTGCCACAATTTGACGACCAGCTCACTGATACTCCGTCTCCCAAACATACCCCATATGACAAGCCAGACCGATCTCTTCAAGGAAAAGATAGGACGGCTGACGACACGGGTTATAGATAGGCGATGCCCCTATGACGGGTAAAAGAGCCATTAGAGCCCAATGACAGGTTCAACCTACAAGACGACCTAGACTATAGAGCAAGTCGTACAAGATCCATCTACGGATTCAGAGGTTACTCACCTGATAGACAGGAGGGGTACAGACCATGGCTTGACCACAACAATACAGGTCGGGAACAAAACCGGACTAGAACAGACGCTGCATACTGGCGCGACATAGCTCGGGTCAAAGGCGCCTCTCACCCACTGTGTTTTGCGGACGAGGTGATGCAGCATCATTTCCCATAGGGGTTTAAACCCGGGAACATAGAGCAGTACGATGGGACAACTGACCCAACCATATGGATTGAGGACTTCCTCCTCCAGATCCACATGGCTCGAGGAGATGATCTCCACGCCATCAAACACCTTCGCCTAAAACTCAAGGGGCCTGCTCGGCATTGGTTAAAAAGCCTCCCCGAAAACTCCATTGGATGATGGGAAGACCTAGAGGACGTGTTCAAATCTAACTTCCAGGGAACTTATATTTGGCCGCCAGATTCATCCGACCTAACCAATGTTGAAATCACAACATGCTCCCTTGGTGGTTTTGATAATTCATGACAACATACAATATCTCTTGGACTAACACCTCTATCTAGTTTATTTCAGATAATAGTCCATGGAGAGTTGGGTTGGCAAAAGGATTGTGGAGATTGTGGAATTACCCCAAGATGCAAGGAAATAGGTTGGACAAGCTTCAAGGAAGAGGACTCTACATTTTACATTTGTGATAAATCACTTTGAGTCCCTCGGAAAGCCAATACTATTTCAAGGGGTTATGGTTTTGTTGATGAACAATATGCTCATACGTGCACAAGTGATAGTCACCAAAAAGATCCACAAGCTCTCCCACCAAAGTCTATCTATAGCCAAACATTCAAAATCGGTGGAACCAACATTTCTATCCCGGTGCCACCGAGTCCAGAACATAGACAGACTCAGCCAAACCCTAGCCACTTCGGTGCAACCGATTCCATACCGGTGCCACAAAGTTTAGGTTGCCAACTTTCTCTTACGCAAACTCACATTTTCGGTACCATCGATAATGTTGGGTCGGTTTCACTCAGATTGGAAATCTGACCGTTCGTCACCTTATCGGTGCAATCGAGTTTCATACATTCGTCTCACCGAGATTCAAAAGTTGCCACCTTTTGATCGATTCGGTACCACCAAGATTAACACATTGGTGTCACCGAGTTGGTCATTTTGTGTGTAACAGTTGGATTTTTGGGGATGCCTATATATACCCCTCCACCACCACCTACTCGAAAGAGAAGCAGTCAGAACTATTCCATACCACCTCCCCTTGTGTTGAGATCAAGATGTTCCACTCCAACCATATGGATCCTGATTTCCAGCCTCCCCAAGTTGCTTTCCACCAATCCCATCTGTTCCACCAAGCCAAATTTGTGAGAGATCGATTGTGTGTTGAGGAGTATATAATCTTGAAGCACAAGAGCAAGGAGTTCATCATCATTACCGAGCGTATTACCTTTTGGAGGGTGGTGCCTCCTAGATTGGTTAGGTGTCGCTTGGGAGCCTCCTACTTCGTGTTGTGGAGTGAACCAAGAAGTTTGTAAGGGCAAGGAGATCGCCTACTTCATGAAGATCTACCCATTAGTGAGGCTAGTCCTTCATGGAAGGAAGCCCTATGGAATAATCAAGTTTGCTAATTCATGGACCCTTATGGGTGGAGCCCTCCATGGACTTCTGCGACCGTTGCCCTCCATGGGTTGAAGACTCCATAAACGTGGACATATGATAGCACCACCTATCGGAACAACGAGAAAAATATTTGCGTCTCCTATTGCATTTCATATTCCTATCTCATCTCTTTACTTCATATGCAATGTCTTTACTTTCCGCTGCCATATTTGTAGACATGCATGTGTAGGGCTGTTAGACTTGCTAAAACTGTTAAAAACTGCCAACCAATTAACTTGAGAAAATGTAAGGTTTTAAATTCCTTCTAGTAGTCTCATCACTCCCCTCTAGAAACTCTTCTAGTGATCTTACAATGGTATCAGAGCATTGGTCTCCATTGCTTCGGTTTAATCACTTTGGAGGAAGATAGATGTGTCTAGTATAGAGAGTTTGAGTTGTAGAGTGCATATTCTTGATGGAGAGTACTATAGTCAAATGAAGAATGCCATGATTAATCTATTTGATAAATTCCATTTGACAAAATATATTAAAAAAACCTATGTGCTCCCTATTGATGAATTGCATCCCACACACGAACAGGAAATTAACATGCTTGGTAACCTAAGAACTGTCAATCTTATCGTTAGAGATTTACCAAGATTCGTGCTTTCTCAATTGAAGAACTTTGCACGTGCCTATACCTTGTGCACTGATTTGGAGAAATGATATCCAAATATTTCATTAGGAAATCTTGATGAAATTCTTCATAAAACTGTTGCTTTTCACAAAATGAAGCCTAGTGATCCAAACTTTGATAAATGCCTATTTGAGCTCCGTGATCTTATGCATGCTAAAAGAGATTTCACCACTATCAACAACATTATCATTGAAACCATTCACATTCATAAACTTGAACATTGTCATGATCACAATTCTAACGAATCTCTTGCTCTTTATGATGAGGATTTTCCACTTGATGATGACAATGTGGAACATGACTCCTTGGTAAAGTGAGTTGTTAGACATCGAGCATCAAAAGATTGTGAAGAATCTAAGTCTAATGGCAAAGTTTAAGGATTACATGTTCGGAGGAAAAGAGTGGATTCTCGACAGTGGATGTACGGATCATATGACTGGTGATAAAGACATGTTTCAAGAGATCAAGCCTAATCAAGGTCGTCGAAGGTATGTGACCTTTAGAGCCAACTCTAAAGGTAAGGTACTCGTCCTTGGTAAGGTGGCCATATCCCAGGATAGCTCCATTCAAAAGATCATGCTTGTTGAATCTCTTGGATACAATCTTCTTTCCGTATCTAGACCTGTCGACTTCGGTTTCAATGTGTTATTCATGAAATTAGATTGCCAAGTGTTTCATCAACATAATCATAAAATGGTCTTTACTGGTTTCCGTAGAGGGGATCTATACATTGTTGATTTCACTAAGAGATCCAAACCTCGTACTTGTCTTATTGCAAAATCTTCTAAAGGGTGGCTTTGGCATACAAGACTAGGACATGTTGGAATGTGTAATTTGGACAAGCTTACCAAAGGTGATCATATACTTCGTGTTAAAGATGTTATCTTTGACAAAGATAGACTTTGTAGTGCTTGTCAAGCTGGAAAGCAAGTAGGTGGAAGTCATCCCGTTAAGAATAACATGACTACTAGGAGACCACTCGAGTTACTTCACATGGATCTTTTTGGTCCTAATGCTTACAAGAGTCTTGGCGAAAATTCCTATGGTCTAGTTATAGTTGATGATTTTTCCAGATTTACATGGGTATTCTTTCTCGATGATAAGTCGCAGGTTCAAAAGATCATCAAGAACTTCACTTTCAAAGCGCAAAATCAGTTTGAAGTGAAGATCTAGAAGGTTTGGAGCGATAACGGATCGGAGTTCAAGAACACCCATGTGGATACCTTTCTTGATGAAGAAGGTGTCTCACATGCGTTCTCCGCTACGTACACACCTCAACAAAATGGAGTTGTTGAGATGAAGAACGGGACGCTCATTGGGATGGCAAGAATGATGCTTGACGAATACTAGATGCCAAGACACTTTCGGGCACAAGCCGTTGAAACATCATGTCATGCCACAAACCGACTTTACTTGCACAAACTTCTCAGTAAAATGGCATACAAGCTATTCACCGGTAACAAACCCCAAGTCGGATACTTTCGGGTATTTGGCTCAAAGTGCTGCATTCTTGATAAGCATCATCATACTAAATTGTCTCCTAAATCTGATGAAGGATTCCTACTTGGTTACAGATCGAACTCTCACACTTAGCGTGTCTACAAGAACTTCACTCGAAAAGTTGAAGAGAAAGTAGATATGAAGTTTGATGAATCTAGTGGTTCGCAAGTCAAACAATTACCAAATGATGTAGGTGATAAGGACCCTTCGGAAGCTACAATAGATCTACCCATCGGCAAGATTCGTCCCATGGAGGTGAAGGAAAGTACTTCATCAACTCAAGTGGAAGCCCCTACTTCAGGTCAAGGTGAACCTCAACACGACATGGAGGCTTCCACAAGCGGTACACGACGAGATGATGAAGAGGAGGAAGTGCATCATGAAGATC
This sequence comes from Hordeum marinum, assembly GCA_022496015.1. Lineage (NCBI taxonomy): Eukaryota > Viridiplantae > Streptophyta > Magnoliopsida > Poales > Poaceae > Hordeum > Hordeum marinum. Next base: position 142,413,602 of record CM039675.1, on the reverse strand, counting down.
CACCACAACCACCTTCACCACCACCTTAAGGGAACGACACCTTCAACAACAACGAATATGAAGGAGATGATGGTCAAGAAGAAGCTCCACCATCCAACTATCAGAAGCTGACCCGAGTTCGAGCTCAAGTGACCAAGAACCATCCCCTAAACAAAATCTTTGGTGATACACAATCAGGGAGAATCACTCGCTCTAAAACCTGTCTAGCTAACTTTTGTGAGCATTATTCTTTCATATCTAGTGTTGATCCATCGAAGGTAGAACAAGCTCTTGAAGACGTGGATTAGGTGAACGCTATGCATGAAGAGCTTAACAAGTTCAAGAGGAATGAAGTGTGGACACTCGTGGAGAAGCCCGTACATGAGCATAACATCATCGGAACCAAATGGCTGTTTCGGAACAAACAAGACGAAGACGGTAAAGTCATGTGCAACAAGGCTCGTATCGTAGCCCAAGGATATATGCAAGTAGAAGGTATGAACTATGGTGAGACTCATGCCCCTGTCGTTAGACTTGAAGTGTCACAGCCCTAGAAATTGTTTGTATTAGTTGCATCATTGAGCATTCATTTCATCATGTTTAACTTCAAATGAATTTGAAATGGGGGTGACAAACCCTAGCATCTCTTGGATTAATCCAAACTCCAACAGCTGAATTTCAATGTTTCCAAATAGTCTTCAAAAATGTTCACCATTTCTGATAAATGTTGGAAACAAAATACCAGGGGTGCAGAACTTCCAAATAATTATTTTGTATTTTTAAATAAATCATGAATGCATTTGAAAATGATAATTAAATGACTATAAATATTTTAATTTTCCAAAAGTGCTGAAACTTATTATGGGGCTTAGCAATATTATGGTTAGACCCCAAAATATATTCCAAGGTTTTTGTCTTTAGGGTTTTTGCCCAAATATTTTAAACACAGAGCAAATAAATAGAAAATAAAAAAAATAGGAAAGAACCTTACCTGTAACCGGCCCATCACAGGAGAAGCCCAACCCATCAGGCGCCTTCTCCTACCTTCTGCCAGTAGGAGCAGCTGAATGCTCGCACGCCCGCGGCCGAGGAGGCCAGTTCCTCTTTGCCTGCTTCCTCGCCCGCCCCCTCAAGCCTGTCTCCCCGCCTGAGAAAGCCCCACAGCCCCTCTCCCTTCTCCTCCCAAACTGGTTTCTCTCCCCCCTCCCGTGCCCTTACCACCTCCATCGCGGTCGCCGAATCTGTCATCGCCGCCGTTGATTCGCTGCCCTGGTGCCTCCCGGATCCCGTGAGCTCTGTCTTCCGATGTGCCGTGAGCCTCCCCGTCGACCCCCCTCCTTCTCCCTGCTGCTTAGCCGCCATCCCCTCCATTGTCGAGCTCCGCCGTCACAAAGGTCGTCGTGGCCATCGTCCCCGGCCGCCCCGAATCCTCCCGCGTGCTTCTGTGGATGCGCACAAGGATGGTCTCCCCTCTAGTGCCGTTAGCGCCGCCTGATGCCCCCTGTAGCGCCTGCCCGAGAACACCGGCGAGACAGCGCCGTGGAATTTGCTCGCCACCGGCCTCCCTCTGGCCTAGCTGACGTGGCCCCAATTAGGGGTTAACTAACCCACTAATTATACTCAACACACTGATAGTGAGCCCCACAAGTTTAATTAGACAGAAATGATTAGTTAGAAAAAGATAACCCCTGTTTATTCAATGGGTCACTGACCAGGGGGCCCCACTGGTCAGATTTGACCCTGGGCAGCCAGTTGACCTGATGACATCACTATGACTCAATAAATGTTTCTGAATTTAAAATATATCAATAAATGATTTAATATTTTCAGAAAATGTTTAAAAGTTCTAAAAATCATAGAAAATAATCTGTAAGTAAGATGAAAATTATTTATATATGAAAAATGATCAGAAAAAGCCAATGAATTTGCTTATGCCGTGAACATGCATGTTTGATAAAGTTAACATCACCAAGTAGAAAATTTCATGATTATGATAAATTATTAAATAATGTTGGAGTTGGAATTTAGTATAAGTTTGAATTCCACTTCACTTAATATGAGTACCGATAGCACTAGGTCAATTTAGTAACTTAACATGCCATTTCATGCATCACGATTGTTGCATGACATTGAATGTGTTCCTTCTTCTTGTTTGTCGGTGCTTATTTCCTCTCGGTAGACGATGGTTCCGACGATGTGATCGTTGAAACTGGTGAAGATAAATGATATCTTTAGGACTATCAGGCAAGCAAACCCCCTTGACCATACTGATATGAACCCACTCTCTCGCTCCTGCTCTCTTTTACTACATTAGGACAACAACGATTCAACTGTTATATGTTCTCGGTAGTTGAACCCATTCTTTTGCATGACCTGTATTTGCCATAGTAAATAGTTGAAACCACTTAGTATGAGTAGCAACTATTTGAGCCTTGTTGTTCTTACTCATCCATGCTTGCTTACTTACTATGCCTGTTATGCTTAGAGTCATGTCGTGTCGGGTTTGATCCATCTGGGTGATGAATCAGAATGGCAGTGTTCATGTCCTACTGTGTGAGAGCTAAGTGTGTGAACATGATTTGGTAAAGGTAGCAATGAGAGGCCATGTAGGAGTACATGGCCGGTTGTCTCATTGAGACCGTCCTTAAGAACTGAGTTTTGTGTTTGTGATCCAAGACAGTTACTACCACACATTGGGCTCCGGTAACTTGACCCCTCTCGGCTTATTAATCGCTTAGACTTCTGTCGAGGAGTTGCAACTAGTTTCAGGTGTTTGTAGGGAAAGTGATTGCAGCCGTGCATAGCGCTGCCCGACGGGGTGGGCTGTGATGCGGTAGATGCGCAATGGCACGGTGTACCAAGTGGCACCAGCACGGTGGGCTTGCGAACCCTGCGCACATAGTTTGAGGCCATAGTGAAAACTTTGGTCGGACTAGCGTGCGGGTTCAGTCTCAAATAGGCCAAAAACTTGGTGTAGCGACCTGACTCAAAACGAGTCAAGCTTGTGTGTGTTCTGTGCCATGCCTGGATCAGTGTGCTAGCACACACAGTACATCAAAGTATATATCAAAGTGCAATCACATGTAATTAACGTAAAACTGATATATACCTTAAAATCTCAGCAAAAACAGTCAACGGGAGTGGAGTCCCAATAACACCAACGGTAGGTTGAGTGTAGACCATAACCCTGAATGGTACTCTTACTCGTCGAAGAAAAATATCTGCAAGATAACACGTTGCAGCCGTGTAGGTCAGTACATTGAATGTACCGGCAAGATCACCATAGTAGAACAGAAGATAAAAACTATTCTATATGCAGTAAGGCTTTGTGGGTTTGTGCCTGAGTTTTTGCATAAAAGCTGATTTTATTTAGTTTTCCTACAACAAAGGAATATCAGGAATTTTCACTACAGAGTTACCTAACATGACATGGTTCCGCCAACCGATGTCATAATGCCCACAAGTATCAATAGTTTCCCACAATTAATTATCAGTCCAGTGTTGAGAGTGCAGAGATAGATCCAAGTCTAGAGGCTCAAATTGTCCGTAACCGGGGACACGGCTAATCGATTAGGTTTAACTCTACAGAGTGTTGTGTACTTTTCCCACAAGATTCGTTCCCTCCTGGTAAGTCCTCGCACTGTCGGGTGTTTGAGAACAGGACAAACAAAATGTGGTCTTTCAGAGTGCTTCCCAGACTACTGTCAGTGCCCATCGAATCCTAACGTCGACTACATCTCGTAGCACTGCCCAGCCAGAGTCACAACAAAGATCAACCAAGCCAGAGCCCATAATGACTTGTGGATACACAGGTAAGCTTTTGGGCATGAAGTATTCATCCGTCTCGTTCAGTCTGGGTGAAGCTTTCCGCAAGATGTCCTCGCGCTTCTCCATGCATCCCGGCCATCCACTGGTTACTCCAAGGATGCCCAATCAACCATCCTTCACCCAGTAGTGTGTATTGAAAACTTGTTTCTCGAGTGTCGAAGTCTTGAGGTCTTGGAGATGCAGGACTTGAAGATGCCTTCATGAAGTTGTCGTCTCGACGTAGAGTCCTCCTTCTCACACCACTCACGAACACTCATATCAAACCCCGTCTACTTTAGCATAGCATAAGAATAACTAACGTTCCCGGGGATTTAGTAAGAAGTGGTGGGTTCCTACCTCATGCATTCTACTCAACTACAAGAATTTCAATAACACTACTGGAGGGATATGTTGAATGATGTCACTACATGCAATAAATCATAGGTATGAACAAAATGGTCAAAGTGAACTTACCTATACTGTTGATGAAGATTAATATCACTCTCAGAAATAACTTGATAGAACTATTCGTCATTCTCCATTGAAAAATCTATATAGTCAAACATTTCATTCACACAAGAAATGATGTCTAGCAAGCATTCTAGCACTCAAACAAACAATCAACAAATAAAGACGTACAAAAAAAATAAAGTTGAAAACAAAAAGAAGTAGATAAAATCCAAAGAAAACTTCACAGGAAAAAACTATAAAGATTAACAACATACAACAAAAATAGCTTTGCCCTAAATAAAATTAACTGCTAGTTACAACACTAAACTAATAAATTAGCAGAAAATAAAAATACAAAATAATAACTTCACAGAAAGTATTTTTCTCAAAGTTTAAATTGTAAAAAGAATCCATCGAATTGCTATTATAAAATCTAGTTATGATCTATACAAATTTTAATACAAAACAGTAGAAAAATATATTTTTTTAATCATAAAAATTGTATACTGATGTATAACAGAAACATATTATAATGTTTCAACAATACCAAAATTTTTGATTAAAAACAAATAAAACACAAAGTTTAGAAATAAAACAAATCTATAGTAAAAAGAGTACTATTTTTCTGCAAATCAATTTTCGATTAATCAAAAATTAATTTGAGAACCCCTACTGGATAGGCCAAACAGGTAGTTACATTTGGCTAAACGAATCATCCAAAAACAATTTATTAAACTCAAGTAAAGTGAAATTTAAGGATTTCAAAGAATTTGATCATACTCAGAGTTAGTGACTCAAACATGACAACTTTTTACGTATTCAGAAGCTCTACGAAATTTGAGATCTAATGCAATTGGAATCACTCAATTTGGATATGTATACTAGGAGATATGATTTTTTTAAGATTGCTATTTTTCTGAAAAACAGAATTACGGGAATTTCCTGGAGCTCCCCGGTGATAGTCGCCGGAGTTGGGGAAGATGACCTCGGATTCTGATGTTGTAGTAGCTCCCGGAGGAAGGCGAGCACGGCGACGAGGTAGGTGGCGTCAGCGGGGCTCGGGGACGACGAGGTCGACGGGGGCGAGCTCGTGAGCGGCGAGGATCTTCGGGTGGTCGTCGGGGAAGGGACTCCGGTGGGTGCGGGGCACGGGCGAGGGGATGGGCAGGTGCGCGCGAGCAAGGTGGAGAGGTTGGTGGGCTCGGGAGAGCTTGGGGCGGTCGGAGTGGAGCGGCACGAGCTCGAGGGCTTCGGGGTCGTAGAAAGGAAAGGGAGAGGAGATGGCGGATTCAGTGGGATTGGAGTAATTTCGGGGAGAGTTAAGGCAGGTGGGCCGGCCGGTTTTTATTAAAACATTAATTACTTTCCTTTTCTAATTTACAAAGAATGGAAACTATTTTATGGCAATCAATACCTTTCCAAAAAATGAAGATTTATATATTAAATTGACCAGGGGAATAAATGCAATTTAATGAACATTTTTCCACATCCAAAATAAATACTTTTTGTTTTAGAAAATGCCTAAATTTAGTTTAATTCTTTTTGCAAATAATTTTCAAATACCCCCCCCCCCCGGGTTTTATGGTTCAAATACTTCATGAAATAATCCCGGGTGTGGAGTGTCATATTACTCCTCTCAAATTTTGGTCAAGGGGTTTGAATTCTTTCAAACTTCAAATTGGAAATTCAAATATTGAAGGAACTCCATATCAGAAAATTTTCAGACGGTTTCAAATCCACTCTTCAAATCTTTTTATATTGGAGAAGTCATGTAATCTTCTCTCACTGATTTGAAATGTAAGAATTTGAATTCAAAGGCACATGCGAAAGTCATGTCATTCCCTCTCATTCAATTTTTTTTTAAAGTTTCAAATTTCACTCAATTCAGTCACTCAAGCAAACAAACACTCATTCTATTATTTGTTATAACATTCCAAAATTTGGGATGTTACACTTGGACTAGGGTATTGTGTGGTTGACGATCGTGGCCGACGCCCACGCCAGTGCTTCCACTTGAAGGTTGCCGAGATGCATGACGTGCATATGGTGATAGGTGGCGAAAGCGTGTGTGAAGAAGTATACCCCTGCAGGGTGAAATAATCTGATCGAATTGCCGCGTCCTCGGATATGGACTACTTGGAGAACTTATGTGGTTCATAGAAAACTCGAAGTGGATACTCTAAAATACGCATGATAAGTGTGAGTGCTATGGATGGCATTCTCGCAGGGAGATGGGAGTGGATCCATAGTGGTGTATTGATTGGTGAATATGTGGACTCGTGTGTGTTATTCCACCTCAAAGAAAGCACTTGTAGTCGTAGTATAGGTTAGACAAGAGTCAAAGCTGGCTTGCTGCAATAAACTCCACAACCCCCTTCATTTATACTGATGCATATGTAGATAGTTCTGAAGTAAGTCTTGCTGAGTACCTTTGTACTCACGTTTGCTTAATTTATGTTTTGCAGAGGAGACGTCAACCTCATTAGTGGTATTTACAACGTGAAGTTCGATGTTGACCGGATTAGCTTGGGAATCCCAAACAGAGGTCTGTTTCCTTTGGTAGGGTCGTTACAGCTTTTTAGGCTCCTCTAGACACTTTGGTAGATGTTTGTACCCAGATAATTTATACTTCCGCTTGTTTGATTGAATGCTCTGAATGTTGGGTCTTGTGACCCCTGTTTGTAACATCTTATTGTATTTGCTGTTCCGAGTCTTCTAAGTAAATGTTGTAATGTTGTATGGTTATCATGTGATGCCATAGTTGTATCTATGCATATCGGGCATGTCATGGGTACGTGTGACATGCAATGGTATGTATGGGATCCGACACCTAGTTGTGTGCCTTTAGTAGTACTCTTTATGGGGAAATGCCTCTTTGTGCTTCCATCGATCCTTTGTAGCTTTCTACTGCTCTGGACACATTGATTGATCAACATGTATCCTTCTTTGATGCTGTGTCTATACTTTTGGGGAAATGTCTCGCACTATAATATAGTCCCTGTAGCCTTCTATGACTCGTCTACATGTAGTGATGACATTTATGTTCCATGGCATAATGGAGTCCTTGTAGTTTGCTATGACTCGTCTACACACGCTAGAGATTGACACCTGCATTGCTAGGTTACGTATGCATGTCCCTGTATGGATGTGCCACCTTGGTTCTATGACTAGTCATGTCGGCCCAGGTTCTTTGACATTTGAATGCTAGCGACACATTCACATACGTGAGAAAAAAGACGCAAACGGTCTAGGCCCAGGTAAGGTGGCAGCCGTGGAGATAACCATGCGTGAGACCGCAATGTGATGTGATGTGTTATAGGTTGGATTCTTATGGCTTAGGATCAGAGTCCCGACAGCTTTGGTATCAGAGCCTGACTGTGTGTAGGATTACCAAGCGAAACTGGTTGATGTTGAGTCTAGAACTACTTTAGTTATATAAGGGAATTGATTTTGGAAGGGAACAAAATGCTATTTTTACTCCTTCCCTTGTGTCATTCTAATTGTGAGTCACCCTCTTCTTTTCTACGGGGATTAAGAACTAGGCATTCTCATCTATCTATTAGGATGACGAGTTATTGTGCTGGAGACCTATAGGAAAGATGTTCTCTTTCTAGATCGATGCCTCTACAAGAATTCATTGTCATGTTGTCAATTGTCTTGCAGGTTGCCTCATATTTCATGCTCTTATAGCCGTTATCTTGTCCGAGTTATCCAAGGTTTCTAAATTATCTTATGCAATTGCAAAACTCTTTCATGTTGAGTCAATGTCTTTTAGGCCAGACAAAGCACACTAATTATGGTGTTGGGGTACTCCATTACCTCGACGCGTTTGATGAAGGTGTTTAGGAAACCATGTTGGTTTCAGTGAAGCACCTAACAGTTTAGTTGTGTCTTCTGTTCCCAGTGTGACAATTCTGGCCATCATTACCAAAAGCATGTTGTGATGCTACTTAGTCAGTAGGTATTCTCTATCTGGATTTTTGAACCCAAGGATCTTTCTCCTCATTCTCGGTGATAGTATTTGCTCATTCCCTTAGGATGCTTAGTAACCTTGATATAGTCCTCAAGGTTTGTGGTACATCATTCTTCTAGTACCATGAATCAGTTATGGCAGAAGTTCTTTGTGAACGAAAGATCACAACATGAGTGCTATTGATGAGTTCTCCGTCCCATAGTTGTGACTGTGCCAATTCTTCATTTCTGCATGGATTATCTAGAAGAAACATGTTGAACTCCGTTTGACATATTCAATCTATGCATCTATAGCTCAGGAAAAATCAGGTGCTCTTGAGTTGCCCTTCTTCAACTGTATTCTGACCTTTATCTATCAATGGATAGTCAAGAGCATGTCATGCATTGTGTTATCGATGTCGACTATTCTCGTGGTCTGTCAAGCCATTCTATCTTAGAATGACTAGGAGAAGAAAACTCCCATAGCTCATCCATTTCTCGGATTGGGTCAAAGCAGTTGTATTCCACATATCAAAATGCCAGTCCATCTTTTGCTCTGTCCTACCTTGAGGTATTACCATCTTCATGTCAAGATTTTCATGAGAATTGCACTCCGTCTTATGAAATCTTGACGTAGTGATACTTCTAGCCATCATCATTCATTCCCCGGTCTCTGTGTCGTTGAAACCAGAATACCGACAAGTGAATCGTGATGTGTGAAATCGATACTCCTAGCAACTTTGTTGCGCAGTAGTTAATGGACAATAATGTCACTCTTGGTGTGATGGTCATTGAATTGTCATACTAAGAATGATCATGCTACCTAGTCCATTTTCCATGGTGCACTTTTCAGTCAATGAGTTAGGATTGTGTCAATCCTTCGCTCTGTTGATCATATTGTCTTGCCTTGAAAAGCAAGATTGCTCTCGAGCTTGATAACATACCGGTGGATCGTGATTTTCCGAATATCTTCTCGGAAGTATTGCCAAGGTGCTCCTTGACCGTTATGTTACGTTCGTGATCGATGTGGTTTTTCTATAAACCACCTTTCTCCAAGAATCAGTGTTGGGCACCCCTGAACTATTTTGTTAAGCTAAACAACCACTTGGAGAGTTGGAAGATAAAAGCTTTGCCTGATTTAGTTCATTCCAGGGGATGTTTTCGTTGTGGATGTGTGTGTCAAAAAAAGGCGATATTTTCTCCGAGTGATCCTTGTGGTCAATTGTTGCATCTATTGTCTTATCCAATATTTGATTTGAGTGTGGGCTATCATCAAATCAAACTCAAAACTAAAGATCCTCCTAATGTTGTTTTTACTTGTGGATGTACCCCCGAGCATACATCATTATATACTTTGTCTTGACCAATGCTATCACCTTGTTCTCATAGTTGTGGAATTCCATCTCTATGGATACCTCGATGAATTGTTGTTGTTCCCATCGACAACATTTTCATCTGTTCCATGATTCATGATGAACATTAAGCTAGTGTTGGAAACTTTGTAGGTAATATCTTCGTGTCATGTACATGAAGTATATGTTTGGTGTAAGAGGTGACTTACTCAAAGTTCATGTGCATATGATGCAAGTTGCTGTCGTGAACTTGAGAAAAGTCGATTTGTTTCTTGGAATCATCCCAAATCAATCATGCCCATGCAAAGTATTCTATGGTTCGATAGATTAATCATCCTCATTCCATATGCAATCCCTAGCACATCAAGCCACTGATTGAGTTGTTCAAGGAAAAGAAGCCCTTTATTAAGAGCTAATCTAGACTTATGTAAGGGCTTTGCTAATCCCTAATGATGGTTCCTAACCCGAACTCAAAAGTGTTTTGTTGAAAGGCCATGTGATAATGCTTGTCTTGGACATCGTGTTCACTTGTGCCGTTTAATCCAACTCATATTTTGGAGCTGGCTTCCATAGTTCATTTCCTAGAATCTCGCAACATCATCTTTTCGATTGGTGTTGCAATATTTCCACTTTAGACATGCTGAGTCTAGAATATCCTGGCACCAACCAGATCTGAATCTCACACAGATATAATGGTTGGGACATTTCCACAAGAATTATAACAATGATCTCTCTGTAACTCGGCAAAGGGATGTTGTGGCTAACATACCTATCCGGAAGACCTGCTGTTATATTATCTTGTTTCAGCAACTTGGCCACCGCCCCATGAGGACCTTGTATGACTTGCTCTAGAAGTTATTCTTCATGGACCCTTTGAGATTCCAAAGTCCGACCTTTTACTTGATGTTCTAGATACCAAACGTTACCTATAATTGGGTTACACTACTTCATCAAGGAGAACATTAGAAGTGGAGTGCTAAATGTCTCTCGGTCGATCATCTAGATTTTGCTCCCTTGGTATAGCTAAGGTGAAATCTGAGAAAGTGTTGTCTTACTTTGCATTTGCATCCTCCATCATTATTAATCATGGTAGTACGAGGTGTTGCTAGGATCTTGGCATGGATGTTGGTAAAAACCTTGATGAATATGGAAATGCTCAAGTTCTTGAGAGCATGCTCAGACACTGGGTTATACTCTCGGTATTAACTAGAATGTGCCTACCGTTGCCGACTTGTTTTATAACTCCACTTTCCATTCCGATCTGAGTATGCCATTCTTTCAAATTCCTTCAAATGATCATTGTGAATTGCCTTAGGTTGTCATAAAGAGTTTCAGTGATCTTTGGACGAAAAGTAATTCTTTTTTCCACTTAACGGATAATCCTACGAGTCACCTCCTCTAAGGTGCCCCGTATTGGTATTATGTCAATTATCTCCTTGCTACTTTCAAACCTCTTCACCATCTGCTTTAGCGTGGAATTGTTGCCTACCAATTGAACCTCCGTCATCTATCCCATTCATTATTATCAAGGTGTGTTTTGTGTCTCAGCTCGAGAGATGTTATCACATCTCATTCTACGAGTAGATCATGAGTTGCTCAATCTTCGAGAAGATCGATTCTTGTAGAGCTTTCTATCCCTATTGTGTTTTCTACTGGATGAAGATCCTGAAGGCAAAGATGTCAAGATCAGCATAATGCAATGAATCAACATCCGCGAGAAGGGCACGTGGATGAAGAAGGTGGTGGTAATTAGTGTCCCCTCTGCTTTCTTACCCTATGCTTGAATCTCGGGATGAGATTCTTGTTTAGTGGGGTGAGTTGTCACCGCCCTAGAAATTGTTTGTACTAGTTGCATCATTGACCATTCATTGCATCATGTTTAACTTCAAATGAATTTGAAACGGGGATGACAACCCCTAGCATCTCATGGATTAAACCAAACTCCACCAGCTGAATTTCAATGTTTCCAAATGGTCTTCAAAAATGTTCACCATTTATTATAAATGTTGGAAACAACATACCAGGGGTGCAGAACTTCTAAATAATTATTTTGTATTTTTAAATAAATCATGAATGCATCTAAAAATGATAATTAAATGACTATAAATGTTTTAATTTTCCAAAAGTGCTGAAACTTATTACGGGGCTTAGCAATATTATGGTTAATTCCAGGGTTTTTGTCTTTAGGGTTTTTACCCAAATATTTTAACCACGGAGCAAATAAATAGAAAAGAAAAAATAGGAAAGAACCTTACCTATAACCGGCCCAACACAGGAGAAGCCCAGCCCATCAGGCGCATTCTCCTACCTTCTGCTAGCAGGAGCAGCTGCGTAATCGCACGCCGGCGCCTGAGGAGGCCACCTCCTCTTTGCCTGCTTCCTCGCCCCCCTCGAGCCTATCTCCCCTCCTGAGAGAGCCCCGAGCCCCGCTCCCTTCTGCTCCCCTCTCTGGTTTCTCCCCCCCCCCCGCGCCCTTGCCGCCTCCACTACCGGTCGCTAGAGCCGCCGTCAATTCGCTGCCCTGGTGCCTCCCCGAGCCACGAGCTTCGTGTTTCGATAGCGCCATGAGCCTCCCCGTCGATCCCCCTCCTTCTCCCTACTGCTTAGCCGTCATCCCCGCCGTTGTCGAGCTCTGGCCATCGCAAAGGTCACCGTGGTCGTCGTTCCCGGCCACCCCGAAGCCTCCCGCGTGCTTTCGTGGATGGGCACCCCTCTGGTGCCCTCAGCGCCGCCTGTCGCCCCCTAAAGCGCCGGCCCAAGAACTCCAGCCTGGCTGACGTGACCCCAATTAGGGGTTAACTGACCCACTAATTGGACTCGGAAACACTGAGAGTGGGACCCAAAAGTTTAATTAGACAAAAATGATTAGCTAGAAAAAAAATAACCCTTCTTTATTCAATGGGTCACTGACCAGTGGGCTCCACTGGTCAGATTTGACCCTAGACAGCCAGTTGACCTGATGACATCACTATGATGTCATGCTGACTCAACAAATGTTTCTGAATTTAAAATATATCAATAAATCATTTAATATTTTCAGAAAATGTTTAAAATTTCTAAAAATCATAGAAAATAATCTACAAGTCAGATGAAAATAATTTATATATGAAAAATGATCAGAAAAATCCAATGAATCTGTTTATGCCATGACCATGCATGTTTGAGAAAGTTAACATCACCGAGTAGGACATTTCATGATTAGGATGAATTAATAAATAATGTTGGAGTTGGAATTTAGTATAAGTTTGAATTCCACTTCACATAATGACGGGGGGATCACCCCGGGGTAGCCTCAAGCGCCCCTTTTCCCCCGCCTCCTAAACACGACCAAAGGGTGGGCCGCCTTCCTCTGTAGGCCGGCTACGCCCTGTTAGAGGAGGTCCGCCGGCTGCTCCCAGCCGGCTAGGCATTGGATACCGTATGTGGGGTGTGCGTGGCAACAGTGGCCCCCATCCCGTCGAGGGTCGGCGCCGATATGCCTACAACGAAGGCGTCAAGGTCTCTGACCCTGGTGGATGGTGACCGGGCTTCCTATAGTGCCTTCAACCACTACATCACCTGCCCCGGCGTGGCTACAGGGTGGCCGGCCGTACCGCTGACCCCGATCGGCCGCCGCAAGACGCCGCCGCAATGGGTGGCCCGTTCCGTGATGTGACCGGCATCGGGACCCGCCTCGCGGGTCCCACCGGTGCCTGAAGGGACCCTTCAGCCGGCGGGACCTTCCGGCGAAAAGACCCCACGGCCTGGCCCCCGCAACCGGCTAGAGAGGCTGCCGGCTGGGGGCCCTTTGACCTTCTATTTGTATTGTATTCCGAGGGGTTGGCCTAGAAAATCCCCTGGGCCACCCCCATGTAGGGGATGATCGATCAGCTGCTCTTTGAGAGTCCCCTCCACATCCACTCCACGCACGCGCACGTAGAGAGGTGGAAGAGCAGGCTAGATCCTTCTTCCTCCGTGATCCATACAGGTCAAGGAGCACCATTGTAACCCGACCATTGTCTCAACTAGACCGAGCAGGACTAGGGGTATTACCTCCCAAGGACGGCCTAGAACCTGGGTATATCGTGTGTTAGCCACCGCTTGTGCCTAATCCCGCTACCGGATCCCACCGGCATCCTTCTACCCCTCTTGATAAGCCTACCTATGGCATCTGCCGTGACGAAACCATGACAGTTGGTGCCCACCGTGGGGCCGTCCACGGCGCTGGCCGGAGTCACGCTCCGGGTGGGACCCTTCACCGCCTCCCCCGACCACCTCGCGTCCAGGTAGAACCGCATGCTCGTGGGGCTTGCTCCGTCGAGCCTTGTGGGAAGCGCGGCCGACATCTCTCATGAGTGCCTCGGCCGCGACCTAGCACCTGACGTTGCCGCGCTCGCCGGGCGGTTCGGCAAGCTGGGCCTCGCCGAAGAACCGGAGGCCGACGAGTACCCTCGCGAGGTGTTCGACCGCACTGACCCGCCATCGTCCATGGGCGTCCATGAGAGCGGCACATTAAGGACCTCATCGACACCACCAACGTACAACAGGTCGTCCTCACTCCAAGAGGGGTCGTCTCCGAGTTTCCCCATCCCGAGGGCGACGACACTGGGGCCGCTGGCTGCCGGCCGGATCAGCACTCCAGCACCCCTCGTCCCTCCGACCGGAACGCTCGGGGGAGCAACCCTCAACGCGCCCCATCACGCAGAAACGAGCAGCCGGTTGTGAACAGCCAACGCAACAACAATCCGGTTGGCAGCCACCGTCGCGATGAGGCGCCGGCTGGCGGCAGCCGGTGCACCCGCGGGCATACTCCGCCCCCGCGGTAGGAACCCGCACGGTCCATCCCGCTGGCTGTCTGCCCCGAGCTCGCCGCCCAACTCGGGCCTTGCGTCCCCCACAGCGACAACGATGCGCGGCTCCGCCTTAACCGGCTGGCATAGTCGGCTCTCCTCGAGCAGGAGGGCTCGATTGGTCCGGCCTGCTTCGGTCCACGAATCCGCAACGAGCCTTTTCCAGCCGGCTTTACGCTCCCCTGCGACACCACAAAGTATACTGGGGCCGCCAAGCCGGAGGACTGGCTGATCGACTACACCACTGCCATAGGGATCGCCAGGGGGAACAAGTGCGTAGCCGTCCGCTATGCCCCCCTCATGCTGATCGGCTCGGCCCGCACCTGCCTTTCGTCCGCAACTTCACCGGCACCTACAAACGGCCTGGCCGGCCCCGCGAGCTGGCTATGTGCGTCCAAGGGCAGGATGAGCCCCTCCGCGATTACCTCACGTGCTGGACCGAGCTCCGCAACTCCTGCGAAGGAGTACACGAGGTACAGGCCATCCAGTACTTCATCGAGGGCGGCTACGATGGCACCCCCCTCAAGCACAAGCTCCTGTACTCCGAGCCAACCTCCCTGGCGGACCTGATGTCCAATCCGGACAAATACGCCATGGCTGACTCCTCGATGAGGATGAAGGCTAACGCACCGGCCAAGCCGGCTACGCCCCCGCCGCGCCACGGGCGGTGGTCAACAACCGGCAGCCGCAGAACGGCAAGCGCAAGAACAACCAGCCTGATTCCCGCTACGGGAGCCGGCAGGTCGCCTCCATCGAGGGGGAGCAGCCGGCTGGCCAGGCCTCCGGTCAGCGCCAGCGCACCGGCAAGGAGGCCTAGCAGCCCAAGCTGACTTTTGAGCAAATGCTTGACCTCCCCTGCAAAAACCACCCCGGCGCCAAGCCGGCCACGCACATGCTCTGGTAGTGCAGCTGCTCGCAGCGATTGGCCCGGGGGGATGGCCTCCTGGCTCCCCCTGCACGGCCAGCCCCCGCACCAGCACCGACCCCGGCTCGAACCCTGGCCCCCTGTCCGGCTCAGGCGGACCCGGCTCCGGCTCGAGGCGACTGCCGGCTACACGACCGGTTCCCCGAACACGACGACTGCTACGTCGTCTTCACCAGTGAAGAGACAGACAAGCATGCCCAGCACCGGCTCCACCGCGAGGTGAACCCCACTACGCCCGCGACTCTCCAGTTCATGCATTGGTCTGAGAAGCCGATCACCTGGAGCCGGGCCGACCACCCGGCCGTAATGCCGAACCCCGGTAGCTACGCCCTCGTCCTCGATCCCACCATCGCCTCCAAGAAGCGCTCGTGCCACTTCTCGCGGGTTTTGATCGATGGAGGCAGCAGCATCAACATCCTCTACCTCGACACCCTGCTCAAGCTAGGGCTCAAGGTGGAGGACCTGAAAACAAGTCAGACCGTTTTCCACAGCATCGTGCCAGGAAAGTCCTGTACCCCCGTCGGCAAGATCAAGCTCGACGTCCTCTTCAGCGACGCCGGTCATTTCCACCGCGAGCCTATTTTGTTCGAGGTAGTGGACCTCGACAGTCCCTACCATGCATTGCTCGGCAGACCCGCTCTCGTCAAGTTCATGGCAATCCCCCACTACGCCTACCTCAAGCTCAAGATGTCGGGACCCAAGGGCATCATCAGCATCGCCGGCAAGTGCCAGATGTCAATGGCATGCGCGCGAGATGGCAGCCGGCTAGCCGAGGCCCTGGAGAAAGCCGAAGAGAAGCGGCAGCTCGACTGGCTAGTGGCCCTCGCCTCCGCCCAGCCGGCCGTACCAACACCTCCGTCCCAGTCGGTCGGCGAAGGCTCGTTCCAGCCGTCCAAGGACACCAAGCAGGTGCCACTCGATCCGGCCAACCCCATCCAGTGCGTGACCATCGGCTCCCGCATCAACAGCAAATAGGAAAGCGATCTCGTCGACTTCCTCCATGAGAATCGGGACATCTTTGCATGGTCCCCCAAGGACATGCCGAGTGTTCCAAGGAAGGTCCCCGAGCACAAGCTACACGTTCGGCCGGATGCGAAGCCGATCAAGAAACCCCTGCACCATTTCTCCAAGGAGAAGCGGCGTACTATAGCAGAACAAATCGCCCAACTGCTCGCAGCCGGCTTCATCATGGAGGTGTTTCACCCAGACTGGCTGGCCAACCCAGTCCTGGTGTTGAAGAAAAACAAGACCTGGCGCATGTGTATCGACTACACGAGCCTGAACAAGGCATGCCCCAAGGACCCGTTCGCCCTGCCGCGGATCGACCAAGTCATCGATTCCATAGCCGGCTACGATCTGCTATCTTTCCGGGACTCCTACTCCGGCTACCACCAGCCAAAGCTGGACCCGGCCGACCGGCTCAAGACCTCCTTCATCACCACTTACAAGGCCTACTGCTACAACACCATGTCCTTTGGCCTGAAGAACACAGGCGCTACTTTCCAGCGCTGCATGCAGAAGTACCTCCTGCCTCAGATAGGCAGGAACGTCCACGTCTACGTGGACGACATCGTCCTCAAATCCAAGAAGCACTTCAGCCTCCTCGATGACCTCTGGGAGACGTTCGCCAACTTGCGCGAATACAACATCAAGCTCAACCCAGAGAAGTGTGTCTTCGGCGTCCCAGCCGGCCAGCTCCTAGGTTTCTTCATGTCCGCCCGCAGCATCGAAGCTAATCTCGAGAAGATCCGGGCGATTGAGCGCATGCCCAAGCCGGTCCGGCTCCGTGACATCCAGAAATTCACCAGCTGCCTTGCTTCCCTCAGCCGGTTCATCAGCCGGCTAGGCGAGATGGCCTTGCCCCTCTACGGGCTCCTACGCAAATCGGCCCTAGTCGAGCCGGGTCGAGACCTCTCGAAGAGGCTAGCGCTGTTCGACTGCCCGACGAGGCGGACGTGGTGTTTCGCGACCTCAAGCGAGCTCTCACCAGCGCGCCCATCCTGGCCGCGCCGGCTGACAAGGAGCCTCTCCTCGCCTACATTGCGGCGACCATGCGCATCGTCATTGACGGGGATATACCCCATGGTATGACCCGACCTGGCGGCTCATAACAGACCCGGCCGAAGACATGACATTCTTATTTAAGACCCGGTAGGCGAGTCATAGGATGACCAAGCCCAAGACCCGGCAGGTGAGCCGGCGCCAGGCGGATCACAAGAGAAGGCCCAGAGGAGAAGACCCAGAAGTGAGAAGGATTCCATTAAAGGAAATAAGACCGGGGTAGGATTCGGGAGAGACTAATCCTAATCCTACTCCTAGTAGGACTCTATTTGTAAACCTAAACTCTCAACTTATATAAGGAGGGGTAGAGCACCCCTAGAGGGACAAGTTCACAAGAGACAAGTCTACAAGTTTTAGACAACAAAAGAGATTAGAGGCTCTCGTGATTAGAGGTAGCAATTAGCACCCTTGTAACCAAGAGATCTTCATCATCATCAATACCAGACAAGCAGGACGTAGGCTTTGACCTCCATCGGAGGGGCCAAACCTGGGTAAAACTCCGTGTCTTCTCGATTCCGATCAACCCCTTCAAGCCTCCACATAGTTGCGTCTCGCCCCAAACCTAAGTCCGTTCACCCGGACATCTGCCGTGACAAATCCACGACAGTTAGCGCCCACCGTGGGGCAGAGCACGGTGAAGTTGTGTTCTTGGAGGGAAATCTTAAGAGATCGAGGCTCGCGATTGGTTGTATGAAGAAAAGATGGAATAGAACAATTGCGTATGATAACCCGGCGTGCGTGGAGCAATCCTGGACAGATCTGGCAAGTTCGTTGCTTCGTGATCAAGTTTTGTTACTAATTCTTGAGTTGTCAGATACGAGATGAGACCAAGAGAAAAGTTTTGAGGTGCGTCGACTCTGCTTCCAATTCCTGCGAGACCAACAGAAATTCGATCTACGACATCACCGACCAATCAGATCGACCCATATTTTGTTCTTTCTCTCAGCGATACTTTCAAGTAAGCTGATGAGTCAAATCCGATCAAAACATACGCAGCGCACGTATAGCAAGCAGAGCACAAGTTCTGCTCGAGTTCCTGTTCATTCCCTGGTCAAATCGGTGTGTGGATCTAGGCAAGGAATCAATCTCTGCACGTGAAGGCAGTAAAGTCATCAGGAGATTAGAAAATTGCTGCTCCTGTTACTCACAAAACAATGGCAATCCGCCATGTAATGAGAGCATAGTGCTATAATTTGCAACCCACGTGAAGCCTAAAAAAATGCTATTTTAGCACGGTTCTTTATAGGTTATAGATCAATTAGTGCTGACACTCTTCATTATACAACGTATTTTTTGGTACATCCTAACACTAGGAAAAAAGGTAACCCAATCTCAGTACAAGAGTCAATCAAAATCCGTCCAGCTATGGGAGTCCGAGTCGGCCTCGCCTCGGCTTTCTCTCCCTCCACTTCGACCAGCTAAGTTACCGATCTGCTCCTCCACTTCAGCCGCCTCGACCAGTAGAGTCGCCGGCTTGCTGCTCCGCCTCATATCACCGCGTCAACACGCTGGTTTGCCTGGCCGGCTCGCCGCTCCACAACGGCTGTGTCCCGTCGCGGTGATTACTACAAATTTCAAAGTGCATCTAGATGGTCGTTTGATTACATCTACTATTATTCAACGCCGGTGTCTGCATTCATCTGTTAAAAATATTAGGTGACATCTATCCTATCTATTGTTTAGTATATTTTTATCCGAAAACAATTACTCTGGCGTGTGATGTTTTTTTACGTAGGACAATTAAGTGGCTTTACACGGTGGAGATGGAGCGCGTGCCCGCATCGGCTTACAATGCCGTGATCGTCTCTCGCAAACGCCGCGACCGTCTCTCATGTCTGTGCCAAGTCGCCTGTACAGTATCGCCTATACGAGCCACGCAATGGGCATTCGCGAGCCGCCGCCCTGCGGTCCGGTCTACATCAACTCACCGATACCGCGGGCGCTCGCCCGCTAGTATCAACCGCCCAATAGACACGACAAGCTGCCGCATTCGCGATATGGTCGTCACCAACAACGCCATGGCCGACTCGTCGTGCTCGCCGGCTTTCAACGCCACCGGCGACTCGCATGTCTGTACCGGCTTAGAACATCGTGGCCGTCCCTCGCCACCGCGCCGGCACACAATGTCGTGGCCGTCTCTCGCCACCGCGTCGGCTTACAGCGCCGTGGCCGTCTCTCACCATCCGCGCAGGCTTACAGCACCGTGGCCGTCTCTCGCCACCATGCCGGCTTACAACGCCGTGGCCGTCTCTCGCCGTCGTGCCGACTCACAACGCCGTGACATCCAGAAATTCACCGGCTGCCTTGCTTTCCTCAGCCGGTTCATCAGCCGGCTGGGCGAGATGGCCTTGCCCCTCTACGGGCTCCTACGCAAATCAGCCCTAGTCGAGCCGGGTCGAGACCTCTCGAAGAGGCCGGCGCTGTTCGACTGCCCGACGAGGCGGACGTGGTGTTTCGCGACCTCAAGCGAGCTCTCACCAGCGCGCCCATCCTGGCCGCGCCGGCTGACAAGGAGCCTCTCCTCGCCTACATTGCGGCGACCATGCGCGTCGTTAGTGACGGGGATATACCCCATGGTATGACCCGACCTGGCGGCTCATAACAGACCCGGCCGAAGACATGACATTCTTATTTAAGACCCAGTAGGCGAGTCATAGGATGACCAAGCCCAAGACCCGACAGGTGAGCCGGCGCCAGGCGGCTCACAAGAGAAGGCCCACAGGAGAAGACCCACAAGTGAGAAGGATTCCATTAAAGGAAATAAGACCGGGGTAGGATTCGGGAGAGACTAATCCTAATCCTACTCCTAGTAGGACTCTATTTGTAAACCTACACTCTCAACTTATATAAGGAGGGGTAGAGCACCCCTAGAGGGACAAGTACACAAGAGACAAGTCTACAAGTTTTAGACAACAAAAGAGATTAGAGGCTCTCGTGATTAGAGGTAGCAATTAGCACCCTTCTAACTGAGAGATCTTCATCATCATCAATACCAGACAAGCAGGACGTAGGCTTTGACCTCCATCGGAGGGGCCAAACCTGGGTAAAACTCCGTGTCTTCTCGATTCCGATCAACCCCTTCAAGCCACCACATAGTTGCGTCTCGCCCCAAACCTAAGTCCGTTCACCCGGACATCTGCCGTGACAAATCCACGACAGTTAGCACCCACCGTGGGGCAGAGCACGGTGAAGTTGTGTTCTTGGAGGGAAATCTTAAGAGATCGAGGCTCGCGATTGGTTGTATGAAGAAAAGATGGAATAGAACAATTGCGTACGATAACCCGGCGTGCGTGGAGCAATCCTGGACAGATCTGGCAAATTCGTTGCTTCGTGATCAAGTTTTGTTACTAATTTTTGAGTTGTCAGATAGGAGATGAGACCAAGAGAAAAGTTTTGAGGTGCGTCGACTCTGCTTCCAATTCCTGCGAGACCAACAGAAATTCGATCTACGACATCACCGACCAATCAGATCGACCCATATTTTGTTCTTTCTCTCAGCGATACTTTCAAGTAAGCTGATGAGTCAAATCTGATCGAAACATACGCAGCGCACGTATACCAAGCAGAGCATAAGTTCTGCTCGAGTTCCTGTTCATTCCCTGGTCAAATCGGTGTGTGGATCTAGGCAAGGAATCAATCTCTGCACGTGAAGGCAGTAAAGTCATCAGGAAATTAGAAAATTGCTGCTCCTGTTACTCACAAAACAATGGCAATCTGCCATGTAATGAGAGCATAGTGCTATAATTTGCAACCCACGTGAAGCCTAAAAAAAAGTGCTATTTTAGCACGGTTCCTTATAGGTTATGGATCAATTAGTGCTGACACTCTTCATTATACAACGTATTTTTTGGTACATCCTAACACTAGGAAAAAAGGCAACCCAATCTCAGTACAAGAGTCAATCAAAATACGTCCAGCTATGGGAGTCCGAGTCGGCCTTGCTTCGGCTTTCTCTCCCTCCACTTCGACCAGCTGAGTTACCGATCTGCTCCTCCACTTCAGCCGCCTCGACCAGTAGAGTCGCCGGCTTGCTGCTCTGCCTCATATCACCGCGTCAACACGCTGGTTCGCCTGGCCCGCTCGCCGCTCCACAACGGCTGTGTCCCGTCGCGGTGATTACTACAAATTTCAAAGTGCATCTAGATGGTCGTTTGATTACATCTACTATTATTCAACGCCGGTGTCTCCATTCATCTGTTAAAAATATTAGGTGACATCTATCCTATCTATTGTTTAGTATATTTTTATCCGAAAACAATTACTCTGGCGTCTGATGTTTTTTTACGTAGGACAATTAAGTGGCTTTACACGGTGGAGATGGAGCGCGTGCCCGCATCGGCTTACAATGCCGTGATCGTCTATCGCAAACGCCGCGACCGTCTCTCATGTCTGTGCCAAGTCGCCAGTACAGTATCGCCTATACGAGCCACGCAATGGGCATTCGAGAGCCGCCGCCCTGCGGTCCGGTCTACATCAACTCACCGGTACCGCGGGCGCTCGCCCGCTAGTATCAACCGCCCAATAGACATGGCAAGCCGCCGCATTCGCGATATGGTCGTCACCAACAACGCCATGGCCGACTCGTCGTGCTCGCCGGCTTTCAACGCCACCGGTGACTCGCATGTCTGTACCGGCTTAGAACGTCGTGGCCGTCCCTCGCCACCGCGCCGGCTCACAATGTCGTGGCCGTCTCTCGCCACCGCGTCGGCTTACAGCACCGTGGCCGTCTCTCGCCACCACGCCGGCTTACAACGCCGTGGCCGTCTCTCGCCGTCGTGCCGACTCACAACGCCGTGGCCGATTCTCGCCTCCCGCGCCAACTTACAACGCCGTGGCGTCTTTTACAACATCACCAGTTTACAATGCCGTGACAATTTTCTACGTCTACATCAACATATCGATGCAGTGCTCGCCTGTACGAGCCGCCCAACGGATGCGTGCAAGACATCACCCACAATTTGATCTACATCAATATATCGGTGCAGTCTTATCGATATGAGCCGCCGGACGGACAGGCACACGAGTCGACAACGCTAAAATTTGGTTCACTTCGACAAACAACCAAAACGAACCATCGACCGGATCATTGAAACAATTCATATGAGATCGTCTATAACCCGCCACAGCCAACCTCAACTTTCAGATGAAGATTCTCAAGCCGCCTCTTCTAGTCAACTTAGGACTCAGGGGCTACAGACGTGGCGAGACACATTTGGTCGTTTTTAACGAGAACCCCGAGTCTTTGCAAGAGAAAAACCCAATCCTAGGGGCTACTACATTATTGGCAAATGATTAAAAGTTTCCCAAGAGGACGAACCGCCGTGATGCACCATTCACACATGGGTGCCCGGATCATTGGATCATCATAAAGACACTTGAAGCTTCTATCGTTTCTTCATACAAGATGGCGGCTTACAAGATTGATGCTGCTCCACTATGTGACCTGCCTGGCTTACCGGTTAATCTCGCCTAGAGACCCTGAGCCGGCTCAAAGAAATTTACGGCCAATCTCGCTTAGAGACCCTGAACCGGCTAAGATTGAGGTGACCTGCTGAACTCTTACCAGTCAATCTTGCCTAGAGACCGTGAGCCGGTTCAAGAAATTGACGGCCAATCTCGCCTAGAGACCCTGAGTCGGTTCAAGAAATTGACGGCCAATCTCGCTTAGAGACCCTGAGCCGGTTCAAGAAATTGATGGCCAATCTCGCCTAGAGACCCTGAACTGGTATGAATTCAAGCATCGAATCATAGTTTGGTTACATTAAGCGCTGTTGTTGATGGAGGCTTCTTACCTTTGGTATAGCTTATAGTACCCTAAGACAACAACGTGTACACCAAATTCCAGTTGCTTATCAACTGCGGGCATTGAAGGGGGCTTCTTACCGACGGGTATCGCTTATCTCACCCTAATGGCTGGCTTTATGCCACTTCCGGTTACTTATTAACCGCGGTTGTTGAAGGGGGCTTCTTACCGACGAGTTCGCTTATCTCACCCTAACAACCGGCGTTTACGCCAAAACTCAGTTGCTTATCAACTGTAGCTGTTGAAAGAGGCTTCTTGCCTTCGGGTATATCTTACATATCCTTTCAAACAGCCGGCTTTATGCCGTCTCAGGCTAATCATTAGCCGCGGCTGTCGATGGAGGCTTCTTGCCTCAAGGTATAGCTTACATCGCCCATTGATAACCAGTGTTCGCATAGAAAGGTGTAAAATTTGCTGTTAAAAGGAGGCTTCTTACCTTCGGGTATAGCTTACATTACCCTTCATACAGCCGGGTTTCTGCCATTCCGGTTGACATGTTAGCCGTGGATTATTCAAGGGAGCTTCCCACCTCCAGATAACACGCCGGCTTATCAAGCCGGATCAGAGCAATATTATGAGAAAGGAGCAATGTTATGAAAGGTATGAACATCTCCGGGTTGAGCTTCTTCAAGCCGCCCTCACAACAATGCAGAATATATTCTGTCCTTTTTGCAGGTATTATCTCTTAAGATGAGCCGCCATTAAGTGTTTGGCAAGAGCAAATGGATCTTTTAATAACCAACATGGCTGGATCTTCATGGTTATCATAACCAGTTGGGGTTTTTCAAACCAGCTCGGAGAAATTACTATTTGTCAGATATAATACCGTGTCATCTAATTGGCCGGTTCTCGGATTTCTTTAATTGTGCTCTGTAGTAATCTACAACACTCATGGATTTCTCAAACTTATATTTGCCAGGTTGCACCGCAACCACGAGAAGGAATTTCATATCAAAGACAAAGGAATTATTCCAAGATATTCATTCCGGGTTATATTACAACCACGGTC
Source organism: Hordeum marinum (assembly GCA_022496015.1). Classification (NCBI taxonomy): domain Eukaryota; kingdom Viridiplantae; phylum Streptophyta; class Magnoliopsida; order Poales; family Poaceae; genus Hordeum; species Hordeum marinum. Next base: position 142,389,436 of record CM039675.1, on the reverse strand, counting down.
AAAGATTCATTCAACAAATTGTGGTGAGTCATATAATTCTCACATACTCCCGAGTCGCCGCAGGCAGACGACCCGGCACTTGGGGGCTACACTATTCAAGTCCAATTTTATATCTAATATGCAAGTCCCATGTCATTGCAAGCATGCACCACGGCACTTGGGGGCTAATGCAAGCCGGCTTTCAAATTATTACATCGTCAGCAAGACCATAGTATCTCAAGAAAATGAGCCGGCCTTCCTATATTTTTATAAGTCCTAGCCCAGTAAATTCTTACTGACCCGGCACATGGGCACTACACCACTCAGATCAAACGTTCTGAAAAGTACCAAGTCGCCGCAGGCGTGCAACCCGGCACTTGGGGGCTACAGTATTCAGCTTTTCCAACAGATTAAGAGAGTCAAATTGAAGACCCAGCACATCACATTCTGATGAGACGGCCCTTGGGGGCTACACCCGCCGAAGCATTATAAGATATAAGGCAATTATAAGTCCCAGGTTGGTGCAGGCAGGACAACCCGGCACTTGGGGGCTACACAGTCCAAAATGTTATTAGCAAACCACCAACTTATCATGGATAATCTCGGAGCTTGGGGGCTCCAGGTAATATGGACATATCAAAAACTTTGAAGAGAATTTTCAAGATATTAAATATGGAGTTCAGTTGTTAGACCCGGCGTCACCAACACTTATGACCCGATGTTAGCAAAATATCATAGCCCGCCAGAGTTTATATAAGCCGCCCTGCTTCACAACAATGGAAGTCTGGTTTTACATCAGATGGATTTTCATCCCAATATTTATCAAGTCAGCAGGATTCTAGTTATTTAACCCGGAGTCACCAATGATAATGACCCAGAATCATAAATGATTATGACCCGGCGGAGATGACCTGCCAAAAGTACTGGAAGCCGACTCAATGGCATATGGGTGTTCTATCCTCAATATTTTTCAAAATACATTGAAAAGCAAGATGATTATCAAGACAACTCATTCATATGGAGAAAAGACACGAATTTCTGAAAAGACATTTTATAAGCCGGCCACTTAACATATTTGTTACTCTTATTTCAAGAGCTTACCAGGAATAAATTCAAGCTAACCTGGGGGCTAATGACGGGGATATATCTCATGGTATGAGCCGGCCTGGCAGCTCACAAGAGACCCGGCCGAAGACATGACATTCTTATTTAAGACCCGACAGGCGAGTCATAGGATGACCAAGCCCAAGACCCGGCGGGTGAGCCGGCGCCAGGCGGCTCACAAGAGAAGGCCCATAGGAGAAGGCCCACAAGAGAGAAGGATTCCATTAAAGGAAATAAGACCCGGAGTAGGATTCGTGAGAGACCAATCCTAATCCAACTCCTAGTAGGACTCTATTTGTAAACCTACCCTCTCCACTTATATAAGGAGGGGTAGAGCACCCCTAGAGGGATAATTTCACAAGAAACAAGTCTACAAGTTTTAGACAACACAAGAGAATACAGGCTCTCGTGATTAGAGATAGCAATTAGCACGCTTGTAACCGAGAGATCTTCATCATCATCAATACCAGACAAGCAGAACATAGGGTTTTCCCTCCATCGGAGGGGCCGAACCTGGGTAAAACTCCATGTATTCTCGATTCCGATCAACCCCTTCAAGCCACCACATAGTTGCGTCTCGCCCGGAACCTAAGTCCGTTCACCCGGACATCTGCCGTGACAAATCCACGACAGTCAGCGTCGTCCTGGTGGTGGAGCGGCCGCAGGAAGGCAAGGCACTGCTGGTGCAGTGCCCCGTCTACTACCTCAGCGAGGTCCTCTCCGCCTCCAAGCAAAACTACCCCCACTACCAGAAGATGTGATACGGCGTGTACTTCGCCGCCCAGAAGCTGAAGCAGTACTTCCAGAAGCATGTCATCACCATCGTGAGCACAGCGCCGTTGGGCGAAATCATGGCCGGCTAGGACGCCACCGGCCGGATCGCCAAATGGGCCATTGCCCTGGACGACTACGAAATAAGGTACGAGCCATACACCTCCATCAAGTCCCAAGCGATGGCGGACTTCCTCGTCGATTGGGCCGAAACCAATCGACGGCTCGAAGATGCGAGCCGGCCTGGCAGACGGCATCGTCGTATCATCCCCCAGAGGAGACCAGCTCCGCTACGCCCTCCAGATCCACTTCGCCGCCTCCAACAACGTGGCCGAATACGAGGCCCTCGTCCATGGCCTTTGGCTCGCCAAGGAGATCGGCATCCAGCGCATCATTTGGTTCGGCGACTCTGACCTCATGGTGCAATAGGTCTCTGGCGAATGGGATGCCAAGGACGCCAACATGGCCAGCTATCGCTTCCTCGTCCAGCAGCTCACCGGCTCCTTCGAGGGCTACGAGTTTCACCACATCCCCCGTGCGGACAACGAGGCGACCGACGCGCTGGCTAAAATCGGCTCTGCCCGGTAGGCCATCCCAGCCGGCGTCTCCCTCGAGCGGCTGATGAAGCCTTCGATCAAGCCTTCTCCCGAATTGGAGTCCATCTTCGTGCCGGCAAATGCGGCCGGCATCCCGGCGGAACCGGCCGCCAAACCGGCCCCGCCGGCTGCGGCAGCTCTGACAGCTCCACCACCACCAGCCGTCGGTCAGACGCCGTCCGCCACAGCCATCGAGCCGGCCACGCCTACACGCGCCGGCAGCAGCCTCGTCACCGTCACAACGACGGTCGACGCTCCCACCGCCGTCTTGCTCCCGGGGATTGGCAAGCCGGTCCCGAGGGCTGGGCCGGCCCCCGTCTCGGCTCCCTGATGGGACCAGCCCATCTTGGCGTTCCTCCAACGCGGCGAGCTCCCCTCCGATGAGGCCACCGCAAGGCAAATTCAGCACCGAGCCCCGGCCTACAGCATCATCAACCAGGAGTTGGTTCACCGCAGCACCACCGACGTCTTCCAACGCTACGTCGAGCTGGAGAAAGGGCAAGAAATCCTCCTCGACGTCCACCAGGGCGAGTGCGGGCATCATGCCGCCTCTAGGTCCCTGGTGGCCAAAGCATTCCATCACGGTTTTTACTCGCCGACTGCTCTGGAGGCAGCCAAGGAGCTTGTTGACAAGTGCGAGGGCTGCCAGCACTTCAGCACGCATAGCCATCTTCCGGCTAGCGCCCTCCAGACCATCCCCCTTTCGTGGCCCTTCGCCCTATGGGGGCTGGATATGGTGGGACCCTTCAAAACCGCACGAGGCGGCATGACACACTTGCTAGTAGCCGTCGACAAATTCACCAAGTGGATCAAGGCCTGGCCAATCAAGAAACTAGATGGCCCCACGGCCGTCCGGTTCATCAAAGACATCACGGTATGCTACGGCGTCCCCCACAGCATCATCACCGACAACGGAACGAACTTCGCCAAGGGCGCGTTAGCATGTTTCTACTCGAGGCGGGGCATCCGGCTCGACCTGGCATCTGTCGCCCTCCCGCAGTCAAACGGCCAGGTTGAGAGGGCGAACGACCTGCTCCTGTCCGGCATCAAGCCCCGGCTCGTAACACCACTGGTCCGGTCGGCTGGCTGTTGTGTCGAAGAGCTGCCGGCTGTCGTTTGGAGCCTCCGGACCACGCCCAACCGTTCGACCGGCTACACTTCGTTCTTTCTCTTCTACGGATCCGAGGCGAACATCCCAACCGACATCGAATTTGATTCGCCTCGGGTCACCCTATACACCAAAAAGGACGCAAAGGAGGCAAGGGAAGACGGCGCCGACCTCCTCGAGGAGGCTCGCGAGCTGGCCTTGAGCCGGACAGCCATCTACCAACAGAAGCTCTGGCATTATCACAGCAAGTGGATCCAGCCGCTCTCCTTTCGCGAAGGAGACTTGGTGCTCAAGCGGATCCAGCGAACCACCGGCCAGCACAAGCTCTCCTCCGCATGGGAGAGACCGTTCATCGTCAGCCGGGCACTGCGCAACAACGCGTACTATCTAATAGACGCTCAGAAGCCGCAGAAATGCAAGAGAGACGCCTCCGGCGAGGAGACGGAGCGCCCGTGGAACGCGGCGCTCCTCCGCCCTTTTTATTGCTGAAAACTACTGTATGTATCCACCCTCTTTTGGGCCTATAAATGCGACGGCGGCCCACAAGCCGATGCTGGGGGCATGCCATTTTAGATTCCTACAAAGTTTTGTTGTCTAAAGGCATGCCAACCGGGTCCAGCTCCTAGGCCCGGGGGCTCGCCCGGCTGCCCACCGAGGTGGACAAATAATGTGAGCAAGCAGCCCTTCGCCTCCCCTTCCCTAACCAGCTACAGACCGGCCACCAGCTATCTGGCTGAAGGACCACAGTGTACGAAGGAACTTCTCACACGAAGGTCAGCCGACGCGCGCGGCAGCCGGACCGGCCCAGCCGAGCTATGTTAATCTTAGTAACCAGCCTCTGCCGGCTCAACCTAGCCCTAGCCGGTTGACTCTAGGAGCCCGCAATTTTTCCTCAGGATGAGTCCTCGTCCCTGTCCCAGACCGGTTCCCGGCAGGCCAGTAGGCGGGGTGGAAGCCAGAGGGAATCCTGGCGTGCAAACACAAGTCGAAAGGCAAAGGGTGAAAGAAGAGCTGGCACGCACATTCTTTCTAGGACAAACAGCACAAGTTCATTACATATAAAAGGCCCATGGCCATGAGTTCATTACATATACAACGCCAGTGGGTGGAATTCTAGTCTAAAAAGAGAATGCAGGAAAGAAAAGTCCTAAGCTATGTCACCATCGGGCCGGCCTTCCTCCAAGTCCTAACGCCGCTGGAGCCGGCGGTGCTCGTGCCTTGGGAGCCGGCGGCGCGGGTGCCTTCAAAGCCGGCACCTCCGGGGCAGACGAGGTAGAAGCCCCCGCAGTCGGAGTCAGCCCGGACTCAGCATATTCGTCGATGTCGGAGCCTTCATCGGCCGTCTCGGCGGCGCTCCTATCCGGGTCGTCTAGGGCGAGCCCATAATGGTCCTCCGGGACCACCACGCCATCCGCCCTGCGCTCCGGGACGTACTCGTCCCACGCGGCGAAGGACGTGAGATCGCTCGCTCTCACCAGTATCTCGTCAGGCACGCCGTGAGCAAGCCCAAGTCCAGCTCGGGGTACCACAATTTGGCAATACGGAGCGCCATGCCCATGCCAGCTGGTGCAGCGAAGGCCCACCAGGCGTTCACCCGCGCCGTCCCGAACTCCAACCACCTCGACAGCCGGTTCATGGAGATCGGCTCCATCGCGCCAGGCCATAGCGTGTGGACCAGCGTCATGCTGGCCGCTTGGAGCCGCTTCAGGGCACTGACCACCTCCGACAGGCGCGCCTCGGCGGCGATCCCCACCTCCTCCACGGTCCAGGGGCCAGCAGCCCAACGGCCTCTCCTTGCGCCCGCTGGGCTTCACGGTCGGCTTTGACGGCCGCCTCCGCGACCTCCCGTGTGCCAGGGAAGAGACCTAAGAAGAGGGTGGGGGATGAGCGGGGAGGCAAACCAGAAAACCAAGAAGGAAGAGCAAGGCGGTGGAAACTTACTATGCAACATGTGGTCCACCTCGTGCCCCTGCTCCTGCAACCGCACCTCCCTGGCAGACCACTCCTGGCACCGGCGCTCGTGCTCGTCCCGGGCAGACTGCGCGTCCTCGGCCGCCTTGGCCAAGGCGGCGTCCTTGGCTTCCAGCTCCTCGCGGAGCGCCTTCTCAAACCCCTCCGCCTCCTGCCGGAGGGCCGCCTCTTGGTCCGCCAGCGCTCGATGATGGGCTGCCACGCGGCCCTCCCGCTCCACCTTTGCTCGATCGCCTCCCCATGGAGCCGGTCACCCTCCGTCGTCACGAGTTCCCGCTCCTAGTAAAGACGTACCACCTGGCGCCGGAGGCAGACCGTCTCGGCATGGGTCAGAAAGGATTCAGCCCGCCTCCGGGGAAGCCGACATGATCCCCAGGGGCTGCACCAAGTGGGTGCGCTTGCGCGCCGCCACTCGAAGATAGCAAGACGCTCACAAGGGCAACGTACCTCGCAGGTCCACCGACATGACGGCGAGCCGGTTCTCAGCTCCCCGGTACAACCCCAGCAGGGTGTTGTACGCTGCCACCGGGCGGTCGTGCGCTGCCTGCAAAACAAGAACTTTAGACTCGACCCGCCTAGGCCTCAGCCGGCTCGAGCCTCAGGAGCTACACCCAGTGGGTGCACCGACGCGTCCCCATCGGAAAAGACAGAAGAATGCAAGTAAAGGGAAGAAGGAAAGAAGACTCACCACGACCGCCCACTCCAAACTCACCAGCCGGTCGCTGGCGGCCCGAGCATCTTGCGTCGCCTGGGCGCAGGCCGCCACAAACGCTTCCACGGCGGCCGCCACTACCACCCCGAGGGCGCTCGATGACCCGCCAGAAGACGGGCTTCCAGCCGCTGCCCAGGTCTTCTGCGGTGGCCCCCGTCCGCAGGTTCTCCCTTATCGGAGACCTTGAGGCGACTGGCCCCTCCTGTCGCCGCAGCATAGGGGTCCGCCATCGACGCACTTGCGGTAGCCGTTTTCACGGCCATCATGGCTCCCCCCTCCGGCACCCCACCTTCGGCTGCTCTAGGCTGACTCTCCGTTAATGCCGACGCCTCCAGAGCCGGCGCCTCAGAAACCGGCACGACCGGCGGTGGTGCCTCTGGAGCCGGTAGCTCCGGCCTTAGCGGCATGGCGTCGTCGATCATCCGGGCGGCGTCGCGGACCGTTGCCGCCTCACCCCCCGCTACCACCGCGCTCGCCTCCGCCCTTCGCCCGGAGCCATGGTGGCTCTTCGGCCTCTTCTCCTGGCCGCGGGGGAAGGGCTCCTAAGCTCTGCCTGCGGTCTCCCTGTCGTTTCCTTGGAGGAAGGGGAACGGCTCCCACGCTCCGCCAGCGGCCTCCCCGCTGGCTCCCCCTCGCCTCTTCGCCGCCTCCTCCCAGGGGCGGAGCTCCTGGACACGCTGCTCCCGCTCGGCCACCTCGAAGTGGAGCCATGCCTGGCACTCCCTCTCTTCGACCGTCGTCGGTGGTGCCACCCTCTCCGTCCCGCCACCCGGTGTCCTTCCCAGGGGGCATGCATCCCTGGTCATGAAGGAATAAGAGATTGGGGGGGAGGCAAACCAGAAAACCAAGATGGAGGAGAGGACAGACTTACCCGGTGACGACGGGGATCGCCCTCCTCATGGGTCCCGCCTGGGCGACCTTCTGTTTCTTGCCGCCTCGTCCGCGCCTGCCGCCCGATTGCGTGGTCGCCACACGCTTGGGCACCGGCTTGGTGGCAGCCGACCCCTTCCCTTGTCGCCCGTGCCTAGGCCTCGCCGGCTGGAGCCGTCGCCAACTCGAGGTTGGCGCCTCCGTGGCGCTGTGACCTCATTCTCCGAAGCCTCGGGCTTCTCCGGGGCATCGACTACGCGCGTCGCGGGAGGGGACTCTCCCATTGACTCGGCCTCTTCGGCCCCCTCCGTCTCCGTCTCCGCGTCGCCGGCACCAGACGCTCCGGCTCGCTCAGAATCGACTGGCTCCACGTCGTCGATGTCCTCGACCTCCTAGGGATCTTACCCCGCCGTGTCGGGGGCCGGCTCCCCATAGTTCTGCAACAGAGGGAAGAGCTGCGGGCGGGCTGAGCGGCTCATGGTTAGACCAAGGGGAGGGATATGACCTCGAAAAAAAATATGGAGGGGGAACCGGCTTGTCACTTACCCGTGGTGCCGAGTAGCTATGGTTGTACGGTGTTTTCCCCCATTGCCACTCTCCCTCCGCCATCTTAGCCGTCGAAATGGCATTCACCCTCCTCGCCATGTAGGCCGGCTTCATCTCCTTTGTGGAGAGCTGGCAGGGGTCGTGGTGTCCGCCCATCTGGCAGATGAGGTGTGGCCGGTTCTGTAGCAACTGCACCCGGCGCGCCACCATCGTGGCAAGCAGGTCTATGGCCTTCAGCCCCTCTGACCCGGTCATCACGAGCAGGCGCTCGCAGAGCCGGTCCGTTGTCTCGGGCGCCGGAGACGCGGCCGCTCGCCAGTTCAGCATCGCGGTCGGCGGATGGTTGGCGAAGTCGGGGAGGTTGATGTAGTCCTCCTCCAACTTTGTGTTCTTCACGTCGAAGAACCCCTGCTGCCACGGCTTCACCGACTCATGCAGCGGGAGCTTCGGGAAGCCGGTTCCCTTGCGAATGTGGATCAGGGCACCCCCGCAGGCAGTCATCACCATCTGCTTCGTCGCCGGGTCCTTCGCCATCTGCCTTTTAAGGAAGAAGAGCCGGCACCAGAGGTCAAGCCTCGATGCGACTCCCAAGTATCCCTCGCAGAGGGTGTCGAATGTTGCCAGCTACAGGATGGTGTTGGGGGCAAGGTGGTGCGGGTGCAAGCCGAACCGTGTCAGGAACCTGCGGAAGAATGCGCTCTCCGGCAGCCCGAGCCCGCGGAGGAAGTGGTCGGTGAAGACGACCACTTTGCCGTCCCGCGGGGCCGGGGAGTTCTCTGGCCCTGCCGGGCGCGCCACCAGGTGCTCCTCTGCCAGGAGCTTGCGGCGGTGGCGGAGATGCTCGATGAAGGTCTCGTCCACATCACTGCCGTCCCAGGCGCCATTATCCGCCATGGCCGCCGAGGGGACTTATGGTCACGTCGACGGGTTCGGGTGTTCGGCGGCGGCACGGGCCCTCGTCGGCGGAGCAAGATGGCGTAGCTTGTCCTTGTGCTTCGGTCTCTCTGTCTCGCGCAGTGAGGGAGGGAGGCGACGAAGGCGATGCGGTGGCAGGAGGGGGAGCGAACGGGCTGTTCTACCTCCCCCTTCTTGACATTTATACCCCACGCGGGCGATCGTGGGGGCCGGATTCAGTGCGCACGCCCCCCACGATTCCCGCGGTGCGCGGGGTGGACATCGTGGCGTTCTGGAATGCCAACCGTCTGCCCTGCTCCGTAAAGGATCCCTGCGCACGGGCCAAGGCTGTGGCCACGGGAGGTCCCACCCTGCTGCCCGGTCTCTTCCGCAGCGTGGCACATCTCCCAAGCCAGGAGGGGAGCCCGAGGCGGCGCGCGAAGCGTCGGCCGGCTGCGGAGCCGGCCATCGCTCTTTGATTCAGTTTGAGTTTCAAGGCCGCCTGCAGCACAAGAAGGATCTTCAAGACGGCGAGGACCGCCGCAGCCCGTCGGCGGGTCCTCCCCGGCTTTGGGGACTACTGATGGGGGGATGACCCCGGGGTAGCCTCAAGAGCCCCTTTTCCCCCGCCTCCTAAACTTGAACAAAGGGCGGGCCGCCTCCCTCTACAAGCCGGCTACGCCCTGTCGGAGGTGGTCCGCCGGCTGCCCCCAGCCGGCTGGGCATTGGATACCGTCTATAGGGCGTGCGCGGAAACAGTGGCCCCATCCCGTCGAGGCTCAACGTCGGTATGGCTACAACGAAGGCGTCAGGGCCTCTTACCCTGGCGGATGGCGACCGGGCTTCCAACAGTACCGGCATGCCTTCAACCACTCCGTCACCTGCCCCGGCGTGGCTACAGGGTGGCAGGCCGTACCGCTGACCCCGGCCGGCCGCCACAAGACGATGTCGCAAGGGGTGTCCCGTGCCGTGATGTGACCGGCATCGGGACCCGCCTCGTGGGTCCCGCCCGTGCCTGACGGGACCCTTCAGCCGGCGGGACCTACCGGAGACAAGACCCAACGACCGGGCCCCCGCATCCAGCTAGAGAGGCTGTCGGCTGGGGCCCCCTTTGACCTTCTATTTGTATTGTATTTCGGGGGGTGGCCTATAAAACCCCCCGGGCCACCCCCATGTAGGGGATGATCGATCAGCTGCTCTCTGAGAGTCCCCTCCACATCCACTCCACGCACACGCACGTAGAGAGGTGGAAGAGCAGGCTAGCTCCTTCATCCCCCTCGATCCATACAGCTCAAGGAGCACCATTGTAACCCGACCATTGTAACCCGACCATTGTCTCAACTAGACCGAGCATGAATAGGGGTATTACCTCCCACGGAGGGCCTCGAACGTGGGTACATCGTGTGCCAGCCACCGCTTGTGCCTAATCCCGCTCCCAGAGCCCGCCGGCGTCCTTTAACCCCTCTCGATAAGCCTACCTATGGCATCTGCCATGACGAAACCACGACACATAATATGACTACCGATAGCACTAGGTCAATTCAGTAACTTAACATGCCATTTCATGCATCATGATTGTTGCATCGCATTGAATGTGTTCCTTCTTCCTGTTTGTCGGTGCTTATTCCCTCTCGGTAGACGATGGTTCCGACGATGTGATCGTTGACACTAATGAAGAGAAATGATATCTTCAGGACAGTCAGGAAAGCAAACCCCCTTGAGCATACTGATATGAATCCACTCTCGCGCTCCTGCTCTCTTTTACTGCATTAGGACAACAACGATTCAACTGTTACATGTTCTCGGTAGTTGAACCCATTCCTTTGCATGACCTGTATTTGCCACAGTAAATAGTTGAAACCACTTAGTATGAGTAGCAAATATTTGAGCCTTGTTGGTCTTAATCATCCATGCTTGCTTACTTACTATGCCTGTTATGCTTAGAGTCATGTCGTGTCGGGTTTGATCCATCTGGGTGATGAATCGGACTGGCAGTGTTCATGTCCTACTGTGTGAGAGCTAAGTGTGTGAACACGATTTGGTAAAGGTAGCGGTGAGAGGCCATGTAGGAGTACATGGCGGGTTGTCTCATTGGGACCGTCCTTAAGAAATGAGTACCGTGTTTGTGATCCAAGACAGTTACTACCACACATTGGGCTCCGGTAACTCGACCCCTCTTGGCTTATTAATCGCTTAGACCTCTGTCTAGGAGTTGCAACTAGTTTCTGGTGTTTGTAGGAAAAGTGATGGCGGCCATGCATAGCGCTGCCCGACGGGGTGGGCTGTGATGTGGTAGATGTGCAGTGGCACGGTGTACCAAATGGCACCTGAACGGTGGGCTTGGGAACCCTGCGCACATCGGTTGAGGCCGTAGCGGAAACTTTGGTCGGATTTCTGTGCGGGTTCGGCTTCAAATAGGCGATAAACCTGGACTAGTGTATTGTGTGATTGACGGTCATGGCCGACGCCCACGCCAGTGCTTCCAGTTGAAGGTTGCCGAGATGCATGACGTGCATATGGTGATAAGTGGCGAGAGCGTGTGTCAAGAAGTATACCCCTGCAAGGTGAAATAATCTGTTCGAATTACCGCGTCCTCAGATATGGACTACTTGGAGAACTTATGTGGTTCATAGAAAACTTGAAGTTGATACTGTAAAATACGCAAGATAAGTGTGAGTGCTATGCATGGCCTTCTCGTAGGGAGACGGGAGTGGATCCATAGTGGTGTATTGATTGGTGAATATGTGGACTGATGTGCGTTATTCCACCTCACAGAAAGCACTTGTAGTCGTAGTATAGGTTAGCCAAGAGTCAAAGCTGGCTTGCTGCAATAAACTCCACAACCCCCTTCATTGATACTAATGCATATGTAGATAGTTCTGATGTAAGTCTTGCTGAGTAACTTTGTACTCACGTTTTCTTAATTTATGTTTTCCAGGAGAGACGTCAGTCTCATTATTGGTATTTACAACGTGAAGTTCGATGTTGACCATATTACCTTAGGAATCCCAGACAGAGGTCTGGTTCGTTTGGTAGGGTCGTTGTAGCTTTTCAGGCTCCTCTAGCCACTTTTGTAGATGTCTGTACCCAGACATATTTAACCTTCCGCTTGTTTGATTGAATGCTATGAATGTTGGGTCTTGTGACCCCTGTTTGTAACATCTTATTGTATTGGCTCTTCCGAGCCTTCTAAGTAAATGTTGTAATGTTGTATGGTTATGTTGTGATGCCATAGTTGTATCTATGCATATCGGGCATGTCATGCGTACGTGTTACGTGCAACGGTATGTATGGGATCCGATACCTAGTTGTGCGCCTTTAGTAGTACTCTTTACGGGGAAATGCCTCTTTATGCTTCCATCGAGCCTATTATGCTTAATGCTTGTCACTAGGGCCCGAATGCCATAATTTCAAATTTGAACCATTTGTGTTATTATGATTATATCTATGTTCTTGATCCGATATTGCCTAGTCATATGCTCCTATTATGCGTTATGATCCTTGAACCCCATAGTGACAATATTTGGGATACTTCACGGTGATGACCGTAGTTTGAGGAGTTCATGTATTCACTAAGTGCTAATGCTTTGTTCCGGATCTCTATTAAAAGGAGGCCTTAATATCCCTTAGTTTCCATATGGACCCCGCTGCCATGGGAGGGTACGGCAAAAGATGTCAGGCAAGTTATTTCCATAAGCACGTATGACTATTTACGGAATACATGCCTACATTATATTGACGAATTGGAGCTAGTTCTATGACGCCCTAGTTTATGACTGTTATATGATGAATATCATTCAACGAATACACTGATCCAATGCCTATGAGTTTTCCACTAATTGTATTCGCTAACTGTTGTTGTTACTATTGCACTTGCTACAAAATCACTATTGATACTGTTACCGCTACTATTACTGTTACTAGTCATATCAACCTATCATATTATTGTGCTACTGATCACTTTGCTGCAGATATTTATCTCCAGGTGTGGTTGAATTGAAAACTCAATTATTAATACTCTCAAATATTCTTTGTCTCCGCTATTGTCGAATCTATAAATTTGGGTTGAATACTCTACCCTCGAAAACTGTTGCGATCCCCTATACTTGTGGGTTATCAAGACATTTTTCTGGCGCCGTTGTTGGGGAGCATAGCAATATTTGCTGAGCCACTTTGAATTTATATCATTGATCACTATGAAAAACCGGAAGGATACTAATACCAAGATTTTCTCCTCTACTATGAGCGGAGGTATGGAATTCCCATCACACTCCGCACTTGATTCACCTTTTGTTATGAGCAAGTTTGCAACACCATCGCATGCTAGTAATGGTGATATTGATGATGCTATTTCTGCTATGAGTGTTAATTATTATGATACTAGTACCATGCTTGATGATACTGTGCCACTAGGTGAATTTCTTGATGAATAAATTGCTAGAGCTAGAGATAATGAAACCATTGAAACTGATGAAACTACTGAAACACATGATTATGAAATACCTATTAGGCCTGATGCATCCATTTTCAATCATGCTTTTATATTGATATTTATTGCATTACGGGTTGTTATTACACGTTACGGTACAATACTTGTGCCTTTTCTATCTTATTTTACAAGGTTTACATGAAGAGGGAGAATGTCGGCAGCTGGAACTCTAGACTAGAAAAGGAGAAAATATGAGAGACCTATTCTGCTCAACTCCAAAAGTCCCGAAAAGTTACGGATAATTGTTTTGGAATATATAGAAAATATTGGGCGAAACAAATACAGGAGGGGGCCACCAGGAGGTCACAAGCCTGCCAGGAGCGGCCACCCCCTCGCCATGCCTAGGTGGCTTGAGACCCACCTGGAAGGTCCCCGATGCCCATCTTCTGCTATATTTAGGGTTTTGACCTGGAAAAAATTATAAGAGAGCTTTCGATATGAAGCTCCACCGTCTCGAGGCGGAACTTGGGCAGAACCAATCTAGAGCTCCGGCGGAGCTGTTCTACAGGGGAAACTTCCCTCCCAAAAGGGGAAATCAAAGCCATCGTCATCACCAACGATCCTCTCATCGAGAGGGGGTTATTCTCCATCAACATCTTGACCAACATCATCTCCTCTCCAAACCCTAGTTCATCTCTTGTATCTGATCTTTGTCTCAAACCTCAGATTGGTACCTGTGGGTTGCTAGTAGTGTTCATTACTCCTTGTAGTTGATGCTAGTTGGTTTACTTGGTGGAAGATCATATTTTCAGATCCTTTATGATAATTAATACTCCTGTTATTATGAACATGAACATGCTTTGTGAGTAGTTACGTTCATTCCTGAGGACATGGGAGAAATCTTGTTGTACGTAACAATGTGAATTTTGTATTCGTTCGATATTTTGATGAGATGTATGTTATCTCTCCAATAGTGGTGTGATGTGAACATGTACTACCTAATACTTCACCATTATTTGGGCCTAGGGGAAGGCATTGTGAAGTAATAAGTAAATGATGGGTTGCTAGAGTGACAGAAGCTAAAACCCTAGTTTACCCGTTGCTTTGTAAGGGGCTGATTTGGATCCATATGTTTGATGCTATGGTTGGATTTATCTTAATTCTTCTTTCGTAGTTGCGGATGATTGCAAGAGGGGTCAATCATAAGTGGGAAGTTTTTCCAAGTAATTGCAGCACGCAAGCACCGGTCCACCCACATATCAAATTATCAAAGTAGGGAATGCGAATACAATGAACATGATGAAAGTTACCTTGACGTAAATTCTCATGTGTCCTCGGGGGCTACCTTGCTGCACCTTTGCTGCACTTGTTACATGTTACTCATTACAAAGAATCTTATCAAAAATCTATCTATCACCGATAATTCTAGTGCTTGAAGAGAATACCTTACTGAAAACAGCTGGTCATTTCTTTCTGCTCCTCGTTGGGTTGGACACTCTTACTTATTGAAAGGACTAAGATAGATTCCCTATACTTGTGGGTCATCAACACTCTTTTCTGGCGCTGTTGTTGGGGTGTCAAGCGCCTTTGGTAAGTGGAATCTAGTAAAGAAAAATTTATATAGTGTGCTGAAATTTACTGTCACTTGTTACTATGGAAAGTAATCCTTTGAGGGGTTTGTTCGGTGTATATTCACCTTGAATGGAAGCACAAAGAGTTTCTCCTCAACCTAGTGAACCTACTGAAAATATTGATTATGAAATTCCGTCGGGTATGATAGAGAAACTGTTCGCTAATCCTTATGCAGGAGATGTAACGCTACATCCTGATTTGCATCTATTCTATGTGGATGAAGTTTGTGGATTATTTAAACTTGTAGGTCTTCCCTAGGATCACGTCAAGAAGAAGGTCTTTCCTTTATCTTTGAAGTAGAAGGCATTGACATGGTATAGGCTGCGTGATGACGTTCGATCATGGAGCTACAACCCATTGACAATGGAATTTCATTAGAAGTTCTATCCTATCCATCTAGTTCTTCGTGATCGAAATTATATTATCATTTCTGGCCTCATGAAGGAGAAAGAATCGCTCAAGCTTGGGGGAGGCTTGATTCAATATTATATTCATGCCCCAATCATGAGCTCTCGAGAGAAATTATTATTTAGAATCTTTATGCTCGGCTTTCTCGTAATGATCAATCCATGGTCGATACTTCTTGTGTTGGTTCCTATATGAAGAATGATATTAACTTCAAATGGGATTTATTGGAAAGAATTAAACACAAATCTGAAGATTTGGAACTTGACGAAGGTAAGGACTCAGGTATAAACCTTAAGTTTGATTGTGTTAAATCTTTTGTAGGCACCGACGCTTTTCATGAATTTAGCACTAAATATGGACTTGGCTCTGAGATAGTAGCTTCTTTCTGTGAGTCTTTTGCTACTCATGCTGATATCCCTAACGAGAAGTGTTTTAAATACCATCCTCTCATTGAAGTGAAAGTAGTTAAACCTGTTAAAGTTGAATAAGAGACTATTACTTATAATGTTGATCCTGTTATTCCCGGTGCTTATATTGAGAAACCACCTTTCCCTGTTAGAATAAAGGAACATGCTAAAGCTTCTACTGTGGTTCATAAGAGCTATGTTAGAACACCTATACCTATTGAACAAATTAAGGTTGAGCTTAGTGTTGCTATGGTTACGGATCTCTTGGTTGATAATATTGAGGGACATGTTATTCAATTTTGTGATGCAACTGCTAGAACTGCTAGACCTGATGCCAAAGATAAACATAGACCTGTTGTTTCTGTTAAAATAGGAGATCATTTTTATCATGGCCTATGTGATATGGGTGATAGTGTGAGTGAAATTCCCTTTACCTTATATAAATAAATTATGGATGATATTGCACCAACTGAGTTAGAGGAAATTGATGTTACCATTAATCTTGCTAATAGAGATACTATAGCGGCAGTTGGGATTGTTAGAGATATTGAAGTCTTGTGTGGGAAAATAGAATATCCTACTGATTTTCTTGTCCTTGATTCCCCAAAATATGATTTTTGTCCCGTTATATTTGGTAGACCTTTATTGAATATTGTTAATGCCAGGATAGATTGTGAGAAGGAAACTCTTACTGTAAGTTTTGGGGACACGTCTCATGAGTTTAATTTCTCTAAATTTCGTAGACAACCCCATGATAAAGAATTGCCAAGTAAGGACGAAATTATTGGTCTTGCTTCTATTGTTGTGCCTCGTACTGATCCCTTAGAACGATATCTACTAAATCATGAAAATGATATGCATATGAATGAAAGGAATGAAATAGATAAGATTTTCTTTGATCAACATCCTATTTTGAAACACAACTTGCCTGTTGAAATACTTGGGGATCCTCCTCCACCCAAGGGTGATCCCGTGCTTGCGCTTAACCAATTACCCGATACTCTGAAATATGCTTATCTTGATGAAAAGAGGAAATATCCTGTTATTATTAGTTCTAACCTTTTAGTGCACGAAGAAAAGAGATTATTGAAAACTCTGAGGAAGCACCATCCTTCTATTGGATATGCTCTTGATGATCTTAAGGGCAGTAGTCCCACTCTACGTCAACATAAAATTAATATGGAGCTCGATGCTAAACCAGTTGTTGATCAACAATGACGGTTAAATCCTAGAATGAAAGAGGTGGTAAGAAATGAAATATTAAAGCTTGTGGGGGCGGGTATTATTTATCCTATTGCTGATAGTAGGTGGGTTAGTCCCGTTCATTGTGTCCCCAAGAAAGGAGGTATTACCGTAGTTCCTAATAATAAAAATGAATTGATCCCTCAAAGAATTGTTATAGGGTATAGAATAGTAATGTATTTTAGGATATTAAATAATGCTACTAGGAAAGATCATTACCCATTACCTTTTATTGATTAAATGGTAGAAAGACTATCCAAACACACACATTTTTGCTTTCCAGATGGTTATTCTGGAGTCTCCCAAATACCTGTGTCAAAAGAGTGCCAAGAGAAGACCACTTTTACTTGCCCTTTCGTTACCTTTGCTTATAGACGTATGCCTTTTGGTTTATTCAATGCACCTGCTACCATTCAAAGATGTATGACTGCTATATTTTATGATGTTTGTGAAAGAATTGTTGAGGTTTTCATGGATGATTTTTTTGTTTATGGAACTTCTTTTTATGATTCTCTGAGCAACCTTGATCAAGTTCTACAGAGATGCGAAGAAACTAATCTTGTCTTGAATTGGGAGAAGTGCCACTTTATGGTAAATGAAGGTATTGTCATGGGACACAAAATCTCCGAAAGAGGTATTGAAGTTGACAAAGCCAAAGTAGATGCTATTGAAAAAATGTCATGTCCTAAGGATATCAGAGGTATAAGAAGTTTTCTTGGTCATGTTGGTTTCTATAGGAGGTTTATTAAATATTTCACTAAGATATTCCTCTCACTAATCCTTTGCAAAAAAAATGTTCCATTCATTTTTGATGATGATTGTGTAGAAGCATTTGAAATTCTTAAGAATGCCTTGATTTCTGCACCGGTTGTTCAACCACCTGAATGGAACCTACCCTTTGAAATGATGTGTGATGCTAGTGATTATGCCATTGGTGATGTTCTAGGACAAAGTGTTGATAAGAAATTAAATGTTATCCATTATGCTAGTAAAACTCCAGACAACGCTCAAAGAAACTATGCTACCACTGAAAAGGAATTTTAAGCAGTTGTGTTTTGCTTGTGATAAGTTAAGACCTTATATTGTTGATTCCAAAGTAATTGTTCACACTGATCATGGATATGCTAAACCTAGACTTATCACATGGGTACTTATGCTACAAGAATTTGATTTGCATATTGTTGATAGAAAGGGTGTTGATAACCTCGTAGCGGATAACTTGTCTATGTTAGAGAATGTTCTTGATGACCCGCTACCTGTTCATGATAGATTCCCCGATGAAAAATTAGCTGTCATAAATGCTTCTCATAATGCTCCATGGTGTGCTAATTACGCTAATTATATTATTTCTAAATTTATACCTCCTAGTTTCACATACCAACAAAAGAAAAAGTTCTTCTATGACTTTAGACATTACTTTTCGGAAGATCCTCACCTTTATAAAGAAGGAGTAGATGGTGTTATTAAACGTTGTGTACCTGACGATGAACAGGAACAAATTCTATACAAGTGTCATTCTGAGGCTTATGGAGGACACCACGCTGGAGATAGAGTTGCACACAAGGTATTGCAATCTGGGTTTTATTGGCCTACTATCTTCAAGGATGCTCGTAAGTTTGTCTTGTCATGTGATCAATGTCAAATGATTGGCAATATTAGTAGTCATCAGGAAATGCCTATGAATTAGTCTCTTGTATTTGAACCATTTGACGTTTGTGGTTTTGATTATATGGGACATTTTCCAACGTCCAACAGGTATACTCACATTCTAGTTTCTGTTGACTATGTTACTAAGTGGGTCGAAGCTATTCCAACTAGTAGTGCTAATCATAAGACCTATATTAAAATGTTGAAAGAAGTTCTTTTCCCTAGATTTGGAGTCTCTAGATATTTAATGACTGATGGTGGTTCATACTTTATTCATGGTACATTCCGTAAATTGATTGCTAAGTATGATGTTACTCATAGAATTGCATGTCCTTATCATCCTCACTCTAGTGGTCAAATAGAATTAAGCAATAGAGAAATTAAATTGATCTTGCAAAAGATTGTTAATAGATGTATAAAGAATTGGTCTAAGAAACTTGATGATGCATTATGGGCTTATAGAACATCTTACAAGAACCTTATGGGTATGTCTCCGTATAAAATGGTTTATGGTAAAGCATGTCACTTACCTCTAGAGCTAGAGCACAAAGCTTATCGGGCAATCAAATAGCTCAATTATGATTTCAAACATGCTGATGAGAAGAGGTTATTTGACATTAGCTCACTTGATGAATGGAGGAACCAGCCTATCAGAATGCCAAGTTGTTTAAAGAAAAAGTTAAAAGATGGCATGATGAAAGCATACAAAAGTGTGAATTAAATGTAGGTGACCATGTCCTGTTGTACAATTCTAGTTTAAGATTTTTTGCAGGAAACTTCTCTCTAAATGGGAAGGGACCTACATTGTCGAAGAAGTATATCGTTCTGGTGCCATCAAGATCAACAACGCCGAAGGCACAAATCCGAAGGTGGTAAACGTGCAAAGAATCAAACATTATATCTCAGGTACTCCCATAAATGTTGAAACCAATATTATCAATAACAGAACTCTGGGGGAGTATATTAGGGAGACGTACCGGAATGTTTTAGACTCCGAAAAGGAATGGGTATGTGGTACGATAAGCAAACCGACTCCAAAACTTTCCCAATAGAAATTTTTTGCACTTTTGGAATTTATAATAAATTAGGATAATTTAAAGAAGTCCGAAAAGTGGATGAGGAGGTGACAAGCCTACTAGGCGAGGCCACTAACGAGGATATGTACCTATGGTAGGGTCCTAGGCCTGTACATATCCTACCTAAGGACACTATACTCGAGGACTTAAAGATTATAAGGAATATTCCGACTAGATTCTCCATGGTGCTCAAGTCACTCGACATTTATTCCGTGCGGTATCTTCTCCCTCCACTTGACAGTCACCTGTCACTCGCAAGACCATGCTTCCAATCGACGCCAGAAGACCAGACGCCTCCCTAGGGAGGCCAACAGGCAGGCGTTAGGCCAGTCGTTACTTGTCGCAATTATGATGTACGTTACCAGTAACGCTCTTCTTTATACCCATGATCGAACCCTTGGATGCCTGAAACTTATGAGGGGCAGCGTACTCTATATAAGCCGCCCCTCCCCTCTGGCACAAGGGTTCGCACGAACTGTAACTTATACTTTCAAGATGACAAGAGCTCCCGAGCATTGAGACGTAGGGATGTCACCTTCGCGGGAGGGTCCTGAATTCATACATCCGTCTGTACACCCTCGCCGTAGCTAGGACTCTACCCTCTCCTTTCGTACTCCTATCTTCTACTTTCAGACTCGTTCCCATAACAGTTGGCGTCCACCGTGGGGCAGGCATCTAAGTGACTTCCGGCGAGGTTGCATTTTTCCCCTTCGTCATGTCTTTCGGTGGTGGTTTGTTCTTGGGCCACGACATCCGTCTTGGAGCGCTCACCTTCATCCCCAACGATTTGGCATGGCTTTAGGAGGCGCATCTCGACGTTGAGGCACTCCCAATCTGTGGGGCGACGCACTTTCGCGCAAGCTCCCGTTGTGTTCTTCTATGGCAGCCGTCGACTCCATACTTTACGGCCCTCCCCGCTATTCACCGCCGTAAGCGATCTGGTCGTTCACGGCTCTAGCGCTGGGTGAGGCATGCAATTGCTCACTAGTTTTCATCTACGCAGATTGTGGCAATCGAGCCCGCCAAGTCCATTCACGCGTGTTCAACTCAGAGTCAGATCAGTCTGACGTTCCTTCCAAGTGCGAGAGCTATGATCCTGTAGCGGAGGTTCTTATGGCTTGTTCACATTAGAGCCTGTTGCCTGGTTTCGGCCGCGGCAGGTGAGAGGCTGGTGGGGCATCGAATGAACAGCCGCACCGGGATGAGGAGGTCCTCCATAAGGCCATCGTCGATGCGACCGCTAAGGCTCAGGCCTTGGAGGCCACGCGTATTCGGCTCGAAGAGCTTCACAGGGAACTCGACAAGCGCGCTCGCCAGCCTCCACCACGTCCCAGTCGACGTTAGCAACAGCGATTTCTGAGTGGTTCATAGAACAACATTGAGGTATGCCGTACTCCAATTTTAAATGTTGCAGCAGCAGCTTGCATAGCAGATTCAATTCGTCCATCATGATCAAAGGCTAGCAGAGGTTTGTTGCAGATCAGAGAGTTGCTTGATGCAACGCAGCGCCAAAACTCAGTTGTTTCATAGTCGCACAATAGAATACACAGTATTTCGACAAGAGGAGAGACTGTTCAGTTGGCACACAGTCTAGGTTCACCTCTGTGTTGCAGGGGCGATGGTTTTTGTGAGGATCAGTATAGGGATAAGGGACGAGATCAGTTTCACCGTGATGACCATCATCGAGTGCCCACTCCTCCACGAAGTGGTCCGGACGTGCATTGGCACTAGGATGATAGGCGCCCGTTTGGTGAGGAGCGGAATCCAAGGTTTTATGCAAGATAAGTCCTCACTTAGAGGTGAATCGACAAGGGCAGAGCCCACAGAGATGGTCTCGAAAGAGATTACCCGAGTGGCAACAGTGTTGTTATTTCTAGTCCCGAGTGCTTTAGCAGAGCAATTCGTTATGCAGAGATTCTCCCCAACTTCAGGTTGGCGGCTAGGATAGGCAAGTTTTCTAGCAAGTCAAAGCCGGAGACACGGTTGGATGATTACCGAGTGGTTGTTCAGATTGGTGGTGGCAACAATAACATTGCGATGAAGCATATGTCCTTGACATTGGATCGTTTGGCACGTGCATGGCTGAATCATTTGGGTCCTTCTAGCATCCACTACTGGGAGGATCTTGCCTGAGTGTTCATCAGAATGTTCGAGGGCACTTGCAAGCGCCTTGCTGGTTTGATCGATTTGCAACATCGTGTTCAGAAGCCCAATGAGTCATTGAGGGATTACATTCAGCGTTGGTCAAATTTGCATTATACTATGGAGAATGCTTCCGAGCATCAAGCTGTTTGTGCTTTCAAGGCCGAAGTGCAGTACAGAGAGCTTTACCTGAAGATTGGGTGAACAAGTGATGTTTCATTGAGTAAGATGATGGAAATCGCCACTCGGTATGCCAATGGAGAAGAAGAAGACTGCCTCCGCAGTGGCAAAGGAAAATCAGTCGACAACGATGCCAGCGGGAATTCTAGTCAGAAGCAGAAGCAGAAGCCTGATAGCCCTATTCAGGCAGAGGCAGCCGCACTGGTGGCAGAAGGAAAAATCAAGGGGAAGTCCAAGGCATAGTTCACCCCTAAGAAAGAAAAAAAGAAATCAGTCGGGAACAGATGTTCTTGACTTGCCGTGTGCAATCCATACGAGGAAAGATGAAGATGGTAATTTGATATTACCCAAACATATCACACGACAATGTCATCTACTGATCTAGCAGTTCAAGGAAGGTCAGTCGAGTGAGAAACCCCCCAAAAAATATGATGATGAAGACAAAGAAACTTTTCCCAATGTCAATGCCACTCTGATGATTTTTGCTGATGTTAAGAGCAAGAGTCAATTGAAGGTTATAAACAAACAAGTAAACATGGTTGTGCCTACAACCCCCAGGTACCTCAAGTGGTCTCAGATTGCCATCACATTTGATCAGCCGAATCATCCTCCTCAGGTCACCACACCTGGTCGGCAGACTTTGGTGGTAGATCCCATTGTGGGAGGCACTCGGCTCCTCAAGGTCCTCATGGATGGAGGGAGCCGACTGAATATTATGTATGTAGTTACCCTTAAGGGGATGGGCATTACGATGTCCCGGCTCAGTGAGAGCAACATGGAGTTCCACGGAGTAATCCCAGTGAAGAAGGAAAAGTCACTCGTCTAGACCGCATTGGATGTGGTGTTCGGGACAAATAAGGATTTTCGCATAGAGAAATTGACGTTTGAGATCGCGGACTCCTAGAGCACGTACCATGCCATCCTTGGCCCGTCCATGTTACATGTATCTCAAACTGAAGATACCTGGACCCAAGGGTGTGATCACTGTTGGGGAACGTTGCATGGGAAAAAAATTCCTACGCAGACGTAGATCTATCCATGGTGATGAGTATCTACAAGAGGGAGAGTGGATCTACATACCCTTGTAGATCGCTAAGCGAGAAGCGTTGAGAAACGCGGTTGGTGTAGTCGAACGTCTTCGCGATCCAAATCGCCGTGCATCCCGCGATCTAACCATGATCCGTCCCGCGGTCTAATCATGATCCGTCCCACGAACTTGATCACGATTCATCCCACGAACTTGATCACGATCCTTCTGATCTAGCGCCGAACGGACGGCACCTCCGTGTTGAGCACACGTACAGCTTGATGACAATCTCCGCCGTCTGGATCCAGCAAGAGAGAGCAGAGAACCAGAAGAGTTCGCCGGCAAGCATGACGGCGCTCTGGCGATGGTGATGGAGCAATTCCGGTAGGGCTTCGCCTAAGCACTGCAGAAATCCGATCTAGAAGAGAAACTATGCACTGGAGGAACGGGTAGCACCTGGCTGTAAAAAAAGTGAAAAAACCCTCAACACCACCAGTATATATAGGATGAAGAGAGGAGGTGGGCCAAGCCACCAAGGAGTCGTCCGAACCAAGGGTGGAGGTGGAGTCCACCTCCAATCCTAATAGGACTAGGATTCACCCTCTTTTTTTGCCGTTTTCCACTTTTTCTCTTAGGACTCTTTTCTTCCAGACGCATGGGCCTCTTGTGGTTGTTCCACCAGCCCACTAAGGTCTGGTTTCCACTATCCCACAGCCCATGTAGCCTCTTGGTTGGAAATACTCCTCCTGGAGGCCTCCCGGTACACTACCGGCACTCCCGGTACACTACCGATGAGCCCGAAACTTTTTCGGCAACCAAAACAGGACTTCCTATATATGAATCTTTACCTCCGGAGCATTCCGGAGCTCCTCACGATGTCCGGGATCTCATACGGGACTCCAAACACACTTCGGTCACCACAATACATAACTCTATACTACCAAACCGTCACCAAACCTTAAGTGTGCAGACCCTGCGGGTTCGAGAACTATATAGACATGACCGAGACACCTCTATGGTCAATAACCAATGGCGGGACCTGGATGTCCACATTGGTTCCTACATATTCTATGAAGAGTTTTATCGGTCAAACCTCTATGTCAAGGATTTAGTTAATCCCGTATGATATTCCCTTTGTTCTTCGGTATGTTACTTGCCCGAGATTCGCTCGTTGGTATCTCCATACCTAGTTCAACCACATTACTGGCAAGTCTCTTTACTCGTTCCATAATACAAAATCCCGTAACTAACACTTAGTCACATTGCTTGCAAGGCTTATTGTGATGTTGTATTACCGAGTGGGCCCTGAGATACCTCTCCATCACACGGAGTAACAAATCCCAGTATTGATCTATGCCAAGTCAACAGACACCCTCGAAGACACCTCTAGAGCATTTTATAGTCACCCAGTTATGTTGCGACGTTTGATACACACAAGGCACTCCTCCGATGTCCGTTAGTTGCATGATCTCATGGTCATAGGAACATATACTTGACACGCAGAAAACAGTAGCAATAAACTGACACGATCATAAGCTACGTTTGTAGTTTGGGTCTTGTCCATCACATCATTCTCCTAATGATGTGATCCCGTTATCAAATGACATCTCATGTCCATGGCTAGGAAACCTTAACCTTCTTTCGATCAACGAGCTAGTTCACTAGAGGCATCCTAGGGACATTGTGTTTGTCTATGTATCCACACATGTATCCATGTTTCCAGTTAATACAATTTTAGGATCGATAATAAACAATTATCATGAACAAGGAAATATAATAATAAACACTTTATTTATTGCCTCTAGGGCATATTTCCAACAGTCTCCCACTTGCACTAGAGTCAATAAACTAGCTCACATCACTATGTGATTTACATTGTAATGAATCGAACACCCATACAGTTCTGGTGTTGATCATGTTTAGCTCTTGCAAGAGGTTTAGTCAACGGGTCTGCAACATTCAGATCCGTGTGCACTTTGCAAATATTTACGTCCTTCTCCTCGATGTAATATCGGATGGAGTTGAAGCGTCGCTTTATATGTCTGGTCCTCTTGTGAAACCTTGGTTCCTTGGCTAGAGCAATGGCACCAGTGTTTTCACAGAACACGCTCATTGGATTCAGTGCACTCGGCACTACTCCAAGACGTGTCATGAACTGCTTCATCCATACACCTTCCTTCGCCGCCTCCGAGGTTGCGATGTATTCCGCTTCGCATGTAGAATCAGCTACCATGCTTTGCTTGGAACTGCACCAGCTTACCACTCCCCCGTTAAGAATAAATACATATCCGGTTTGCGACTTAGAGTCCTCCGGATCAGTGTCAAAGCTTGCATCGACGTAACCCTTTACGACGAGCTCTTCATCACCTCCATAAACAAGAAACATTTCCTTAGTCCTTTTCAGGTACTTAAGGATATTCTTAACCGCTTGCCTGTGCTCCATTCCAAGATCACTTTGAGACCTTCCGACCATACTTATGGCAAGGCTGACATCGGGCCTTGTGCACAGCATTGCATACATGATAGAGCCTATGGCTGAAGCATAGGGGATGACACTCATCTTTTCTCTATCTTCTGCAGTTACTAGGCAT
Source organism: Hordeum marinum (assembly GCA_022496015.1). Lineage (NCBI taxonomy): Eukaryota > Viridiplantae > Streptophyta > Magnoliopsida > Poales > Poaceae > Hordeum > Hordeum marinum. The sequence continues at coordinate 142,364,104 of CM039675.1, read as the reverse complement.
TGAGTCTTACTCAACTTCACACCTTGTAACACAGGCAAGAACCCCTTCTTGGACTGATCCATTTTAAACTTCTTGAAACTTTATCAAGGTATGTGCTCTGTGAAAGTGCTATTAAGCGTCTCGATCTATCTCTATAGATCTTAATGCCTAATATGAAAGTAGCTTCTCCTAGGTCCTTCATTGAAAAACTCTTGTTCAAATATTCCTTCATGCTTTCTAGCATTTCTATATTGTTTCCAATCAGCAATATGTCATCCACATATAATACTAGAAACGCTATAGAGATCCCACTCACTTTCTTGTAAATACAAGCTTCTCCGTAAAGTTGTATAAACTCAAACGCTTTGATCACCTCATCAAAGCGCTTATTCCAACTCCGAGATGCTTGCACCAGTCCATAAATGGATCGCTTGAGTTTGTAAACTTTTTCAGCATTCTTTGGATCGACAAAACCTTCGGGTTGCATCATATACAACTCTTCCTCAATGAAACCGTTGAGGAACGCTGTTTTGACATCCATCTGCCAAATTTCATAGTCGAAATAAGCAGCTATTGCTAACATGATTCTGACAGATTTAAGCATCGCTATGGGTGAGAAAGTCTCATCATAGTCAACTCCTTGAACTTGTGAAAAACCCTTTGCCACAAGTCGAGCTTTATAGACGGTGACATTACCGTCCACGTCTGTCTTCTTCTTAAAGATCCATTTGTTCTGAATGGCCTTTCGCCCTTCAGGTAATACTTCCAAAGTCCATACTTTGTTTTCATACATGGATCCCATCTCCGATTTCATGGCCTCTAACCATTTCTCGGAATCCGGGCCCATCACTGCTCCTCCATAGCTCATAGGTTCATTGTTGTCCAACAACATGACCTCCAAGACAGGGTTACCGTACCACTCAGGGGTAGTACGCGGCATTGTCGACCTACGAGGTTCAATAGCAGCTTGATCCGAAGCTTCATGATCATCATCATTAACTTCCCCTTCTACCGTCATAGGTTCCAAAGAAGCATCTTTTTGTGCTGCGCTACTTTATGGTTGAAGTAAAGGTTCAATAACCTCATCAAGCTCTATTTTCCTCCCACTCAATTCTTTCGACAGAAACTCTTTCTCAAGAAATGTTCCATTCTTAGCGACAAACACATTGCCACCGGATCTGAGATAGAAGGTATACCCGACTGTCTCTTTCGGGTATCCTATGAATACGCATTTCTCTGATTTGGGTTCCAGCTTTTCAGGCTGAAGCTTTTTGACATAAGCATCACATCCCCAAACTTTAAGAAATGACTACTTTGGCTTGTTGCCAAACCACAGTTCATATGGCGTCGTCTCACCTGATTTTGATGGTGCCCTATTTAAAGTGAATGCAACTGTCTCTAATGCATAACCCCAAAACGATAGTGGCAAATCAGCAAGAGACATGATAGAACGCACCATACCTAATAAGGTTCGATTATGACGTTCGGACACGCCATTACACTCTGGTGTTCCGAGCGGTGTCAATTGTGAAACAATTCCACACTGTCTTAAGTGACACCCAAACTCATAACTCAGATATTCACCTCCTCGATCAGATCGCAGGAACTTAATCTTCTTGTTACAATGATTCTCAACTTCACTCTGAAATTGCTTGAACTTTTCAAACGTTTCAGACTTGTGTTTCATTAAGTAAATATACCCATATCTACTTAAGTCATCAATGAAGGTAAGAAAATAACGATATCCACCACGCGCTGTAACATACATTGGACCGCACACATCAGTATGAATGACTTCCAATAAGTCACTCGCCTGTTCCATTGTTCCAGAGAACAGCGTTTCAGTCATCTTGCCCATGAGGCATGGTTCACATGTGTCAAGTGATTCAAAATCAAGTGACTCCAAAAGTCCATCAACATGGAGCTTCCTCATGCGTTTTACACCAATATGACCTAAATGGCAGTGCCACAAGAGAGTGGTACTATCATTATCAACTCTACATCTTTTGGCATCAATGTTATGAACATGTGTGTCATCACTATCAAGATTCAATATGAATAAACCCCTAACATTGGGTGCATGACCACAAAAGATATTACTCATATAAATAGAACAACCTTTATTCTCCGATTTAAATGAGTAACCGTCTCGCAATAAACAAGATCCAGATATAATGTTCATTCTTAACGTAGGCACTAAATAACAATTATTCAGGTTCATCACTAATCCCGATGGTAATCGAAGAGAGAGAGAGTGCCGACGGCGATCACATCAACCTTGGAACCGTTTCCCATGCACATCGTCACTTCGTCCTTTGCTAGCCTTCGTTTGTTCCGTAGTTCCTGCTTTGAGTTACAAATGTGAGCAACCGAACTGGTATCAAATACCCAGGCACTACTACGAGAGCTAGTAGGGTACACATCAATAACATGTATATCTTATATACCCTGTTTGTCGTTAGCCGCCTTCTTGTCAGCCAGGTACTTGGGGCAGTTCTGCTTCCAGTGCAGTTCCCTTGCAATTAAAGCACTCAGTTTCTGGCTTAGGTCCATGCTTGGGCTTCAGTAGCAACTGCTTTGCCATCCTTCTTGGTTTTACCCTTCTTGCCCTTGCCCTTGACTTTGCCATTTTTCTTGAAACTAGTGGTTTTATTGACCATCAACAATTGATGTTCTTTTTTGATTTCAGACTCAGCGACTTTTAGCATCGCAAACAGCTCGGCGACTGAGTTGTTCATCCCGTGCATGATATAGTTCATCACAAAGCTCTTGTAACTAGGTGGCAGTGATTGAAGAACTCTGTCAATGATCACCTCTGGCGGAAGGGAAATTCCCAACTCCACTAGACGAGTTGAATACCCAGACATTCTGAGTATATGTTCACTGATAGACCCGTTCTCCTCCATCTTGCAAGCATAGAACTTATCGTAGGTTTCATACCTCTCGATCTGGGCATTCTTCTGAAAGATAAACTTCAACTCCTGGAACATCTCATATGCTCCATGACATTCAAAACGTCTTTGAAGTCCCGGTTCTAAGCCATACAATATCACACACTGAACTATTGAGTAATCTCCAGTACGTGCCTCCCAAGCGTTCTTAACGTCTTTTGAGGTCATGTCTTTTGGTTGATCACCAAGCGGTGCATCAAGGACATATGATTTCTGGGAAGCCGTGAGGATAATCCTCAGATTACGGGCCCAGTCAACAAAGTTACTTCCATCATCTTTCAACTTAGCTTTCTCTAGGAACGCATTAAAATTCAGGGGTGCTACTGTGCGAGCCATTGATCTACAACATAAATATGCAAAGTTCACTTAGACTATTGTTCAAGATAATGAGTTTATTTAATCAAATTACTAAATCTCCCACTCAAATTGACATCCCTCAGGTCATCTGAGTGTCACATGATCCAAATCCACCAACTCAAGTCCGATCATCATGTGAGTTGAGGTGGCTTCAATGTTGAACATCATTATGTTGATCATATCTACTATATGACTCATGTTCAACCTTTCGGTCTCTTGTGTTCCGAGGCCATGTCTGTACATGCTAGGCTCGTCAAGTTTAACCCGAGTGTTCTGCGTGTGCAACACTGGCTTGCACAGGTTGTATGTGAACGTAGAATCTATCACACCTGATCATCACGTGGTGTCTCGACATGAGGAACTTCCGCAACGGTGCACACTCAGGGAGAACACAATTCATCTTGAAATTTAAGTGTGGGATCACCTTATAATGCCACCTTCATACCAAGCAAAACAAGGTGCATAAAAGGATTATCATCACATGCAATTCATAAGTGACATGATATGGCCATGAACTTGTGCTTTAGATCTCCATCTTGAAAGCACCGGCATGATATCCACCGTCACCGGCACGACACCATGATCTCCATCAATGTGTCGCCATCGGGGTTGTTACGCCCTGCATGCTTCTACTACTATTGCTACCGTTTAGCGATAAAGTAAAGCATTACATAGCGCTTCATGATTGACACGCAGGTCATACAATAATTAAAGACAACCCTATGGCTCCTGCCGGTTGCCGTACTCATCGACATGCAAGTCATGATAATCTATACATCACATGATCATCTCATACATCACATATATCACATCATGTAATTGGCCATATCACATCACAACAAACCCTGCAAAAACAAGTTAGACGTCCTCTAATTGTTGTTGCATGTTTTATGTGGCTGTTACGGGTTTCTAGCAAGAACGATTCTCACCTACGCATAAACCACAATGGTGATACATAATTTGCTTTTCAACCTTCTCAAGGATCGCCTTTGTCGAATCTGATCCAACTAAAGTGAGAGAAACTGTCACCCGCAAGCCATCTAGGCAACAAGTTGCGTCGAGGGAACCAGTCTCTCGTAAGTGTACGAGTAATGTTGGTCCGGGCCGCTTCATCTCACAATACCGCTAAACCAAAATATGACCAAGGGAGGAAGCAATCTAAACATCAACGCCCACAAACCTTTTGCGTTCTACTCGAGATCTCATCTACACATAGACCTAGCTCATGATGCCACTGTTGGGGAACGTTGCATGGGAAACAAAAAAATTTGTACGCACATGCAGATCTATCCATGGTGATGAGCATCTACGAGAGGGAGAGTGGTTCTACATACCCTTCTAGAACGCTAAGCGGGAAGCGTTAACAAACGCGGTTGGTGTAGTCGAACATCTTCACGATCCAAATCGCCGTGCGTCCTGCGATCCAATCACGATCCGTCCCGTGATCTAATCACGATCCGTCCCACGAACTTTATCACGATCTGTCCCATGAACTTGATCACGATACGTCCCACGAACTTGATGACGATCCGTCCCACGAACTTGATCACGATCCTTCCGATCTAACACCGAACGGACGGCACCTCCGCGTTCAGCACACGTATAGCTTGATGACGATCTCCGCCATCTAGATCCAGCAAGAGAGAGAGGAGAGGCAGAAGAGTTTGCCGCCAGCGTGACCACTAGAGGAGAAACTATGCACTGGAGGAACGGGTAGCACGTGGCTGTATAAAAAGTGCAAAAACCCTCAATACCACTATTATATATAGGAGGAGAGAGGAGGTGGCTTGGCCCAAGGGCCAAGCCACCAACGAGTCGGCCGAACCAAGGGTGAAGGTGGAGTCCACCTCCAATCTTAGTAGGACTAGGATTCACCCTCTTTTTTGCCTTTTTCCACCTTTTCTCTTTGGACTCTTTTCTTCCAGCCGCCTGGGCCTCTTATGGTTGTTCCACCAGCCCACTAAGGGCTGGTTTCCACTCTCCCATAGACCATGTAGCCTCTTGGGTCGAAATACTCCTTCCGAAGGCCTCCCGGTACACTACCGATGAGCCCAAAACTTTTCCGGCGACCAAACAGGACTTCCAATATATGAATCTTGACCCCGAACTATTCCGGAGCTGCTCGGGGTGTCCAGGATCTCATCCGGGAGTACGAAAAAACTTCGGTCACCACCATACATAACTCTATACAACCGAAACGTCACCAAACCTTAAGTGTGCAGACCCTGCGGGTTCGAGAACTATATAGACATGACCGAGACGCCTCTACGGTCAATAACCAATGGTAGGACCTGGATGTCCACATTGGTTCCTAGATATTCTACGAAGATCTTTATCGATCGAACCTCTATGTCAAGGATTCAGTTAACAAGTTGCGTCGAGGGAACCAGTCTCTCGTAAGTGTACGAGTAATGTTGGTCCGGGCCGCTTCATCTCACAATACCGCTAAACCAAAATATGACCAAGGGAGGAAGCAATCTAAACATCAACGCCCACAAACCTTTTGCGTTCTACTCGAGATCTCATCTACACATAGACCTAGCTCATGATGCCACTGTTGGGGAACGTTGCATGGGAAACAAAAAAATTTGTACGCACATGCAGATCTATCCATGGTGATGAGCATCTACGAGAGGGAGAGTGGTTCTACATACCCTTCTAGAACGCTAAGCGGGAAGCGTTAAGAAACGCGGTTGGTGTAGTCGAACATCTTCACGATCCAAATCGCCGTGCGTCCTGCGATCCAATCACGATCCGTCCCGTGATCTAATCACGATCCGTCCCACGAACTTTATCACGATCTGTCCCATGAACTTGATCACGATACGTCCCACGAACTTGATGACGATCCGTCCCACGAACTTGATCACGATCCTTCCGATCTAACACCGAACGGACGGCACCTCCGCGTTCAGCACACGTATAGCTTGATGACGATCTCCGCCATCTAGATCCAGCAAGAGAGAGAGGAGAGGCAGAAGAGTTTGCCGCCAGCGTGACCACTAGAGGAGAAACTATGCACTGGAGGAACGGGTAGCACGTGGCTGTATAAAAAGTGCAAAAACCCTCAATACCACTATTATATATAGGAGGAAGAGAGGAGGTGGCTTGGCCCAAGGGCCAAGCCACCAACGAGTCGGCCGAACCAAGGGTGAAGGTGGAGTCCACCTCCAATCTTAGTAGGACTAGGATTCACCCTCTTTTTTGCCTTTTTCCACCTTTTCTCTTTGGACTCTTTTCTTCCAGCCGCCTGGGCCTCTTATGGTTGTTCCACCAGCCCACTAAGGGCTGGTTTCCACTCTCCCATAGACCATGTAGCCTCTTGGGTCGAAATACTCCTTCCGAAGGCCTCCCGGTACACTACCGATGAGCCCAAAACTTTTCCGGCGACCAAACAGGACTTCCAATATATGAATCTTGACCCCGGACTATTCCGGAGCTACTCGGGGTGTCCAGGATCTCATCCGGGAGTCCGAAAAAACTTCGGTCACCACCATACATAACTCTATACAACCGAAACGTCACCAAACCTTAAGTGTGCAGACCCTGCGGGTTCGAGAACTATATAGACATGACCGAGACGCCTCTACGGTCAATAACCAATGGTAGGACCTGGATGTCCACATTGGTTCCTAGATATTCTACGAAGATCTTTATCGATCGAACCTCTATGTCAAGGATTCAGTTAATCCCGTATGATGTTCCCTTTGTTCTTCGGTATGTTACTTGCCCGAGATTTGATCGTCGGTATATCCATACCTAGTTCAACCTCTTTACTGGAAAGTCTCTTTACTCGTTCCGTAATACAAGATCCTCTAACTAACACTTAGTCACATTGCTTGCAAGGCTTATTGTGATGTTGTATTACCGAGTGGGCCCTGAGATACCTCTCCATCACACGGAGTAACAAATCCCAGTATTGATCCATGCCAACTCAACAGACACCCTCGGAGACACCTGTAGAGCACCTTTATAGTCACCCAGTTACGTTGTGACGTTTGATACACACAAGGCACTCCTCCGATGTCCGTGAGTTGCATGATCTCATGGTCATAGGAACATATACTTGACATGCAGAAAACAGTAGCAATAAACTGACACGATCATAAGCTACGTGTGTAGTTTGGGTCTTGTCCATCACATCATTCTCCTAATGATGTGATCCCGTTATCAAATGACATCTCATGTCCATGGCTAGGAAACCTTAACCATCTTTCAATCAATGAGCTATTTCACTAGAGGCATACTAGGGACATTGTGTTTGTCTATGTATCCACACATGTATCCATGTTTCCGATTAATACAATTTTAACATGGATAATAAACAATTATCACGAAGAAGGAAATATAATAATAAACACTTTATTTATTGCCTCTAGGGCATATTTCCAACAACCATAGTCACTGGCAATCGACAGAGGACTGAGGAGTGCCTCCACCAGGGCTCCAAAATTGTCGATCATCAGATGCCTATGATCGAGCTGGAAGAATACAAGACGAACGCTGACCCTACTGAGTTGCTGCGCGCTAACAAGCCTACTTCAGAGTCATCTTTTCAGTCGGTCGGGGAAGTGAAAAAGGTGCACATTCACCAGACAGATCCCACTGCTGCCCTGACCAACATATCTTCGACACTCGATGGTAAATATGAAGTCGAGCTCATCCAATTCCTCCGTGAGAACTAGGACATCTTCACATGGAAGCCATCTGAAATGCCGGGGGTTCCCATGAAACTGGCTAAGCACTGACTAAAAGTTGATTCAAAGGCCAAGCCGGTGAAGGAACATTTGCATCTGTCGGCAGCGGAAAAGAGAAAAGCAATCGGCGAAGAGGTGACTCATCTCTTGGCGGCTAAGTTCATTCGGGTGATTTACCACTCCGAGTGGCTCCCGAATGTTGTTATGGTCCCCAAGAAGGACAAGTCACTCCGCATGTGTATCAACTTCAAGCATATCAATCGGGTGTGCCCGAAAGATCATTTCCCGCTCCCTCGCATCGATAAAATTGTTGTCTCGACTGTGGGGTGCGAGTGTTTATCGTTTAAAGATGCCAGTTACCATCAGATCCGTCTGTTTGGTCTGGACGTAATAAAAACAACCTTCATCTTCCCAGTCGTGTGTTTCTGCTATATCACCATGACTTTTTGTTTGAATAATGCCGGCGCTACATTCATGCGCATGATTTAGAAGTGTTTACTCGAACAGATCCCTCGGAATGTTGAAGCTTACATGGACGATATTTTCGTCAAGTCCCGCAAAGGTTCCGACCTGCTGGCTGACTTGGCTCAGACATTCGTCAATTTGAGGAGGTATGATATCAAGCTAAATCCGGCTAAGTGTACTTTAGGTTTTCTTGGTGGAAAGTTACTCGGTTTTCTCGTTTCCGAACGAGGAATCGATGTCAATCCTGAGAAAATAAGCACCATTACTCAAATGAAAAGTCCCGTGCAAGTGCACGACATTCAGAAGCTCATAGGTTGCTTGGCAACATTGAGTCGGTTCATCTCTCGTCTTGTTGAGAAGGCCTTGCCTTTGTACCGATTAATGAAGAAGTCTGACACATTCAAGTGGACTCCAGAGGCTAAAGCAGCGTTTGTCCATCTCAAAGCCCTATTTTCCACCCATCCACTGCTTGGTGCTCGACACAACAAAGAGCCTTTGCTCCTGTACATTGCAGCCACTAATCAGGTCGTCAGTACAGTTTTGACTATCGAGCGGGAAGAGGAAGGCAACGCCTATAAGGTTCAGCGTCCAGTCTACTACATTTTTGAAGTGTTGACTCCTTCGAAGCAAAGGTACCCGCATTACGAGAAGCTTGTCTATGGTATCTTTCCGTCAGTGAAGAAGGTGGCACACTACTTTTAGGATCACTCAATTTCAGTCGTCAATGATGCTCCATTGTCTATGATCCTCAACAATCGAAATGCGACTGGTCGAGTGGCTAAATGGGCGATTGAGCTATTGTCTTTTGACATCAAATTTGGAGCTAAAAAGGCGATCAAGTTTCAAGCATTTCCTGATTTCTTGGCCGAGTGGGTTAATCAGCAGCAGCCAATCGGGATTCACTCGGCGCACTGGACCATGTTCTTTGATGGATCAAAAATCCTGAATGGGTCCGGTGGTGGCGTGGTTTTGGTATCCCCAAAAGGTGGCAAACTCAGTTATGTCCTGGAGATTCACTTTGATTCCTCCAACAGTAAAGCAGAATATGAAGCACTCTTGTATGGGTTGCGCATGGCCATATCACTCGGCGTCAAGCGCTTGATGGGTTACGACGACTCGAATTTTGTGGTCAATCAAGTGATGAAAGAGTGGGATGTTAGAAACCCCACCATGACTGGATATTACAATGTTCTTAGAAGAGATTTGAAGGTTTGGAACTACACCATGTTCCCCGAGTGAAGAACCAACCAGCTGATGAGCTAGCAAAGATTGGATCCACTAGGAGACCTATCCCCAGCAATGTATTTTTAGAGCATCTTTATACTCCTTCGGTGTAAGAAGATCCCTTTACCAAAGAGCCCCCACAAGTTATGAGTGCCTTTGATCCGACTGAGGTTGATGTCCCTGTGGTTATTGATCTTGTCATGGAGGTTCTCGTCATCATTCCCGACTGGACAGTCCCCTATATTGTATATATTTTGAGGCAAGAACTCCATGAGGATGAAGTTGAAGCCCGACAGATTGTGCGCTGGTCCAAAGATTTTACTGTGATGGATGATCAACTGTACAGAGAAAGTGTAACTCGTGTGACACAACGATGCATTTCCCCTGAAAAAGGTCGAATTATCCTGGAAGAAATCCACTCAGGAACTTGCAGACATCACGTGTCCTCTCGGACAATTGCGGACATCATGTGTCCACTCGGGAACTTCCGGATATCACGTGTCCACTCGAGAACTTGTTGATCACTGTGAACTGTGTAAATTCTATGCAAATTTGTCTCACAAACCTACGTATGCCCTGAAGAGAATTCCACTCGTTTGGCCATTCACTGTCTGGGGTCTGGATATGGTTGGTCCTTCTCGGACGGGGCGGAATGGATTTACTCATTTGCTTCTTGCAGTCGACAAGTTTACGAAGTGAATTGAGGCCAAGCCGGTAAAGAAACTGAACTCTCGCACTGCGATCAAATTCATGAGAGATATAATCTTCCAGTACCGAGTTCTCCACAGTATTATAAAATATAATAGGTGAAACTTCGACTCGGAAGAGTTCGGACACTTCTGCTTCTCCCAAGGCACTCGGGTGGATCATGCATCCGTTGCACACTCCCAAACCAATGGCCAAGCTGAGCGAGCCAATGGCCTCATTCCGCAACGTCTAAAGCCTCGTCTCATGTGATATTTCGAACATGTAGCCAGTGCCTGGGTGTCTGAGTTGCCATCTTTTTTATGGGGCTGGAGAACAACTCCTAATCAGTCGACTGGACGAACTCCTTTTTTCCTAGTCTATGGAGCCGAAGCTGTCCTGCCGAGTGACCTATTTCATAATTCCACTCGAGTGGATCTTTATTCCGAAGCTGAAGTTGAGAACGCAAGACAGGATGACATAGATCTCCTAGAAGATAAACGAGAGATGGCTTTGATTCAGACGACTACATACCAGCCAGATATGCGATGTTTCCACGCGAAGCACATTAAGAGTCGGTCGTTTCATGAAGGTGAATTGGTGCTCTGAGTGGATGAACAACGCCCGCACAAGCTCGCTCCAGCGTGGGAAGGACCTTTCATCATCACTAATGTGCTGAACAATGGAGCTTATCGCCTCTAGAACCTCAAGAAGAAGATCAATGAGCCGTGAGCCTGGAATGCAGATTTGCTCCAACGTTTCTATACCTGAAAACAGAGTTGTGTTGATGTAATAAAAGTATTTCAGACAATATTGTTTATCCAAGTATGACTTCTGCAGTCTTTCATAGATTGCGGTCGCACAATTTCACATTTGGGAACACTCCGAGTGTCTAGTGATCCTCACACTCAAGGGCTTAGCTGCGAACACGCTTTCGCCTCAGTTCAAAACCCTTCCGAGTGGATAGCACTCCATACACTCGGCAACATAGCTACGAACCAGTCTTCGTCTAAGTTCAAACTTCTCTGAGTGTCGCACGATCCTCACACTCGGGGGCTTAGCTGCGCACACGTCTTCGCCGAAGTTAAAAACCCTTCCGAGTGGATAGCAGTCCATACACTCGGAAACTTAGCTACGAACAAGTCTTTGTTTAAGTTCAAACTTCTCCAAGTGTCGAGTGATCCTCACACTCGGGGGCTTAGCTGCGAACACGCCTTCGCCTAAGTTAATAACCCTTCCGAGTGGATAGCAGTCCATTCACTCAGAGACTTAACTACCAACCAGTATTCGTCTAAGTTCTCCGATTGTTGAGCGATCCTCACACTCGAGGGCTTAGCTGCAAACCAGCTTTCACCTTCTTTTAATTTCAAAAGTTCTCCGAGTGTTGAGCTATCCTCACTCTCGGGGGCTTAGCTCCAAAATAGCTTTCACCTAGGTTAAAACAACCTTTCCAAGTGGATAATATTCCATCCACTCGGAAACTTAGACACGAACTAGTCTTCGTCTAAGTTCAAAACTTCTCCGAGTGTCGAGCGATCCTCACACTTGGGGAATTAGCCATGAACCAGCTTTCGCTTGAGTTAGAAACTCAACCCGAGTGATGAATACACTTCTCATTCGGGGGTTCAGAAAAATGAATTCATTCAAACAAACGATTGAAAGCGAAACATGGATAAATCCAAAGGTTTCAACACGAATAAAGGTTTTGCGCACAAGCAATGGTGCTTAGGCTTAAGGCCTGAACCAAGTTTTACGACCATTACAGTTCCACTCGGCATTCTGAGGCAAACAAAGTTTTTACCGTGAATGAAGTTTTCAAGCACGAGACGGACTTGCTAGCTCATCGAAGGTGTCCAAGTCGATACCGTCTACGATCCGAGTGGCTGCATCGATGAAGGTCTCCATGAAATCTTCGAACTGAAGTTTCTTCGTGTTAATCACTCAAAGGTCCTTCAACTTGTCCTCTCCTCCTTGCAATGGATTCAGACAAGAAAGAGCGCAACATCGGCTCCGCAGCAGGCAGCTAACTTCTTCCATGATTTTACTTGACTGGGGATCTCATTGAGACGAGTCATCATGGATTTAAGGTCAGTCTGGAGGGTGTCTCCAGGCCATAGTTCCTTGTCAATCTTATCTGGCACAGCCTTTCATTGAATGATGTATGCTTGAACACCATGGAGACGTACGTTGAGGCGGCACATGTTCATGGCCACAACATCTCCAACGGGTGACTTGTTGGGATCCAGATTGCGCTCGATCTATTTGGTCTCTTTTTTGAAATCCTGGCAGAAATCTCGATACTGCTCCTCCACTTTGTACTCTGGGTACCAACGGTAACCAACCTCCATCACAAATCTAGCCAACATGGCCGTGTGACCCGATACATCGATGCACCTAGTCAGACGGACCACCTGACGAGAAGGACGAGGGGGCATCGGAAAGAGAGAATGATGCAAAGACATTAGAGATTCTAGCAGAAATTGGAGAGCATAACGGCTGTAATTGCTCAAAAAGGATTTTTAGACCACTTCAAAAGATTGGATAGCATAACCACTCGACTATCTAGACTCAAACCTCTTCTCCAACTATTTGTCACACCAACAATACTCGAGTGTCGAAGTTCACTTGCAAACAAGCTAGCTAATAGTCCATGGTTAGTAACTCGTCATCCTAAGCAATAGATGAGAAGCCTAGTTCTTAACCCCGTAGAAAAGATGAGAGTGACTCAGAATAGAATAACTTGGAAGAGGAGTAAAAAGAGCCTTACGTTCCCTTAGTGTTTTGAGACTCAACTTCGATCGGTTTGGCTTGGTAGTCCTATAGTTTGTCAGGCTCTGATACCAACGCTATCGAGACCCTGATCCTAAGTCATATGAATCCAGACTGTAATGCATCACATCACTTTGCAACCTCATGAATGGTGAACTCCATAGCTGTATCCTTACCTTAGCTGAGACTGTTTGCGTCTTTTGGCTCACGTATGTGAACATGTCACTGGCAATCAAATGACAGTGAACCCGGGCCGACATAACTTGTCATAGAACCCAAGTGGCACATCCGTACGGAAACAGGCTACGTAACCCGGCAATGCAGGTGTCAGCCTCAAGCGTGTGTAGACGAGTCATAGCAAGCTATGAGGACTCCATTATGTCGTGGGACATAAATGTCATCACTGCACATAGACGAGTCATAGCAGGCTATATGGACTCCATTACACTGCGAGACTTTTCCCCGAAGGGACAAACACAGCAGCAAAAAAGGATACATGTCGGTCAATCAATGTGTCCGTAGCGGTAGCAAGTTACCAAGGCTCGGCGGAAGCACAAAGTGGCAGTTTCCCGTAAAGAGTACTACTAAAGGCACATGACTAGGTGTCGGATCCCATACATACCGTTGCACGTCACACGTACGCACGACATGCCCGATATGCATAGATACAACTATGGCATCACAACATAACCATACAACAACACAACTTTTATTTAAGAGGCTCAGAAGAGCCTTGCATCATATATTCTTACAGGTAGGGGTCACATGGCCCGACACTCAAGTCATACAAACCAAGCGGAAGCATAAAACTGCCTGAGTATAGAAGGTTGAAAGGGTAAAAAGGCACATGGCCTGACTATCTACAACCCGCCACAGGGCATAAGGTCGTAGCTGGGACACCAGCTATTCAGCGTCGTCGACATCTAGATAGAACCCACCTGATGGGTCCTGAGTCTCATCTGCAACATTTATTAAGCAAACATGAGTACAAATGTACTCAACAAGTCTTTAAAGTAGACCTAGACTATTCATGCTCATGTATCAACAAGGGGAGTGGTGGAGTTTATGCTGCAATGCCAGCTTTGACTTATGGCTAACCTATACTACACAATTTTTAACTCTTTGTTCAAATTATAGATATCGCACACGAGTCTACTAACTCCACATCAATACACCACCATGGATTCACTTTCGTCTCTTACAAGAGTGCCATCCACGGTAATCACACTTGTCTTGAGATTTTTATGAGTATCCATTAAATTATCTATGAACAACATAAGTTCTCCAAGTAGTCCATATCCGAGGACGTGACTATTCAAACAGATTCATACCCTGCAGGGGTGTACTTCTTCACACACGCTCTCGCCACTTATCGTTGTGTGCTCATAAAACCATGCACCTCAACAACCTTCAAGCGGAAGCCCAACGAGCGAGTCGGCCATGATCATCAATCCCACAAGACCTCTAGTCTAGGCTATCGCCTATTTGAGACTGAACCCGCACGGAATTCCGGCCGAAGTTTCCGCTATGACCACAAACGTTGTGCATAGGGGTCCCAAGCCCACCATTCGGGTGACCCTTGGTACACCGTGCCATTGCCTACCACGTCGTAACCCACCCCTAGGCTCAGCGCTACGCACGGCCTCCAGCATGCTATAAACACCAGGAACTACTTGCAACACCTGGACCAAGACCTAAGCGATTGATAAGTCGAGAAGGTCAATTAAGTATCCCAACGTGTTGTAGTAACTAGCCTTGGATCCCAAACACGAAACTCAGTTCCTAAGAATGGTCCCAATGAGACAACCCGCTATGTACTCCTACATAGCCTCTCATCGCTACCTTTACCAAATCGGGTTCATCATTAAGCTTATCACATGAGGACAATATTGTTTCACTCCAGTTCATCACCCAGATGAATCATACCTGACACAATTCTAAGCATAGCAGGCAAAGTAGGTAAAGCACAACATGGATCGAGAATCTAGCAAGTATTCTAGCTTGCAAGGTTTAGCTATTTACTGTGACAATGATAGGTCATGCAAAGGAATGGGTTCATCTACCGTTCGTGACAGACAATTAAACATTTGTCCTAATGCAATAAACAAGAACAGGAGCAAGAGAATGGGATGTTATCGGAATGATGAATGGGGTTGCTTGCCTTGCTGGGAAGCGGGAAGGTATTCTCCTTCGTTGGAATACTCGGAGGTATCCTCACAAGCAGGGCCTATCGCAATGCACATGAGTAGCAATCAATACATGACAAGTGCAACAATATGATTGATGTACGGATGAGCTAATGCAATTACTATCCAAGTTAAATGAAGTAATCTTGAATATAGGTTCAAAATTGTTCTCCATTTCATATTCCATATGTTAACCTATTAGTAAATGTCAATGTTCATCTACATATGTTGCTCTAACATGGATCATAACAGCACCATTGGATTCATTGGATTTTTCTAAATAAATTTTGATATATAAATTATTTCAATCTGTGTTATAGATTAATTGATATGAATTTTGTAAGTTTTAAATAGTTTTTGGGATTAATTTAATTCGGTAAATTATTTTATTGCATCAGCATGACATCATCATGATGTTAGCTGGTCGACAGAGCGTTGACAGGTCGAAGCTGACCAATGGGGTCCGCTGGTCAGTGACCCAGCCTCTAATAGAATTTAATTAAATCACTAATTGCTAATTAATTAGGATAGGGCCCACTGTCAGTGGGTCATTAACTTAATTAGTTTAGTTAATTAATTTTCCTAATTTAACACTATTTAACAAAGCCCGGTCCCACTTGCCAGTGACGAAGGGGTCAAACCCCTTGTGGTCAACCGGCCTGACTCACCGGCGTTGAGCCACCGGTGGCTCCAGAGACGGCGGAGGGGACGGGTTTCCTCCTCCGGCGACCACTTCGCCGGTGGAAGGCAGCAGGCGAGCCTAGGCTCACGCGCGCGTGCATTCTAACACCTCTCAAAGGTTGAGACGGCCGGGATCGATGCCGACAACGAGTTCGGAAGCTGCCTGAGCTTGGGGTTGTCGAACTAGGGTGCAACATGGCTGGTGCTTGGCACCTACGGGCTCTACCCGGCCCCACGAGCTCGGTGGTGGCCTGAGAAGGACCATTCGATCACCGGAACAACGCCGGCGACGAGCTCGTGCGGCGGGGCATTCCGGGCATCGACAGAACCGGGGCCTACGGAGGGGGAAAAGGCCGGATAGGAGAGGGGAAAGGACCGGGGGCTTGCTACGGGCTCGGAGCCGACAAGAGCTTGCTCGGGGAGGGCTCGGAGGCGATGAATCGACGGTGCCGGAGGTCGGGTTCAAGGAGGAAGAATAGCTTGAGGGCGATGCTCGACGACTTCTGGCGATGCGTTGCTCGGTACAGAGGACGGGGACGACGAGGCGGAGCCTCTGGCAGTCTCAGGGAGGCGCGGGAGCGGCTACAACTACGGGGGCGAGCGAGCTGGGCTCTCGGCCATGGCGGGCAGAGGAGAGGGAGGAGGCAGGGGAGAATGGGCGAGAGAGAGTGATGGGGACGACAGTGCGTCCTCATCCGCTCGCCAGCGCGACGGGGATGTAAGCGTGCAGGGAGCTGCGTGGCAGCTCCCGCGCGCACGCACGACGGGCATGCGCTCGTCCTCCGGGCCGCCAGGAGGACGACGATGGTGCTAGGCTAGATGGGCTGGCCTAGGTGGGCTTCTTCGTTTTTTTAATTTCCCAGTTTCTGCTTTATTTTGTGACATTTATTTTAATTATTTTATTTAGGCACAAATGCCACGCATAAAATATCCCAAATATTTTATGGAACTTAGTTTGAATATTTCAAACTTCCATATAATGTTTCGGAATAATCTGAATACTACAATAATCATAATGCTTTATTCGGCATTTTCAGCAACTTTAATATTTATTTTTGAAATGCTTTAAAGATTCAAATATTTAGAATGGCCCTTGATATATTAATGTCCATATTTATCAAACATTGGGGACTTTTTTATGGGCATTTTGGATTTGTTGGTTTTCATGGCCATTGAATTTGTTTGATTCAGGTGAGGGGTTGGGGTTTCTTTTAATTCCCATTTCAAAAAGTGAAACCATGAAGGACACACATGCTGACCTAAGTAAACCGACGAGGGATGTGACAGCGGGCCTGGATGGGCTTCGCGGTCCCGCGTGAGGAGGAGGGAGACAGGCGGCTGCAGGGTGGTTGGAAACTGGTCGTGGCGTGGAAATTGAGGAAGGGATTAGGTTTTCCTAATTAGGAGGGCTAGGCCTTACTTTTATAGCTCGGATTTAGGGTTAGGGGGGTTTCGGGGACGATTTCGGTCGTGCGATCGCAATCGGACGGCCGGATCGGGGCAAGGGTGGTGGGCTGTGTGTGGAGTTGGCTGAGGCTGAGAAGAGAGAGAGAGAATGGAGGCCTGTGACACGAGTTTTTTTAAAACACCGAAAAACGTCCGATAATAAACCGATGACCGCACTGCAATGACTGGCCGTTGGGGTATCAAACGAACTTGGAATGCGACGAAATTTGGCAAGCGGTCTACCTACACTATAATAAGATCGCACACCAGGTTTTGACCCAATCCCAGAATATTTTTCGTGCGCTTTAAAAAACGGGTTTTTAACGATGTCGTGGGCACGTGCGTGTGTGTGGTCTCGAAACAGTCAGTGACACAAATGAAGAGAACCGGCATCTACTCATAGAGGCAAATTTTCGAAAACGAGTGACAAAGCCATGCAGATGATGCGAATAATGCAATGATGAATGCGACACCCAGACGAGTCACATGACGAGAATGGAAATAAAAGGGGAATATTCTGGAGCATTGGTCCCGGGTTGTTACAAGTGGCCTCCTCACGCGCATGCTCCTCACGCTGCAGCCACGCCTGCCCCACGTCCTATGCTGCCCGATCCCGCTCCACTTGCTCATAGGATGCCCACTCCACCACCAACTTCTCACGCAAAGCCCCCTCGTACTCCAGATCTGGCGAACAACCCATATCCACCAACTCCTCCCGGCCACGCTTGATGCCCGACATTGCCTCCGAGGAAGAAGCTCTGGATTTCCCCATGGCAACAGCCGCAAAAAAGGAGATCGAAAGGGATGGAGGAGGTTTGGTTCTCACAAGGTGGCGAATATGGAGAGGGTAGCGGCGCACATCGGATTTGGAAGCTGGAAACTGAAAGCACATTTGCTCCCTTGGTGGTTTTGGTAATTAATAACAACATATATATCATTGAACTAGTATTTCCACTAAGCATATTCAAGGAACAATTCAATGATGGGTTGGCAAAAGGATTGTGTATAAACCCCTAGATGCAAGGAAATGGAATACCAAAGCTTCAAGCAAAGAGAACTCTACATTTTACTTTGTGACAAATCACTTTGAGTCCATAGGAAAAGCCAATACTATTAAAGGGGGGTAAGGTACTATTGTTGAACAAGGTGCTCAAACGTGCACAACTCATAGTCACCAAAAACACCCACAAACTCTCCACATGTTCTGTCTAAGCCATTCATGCAAATCGGTGAAACCAACTCTTTCCACTCGGTCCCATCGATTCCCAGAACCCTGCCAAGCCCTAGCACATCGGTCCAACCGATCCGACATCAGTGCCACCGAGTTCATCTTGCAAACTTTCTCCTACCTCGATTCAAAAAAATTGAAGCTCTGAGTTTTTGGATCGGCGTCACCGATATTTGGATTCTAACTGTTGGACACCTGTTCGGTACCACCAAGATTTCTATATTGGTCTCACCAAGATTCAAAAGTTCCCACCTTTGGATCAACTTGGTACCACCGAGATTCACACATCGGTGTCACCGAGTTGGTCACTTAAGGTGTAACGGTTGGATTTTCTGAGATGCCTAGATATACCCTCCACCACCACTCACACGCAAGAGAATCACTCATAACACATCCCCACTTATCCCATCAGGTTTTCTGAGAGAGAGCCACCTACTCATGTGTTGAGATCATGCCATTCCATTCCAACCATATGAATCTTGATCTCTAGCCTCCTCCAAGTTCCTTTCCACCCAACCTATCTCTTCCACCAAAGCCTAATCTGTGAGAGAGTGATTAAGTCTTGAGGAGTCTATAATCTTCAAGCACAAGAGAAAGGAGTTCGTCGACATTATCGGGCCTATTACCCTTTGGAGGGTGGTGGCTCCCAGATTGGTTATGTGTCGCTTGGGAGCCTCCTACTTTGTGTTGTGGAGTGAACCAAGAAGTTTGTAAGGGCAAGGAGATCTCCTACTTCATGAACATCTACCCATAGCGAGGCAAGTCCTTTGTGGACGGAAGCCATTGTGGAATAGTCAAGGTTGCTTCTTCATGGAACCCTCCATGGGTAGAGCCCTCCGTGGACTCTCACGACTGTTACCCTCCATGGGTTGAAGACTCCATAAACGTGGACGTACGATAGCACCACCTATCGGAACCATGGGAAAAATCTTCAAGTCTCCAAATTGCGCTTGATCTTCCTACCCTTCCTTTACTACTCATGCTTGTCTTTAGTTTCCACTTATATACATGCATGTGTAGGGTGTTCTTGACTTGCTATCAATGCTAAAATCTGCCAACACTTAAAATTTGGAAAAGGTAGAATTTTAATTTAGTCAAGTAGTCCGATCACCCCCTTTAGACCTACTTTCGAGCCTACAAGTGGTATGAGAGCTTTGTTCTCCATTGCATTGGTTTAAGAGCCTAGGGGAGTATGGCGTCTAGTGAGGGAAATTATTACCGTAGAGGTCCGTACTTTGATGGCACACATTTTGCTTGTTGAAAGCACAAAATGAAAATGAATATCCTTGGTCATAACCCTGCCGTTTGGGCTGTTGTTTGTGTTGAATTGCAAGGTGAATTCTTTGCGGATGGAAGCGAACCGGATTGTGAAGCGACCACAGAAGAATTGAAGATGTTGCAATAAAATGATCAAGCATGTGACATTCTCTTCAACTGCCTATGCCCCAAAGAATTCAACAGAATCAGACGTCTTGAGAATGCAAAAGAGATTTGGGATACTTTTGTTGATATGCATGAAGGTACTGAATCCGTGAGACAATCCAAATTCGATGTTCTTTAGAGTGATCTTGACAAGTTCAAGATGAAGGATGGTGATGGAGTCGTAGAGATGTACTCTAGGCTAGCTCTCATCACCAATGATATTGCCGACTTAGGAAGTGAATAAATGACCAACAAATTCATCATCGAGAATATACTTCGAGCCTTGGATGATAGATATGATACCATATGCACATTCATCCAAATGATGCCCAACCACAAAGATATCAAGCCTACAGAAGTGATTGGAAGCATTATTGCTCATGAGATGACACTCAAGGACAAGGAAGAGCTTCACAACAAGTCTTGCGGTGCTTACAAAGCCACAAGTGATACTCCCGCAACTTCAAGCGACAACCTTGTCACAAATTAAGAGATAAGCCTCACAGTCAAGAACTGCAACAAGTTCTACAAGAATAAAGGTAAGGACCGAAGCTTCAACTCAAGATATGAAAAGAAGCATTCGTCAAGTCGTGACGAAAACTGCTACAATTGTGGGAAGCCCGGACACTTCTCCAATGAGGGAATGACTCCTTACAGAAGGAAAGAGGAGTCACCAAGAAGACGAAGCTCAAGAGATGAGTCACCTTGACAAGAGAGAAGGAGTAGAGATGATCGTTATGAACGAAGACCCTCAAGGAGAAGTAAGGACTTGGAGAAGAAGGACAAGTGCACTAAGAGCTACTCAAGAGGAAGACATCAAGTTCATGCTAGTGAATGAGTTCCCAGCTCCAAATCAGACAATCACTCCAACTCCAACTATAGTCAAGATGTAGGTGCTGCCGAACTTGCACTGGTGACAACCGACTCCTATGACATATTTGACTCGCCAAATGAAAGGAGTGGAAGTTGCTTCATGGATAAAGGCCCCAAGGTATCACTCCCCGAGTGTCTTGATTTCAATAGTGAGAAGGATGACTTATTAGGAGTTGATAAATTGCTATCTGACAAATCTAGTAATGTTAGCCAAGATGAACTTGCTAGTAATCACTCTAGTCAAGATAAGTCATGTGATGATGATAAGTTGGAAATAGAACTACTAACACAAGAACTAAACACTCTTAAGTTAGCTCACTAGTCTACAATGCAAGATCATAGAGAGCTTGAAAGGACACATGAGAAGCTCCGCTTTGAGAAGCTCAATTTTGAGCAAGTGCATGAGTTCCTTAAAGCTATCAATGGTGATCTTTGAAAGAAGACTTCCTCTTATCTTTCCAAACTACTTATATTGTATACATTCATTCCACAAGTTAAGGCTAAGCAAACTAGTAACAAAGGCAAGAAAGGTTCTTCAACTAGTAGCAATAAAAATGATAAATCCAATGATATTGCTTCTAGTAGTTCTATTGATCCCACTAACACTTCTCCTAGACAAGTTCCACTTGAGCAAGAAAATGAAATTTTGAAAGGGATTATAGAGAAAAGTATCTACAAGAGTCTTGCTGGGTGTAATAAATTTGAGGAAATTGTTTCCAAGCGTGGAGGATATGGAAGAACCATGGCATTAGCTACTTCAACACTAATGCTGTTGAACGGGAAGAAGGTCAATACCCTAAGCCCAAGTTTGTTCCTCCAAGGGAGAAGTATGAAAATACTCTTCCCAAGGGAACAAAAGCACAAGATGACCTTCCACCACAAGACCACAAGCTCAAGGGAAAGAACAAGCTTCAATAGGACATTGACTCATATGAAGATGAATCCCAAGCTTTGGTGAAGTGGGTTCCCATGGCTTCTTCAAGCTCAACTTCTACGAGTGTCACTTCAACAACAAGGATCCCAATCAACTTGATGCGGGTCCCCAATAAGAAGAACTAGAGAAGTTCTTGAGGGGTGACTCCGCCAATGAAATTCACTCACACTCATTATTGGCAAGAACAAGTTGCAATCAACATCAACATTATACAACAGTTTAAGGAGTCACACATTCCATCAAAGGTAGGCAAGGGACAAGGTAATCAACAAATCCATGCACACCATCACGTATGCTTTGCACTCCATGTCCATAAATATCCTTGTATTTGTCTCTTGTGTGTTGCGACTAACGCATGTCGGTGAGAAGAGTAATGAAACAATAAGGATGCTCCCAACTCATGGTGATATTCATAAACCTTGATCATCCACCACTACTTCACAAAGATGAACTCTTCATCGACAAAACCCAAGGTTATTTTATCCCTCTCAAGGGGGATGTCACATCAAGGGGGAGCTTTACGCTAAGGCTTGAGTCAAAGCATCTCAAAGAATGTGACAACATTAACAAGCTTTATGTAAAAGTGGTAACTCTACTCATGCTTAAACGATGAGTATGACCTATGATCAAGTATTCTTACTTGGCTCCTAAGTTAATGTGCTCATATATAGATGACCACGTCATCGCCAAAGTGCTTGATAGATGCTAGTATGTATGTGCATGTTTGCCATGATTTCAGTTGACATCTTATTGTGTGAGCACGTTTGTCTGCAATTTTGTATCCATTCGAGGACATCCAATTCTTTCTATTTGGACTTAGATTTTTTTTTTGCCAATTGGATGGACCAGAATGCCTAGGACCCTTCTCTAGCTATCTATGCTTTCTTGTCTCATATTCTATTCATGCTGCATCACAAAATTGAACAAGTACTTTTCGATCCTTCTCTCCGAAGAGCACTGGGAGTTCCGTATCGACAAAGGAATAACCTTTAAAACCTTCCAAGTGCATCTCGGTGGAACCAATCCAAAATAATTTGTCTCACCGAATGCCTAGGGTTGATCTGGTTTTCACCTCGGTATCACCGATCCTCAAATGTCAGCTGAGAGGGAAACTCGGTGACACCAAAAAATTAGAACCAGTGTCACCGACGGCAAGGGGTATATAACCTGGGGGACCCGACTTTTGAAATTCAACCGCAAAAGTTGTTTCCTCCAAAATCCTAAGCTGCCTCTCCGGACCCTTGGTCACCCCCTTCGTCTCCCCGTGCTCCTCCGCCGTTGGGAATCACCGTTGCCTATGGAATCTTCTTCACCGTTGCCGCCTGAGCAGATCGTTCACCGAATTAGGGTATGGATCCGGACCTCTTTGCGCTCCCCGTCCAATTCATGCGCATTAGAGTAAAGTTTATCGATAATCCACAGTCTTCTCTCCTATATATCCACTAGAAACTCCATTAGACTAGCGAACGGATGATTTTTTAGGGTTTTTTGTCCGCCACCTTAATCTCAGTAACATCGAAGCAAAAGAATCGACATCATCGATTCAGTTTTTAGGTCAAATGAGAACAACCTCGGTGAACCCGAGTGCGCATTTTTGGTCTCACCAAAAGTGGTGCCAATTTTCTGTTTAGTAGGTTGTTCGTCTTAGTGGGTCCGAAAAGTCTCCATCGGTTGTACCGAAATTCATTTGGCAGAATGCAAATCTTGAGAAATGTTTTGTTCAATCTTTGAAAATTGCCTACTTTTTCTAATGACTCAACCCTTCTACTCCTTCATACTCTATTTCACAAGGTTAGAGATGTATGTTTCAGAGGACAGTCAGAAAAACCTCAAGCAGCTAAGTGTTGATATGAGCTCAGGCAATAGTCCAGACAAGAGTTGATCTTCTTTTGATGATGTTCCAAGCTCAGCAGATCCACCAAAGGTAGCAAGCAGAGCAAGGAGGAAGCTCAACTCAGATGAGGAGGATGAAGATTTTGTACCTGATATTGCGCCTCCCAAGTCCAAGTAGGACAAGACTACCAGGAAGCCCACAACTAAGTCTACATCTTCCAAGAAGGTGGTCAGGAAGGAGTATGCCCCCTCAGACACCTTGAGAGCACCTGAGAACTCCAGGGGCACCACGACAATTGAGCCTCCCAGGAAATCCATGCCCAAGAAGGCTGGAGAGAAGAAGAGCAGAAATAGGATCATCCATGTTGTTGGCAGGCCTACCTCTATGTTTGAGGACCCATCTGAGGCTGCTGCGAAAGAGGAGGAGGAAGAGCAATCTACAAAGGCTCCTCCCAAGAAGAAGAAGAAATTGTTGTCTGATGCTACGACCAGGCAAGTTAGATGGATCTAGGAAGCCATCTGCTGCCAAACCCAAGAGGACTACCAGAGACATTCTAGGTTCTGAGAAGAACAAGGGAACATCATCCAGAGATGCTGAGGAGGATGCTATGTCTGCCTTGATGAAGCTGAGACCACACCTTCCAGTGCATAATGCGAGCCACCTACAAGCCGAGGACATG
This sequence comes from Hordeum marinum, assembly GCA_022496015.1. NCBI lineage: Eukaryota > Viridiplantae > Streptophyta > Magnoliopsida > Poales > Poaceae > Hordeum > Hordeum marinum. The sequence continues at coordinate 142,339,695 of CM039675.1, read as the reverse complement.
AAGAAAGGAAGGACCAAGGGCTGAGAGACTGAAGAGCTGTTGATCCATTTTCACAGAGGAGAAAGACTGCCAAGGACTACAGGTTCTACACAAAAGAACGACAAGACTTCTATGAGACTATATTGCTTGACAAGAGCCCTGCTGTGAGTGACATGAGATACGTGGATTGGAAGTACATCAAGGACAATGAAGATGAATTTTTTGAGTGTCCAAGATAACTTTCACAGCATTGGACTTGATAAGTTTGTTGGCAAGGAGTTTACAGCCTGGAATGATGAGATGATCATGCAATTCTACTCGACTTCTCATTTCTATGGAGATGGTAGAATTGTGTGGATGACTGGAGGTGCCAGGTATGAGTCCACAGTTGAGGAGTGGTCTGCCATCTTAGGAGTCCCATAGGTGGAAGATGGAGATGTTGATGTTTACTCTAAGTCCAAGGCAAGCCACAATGAGATGAAGAACATATACAAGGTGATTACGGCTGCTTATTAGAAATCTCACAAGATATGATCAATCTATTTCCTTCAGGATGGTCTACGCACAATCAACACCATCTTGAGGCACACCTTGTTGCCTAAGTCTAGAGATGAAAAGATGATCAGAGGCTACTCCATCAACATGCTGCTCCATCTAGACCAGCATACAAGATTTAGAGTGATGGATCTGATTGTGAAGACTGTGAAGAGGATTGTTGCTGATCAGAAGTGCTCATGTTGCTATGAACCCTACATCTAGATGCTCATCAACTCTAAGTTGGAGAAGCACCTCTTTGCCGGAGCTCGAAGACGACATTGTGGTGATGAACCCAGATCATCCCATGTCAGTTGCAGCACAGGCACATGCTAAGGCAGCTAGAGACACTAGTGCTCAGCTGCCCATGACTAGGAGTGAGCAGATGGAACTACTTGCTAGCTCAAGGCTCAACATGCAAAAGGACATCGCCAACATCCTAAAGAACAAAGAGAGCCTTGAGAGGCTTGTTGAAGACAAGTTTCAAAGTCTCCACAACAACGTGGATGGGCACACAGTCACTGTGAGTGACCTGAAGAAGGAAGTTGATGTTGTGCATATCCCTCACTCTATAGATGATGATGAGGATGATGAGTATAGTACACCTCTTAGGATGACTGCTCAGTTCGAGACTCACGCCAGGACTCATAGTGACAGCTCTAGAGATGAGACTGTCTTTATCAGCACCAGCTACAGCCACTTCAACTCCATCAACTCCACCTGTTCCTCCAGTTGCTACACCAACTCCGTCCATGACATCTGCAAAAGTATTTTTTGATACCGTTCTCTCGACTCCAACTTCAGCTATCCGAGGAGATCAGCCCCATAAGAGCGTCTAGCTCTATACATGTGAACTTTTTGGTATCTTGTTGCTAAAAGGGGAGGAGTTGTATAGATCATTAGGGCTTCGAGAGAGAGTGTGTTGGTTTTTATCACTTTTTCAAAAAACATTTGCTATCTTTTGGTTTCGATGTGTTAAACTTTGTCAGCGTTTGATCATACACTTAATGTGTGTTGCTACTATTTCCTATCCTTATGATGCTTATGAGATGATCATTCACATTGCTTGATTGTGTTGTGCTATGATATTCATTCTTATTATTATCGCACACCACCAAGATGTATGTGACATGGAAGAAGTTCCCCATGTACCTAATAGATTGTGCATTTTCATTCAAACGCAAATTCAAAATAATGCACAAATTTAGGGGGATCTCTTGCTTATCACATACTTCTCAAAGCGACGATTATATTCATTGATTACATCATATGTCAAAGCTTTGATCTATATGTTGTCATCAATTATCAAAAAGGGGGAGATTGAAAGCACATTTGTTCCCATGGTGGTTTTGGTAATTAATAACAACACATATATCATTGAACTAATATTTCCACTAAGCATATTTCAGGAAAAGTTGAATGATGGTTTGGCAAAGGGATTGTGGAGAACCCCTATACACAAGGAAATGGATTGGAAAATCTTCAAGAAAAGGGGACTCTACATTTTACTTTGTGAGAAATCCCTTTCAGTCCATAGGAAAAGCCAATGCTATTATAAGGGGGTAAGGTATTGTTTGTGATAAAGATGCTCAAACGTGTACAAGTGATAGTCACCAAAAACACCTATAAACTCTTCACATGTGTCTAAGCCATTCATTCAAATCGGTGAAACCAACTCTTTCCACTTGGTCCCACAAATTCCCACAAACCTACCAAACCCTAGCACATCAGTGCAACTGATCCCACATCAGTGCCATTGAGCTCAGCTTGCCAACTTTCTGTTACGTCGATCCACAAAATTGGAAGCTTCGAGTTTTTGGATTGGCGTCACCGAGATTTGGATTCTGAGCATTGGACACCTGATCGGTACCACCGAGAATTCTATATCGGTCTCACGGAGATTCAAAAGTTACCACCTTTGGAGCACTCAGTACCACCGAGATTCACACATCGGTGTCACCGAGTTGGTCACTTAGGGTCTAACGGTTGGATTTTTGGAGATGCCTATATATACCCCTGCACCACCACTAACTCGCAAGAGAAGCACTCAGAACAGATCCCCACTTATCCCATCAGATTTTCTAAGAGAGAGCCACCTACTCGTGTGTTGTGCTCATGCCATTCCATTCCAACCATATGAATCTTGATCTCTAGACTCCCAAGTTGCTTTCCACCCAATCTATCTCTTCCACAAAAGCCAAATCTGTGAGAGAGTGACTAAGTGTTGAGGAGTGTATCATCTTGAAGCACAAGAGCAAGGAGTTCACCGACATTATCAAGCCTATTACCTTTAGGAGGGTGGTGCCTCCTAAATTTGTTTGGTGTCGCTTGGGAGCCTCCTACATCGTGTTGTGGAGTGAACCAAGAAGTTTGTAAGGGCAAGGATATTGCCTACATCGTGAAGATCTACCCCGAGTTAGGCTAGTCCTCCGTGGACGTAGGCCATCATGGTATAGTCAAGGTTGCTTCTTCGTGGACCCCTCCTTGGGTAGAGCCCTCGATGAACTCTCGTGAGCATTACCCTCTGTGGGTTAAAGACTCCATAAACTTGGACATATGATAGCACCACCTATCAGAACCATGGGAAAAATATCCGTGTATCCAAAATTGTTTTTGATCTTCCTACTTCCTTTACTACTCATGATTGTCTTTACTTTCCGCTGCTATACATGCATGTGTAGGGTGTGCTTGACTTGCTATTAATGCTAAAATCTGCCAACACTTAAAATTGGGAGAAGGTAGAATTTTTATTTAGTCAACTAGTCTAATCACCCCCCCTCTAAAGCTACTTTTGATCCTACAGAAACCCTAGGTCATAAGCACGCTTACACTTCTGAATCCACAAATAGCCAAGGCGCAGCGGGCTAATAGACCAAAACGAAGAAGGTGGGCCGCCTGGGACAACTTAGGCCGAGCCAAGCGACTCATGTCTGACTGGGACTAGGGGGAAATCAGACACAGATAGACGGACCACATTGGGCCCAAATTCCGGCCCAGCGACCACACGTGTCCCGGCCCGCCCCGGACCGCCGAACAACCAGTGAGCCTAGGGTTTGGCCCACCACAGCCAGCGCCGCCACCCACCCTCAACATCCACCTTTGGTGGAAGGCCCACCAACAAACCCCCATATTGCCGCTGTGACGGCCGATCTGGAGAAGAAGGAGCACAAACAACCGACACGCACCCCCTCGGACCTCGCAACATAGATCCTAGAACATTCACACCCGGAGAATCGACAACACACATGCCATGCTTACCAGATCTATGGCCATGACACCGCACCACACACAACCCCGGCTCATCTGCCGGTGACCACACCGGACGCCCACGACCACCCAGGGAAAACTTCCTCACCCTAGCCCAAGGAGGGGAAGGGGGGAAAGGATGCCGGCGGAAGGGCGTCAGCCACGTCCTCCATCCCATATTCATATGATTGTAGGCCCCAAAACTTGTTAGCGAAGGGAGATATGCAACGAGATAAGGGAGACGATCCTCGATGGACACCAGTCCGCAGGGGGTGGGGAGGAAACCGCAAACGTGGGGAGCACGAGAGATGGGGAGGCAGGAAGCCAGAAGGCAACGTCCACTAGCGCACCCCCGACGGAGAGGGGAGGGAGAGAGGGATAGGAGGAGGGGTAAAGGAGCGCCATCGCCTCATCCTAGAAAAACTCGAAACGAACACGCATTTTGATTGTTTTATTTGGATTGATCCATCCATCCCTTTTTGTGTTCTGTTTGGCCGTGCATTATCGGTTTTTTCCTAGCGGCCTGTCTGCATTCATATAGGCAATGGTGCAGCGTCCAATCATTTTCCTGGATGCGTCGATAATCTGCTCAACGCACAGACGCATCTGGTCCAACCGTGTGTAAAATTTCGCAAATGATTTTTTGTCACCGTGGTCGTAGATCATGCCATTGACCATAGTTCAGGCCAACGACCATAGTTCATGCCGACAACAAAGAGAGCGGCCGGCAAACATATTTTTATGTTATGCTTCAAATACAAATATAAAGAGAAAGTCCAACTTCTAATGAGGCCCGTCGCTGATAGACTTGGAACGGATCAAGATTTACCTTAGACCCCCTGTGTTATATATACCTCCTATAAGCCGCTACACGGGATAAGTTGATCAGTTGTAAATCCCCGACATTTGTAACCACTCCCGATATAGTGAAGTTTGGTTGGCTTGCACCCATGTTTTCCCCCCGTCGCATTGGAGGGGTTTGCCAGGTTAAAATCTTGTATCCCGACGGGGTTATTACCGCTAGGAAGGCCAAAGCAATGGCGTCTTCCCCCTTTCGCTTTGAAGAATAACTATGCGGCCGGCTAGCCATTGCCGGCTGGAGGACGTCTGGCACAAGCCGGTGCCAGTTGGCGCCCCGGACGGTTGATCGAGGAGCCGGCTGGACCCTCGGCCGGCTGGGCATGGTCGGCTGCCTCCGGGACGGCTCTTCCGTTGACCTTGGGACGTACATGCGACGTCTCGTGCGGGTACGACGATACGACGCGACCGGCATGACGGGCGGTCCTGTGGCTATAGTGGCCGCTGACGCAATGCAGCGCGTGGCTACAGTCTAATCGTCCCGGCCGCTGACCTCAGCGAGCGCGACCGGGCGTGGGAACAGTACCGGCATGCCCTTGACCTCGGCATGGTTACAACATGGTCGGCCGTACCGAACACTTTGACCGGCTGGCGCTAGACGACGCCCCCCCCCGGGCGACCCGTGCCGCAACAGGTGGGCAAGGGCCAATCGCAGAGCCGGCTAGCGGGCCCCAACGAGAGATGGGACCGCTCGGCCAGTGGACCCCACCAACCGGGTCCCTATGGCTAGCCAGAGAGACTACCAGCCGGGTCCCCCCACCTTTGTACTTAGAATATATTATAAGAGCCGGGGGGTGGCCTATAAAACACCATGAGCCCCCCATGCAACTGGGCCGAACGATCATCTTCACACACACACACACAACCCCTTCTAGCTGTGGAGGAAGAGGAGTCGGCTGCCCCTTCTTACCCCTCTAGACACAGCTCCAGGAGCACCATTGTATCTATAACCATCCATCCAACTAAAGCAAGCAGGACTAGGGGTATTACCTCCTCCGGAGGGCCCTGAACCTGGGTACATCTTGTGTCATCACTGCTTGTGCGCAATCTCGCAACCGGAGCCCGTCGGTGTCCTTCGGCCCCAACCACCTATTATAAGCCATCATATGGCATCCGTCGTGAGAAAACGACGATAGTTGGCACCCACCGTGGGGCAGTATGTGGCACCGGCCGGGTTCATGCTCCGAGCGGGACCCCTCGCCATTACCCGCCGTCGCCGCTCTATGAAGGGGAATCTTGAACTTCCTTTGTTGAAGTTCTACTGGAATAAATGCTGGGAGGTGGTCCTTCTGATCAGGAACCCATTCCACCTCCTGGAGTGGATCCCCAGCGTGTGCCTCAGCATGCAAATGATTTTCCAGGATTCCAGCCTCTACCTTTGAACAATGTGCAACCTCCGAATGATGAGTGGGATGATCAAGATGAGCAAGAACACTGGGCATTTCCTTAGCAAGACCCCGTGTGCATGCTCAACAGCAAGCAGAAATTCCTATGTTACAACATGATGGGGCTCCCAACAGCAGTATCGCCACCACCATTTCTTTGTCTGATGGCATTCACTCCATTGCTCACACTGCTAGTGAAGAAGTTAATCAAGGAATTGTTGCCCCAATCATGGGACTGGGTCTTCAAAACATTTCCCTGGCTTACCAAGCAGATGGTGAGGAAGACGATCCGCATCCAGCAGGTGACAATTTGGAGGAACCAGAACAGTAGAGTGGGATTGGACAGCCACCTGAGATTGGAGTAACTAACTCCTCAGAGCAGCACAATACCCAACATAATATGGATATGTCTGAAATACCCAAGGATGTTTGTGACGAAGCTGATTGTTCAACAGCACAGGCAAACCCCTTAGAGGAAGCTGCTGACAGTGACAATGTTATCCCCACTGAGAGTGTCACAAGAGATATTCACATAGGAGCACCAATAGTTGGGGAACAAGTAATGAAGCATAATACACACAGTGTTGCTAAAAAGACAGTCAACAATGGAAATTAGGATGTTTCTCCAAGCCCAAACCCACAACCTCGCACATCTTCAGATATTTCCAAGAGAGGTATTGATGTTACACAATCCTTCCCAGTCCTTCTCATACATTTGATTTGCAAAACATTGGTGAGTTTCATGCATTGGATATAATTGCTGGCGCACAATTAATTTTTGAAGAGGGTTTGGATCTATGGATAAAGCACTTTGCTCCAATCACTTAGGGAGACTCAAATTCCTTCAAGATTGAGATACCAGTACCTTGGTTCAACTTCATAATCCATCTGCTCTTAACTTCATAATCCGTGAGATGGACCAAGCACTTATTGAAATATGAACTATGAAATGTGCTAACTGAAAATTGCACTTCTGAACAAAATATCATGTTTTATATCCCTCATGGATGCTCCACTACACAGGCTCCTAGCTGAAAATAAATAATGCTTGGTCTGGGTAAGGAGAACAAGGGTATCAGTCCAGCTGCTCACCCTTCCAGTGGGGATGATAGTCCTCTAAACCAAGTGTCCCCCAACAAAGTGTTTCTCTTGCCCTTGGGAGAGTCTATCTCAAAGAAAAGAAGAGATAAAGAACCAACGGTGGAAACTCAGGTAAGGAGTGACAGGATTAAAAAATATAATAATGGATATAGGTGGAAATCTTGTGATACAAAATCTTCCTTACCAAGCTTTGTTGTTCCACCAATTACTCATAATAGAGTGGGAAAAAATCTTACAAAAACTTTTTGCAAGGTGTCTGAGGAAGAACTTCAGGAAAAGCTGTCTAATAGACTCAAGCAGAAAGGCCAGGAGGATGTGGACAAAGCCATACGAGTGTCAAACAAACCGGAGATTGTGTAATGATGATGTTGCAACATAACACTCAACACAGGAGGGAGATGCTTCAACTATTTATCCTGGGTCACCACATCTGTGTGTATGCTGGTTTTAAGGATGTCAGTTTATGTAAAAATTTGGTCTTTAATTAGTTGACCTACTTCTACTTATTAATGATATCTGCCTTTGGTATTTCCGTAAGGGTAATCATAAACTCCTGATGATGTATGAAAAACTTCTTTATAGCCTAATCATGTTGTCAATGAGTTGTATCTCCTTTATTGGTTGTGGTGAATTGTACATTTGCTATATGGGTCTGAAAAAGGAAAGATCCAGCTCATATTTCAGGACACATACCAAGGGATCGTACTTGGTATCCCAAATGAAGCTAAATCTAGTTTATAATGAATAACAATAGACCATGGAACATATTGAACTAGAATGTCAGAGGTTTAAACGCACCAAAAAAATGGTTGGCTATTAGAAAAAAAGTTGAAGAAAGTGTTGTTGTAATTGTATGCATTTAGGAACCAAAAAGAGAAAATTTTTATCTAGGTTACATCAATCAATTATGTCCAGAAAGATTTAACAAACTTGAATACCTGCCTTCCATTGGGGCTTCTGGAGGTATCTTGACTGTTGGGAATGTAGCTTTATTTTCTAGTGAACTCAATTTTCAAAACAAATTCTCCATCTCAATCGAGTTCACATGCACCACCACTTCCAACACATGGATTCTTACAAACAACTATGGTCCATGCCACCTGGAAGACAAAATTGAATTCATAAACTGGTTCGTAACATGCAAATGCCCACTGATGTGGATTGAATTATCATGGGGGATTTTAACTTCATCAGGGCACCTGAAGATACAAATAGACCTAGTGGAGATGTCAATAAAATATTTCTATTTAATGAAGCTATTAGCAACTTAGGGCTAGTGGAATTACCTTTAAAAGGCATACAATTTAGCTGGAGTAACATGCAGGAAACCCGCTTTTGGAGAAACTGGATGACTTCTTACCCTGACACTACTGCTTTAGCACTGGCTAAACCCATTTCCTACCATCTCTCATGTGTGGTTAAAATTGGAATAGCCATTCCTAAGTCTAAGGTTTTCAGGTTTGAAAATTACTAGCTCAAACACACTTCTTTCAAAGATATAGTTCAAGCAGCTTGGGCTATTCCTATGGGACACACTGATTTAGCTAATAAAATCAATGCTAATTTAAAAACCCGAGAAGAGCTCTCAAGTTATCGGCCAAAGTTTTGTCATGTCTCAAAAATTATATTGAAGATTTAAATGCCTGCATTTTCCTGTGGGATCCGATAGAAGAATACAAAGATCTTTGTTCTTTTGAATGGAATTGTAGATCCATATTGAAAGAATGTCTATCATAGTGCTTAATAATCAAAAAATGTATTGGAAACAAAGAGGAAGAATAAAAGGAGTTATGTTTGGAGATGAGAACAAAAATTTCTTCAATACAAAAGCCTCAATTAATCACAGGCATAATAAAATTGCAGTGTTAAGGAATGAAGATCAAGTGGAAATCACTGACCATGAAGGAAAGGTTGAATTCTCTAGGAAGCTTTTAAGAAGAGATTAGGGCAATCTAATGGGCACACAACAAACTTTGAATTGAATTAGATTTATTAAAACAGAGTGGATCCCCAAGTTTTCCAAGACCTTGAGAAACCATTTACACAAGAGGAAATTGATGATGTGGTAAAAAACCTGCCTACAGATAAATCTCCAGGTCCAGATGGTTTTAACAATGAATTCATCAAAGCGTATCGGGAAATCATTAAGGTGGATATTACTGAACTTATCATGGATTTTCATGCTAGCACTATAAACCTTGAAAGCATTAATACTTCTTTCATCACTTTAATCCCCAAAAAAGAAGTGCCAGTTTCACCTAATGATTTTAGGCCAATTTCTCTACTGAATGGAGCCAAACTTATGGCGAATAAACTACACAAAATTATTCTTCAACTCGTACACATCAATCATTATGATTTTCTCAAAGGCGGAGTAATTCAAGACTGCCTTGGCTAGGCTTATGAATACATCCACCAATGCCACAGATCAAAAAAAGAGATGTTGGTGATTAAACTTGATTTTGAAAAATCTTTTGACACTATTGAGCATCAAGCCATCACTGATATACTCGGAGCAAAGGGATTTGGGGATAAGTGGATTTCCTGGATGCAATTACTCTTTACATCTACAATGTCTCTAGTAATCTTTCTCTTGGTTGCTGACCTACTCCAATCAATACTCAATAGGGCATGAGACTGGATCTAATTACTCCACCATTGCAAGTCAATTCATTGCCTGACTTTCCAATGTTGCAATATGCAGATGACACCCTAGTTCTGATGGAAGCAAATGCTAGATAGTTGATTTGTCTCAAAGCACTACTGAATACTTTTACCTCATCCACTGGATTAAAAGAAAATTATTGAAAATCAATCATGGTACCAATAAACATTGCTGAAGACAGATTGTACATATTCACTAATACCTTACAATGTGCTATAGGACAATTCCCTTTCACCTATCTGGGCTTACCTTTGGTTATTTATAAATCAACTGTGGAACAATGCTTGCCCCTAGTTCACAGAACTTCTAAAAGGTTGGTTGGTATCTCTACTTTCATGACCTGGACAGGGAGATTGCTACTTGTCAAATCTGTACTTGCATCTCTTTCAATATTTGTCACACCCTGTGTTTGTATCACCTTGTTATGTTTGGATTTATAAAATTTGGAGCCAATTAAAACTTTTTCAATGCTTGTGCTTGTTTGCTTGTTTGTTTATTGTGGTATATGGCACTCTCAGATTCTATCCCTCTTCACATTCATCTTCCTTGACCCAAACATCTTGCCCAATGATCATGCCACGTGAATAGTGCCTAAAAGTATTTTTATCCAATTTTGTTTTGACCAAAAATTGATTTATTCAAATGAGGTTTTTAGAAACCCCTGAATTGAGGTTTGCATTGCAAGTCCACAAATTAGGCGGATCCTTCTTCCCCAAAGGCTTTATTTCAAACCTACTATATTTATGACTTCCCAAAACCACCAGATATTAATTTTAAAGATTATTCTTATATTTTATTTAAAGGAGTTTTCTTAAGACCATAAATGGATTTTCATAGAAACAAATAATTTAAATACTTTCAAAATATTTGAGAAAATTTAGGGAAACTCAGTGGAGATATATTTTCCATATATATGAGTTCCAACACATGGGCATGTTCAAATCATGGGCAAAACCCCTCAAAACCCTTTCTATACAAATCAAGCTTTTGGAATATTTGTATAGGAAATATTCTCAATAAATTCCAGGAAAATCCAGCAAGTCAAGACTACCATAGGTGATGATCCTGCAAAGTTTCATCTCAATCCAAGTTGATTTGGTTCATCAAACCATCGCAAAACCATCCCTGTCCAGAGTCAAATTGGAACAACTTTACATAGTGAAGTTTCTTCTATGGACCTCAAACTTTGTGGACATGCTCTATTAACAAAATAATGATGCTACACTATGTTGTGCATCAAGGGTAGTAGCTTAGCATAACAATATCTATATAAACCTGATTCTCTTAATTTCTTGGTTCCACAAAGTTTCAATTGTCAACTTTACTCATTTGAGCTCAAATCTAGTGATCCATCTCCTTTTTACCTAACATTTGACCCTGTTGAATATCTCAGTAAGTTGGTAAACTTATCTTTCCCGAACACCCGTCAAACACCTCTTGGTGAAATCATAAAGTACTTGTTTTCACCACTATCACTCCCCCAATTTCCTCCAAACTTTTACCACACCCTCTAGCAGTGCCCAAGCACCACCAGTAAAAACCTTGGGTCCATAAGCCACAAGAAGATGAGGTAAACCCCCCATTTTGACCTCTAGACAGCCCTGGAAGGAACATGTTTACCCTCTCCTGTTACTCTATCTCTCTCCTAGGGCATCCAATGCATTTTTTCCCTATCCTAGTCACCCCTAGATCCCGCTAGACACCCTTGGCCAGGCACAAGACACCATTGGCATGTCGTGGCATGCCAAACGTGCGCTCTAGAGCACGCTACAGTACCGACAGGCACTATAGCCGTTGCCCACTGCATGGCCCCGACCACCTCGAGCGCCCCCATCTCCCCAGAGCGTCAGCCTCGGCGTCCGCAACACGCCGCCCCTTGTCCCCCTCCTCTCTCTCCCTCCTCTGGACCCCTCGCACGTGTCGCGGCCGCTCGAGCTGGCCAACCGCGGAACTCACACGCACCCGCTCCCCCGCCTGTCTCCTCTCCCCTGGCCCAAACCAACTCCACATGCACCCCAGACTCGCTTCCTCCCTTTCTCGTGACCTCTCGCCACGGCCACGAGCTCGCGGGCGCACCCGAGCTCGGTAAATCGAGGGTCGCCTAATTAAGGCCCTTCTCGAGCCTCCTCTCCCCACTGGCCTCTCTCTCCACTCCACAATAGACCCCGGAGAAGTCCTGGAAAACTCCCGAACCCTATGCGATCGGGATCGAGCTAAGGACCGCCGCGGCGACCTCATCGCTGATCTCCTGGTAGCGACCCCCTCCGGTCCCCATTTTCGTTCCGCTAGTCTCCCCTTGCTATCCTGACATGTTCCACCTTGACCCCATACTATTTGTAGCTCTGAGAGGACCCGACAATCTCTCCCAAAGCTTCCTCCGCCATGGGTGCTCGCCGCTGGTGACTCCAACCACCTCCGACGCCCCTTCGACCTCCCCTGGAAAGGCGACTCGGCCCTGAGCATGTTCCCACATCCAGCTAGCCTCATCGTGCCTTGCATCATCGCCAATGAGCTCGCCGGCCTCCCTACCGCAAGGTTGGAGATGACAGGCGGGGCCCACCTATCATCCTCACCTCCCTTCTCATCCTCTCTCTCTCGCTGGACTTCCGCCCCCAGCTGTCAGGTTTGAACATAGGCGCGCGCGCGTCAATTCGACTAGGCCGGTTGGCCTCTGGGCCGGCCCAGTTACAGGCTGGCTCTGGCCTAGGGTCCCGTGCCCTTTTTCTTTTTTCTTTTATGTGGATTTTTGCAAAAACCCCACAGAGCTCCATATTTATCCTATAACCATAATTTTTTCACCTAAATTCTTGAAATATTCCATAGAATTTAATAGTGCCTTTTGTATAAATTTTTGAAAATCTTTCATGCACTGTTTTATTTTAAAACCTGTATTTAGGCATCTTTTGCCTCTGTTAAATAGTTTTCAAAAATGTTTTTTCATAGCGAAATGTTAAATAAATATTTTTAGTATATATTTTGTATTTATCTAAGTTGGGTAGAATTTTTAATATTAGCTTGAGTGCTCTGTTTTTGCGTAATGCATATTTTTATCGCTATTTATCGTGACGATAGATTGCGGTGTTGATGAGGAAGTTAGACCTAAAGACTTCGAATACCCTAGAGACTTTGTTGAACCAGGCAAGCAGCCCTTTGACCATGTTAAGAAACTTTTTCTTGCATGAGATATAGCACTTGTTGTTTCAATGATTGATCATGATGTGGTGCTCCCACTTCGGTGGGGTGCCTCCGCTATTTTTAATGTTGACACTTGCATCGTGCATCACCCTACCAACTTATGAGGGTTATGCGGGTGGGTGTAGATAGTATGCAAATAGATGCTACGCAAGTGGGATGGGATTTATGTATAGTGATGGATAGGGAGAAATGATTTCAAAGACTTTTCGAAAACCCCGTCAGGTGCCACTAATGCCCGAGGGAGATGATGATGAGTTGGGTGACCACTTGAGGAGGAAGTGGTGTACCAGAGCAAGTGAGTGTGTGTGGTTTTCAAAAACGGATTGGTCTAAGTTGCGACCGTTATTCCAACCTTACATTTACGACCACGATACCCCTTATGGGACGGGGCTTTGTTGATTACTATGGATGGTGCTAGCAGGGTGCCCACATTACTAGTAGCAAGAGTGAAGTGGTCACTCTTGAGACGGGGTCGTCCCGGATGTGGAAGGCCATGCGCTATCTTTATAGGCACCGGGCACACCGTTGCGTGCCCTCATGGGTGATACATGTGATGTATATCATGAGGGATGGCACCAACGAGTGTGCTCTTTGTTTAGTATCACCATGGGAAAGACATGGTTCGGGAGCTTACCTCGGGTATGTGATGTACCGTGAGTCGTGGATGACACGGAAGTTCCCCGAGTCTTGTGGGTAAAGTGTGCAACCTCCGTAGTGTAAAACTATTCGAATAGCTATGTCCACGGTCAAGGATAGTTTGATGACCGCTCTTGTGCTACGTCCAAATGTTTTTCGCAAATGATGTGTGTGCGTGTGTTGGTGACAAGGATGGTACTTGAGCTATGTCCGATGACTTAGCCTGACGATTGACTATGTCTGATGACTTAGCACAATGGATGAACATGAGATGTTTGACCCCTGCGTATGATGATATCTATAACTCGTTCATATGGATATCTACCAACTATTGATGCATGTTTACCTAGTTATTTGATCATGTCATTACATTAAAAATTAGCTTTCCAAAAATTACCTACTTAGTGCTATATCATGCATCATCATTACCTTTTCCCACAACTTGGGTTGCTTGCAAGTACATTCAAAGTACTCATTGGCTTACCACTGGTTATTTAATTAGCAAGGCATGGAAGAACAGGAGTATGTTGAAGAGTTCGTTGGTGACGAACATGTGAACCAGGATGCTTCCCAGACAGAATGCCTATAGGTTAAGGCAGATGGCATGGGTTCACGCTTTCCATCAAGATTTCCGCTACTTGTTCAATTTAAGTGTTTGGCCCTTGTGTCCCTATCTATGTAAGACTAGACCTTCATGGTCTTTATTTGTGTAAGATGCTAAATGTGGATGTAAGACTCTTGTTATTCAGCTTCTGTGTGTTCAATGAGCAATGATCTATGGGATCACTGTACATGTGCATTCGTTGATCATGACTTATCAGTTGGGGTCCCCACAATATTCTTCATGCGTTGCTTGGTCATACCCATCAACATCAAAAAGCACACTAATAAATACTTGAGACATGGTATTTGGAGGAGCCTTGACTTGCATGATCATAGACCAGCACTAGTGGCATGGCACACTATTTGTAGAACTAAGAATCAAGGAGGTCTGGGAGTTATGGATATTCACACACAAAACAAGAGGCACGGAAGAAATCAGCTCCACGGAAGAAATCAAGTCAGACAGGAGGCACCAAGATAGAACTCCATCACATCGGCATCATATAAATTTGAGTGAGAAGAGGAGTAGAATCAAAATTCCTAAGTCGAGTACCTCACCGGAGTATAGAAGAGGAGTAAAAGAAACCTACTCTCCGATATAACTAGACTCAAAATAGTTTTACTAGACTCGACTCGGCCAAGTTTGATCAAGCAAAGGGCTCCTATGGTCGTATGGCTCTAATTTGTGTGGACTTGTAATTTATCTTGTGGTGAGTTGGCTTACACTCGCCAGAAGCTAAATTACAAGTCCACACAAATTATTCAAGCATCATACAAAAGACAGGGTCCGACTACGGACAAAAACCAATGAAGAAAAGAAGCAATAAAACTGCCCTGCTGGCCCAAAGTTCATGGCCAAAGCCTCTCTACTCGTCGGGATTGTAAGGACCCCGATCCTAACTCATATGAATCCAGACTGTAACATATCACATCACTTTGCGGCCTCACGCACGTTAAGCTCCACGACTGCAACCTTACCTTAGCCGGGACCGTTGGAAGCACA
Source organism: Hordeum marinum (assembly GCA_022496015.1). Lineage (NCBI taxonomy): Eukaryota > Viridiplantae > Streptophyta > Magnoliopsida > Poales > Poaceae > Hordeum > Hordeum marinum. Next base: position 142,324,490 of record CM039675.1, on the reverse strand, counting down.
AAGAGGCCCGATGGAAGCACATAGAGGCAGTTTCCCGTAAAGAGTACTACTAAAGGCACACGACTAGGTGTCAGATCCCATACATACCGTTGCACGTCACACGTACGCACGACATGCCCGATATGCATAGATACAACCATGGCATCACAACATAAGCATACAACAACTTTTATTTAAGGGGCTCAGACGAGCCTTGCATAACATGTTCGTACAGATAGGGGTCACATGACCCGACACTCAAGTCATACAAACCAAGCCGAAGCATAAGCTGTCTGAGTACAGACAGATGAAAGGGTAAAAAGGCACATGGCCTGACTATCTATAGCCCGCTGCAGGGCATAAGGTCAGAGCTGGGACACCAGCTATTCGGCATCGTCGACATCCAGATAGAACCCACCTGATGGGTCCTGGGTCTCATCTGCAACATTTATTAAGCAAACATGAGTACAAACGTACTTAGCAAGTCTTTAAAACAGACCTAGTCTATTCATGCTCATGTATCAACAAGGGGAGTGGTGGAGTTTATGCATCAATGCCAGCTTTGACTCATGGCTAACCTACACTACACCAGTTTTCGCTCTTTGTTTAGATTTTAGTTATCGCACACGAGTCCACTAACTCCATGACAATACACCACCATGGATTCAGTTCCCTCTCCTAGGAGAGTGCCATCCACGGTACTCACACTTGTCTTGATATTTTTATGAGTATCCATTTGATTATCTATGAACAACATAAGTTTTCCAAGTAGTCCATATCCGAGGACGCGGCTATTCGAATAGTGTCATACCCTGCAGGGGTGTACTTCTTCACACACGCTCTCGCCACTTATCACCGTGTGCTCTTAAAACCATGCACCTCGGCAACCTTCAAGTGGAAGCCTAGCGAGGGAGCGGCCACGACTGTTAGTCACATAAGACCTCTAGTCCAGGCTATCGCCTATTTGAGACTGAACCCTCATGGATGTCCGGCCGAAGTTTCCGCTATGGCCCCAAATGATGTGTGCAGGGTTCCCAAGCTCACCATTCATGTGACCCTTGGTACACTGTGCCACTGTCTACCGCGTCATAACCCACCCGTAGGGTCAGCGCTACGCACGGCCTCCAACATGCTATAAACACCAGAAACTACTTGCAACTCCTGGACTAAGGACTAAGGGGTTGAAAAGTTGAGAGGGTCAATTAAGTATCCCAACGTGTGGTTGTAACTAGTCTTGGATTACAAACACGGAACTCAGTTCCTAAGAACGGTCCCAATGAGACAACCCACAATGTACTCCTACATAGCCTCTCATCGCAACCTTTACCAACCCGGTTTCATCTTAACCTTATCACATCAGAACATCATTATTTCACTCCAGTTCATCACCGAGATGAATCGGACCTGACACAAAACTAAGCATAGCAGGCAAAGTAAGCTAAGCACATCATGGCACAAGCATCTACCAGGTATGCTAGGTTGCAAGGTTTAGCTATTTACTATAACAATGACAGGTCATGCAAAATAATAGGTTCATCTATCGTGTATGACAGACAAATGAACGTTTGTCCTAATGCAATAAACAAGAGCAGGAGCGAGAGAGTGGGATGTTATGAGAATGATCAAAGGAGGTTGCTTGCCTTGCTGGGTAGGGGAAATGTTCTCTCCTTCGTTGGAATACTCGGGGGTATCCTTAGAAGCAGGGCCTACCGCAATGCAGATAAATAACAATCAATACATGCAAGTGCAACAATATGATGCATGATCATGACATGATAGCATATAAGGATGGGCTAGTGCAACTATTGTCCATGTTAGTTTGAAGTGAGCTTGAATATAGGTTCAAAACCAATCTCCATTTCATATTCCATATATTAACCTATTAGTAAATTTCAATGTTCATCTACATAGGTTGCTCCAACATGCATGATAATAGCACCATTAGATTCATTGGATTTTTTTGATAAATTTTCATATATAAATTGTTTTCATCTAAGTTACACATTAATTTATATGAATTTTTGAAGTTTTACACATTTTCTGGAATTATTTTAAAACTTGAAATTCCTTAATTACATCAGCCTGACATCATCATGGCGTCAGCAGGTGTGCTGACCGGTCCAGGTCAAACCTGACGTGCGGGGCCCACATGTCAGCGACATAGGACTAATCCCCGCACTGACTAGGGTTTGACCCGCATCTAGGGCCCAGTAGTCAGTGGCTGGGGGGCTAATTAGCAGGGGGATTAGCCCTTGATGGCCTTCCACGTCACCACGCTGGAGGCCAGCCGGCGACAACCAAAAACACGGCGGCGACTCTCCGGACTTGCGCATCCGATGACCATTTGACACGCGGAGGGCATCAGAAAGTAGCACGTGCACGCGCGCATCTAGTGAAGCAGAAGAGGGGGCTCGGGGTCCCCGGAGACAACGGCCACGTCGAGCTTGGTGGCGGCGGCGGCTCGGTCAAGACTGGGTACTGCGCTAGAGGCCACGGGGAAGTCGGGGAGACGGGGAGGAGCACTAGCGGCTCACCACGGTTCTAGCAGAGGCGACGGCGAGGTCGGGGGAGGTCCGGACTGGGCGAATCGTCGGGGTGGAGCTCCGGTGGCCGGAGGGGAAGAAACGGCGGTGGCACGTCATGCAGGGCTTCCTGCGTCGACTGGCTTAGCAGGGAGGACGAGGGGGTCGCTGCGGGGCTGTTGGGGGGCTCAGAAGTGCGCGGTGCTGGCTAGAACTACGACGGCGCGGCGGCGATGAGCTCGACCATGGTGGGCAGAGAGAGGGAGAGTGAGAGAGAGATCTCGCGAGGTGGAGAGGGAGAGGAGAAAGAGGCCATGGCGAGGAGGCCTCGCGCTGGCGCTCTCCGAGCCCTCCAGGCCAGCAGCCAGGCATGGAGGACGTGGCCAGCGTGTGCACACGCGTGGCTAGCGCAAACCCCTGTCCTCCTAACGAGAGGACAGGGATGACTGGCCCTGGGCCAGTGGGCCAGTTCCCCCTGGGCCTCTACCCTTTTTCTTTTCTTTTCTTTCTCATTTTCTATTTCTGACATTTGTTTTATTTATTTTTCAGGTACAAATTCTATGATCAAATATCCCAAATATTTTATAATATCAAGTTTGAATATTTCAAACTCCAATAAAAAGTTTCAGGATATTTTGAAATATAAAGTATTGATAATGCTTTATTTGTCATTTTCAGAGGCTTTGTTATTTATTTTTAAATTGCTATAATTGTTCAAATATTTAAAATGGCCCCTGATATATTCATGTCCATATTTATCAGACATGGGGAACATTTTGTATTGGCATATTGAGTTTGTTGAGTTTTCACAAACTTTTAATTATTTTGATTCCGATGTGAGCTTGGGGTTTCTTTTAATCTCCATTTCATGTTGATGCAAAATTGAAACATGATGCACACACATGCTGTCCTATGACATCTAGCTAGGGATGTGACAGGGATATGTGAGGTACATTCTGCCACGTTCTTCATCATACTCCCACTAGAGGTGGGTCAGATCATCTGGCACGGACTCATCAATACCTACACCTGTATTGTTTTAATCTGCGAGCCACAGGGACTCAGCAATCTTTTAACCTGGGTACCGAAACTATGTAAGCTTATTGGGTTGGATGGGGTAGGTGTTGAGTTTGCAGCTAGCACTAAGCATTATATGGTGTCTAACTTACGTGAAATGAATGTAAATATAGTGGACTATGAAAGACGATCGATGTGCATAACATGCTTATCAAATCATCCAATTACACAAACTTGAAAGGAAGCAAGGATCACTAAGCATCAAATCATCCTTAGTTCAATGACTTATATGTTCTTATTAATTACCGGAACCACCAAGGGAGCAAATATGCTTTCAAAGGTATGTGTAGAAACTACATAACATGCTTATCAAATCATCCAACTACGCAAACTTGAAAGGAAGGAAGGATCACTAAGCTTGAAGCTCACAAGATGGCATAATGAAACAAATTCTAGGGACTTAGAGAAAATCACAGTTTTCTGGAATCTAAGTAAAGCTGGTAGAAAATTGATAGCAGAAAACAATGATGCTAGAGAGCACCTCATGGCATGAAAATTAATAGGATGGTAGAGGACAATACCTACTACAAAACACTAGCACTGAGCTTGAGCTAAAACACCACACAACACTTGGTAGCATCCACTCAACATGGCATAAAAATAATAACAGATTCTCAAAATTAGAATTATTTAGCATGTGGATAACAACAACATTTTATTAGCCACTTTGGAGCAAGATTCACACGTATATGCAATTTTATCATGTCAAAAGAAAATACCAAATCATAACACTCATAAAACACCACCACTTACATGCTGGCACAATTATCATAGCATGCATGGATTAATTCTTACAAAAATGACAAAATGGCATATTGGGTCAAAATGACATTTTGTAAAACTTGCTCAAATGACAAAACAGGTTGCACCACTCTATTCCTTGGAAATTCTAACCCAAAATCATATATCATACTCAAAGGTTGCTATAGATAAAAATGCCCACAATTCTAAGTTACAAATAGTGTCAAAATCACAACCTACTTATATGTCAAAAGTTACTATAAATGCTCATTGCCCAAAATTGCGTATGTATAGACCTAGAGATTTACTACAAATGGAATTAAATCAATTTAACTGACAAAACAATTAGAATAAAAAGGAGGGAACCCACCTGCCAGTGAGCCTGGGCCCCTCTGAGGATGACATGTGGGCTAGGGCCCACTGTCATAATCTCTCTCTCACACACATAGAGAGAGAGATCACAACACACACACACACAGATCACAACACACACACATATCACACCAAATACAAAGAACTACACACGGATCTAGGTGCAGTCGCACCAGATCCGACCACACACACAGGCACACACCGCATCACCACGCACGCACACGGGATCCGGTCGTGGCCACAACATATCCTGTGGTCGCACACACTCAAAAAATCGAAAAAGGAAAAGGGGGACTAGGGGTTTCGAACCAGCAACATCGCGGTCGCTACCGCTATGCTACGCCACGGCTTCTGAACATAGAGGGGGAACTATGCCTCTACTAATAACTGACGATGGTCGACACCTGACGAAACTGAATAAAAGAAGACACAGATGACAGGCACGGTGGCGAAGCGTCTCCAGCGATCTATACGGCTATCGCCCAAGATGGCACTACGTGGGGCTTGCGGGGTCCCAAGGGAACCCATCCCCACAACAAATCCCTAGCTAGGCACGGCGGTAATGAGGAGCTCGAGGACGAGCTTGCGCTCAGCAACCCTACGCGGCTACGCACAAAAACAAGGAAGGGGGAAGGCGCGCGATGCTCACCAAGAGGGGGCCAAAGACGGCTCGGCGTAGAAAAGGGGAAGAAGAAGGTTCGCGGCGGTGCTTCGGATGCGCGTCGGAGATGTGGAAGAGGTCGTTAACGGGGGGACTTCCTCCACGCCCTAATGCGGGAGGCACCGCGGAGCTCCTCGACATCTCTGGCCACGACGAGGAGGCCACTTGCGACGAGGACGACGGCGGCAGGTTCGGAGGCTCTGCTCTCTCTCTCTCTAACCTTCTCTGAAACTCTCTCTCTCGCTTGCTGAACTTACCAGGGAAGAAGGGAAGAGAAGGGGTGGTGGTGGCGCAGAGAGAAGGGGGAAACCCTAGGGAAGGAACTGCTCTGCTCGCCACCTCGTCCATGGTGGGGTCCTGCTCGCTCTCTCTCTCTTATAGGGAGCTGGAAAGGGAGGAGAAAGGATCTCGGGAGGAGGCACGGACACGTGGGCCCCGGCTCATCCATGCTGGAAGGAAGCAAGCGTGTAGGCTAGCTGGGCCACGGGAAGGATAAGCCCAGGTGGGCCAACTCTCTCTCTCGACGCAAACAAAAATAACCGTAGGTTTTTCTTTATTCAAAAATACAGATAACAGAAATTAAGGCAAGGGACAAAGGAAGAAGATAAAATTAAAATCAATACATCTTTGGGCTTACCAAAATGCTAGCAATTTAATAAAATTGGTGAGTGCATTTTTAGAGCAAGCAATTATTTACCTAAATATTTAGCTAGACATTGATGCACCAATATTTGAAAGGGAAAATCTCGAACCCTGGTAGAAGGATTACTTGATAAATCCTAGTAGAATATTTGGGAGAAGATTAACAATTTTAAGAAGGAAAACAGCAAGCAAATATTTAACATGTTGCATTATTTGAATAAAGAGAGAGATGGGAATAGTTTTCGAATGGGAGGAACTAGAGTAACACTCCAAACAAAGCACACATGCCTCACTCCACAACACACCACTCATAACTCAAACAAGGAAAATAAATATTATGCACTATAAGATGATCATGATGCATGATGCATGAATGACATGAAGCAAGTATTAATTCATTCAAACCACATCGCAAACATGGAGGTTCACATGAGATACATGAAAAAAATGGCAAGGGGGTGCACTTGGGCTGTTACATGACATGAGGCACCAATTTGTTCTGAAACATAAGTTTCACCACCTATACACATTTGCCAAGAACACAAATCTAAATATCCAGCAAGTGATAAACCTTGAATACCTCCAGGACCTGTTCCATCTCCCACTTACTATTCAAGCATATGAGGAGTTCTTGGAAATGGAAAATATTTGTATCACTTTGCAACAGTCTAAGTAGTTGAATTCAGTGGACACATGGTCCTGCATTTGGGGAAATGAATTCTAATCCTCCATCAAAGCATACAAGGTTCTGAGAGGATACAAACAAACACCACATCATTTCACTTGGATTTGGAAGAGATCTTGCCATCCCAAACACATAGTGTTTTTGTGGAAGCTCCTACATGATAGAGTGAACACAAGAAATCTTTTAAGAAGGACGGATTTGTGTTGGAAGAATACAACTGCGTAGTTGGAGATTGTTAAGGAAGAAACACTTCATCACCTATTTTGGGGATGCCTAGTTGCCACAAAATGTTGGGACTTTATCTGTCCCTCAAGAACCCACAACTTGTCAATCTTAGAAGCATAGCAAGTTCTAAAAGACAAGCTCAATTATCCTTTCTTTATGGAGATTATCATCCTGGGATCATGGGCTATCTGGATCTCCAGGAATAATAAGATCTTTGAGAACATTACACCCTCTTTTCAGGGCTGGAAATTCATCTTCTTGGAGGAACTAAAGCTGCTCAAATTCAGAATGAAGAGAAAACATCTACAACACTTTAATACTTTGCTGGATTCAATGCTGTAAATATAGGTTTTAGCTTCTTTAGTTCTTCTTTAGTTTAAGTTCTTCTTCTTTTGTATTCTTTTCTTCTTTTTAGTTGTTTTTACAGCTTTTAAGCTTACCTCAAGCCTAACAGACCTTGTTCCCTCCTTAATATATTTAACAAAAATTGCAGTGGGGTTTTACCCTACTGTTTATAGTCAAAATAATCTCTTCAAGTCATGCCCATGCCCATTGTTTTCGTGTAGGGTACCCACGGATACCCATACCCATGGGCAAAACTGCCATCCCTACAATGGTCTGTTGGCCCTTTCTCTTTGCCGATTCAATGTCCAGCCACGCGACCTCCTCCGGCGTGAGCTCCGACCGCTCTTGCTTCCTCTTCCTCGTATTGGGGAGGGCAATGTTGGTGGCCGCACCTGCGGGGTTCTTCGGGGCTCGGACCATCAAAGACACATAGGAGGGAGACCTTGGGAGGGTTTTGGGGAAAGGGATGGAAAGTGGACGCATTGTGTTCCCGACGGTCGGGCCAGGGGAGGACAAGGGTGTGCGCCCTCCCCGTCCGTGCGTTGTTTGTTTCGATGCAAACGCGGCCCAAAATGGGTCGCGAATGGGTCAAAAGCAGATACAATATGGACATTTATCTTTTGCTCCCAGAAGTTAGGTTGTTGTTTGTGTCCCTTTACTCAGAAAAGGACACAACCAGACCATTTGGGGTCATGCATTGGAGTTGCCTTATGCTAGACCCAAATGTACCGTGCATGTCCGTTTTAACCCAAATGAACAAAGCCCAATGCGGGAGCGCGACCATAATTTTTGTCCGTTTAGCATCTCGCTCAACCCATATTTGGAGCAAACTTTCTTCTTATTTGCGGCCAAGCATCGAACTAGCATGCACGCCTCCTCTCCTTGTCTATCCTCGGGCACGCATGTCATCCGCCTACCTACTCCCAACCAACCCAATTTAAGTTGCACATGTCGGCGGGCCATCTTGCTAGCTACACAGCTACCCCGCCCACGTCCTTTTTAATGTGGAAGTTAGGACCGAACAGTCCAAACACTTCGACATCCTTAGTCGCTAGCTCAGCCACCGCTCCCCACCTCCTTCACATCCTTGCCTGCGGCCATGGTGTGGAAGTGGATCTCCGACAGGGGGAAGCATGACCACGAGGCTAGTTCCTCCTCCGATCGTTGCCGCTCCAACAACTTTGTGCCGCCTGGATTCAGCAACACCCCGTCGACAACCTAACCTCGCTTACAGCCGCATGTGAAGGCCGAGATCTAGCAACGATATTGGGAGATGGGCACACCGCTAGCGTGGAGCGAGATGCACCTCCCCAATAACTGGAACCTCTCGGCAGATTGGGTGCCCAACCCTCCGATTCGAGAGAACGGCCACGCCCGTCATGAGGAGATCAACCGCTGCGGCACTTGCCTATGGTTGGACCTCGTCAATGATGCCATGTACATCATCGACTCCCCGCTGTAGGACACGTGGCTTTGAGATGAGAACGACCTATAGAGGAAATCGTACTTTGTCGGTTTTGCTTCAAGCCCGCCACGAGATGGCTCTGCCAGACGCTTGCGCTCCGAGTACATCTCATTCGAATGGTCATGCGTGGGTGTGCGGGCTCACGCTAACGCCCCTCCCCCTCTTGTCATCCCCCTCCAACACCACCTCTCATCATGTTCGTCGAGAAGGAATGGGAGCTGGTGAGGAGGTTCATGAAGAACTCCGTCTGGGAGCACGGCCGTGCCTAATGGGAGGGCCTCGACGAGATGATGGTCATGTCAACCACCAACAACGTCGCCATCCCAGAGCTGCAGATTTAGGAGGAGGTTAAGCAAGAGGCCATCGAGGATCCCACCATCGCGGCTTCGAACTTGGCATTGGTGGGCCCGTTGTGGACGTGGACGACTACGAGGCCATGCATGCTGGAGTATGTGTCCATTCCGCCCGTGTGGGAGAGCGCACACATATGGTTACCATAGCCGCCATGTCAATAGGTGGCACAGGCGCCTTTTGCCTGGCACAAGCCGCAAGGGCTGCCATCCCACCTATGGTAGCCACTGCCCTATATCAACCTCGCCAAGGTTGATAAGTATCACGAAAGCGGTGACTAAACATGGCCACGACAACAATGATGTAGTTTTATTATGTCTTTTTAATTTCAAGTTTAGTTTGGATTATTAGTATTAAGATTTTGTACATGTTTTATGTTATATATATCATTTTTAAATTCTTTGCAATGTTTATGTGGGTCAAAATTTAAAAGTCCAAAAATAGATAAAATTTGCGATGCGACAGCTGGATGGTCGCAAGGTCGATCGGATAGCCAAATCTGGACAAGCATGTCCATGTTGCCGATGCAAATGGACACAATCCGGGCAAAACGAACATTCGATTGAAAGCCAAATACGAATAAAATCCAAAAGTCAAACCGCGGATAAGCGTTTCGTAAAGAAGCAAATGTGCTCAGGCCTGAAGCCTGAATGATGTTTTAAGAGATACAGTTCCACTCGGCATACCGAGGCGAATAATAGTTTTTCTTCCAAAGACCAAGTTTTTTAAGCATCTGACGGGCTGGCTGGCTCGACAAAGGTTTCCAAGTTGATACCCTCAGCGATTCTGGTGGCTACTTCAATGAAGGTTTCCATGAAGTCCTCAAACTGCTCCTTCAGCTTCACTTCCCTCACGTCCCTCAATGGACATTGACGAGTGACAAAGCCACGTCGGCCCCACAATGAGCAGCAGATTTCTTCCAGGCCTGCACTCGACTTGGAAGTTCGTTCTGGCGAGCCATCATCGAGTTGAGGTCGAGCTGAAGGGTGTCCTCAGGCCATAGCTCATTGTCAATATTCTCTAGTGCAGACTTCAGTCAGACGATATACGCCTGGACGCCCTGGAGCTGGAAGTTGAGTCTGAGCATGTTCATAGCCACTGCGTATACGATAGGTGACTTAGTGAGATCCAGATTGGGCTCCACCTCCTCTGTTTCCTTCTCGAAGTCCTGACAGAATTCTGTTGAAGAGTTGGAAGGGAAGGGGAATTGCTAAGATATGACCTTCAAAGATTTTACAAAGTTCAGTCGACAGGAAACACTCACTGTCGAGCAGGATATACATCTTCCGCGAAAATTTGCCCAAGTGCTTCTGCGGCGACTTGGGTAGAGAGATGATAGAGAGAGAAACCGGAGATGATAGAGAGATGATAGAACGAGGGGAGCGTGCGTGTGTCAGAACGGCGGTTGGCCGAGAGGGTCATTCATGGCACGCAGGTGGGAGGCCGTTGGAGGGAGAGAGAAGGGGATTGATAGCTCAGGATGTCTCAGACGATAAGGTGTCCTAGGGGGCCCGAGGTGGTGAGGGGAGGTGATTGGGGGGCTACAGTGCAGCTTGGCACTATAGCGCACTCGAGAGCGCCATTTTGGCATGCCATTGGCATTTTTGGCGTGACCACTCCTGTCTAGGGGGTCTAGGGGAGCTAAATAATGTTTGTGTGGCCTTGGAAGCTCTGGGGGGTTCAACAGAATAGAGAGGGTAGAGAGATGATAGAGAGAGAAACCGGAGATCAAGGAGAAGAAGAAGGGCACAGGCACGACTGACCTTGGTTGCTGGCGGCGGGGCTTGTCGGCGTCGGTCTCCGGTAGGGTTGGATGGTTGCGCGGTTGCTGCTGCATGTGGGCGCACAGCCGGAGGTGAGCTGGAGGAGTAGCGTATGGGGCCTGCCTGGGTCACGAGGAACCTCAGAGCTCATGCGCAGCCATCTGCGGGAGCGGGTGCATCCAAGAGGCAAGGAGGAGCTCAACTGCGTTGGTTGGGTGGCCAAAGACTTCGAGGATGGGTGCTGGCTGGATCGGGAGGGATCCTGAGGAAGCAGAGTGGTGGCAGGGTGGAACAGAGGACGGGACAGTCGTCCTAATATTTAGGGTTCCTACTATTAAATAGGTGTAGGGGTGTCAAAAGATAGGGTCTTTGGGGTTAATCTGGACGCTTAATTTAGATCGGATGACTCCGGAGATGGCTAGGTCTTAGGTGGTTCTAGTGGGTTTGTGTAGTTGGGCTAGGTGGGGATGAGAGGGAATATTTGCGGCCCATGACAGAGGTTTTAAACACTGAAAAACGTCACACACTTTTGAAAACAATATTTTACCGATGTCGCGGGCGCATGCGTGTGTGGTTTGTCTCGAAACGGGCATCGACACGAATGGAGAGAACTGGTAACTACGAACGGATGCAAGTTTTCAAAAATGAGTGACGACGCTATGCAGATGATGTGAGTGATGCGATGATGAATGCGACAACCAAACGAATCACACGACGAGAATGGCAATAAATGGGGAGTCTCCTAGAGCGTCGGTCTCGGGCTGTTACACCCCCTTCGACAGGGTGCCGGAAGGGAGCTCCATATGAGATCATAGTGGAACAGAGACTTGCGACGGTGAAAAAAGTGTTTCGGGATGCCTCTAGAGTTTTGGGAATATATGTGAATTTATAGGCCAAAGAATGGGGTCAGAGGGGCTTCCACGGAGGCACAAGCAATCAGGGCATGTCCACCCTCTCGGCATGCCCTGTTGGCTTGTGGCCCCGTCGTGCAGCCTCCATTCTTCTCCCGAACCTTCCAGGTCTTCGTTTGGTCTAGAAAAAAATCATAAAAACATTTCAAGGAAATTGGACTGTGTTTGATACAATAAACCTTTAAAGTAAAAAACACGCAGAAAACAACAACTGGCACTCGGCACTGGGTCAATATATTAGTGCTAAATAATAATATAACTTGGTAAACAATTCCTCAAAAAGTATCCTAGATTTATAATATATAGCAGTGGCGCACCAGATATAGGTGCGCCATTAGTGGCCATATTACTAATGGCACACCCGGTGTGTGGTTCTCCATTACTAGTTTTGTCCTGGCCCCACACCCTTCCCAGACTTAGAAGTGGCGCACCGGGGGAAAGTGCGCCATTACTAGTTTTAACTAGTAATGGCGCACCACACCCACGGTGCGCCACTACTAAAATTTTTGTTTTCAATTTTTTTTCAAAACTAGTAATGGCGCACCACACCCACGGTGCGCCACTACTAACAATTTTTTTTCATTTTTTTTCAAAACTAGTAATGGCGCACCACACACCAGGTGCGCCATTAGTAACCCTGGTTACCAATGGCGCATTCTTAGGAGGTGCGCCATTGGTAACCTGAGAGCAGCTAGATATTTTTGACAGCCACCTACCACACTCACTTTCCCCACTTCATTCTCTCCACCTCTACCAAGATTGGTCTCGGCTGCCTCCTCCTCCTCACCTCATTTGCACCATAGATTCACCCTTATTAAGTTGTTAAATTTCCTTTTTTTGATAGGTAAGTAAGGGGAAAGCTTTCATTATGTTCTAGATCTACTTTTTTCTCCCTCCAACGTACACACTTTTTATGGCCTAGATCTACGTATGTTTGTGGTGTTGCATATGTTTGTGTTTGCAGGTACTGGTATTTGAAATGCGATAGTTGCCAATATTTTGTCGGAATGTTGATTCATTTCCGTTTCGGCAAGAATTTGGCACTATGCATTCTTTTTGGTCCTATTTTTAGGCAAAGTCATGCCAAATTTTTTTTGGTTCTTAAATATCGCTTTGCTCTACCCCAGAGGCGACCATGGTCCGCACGATGACCGAAGGCATCGTGAATAGGTTTTTGAGCTCCACGAAGGCCGAGATGCTTCAAAAGAACGAGACGAAGATAAGATGCCCGTGTCGAGGATGCAAGCTAAAGAGCCTTATGGACCCGGATTCCAGACAGGTGTGGGACCACCTGCTAGTGCGTGGTTTCATGGATGGCTATCGGTGGCAAGGTGCTGAAGATGATTACGAAGTCATCCATGGGTCCGGGAAGGAAATAAGGAAGGGAAGCAAGACAATAGCGGCTAGGGCAGGTGAGAAGACGAAGAATCTCCAGGACATGATCACGAAGTAGATGCAGGACACAGTCATCATGTAGAAGATGACGGACATGATGATGAGGAAGATCAAGACGAAGGGCATGATCATGAAGATGAAGATGCCGGAGCAGACGACGATGGACCATCGATGGGCTGGGTGCAGGACCCTCATATTCAAGAGCTGCTTCTCAAGCAGACGGGTAATGCAAGAGCTGCCGCTCGAGAGAAAGCCAAGCTGGATCAACTGGCGATAGACGCGGTTACTCCATTGTATGAAGGATGCAGGCCCGAGGATACCTGCCTCAAAGTAACGCTCATGGCTCTAGAGATGAAGGTAAAACTGAAAATGAATGACACATGCTTCGACGAGAACATGTCATTCTGGCACGAACGTCTTCCCAAGGGGAACAAGTGCCTGACCAGTTTCGAGGAGGCGAAGAAAATTGTGTGTCCTGTGGATGTACCGCACATCAAATACCATGTGTGCATGAACGATTGCATCATTTATCAGGACGAGCACGCGGAGTCTACCATATGTCCGGTGTGCGGCGTCACTCGTTACAAGAAGAGAAAGAAAGCTCCTCGAAAAGTGGTGTGGTACTTTCCGATCACTCCTCGTCTACAGCGGTATTTTGCGGACCCTAAGCAAGCAGAGCTCCTGCGTTGGCACGCAGATAGGGAGGAGAAGCAGCGAGAAGATGACGGAAATAATCCTTAGATAAATAAAAAAAACAAGATGCTGGGTCACCCTAAGGATGCGAGCCAGTGGCAAGCGTTGAAGTTCGAACACCCAGAATTTGGGGACGATCCAAGGAACATCATGCTGGGCGTGAGCACCGATGGAGTCAATCCATTTGGCAGCCAGAGAAGCACACATAGCACCTGGCCTGTGTTTGTGTGGATGTACAACCTTGCCCGCTGGTTGTGCATGAAGAGGAAGTACAATCACATCAGTATGCTAATTGAAGGGCCGAAACCTCCAGGGAACGACATCAATCTGTATCTGGGGCTGCTGAAAGAGGAGCTGGACACGCTGTGGAAAACGCCAGCGAATACGTGGGACGCCGCAGCGAAACAATATTTCCCTATGAGAGCCGCACTGCTCACGACGGTGCACGACTATCTCGGTTACGGATATGTCGCGGGGCAGGTGGTCCACGGATTTTATGCATGCGTCAGGTGCATGGATGACAATGTATCGCCAGCTAGATAGAGATCCCGGGTCTTCGAAAGCCATGTTCATGGGACATCGAAGGTGGCTTCACAACGATGACGCATGGAGAAAATAAAAGGATCTGTTCGATGGTGAAATCAAACCCCGAAGACCCCCACGCACGAGGAGCGGCGAGGAAATAGACGAGTTGTTGAAAAATTGGAAAGAGTGCGCACCGTCGGGAAAGAAGTGAAAGGCGCCAGAGCTGCTGCTAATGGTATGGAAAACAAGGTCTGGTTTCTGGGACTTGCCGTACTGGAAGATCCTCCGTGTGCCTCGCAGCCTTGATGTCATGCATATCATGAAGAACGTGTGCGAGAGTCTGCTTGGTACCCTGCTCAACATGCTAGAGAGGACCAGAGATGGGCCAAAAGCAAGGGCAGACTTGCAATCAATGGGCATCAGGGAGGAGCTTCATGCAAAATGCCCTAATGATGATGATGATGATGATGAGGCGAAGGACACGGAAAGTCGTCGCAAAGGCAAAAAGGCCAAGAAGATCAAATATGACTGCCCTCCTGCATGCTTCACTCTAAGTCAGAAGGAGATCGAGCAGTTTTTCGCCTGCCTCGTAGGAGTAAAACTTCCTTACGGTTACGTAGGGAAGATAAGCAGATACCTAGACTCAGCGAAGGAGAAGTTCAGCGGGATGAAGTCTCACGACTGTCATGTGCTGATGACGCAGATACTTCCAGTTGCAGTCCATGGGATCATGGATGCGCACGTCCATGAAACGCTATTTAGCCTATGCAACTTTCTCGACGTCATCTCTCGGAAGTCGGTTCGCATGAGGCAACTCAGAAGGCTACAGGAAGAGATCATGGTGATACTATGCGAGGTTGAGATGTACTTTCCGCCCGCATTCTTCGACGTTATGGTGCATCTGGTGGTCCATATCGTGGATTATATCATCCAACTCGGGCCGACGTTCCTGCACAGCATGATGACGTTCGAAAGGATGAATGGTGTCATCAAAGGATATGTTCGCAACAGGGCACGTCCAAATGGAAGCATAGCCAAGGGCTTTCTGATCGAAGAGTGCATCTCCTTCTGCACGAATTATCTAGGCATCGAGAACCCCGTTGGTCTGCCCGTCAATAGGCACCTCGGCAGGCTCGCTAGATGGGGTCACCGCGAGAGTCACCGCAAAATGCATGTCGAATTCAAGGGTCAACTTGCAGACTTTGAAAGAGCAAACCTAGTCGCGCTACAACACATACACGTGGTCGTTCCTTGGGTGGTAGAGCACAAAACCTTTATTGATAAGACGTACAATGACCGAGGCCAACAGAGGACGGATGGAGATATAATCAAAGAGCACAACTCATGTTTCACGCGTTGGTTCAAGGACAAGCTTCTGTCATACCCTTTACATGAGGATTCTTCCGTGGAAGAAAAACACATATTAGCCTTGTCACAGGGCGCCGAGCACAACCACGAGGCGTACGATATCAATGGCTACACATTCTACACCGAGGAAAAGGACATGAAGAGTGATTATCAGAACTCCGAGGTAACGATGGAATCCTACACCAGTAACGACAAGGACAGATACTACAGAAGGATCGAGGAGATATGGGAGCTAAGCTACGCTGGAGAGAAGGTCCCGATGTTCTGTGTCAGATGGGCCAAGAGCGTCCTAAAAGAAGACCGGTATTTCACCACCATGGTTATACCCGAAGCCAAATCCAAGACCGTGGGCGCAAACGTCACCGCGAAAAATGAGCCATGGGTACTAGCTTGCCAAGTGGACCAATGCTTCTTCATTACCGACCCGAAGAGGCAAAAGGAACATAATCGGAATGGATGGAGTCACCAATGAGCAAGACTTCGACAAGTACGTCGATCCGAAGATGGAAGATGACGACGACGATGAAGTACCATACACCACAAGAAGAAGAAGGACCACCCTACCTAAAGGACGTCCGTTCAAGAGAAGAATTCAAGGGGTTCCAGGGCTAAATTATTCAACCGCGAGAAAGAAGGGCAAGAAGATTGTGAAAAGATAGCTAAGATCGAATTACGACGTGTCGGCCGCATGTGTGTGTCAGTTGCATGCTCAATCTTTGATGACAGTTATTTCATATCACTTGATTTCAACCATGTCATGTAATTCTAAATCTTTGCAGAATGGTTTTATCACTCCATTTGCATTTTCCTTTTCTTTTATCTCAAATCTTAAATTATTACATGCAACTAAAAATCCAAAAAAAAACTTAGTAATGGCGCACGAGGAGAAGGTGCGCCATTGCTATCATGGTGTTTATGGCGCACCTCTAAAAGGTGCGCCATTGCTATCCTTGTTTATGGCACACCCCTAAAAGGTGCGCCATTGCTATCCTTGTGTTTAACGGGGCTGAACAAGCGGACCGAAAGCCAACAAGGTCGATCTTCTCGCTAACACCACACAGTCAACCCTCGCTCGATTCCTCCTCCTCTGGTCCTCGCTCGATTAGTCCTCTCCCCTGCGCCGACACCGGCGGCCACTCCCCTCACTGACGCGTGATGGCGACATCTCGTCCGTGCTGGAAGACGACGTGCACGTCGGGGTCGCAGCAAGGACAACATCAGCACGTCGCGTTGGTCCCTCCTTCCCTGGTTCATCACCGAGCGCCACGAAGGGCAGCCTGAGGTAACCTACTTAGTTCATCTCCCCCGCCGCCTGCCCGCCATCCTCCTCACTGATGCCCGATGTCCTTGACCCCCGTCGTGGCCCGTGGCACTGCGCCCATCACGCGCGCCTCGCGCGGCACCGGGAGGAGGGGATCGAGCACTAGTCTCCCCTCCCTTACTGAATCTAAACCTGAACTCTAAACCTCCCTCTGACTCTGAACCTGAACTCTGAACCTCCCTCTAAACCTGAACCTGAACTCTGAACCTGCAAAATCGAGCACTTGTCTCTCTTAGCAATAATTCAGTGCATACAATTGCTAATTTATAGCTCTACTTGTTCTAAAAAGTTGGCAGCTCAACATATGCCTAAAGAGCAGCTAACTAAGACCTAAATTGCAGCTAAATAGGAGCTAAATAGCTGCTGAAAGGAGTCTTGTAATCGCTCCTCACGGTCGTAAAAAGACAAGAATTCTGTCTAGTTAAACAGCTTCTGAAAGGATTGTAGTATTTCTTTGCTCGTTTGGATTGTGTTGGGAACAAGTTTTGGTTTTGTAAGTTTGGACCTTCAATTCCATTCCATTCCATTCCTAATCCTAGCAGGCAGCAGCAGCTTACTACACTACTTAGTTTTTCAAGATATGGGGGGTGGGGGTGCTCTTGACTTGTTCGAAGCTAGATGGGGTCATCTGTGAATCCGTGGTACAACCCCAATTACATTAGAATCCAGTTTATGATTTGCTAAAGCAGAGTATAGATTGAAGAAGCCAATCTTTCGTTCGGGTAGTATTTTCACATGACGGCATGAACAACTGGGTATAGACATTACAACTTAGCAGATTAATCAAAATAGAGGCAATGATTAGCCATAGCAACCGGTTCATTTGACCTCTTCCATGGCAGCTCTCGTAAATCATGTTTGTTCTGGGGGAGAGACGATAACCTTACGGATATTTTTGAGGAGTTTCAGACAGGTCTTTTGCCGTGTGATCCCTAGCATTGGAGTTCCTAACATGATTACTGCCAGCATGCTACCCGCCTGTCCAAACTGAATGTGTTAGTATGAGTGTAGTTTTCTGGTAGCTCAAGTTTTTGTGTCAGCAAGTCCTGGCAAGAAATTTTTACAGAGTCCAAGCTGTAGCAGTAAAGCTTTCAGATTTCAAAGTTTTGTTTTCTGAAACTAGTGCTGCCTCTGCACCTGGGGATGGGAATCAAACTAGTGCTATTGCTGTTTCTTTTGGACTACATAAGTTTGGGGCTGAAGATATCACTCCTTTCTTTTCTTATGTGCTGTCAGCATAATTACATAGCAAAGATCAAAGATCCGACAAGCGTCGGATGTTCATACTTGCGATTGCGAACAACAGCTTATGGCACTACTGAATTACATAGTGCATATTTGATGGTGCATATTTGAAGATGATTAGGTGATCTTGTGCCTATATGTTGGTTGTGCCTACATGTAGGCCTTTTTTTGTGCAGGGACAAATAGTTACACCTTTCTCCTGAAATGTTGATTAATTTCCGTTTTGGTTGAGAATGGGGCACTTCTAGGTCAAGAAAATTAGCAAAGGTCATGCCCAATTTTCTTATAAAGTTAATAATCACCAAAATAGGCATGCAGCTGTAGCGACCTTGCCCAAGGAAAACAATTATGTGGGCCTAGTATATAAATTAGTTGGCACTTCCCCTTTGCAAGTTGTTGCATAGTCATCAGCGAGGTGTGGTTGTTATAGTCTTCCCATTTGCAATGTTATTTCTACAAAGCAAATATTTCTAAGTGGCTTTTATAGTTTAGCTCATCCAATAACTCTAGTAGCATTTTTTCCTATTTAGAGCGCACATGGACGACAACGATGAGGCCGGCGGTTCGGGCAAGCCATTCTGCGAGTTGTCCCAGGAGATGGAGGAAGAACCTCACAGCTATGAGGATGCCATGGAAGACACCGATCCCGACTACACAACCCCTAGTGGCGTCGGGGATGACACCACTGATGATGGCAGTGAACGCACAGATGGCAGCCAACCGAAGAGGCAACGGAAGGACCGGCGCCCGAACGTGCTCGTCACCATCAAAGAGGAATTTACCGAATTGTCCTCTAGTGGGCATCCAACGACGCCCAAAGAATTAGTCGGTGGGTACGCGGGACAACTCGGGTGCATTCTCCGGAGCACCATCTCGATCAACACCAAGAACCTAAGGCATCGTGACCGAGGGAATTTGTGCAACCTCCTATTCATGAAGTTGCACGAATGATACAAGTTCTCTGGTGACTTCGCAAACACACGCCTCTCAGGGAATAAAGTGAACAGTGCCGCCCTCACGAAGATGAGCACGACCCTGGCTACTTGGAGAGCCGCAGTGAAGAGAAGGATTCTAAGAGGTGATAGTTATGAGAAGATCAAGGAGACAAATCCTTCGATCAGCAAAGATGACTACCTGGAGTTCAAGATCAAGTGCGAGAGCAACGCATCCGCGGAATCAAGTCAGTGGGGGAAAGATATGCGGGACTTGAACTTAGGGGTCCACAAACTCGGTCCCGATGGTTACAGAGTGGCGGAACCTAAATGGGACAAGGAGGACATGGAGCATGCTGAGCAAGGCCTACCGCCCCTCTTCGATAAATACCATGAAAAGCAGACCAGGAACTATGTCATGGCCCGGTACAAGGTGGACCCGGTAACAAAGGAGCTTACCACCGATCCGAAGGTGAAGGAGCTTGAGTGTGTTCTAGTAAGGAATACACCCCCACGTAATTAGCTCCATATGGTTGCATTCTAATTAATGAAGCCAAATTTCTAAGTGGTTCACGTTCCTTCCATAGGAAACTGAAAGCAGTAGCGCGGGGTCTTAGAGCTCCCCGTCTGCCCATCAGGACGCCACTTTAAATAGGGCGTTGACCGTAATGAAACACAAGGATAAGTTTAGTAAGCCGTCGTCATCTGGTCGTGTGGCCGGCGAAGGCTTGTCCACGAAATGGTTGGAATACTATAAAGCTGGGCGAAAGGAGAGAAATACCGGCTCAGAAAGCCAGGAGCGCAAGGTTAAAGAACTCAAGGCACAAGTGGCGCAGATTCTGGAGATAGTCCAAGAGCAAGTGTGAGACCAACTGGGAGCGTCGATCACTACCATTATGCCTTCCTTGCTTGAGGGGCTGTGGGGGTGGATTGCGGGTGGCCAACAGGGGCCGCCCTCGATTCCCAGCTTCACGGGCAGCAACTCGCACAACGCGCCGACATTGGTGTCTCCGGCGGAGGCGCCGGTATTGGAGCTTAATGCACCCGGGTGTGGGAAGAATAGGCAAGCCGACACCTCGATAGCAAGCGGCCCCTCCGTCACTTGCACGCCCACCGTTGGCGGTGCCTCAACATTAGCCAAGCTCGATGCCATCACAGTAACTAAGCCTCGGCCGATGACTTCATCTCCTTGCCTTTGACTGGGCATCCCTCATGCCCTACATGTTTTCGTAGGGCGCCGCCAACGTTCCATGCACTCTCCTACACTTCGTGGACGGCGAGTTGATTGATGTCGCCAAGGCCAAAATCGTTGAACCGGGCAACCACGTGTTCCACGGTAATCTGATGCCACCCACCGTGTATAGGGTTCAACTGGTACGGGTGCTGCGGGGCTGCGACGACTTGTTTCCTCCGTATCGACCCCCTGGGTCTGACGAAGATGATGTGATGACCCTCAGCGCTTGCCTAAACTAGTCCATGCTTTGGCTAAAGAGCCAGATTCGTTTGGGAGCGGGGGACACCACCCCACAGAAAACACCGTCAGTCGTGCCGGTGCCAAGCCATGGCAAGACCGCCGCAACGCTACCACCGTCAGCTGATCCGGACGTGCATATGGCACAGGATCCGGACGATGATGATGGTACATTTTCCAATGTCGATAAGTACATCAACGAACATGGGTACGGTGACCAATTCTTGGGGCCTCCTTCTCAAGAACTCAACCCTACAAAAGACGATCGCAATCTAGCTGGTACCACGGAGAAACCCAATTGCAACAGGCGTCGTCTGTTCAATTCTCAGGAGACGCCTCTAGATGCTGCCTTCACCGAGATTCAAATAGCCGAGGTGCGAAATATTATCAGCCCGAACACACTCAAGAAGGTGGTCTCTGAGAAGAACTCGATCCCATTACAGCAGAAGAAGCAGAAGGGACGAAAATGAAAAAATAACAAGGGTGCGAGCCAGCCGGCACCGAGTACGATCCGTGCTCTGGACGTGCCACCAATACCTAAGGATATCTCGAGGAGGGTGCATGTGGCGGGTAGACCGATGCTACCGACTAATCTGCTCAATGCTGCAACCGGTGCTATGCGGAGTCTGCATGACGGTCTTCTTTCTATGGAGACGCGACGTCTCTCCGAGAATGATTTGGCATACCCAGTTTTCATGGACAAGGTGCCAGAGGAAAAGGGCTTTGTCGATAGCACCATCGGGCGTATGATCGTCCTGCGGTTTGATGACATCTTCACTATGTTTAACCTTTATCCACTGCACTACACCTTCATTCGGCTATTTTCGGTCAGTATGCAGATGCGGATCATTAGAGACAAGACCCCGGACATCATGATAGTCGACCCCTTCTACATGTGTGCAAAGATCTTGGGAAGCGTTGGGGACCGGCAAGTCGCGAGTTCATACCTCGAAGGCGTCATTCTGGCGAACCCAGATAAGGATAACTTCCTCGTGCCTTACTTTTCCGAGTAAGTCATCCCCTCACTGCCCCGTAACATATGATTGCTTAGATTTCGATCGTTATTTTTTTTCTAACATTCCATGTTTTGTGCAATGACACACATTGCACACTCATCCTCTTAAGCCCGAAATATTCCATGGCCACGTATTTCGACTCGGACCGTCAGTCGAAGAAATACTACACAAATATCAAGAATGTTCTTGATGATGCTCTCCCCGGCTACGCGAAATCTGGAGGCTCCTTCAGGGGGCCAATTTGTAGGTATGGCAAGAACGTGTTCACCGACGTAACGACTTTCCCCTGCGTCAAGCAGCTGCCTGGCAGTCAGAAGGATGCCTACTATACCCTCCATCACATGCGGGCGATCGTACGGAACTAACATCACCTTATGCTACCAAATAATGTCGAAGAATGGGCCGCATGCTTGTCGGCAATCCAGGACGAGGACATCAGACAAGAATTCTTTTGCATCCAGTCAGAGTTTGCGGAAATCATCTATCAAGATGTCCTTCGTACCTCGGGGCAGTTCTACCTCAACTGTCAACCGTCCAACAGTGAAATAGAAACAATGCTACAAATGCAGGCTTACAACGACTGCACATTCATGACCATCACGAAAGACGACGGCTTCATCCACGCTCCGGTCCCTGAGTCGAGTTGAAAGTATTGATGCTATGTAGTTCTGAAATATCAAATAGCTCATGTTGTAAATAAACTTTAATGACTGTGTATGTCTCTTTAGTTTGGACAGTCGTTCAACTTATATATAATCCATGCTATTTATTAGTAGGACCATGAATCGTGCTATTAGTGTGTTGCTTTTCTCTTCCGATCCTTTTGTTGCATACTTATATATTGCTTATATATTATCTGTGAATTGCTACTAACGTTTTGTTTGTGTAGTGCATAGAGATGCCGTCATATGTCGTGTACAAGGGTGAGGTTCCCAGAGTCTAGGACGACTAGGAGGAGTGTCAGAGACAGGTTCACCATTTCAATGGTAACAGTTACAAAGGGTACACCACTAGGGCGGAGGCGGAAGCTAGATACGCGCGCTATCTAGCAAGAGAGAGGAGGGAGCCGAGGAGGAACCAGATGAAGATTAGTTTCATCCCGATGATGCTCATCGTGACCGCAACCTTTTTCTATGTGATGATAGTTTAGATATCGACTGGTAATGTGAAGACAAACTTGCTACTCGCGGTCTCGAGACTTGTAATGTTCTAACTTTGTTCGGTATTTTGAATTCGGAGACTATTATGATGAATTGTATTTGGAGACTAATCTTCTATTGTATTCGACAAATCTGTTGTTTATATGTTGTGTTGTTTATATTTTGTGACGTAATGTATTTTGTAACCTGTGCAAATATCAGAAAAGCAAAAAAAAATCCTAATATTCATAGTAGTGGCGCACCATATTGCACTTTAGTGGCGCATAGATAAACACACCAGTGGCAGATTATTTAAAAGTGCGCCATTAGTAACCTAGAGCACAAGGTACACATGGCCCCTTGGACTAACAGCAGCGGTGCACTTCTGGGCCTAGTAATGGCACACTCTAGGTGCGCCATTAGTGTCTGGGATAGTAATGGCACACCAGGTGGTGCACCACTGTAATGTAGATTAACAGTGGCGCACCGAGCGTGCACCATTATTATTTATTAGTAGTGGTGTGATAATAGTGGCACACCTATAGTGCGCTATTAATATCCAAAATAGGTGCACCACTAACAACTTTTTTCTAGTAGTGATGTGTACCGACAGGCTATGCAGATGCCCACCAATAGATGTCCATGCAAGGAGTAGGGATTTCCATGCAAATGATGCGCTAGATCTATAAGTGTATGAAAGCTCAACTGAAAATAAGTGGGATTTGCATCCAACTTGGTTGCTCATGAAGACCTCAGGCATTTGAGGAAGCCCGCCATCAGAATATACATGCCAATTAGTTTATAGTAATGAAAAGTGATTCCCACTAGCATAGTAAACCAACATAACATGAGACTCTCTATATAAAAAACAAGGTGCCACTTTGAGGCACAAGTGTGGTACAGGATAGTAGTAGCAAAGTCGCTTCTATCTTTTTGTCTCATGTTTTTGAATGGTGGGATCATTTGGCCTCCCCCATGTTTTATTTACTCACTGGTACAATTCTCTAATAATGATGATCACCACATTTTTATTTACTTACAACTCAATATGAAAAGTCGATATGAAGAACCAAGGAACAATATGACTCAATATGGATGCCTTTGGTAATGTACAACGACGTGCAATGATCTAGCGTGACATATAAAAATTTGATGATCAATTCCTTTGCAAAAAATACCTTGTCAGCACTATATGATCATGCAAAGCAATATGATGATGAATGAACTTGTCATATGATGTGTCAATGGAGTTTGCATGGCAATATATCTCGGAGTGGATATGGAAATGCCATAATAGGTAGGTGTGGTGGTTGTTTTGAGGAAGATATAACGAGGCTTATGTGTGATAGAGCATATCGTATCATGGGGTTTGGATGCACCGGCAAAGGTTGCACCGATCCTCGAGGTGAGAATGGGCAAGTCACGGTACCGAAGAGGCTAGAAAAATATGAGGAGGTGAGATGACGTATGTCCATGGTTTCACATTAGTCATAAAGTTATCATATAATTATTGCAAAGTTTTATTAGTTTTATCACAAATCAAAGTACTAGTCGCATGCCCCAAGGGAGGAGATTGGTCGGAGTTAACCACCACGCCCCTCCGACATGAAACAACACTAGGTTTTTAATGAGGAATAGAAATGCTCACACATCCTCACCATGCCTTTTCAATTTTTTGACAAACAAAGTTAACACCTCTTAATACCGAGACTTCTACGAATCAACAATGACACACTGACATGTCACGCCCTGTATTATACAACTTTGCTATCCAACGGTTTTATAAAATTTGGACCCATTTAAAACTTTTGCTTACTTATGATGATTAACTTGAGTTGTATTTGCTTGGATGTCTGTTTGTGTTTAACTCTCAAATATTCTTATCCTCTCTAAAACTCTTCTACTTGATCCAAACCCCATGCCTTATGATCATACCATGTGTATAGTACCTAAAATTTTTTTTACCAAATATTATTTTGGCCAAAATTAGGTTTTCAAAAAACCCTGAGTTGAGGGTTGAACTACAAGTCCTCAAATTGTGTGGATTGTTTTGCCCCAAAGACTTTATTTGGGACCTACTATATATCAGACTTCCCAACACCACGAAATATTAATTTTAAAGATTATTTTCCCATTTTATTTAAAGGATTTTTCTTATGGCCATAAATGCTATTCTATAGGGAAACATTATTTTTATGCTTTCAAAGTATTTGAGAAAATTTAGGGAAACTCAGTGGACATATATTTTACATATATATGAGTTTCAACACATGGTCATGTTCAAAACATTGGATAAAATACTCCAAAACCATTTCTGCTTAAATCAAGCATTTGAAATATTTCTATAAGATATATTCTCAAATTCAAGCAAGTCACATATGACAAATGTGATGATCTTGCAAAGTTTCATTCCAATCCAAATTGGTTTATTTCACTAAAGTGCCCCAAAACCATTCTTGTCCAAAGCCAACTTTGAGCGACTATACATTGCTAACTTTCTCCTATTTGTCTCAACATCATGGGCATGCTCTACTACCCAAATGATGACACTAAACTAAGTGGTGCATCAAGGAGAATGTATTTGCATGACTAGATCTATAGAAATCTGTTTATGCTCATTTCAAGGGTTTACAACATTTGCACTGTCAACTTCCTTGAAACCATCTCAAACCTTGTGATCAACCTTGTTTTTACCTTCCATTTCATCCCGTTGAATATCACAGTAAGTGGAGCATTTTTACTTCCCCAAAACTACATCAAACGCCTTCTAGTAGTTTGGTAAAAGCCATGTTTTGACCCCATCCATTGATCTCCTTCATCTCAAAATTTTACCACAACCCCACATTGTTACTTTCTACCTCCAGTAAGTATTCCAAGGCCACACCTCCATGATTGGGGGTGGGGGTGAAAACTACATTTTTATTCCCCACAGAGCAAGGTTTCACCTCTCTCCCAACCTCCTCTCTATTCTGTTGAACCTCCCAGAGCATCCAAGGCCACACAAACATTATTTATCTCCCCGAGACCCCCTAGACAGGAGTGGCCGCGCCAAAAATGCCAAAGGCATGCCAAAATGGCGCTCTCGAGTGCGCTATAGTGCCAAGCTGCACTGTAGCCCCCCCAATCACCTCCCCTGACCACCTCGGGCCCCCTAGGCCACCTCGGCGTCTGAGACATCCCGAGCTATCAATACCCTTCTCTCTCTCCCTCCAACGGCCTCCCACATGCGTGCCATGGATGACCCTCTCGGCCAACCGCCATTCTCACACACGCACGCTCCCCTCGCTCTTTGTTCTCTCCATTTGGTCGTGGGTGATCCATACAACCATCATAGACATGTTGTGGCCTCCTCCCGTTGCCTCTGGCCTCGGCTGGAACCTCGCCGGTGCACGGGATCTCGGTGGACCACGGTTCCCCTATAAAAGGGCTTCCTCGAGCTCGCTACTCTCCTCTCGAACATCTCTTCTCCATCCAATCGAGCTCCTGCACCGCTAGTTCTCCCCGCAAGGCCCCTGTGCTGGGGATCGACCGGGCCTCCGAAGTGTCGGCACCACCATCGATTTCCGGGCATGGCTCCTCTGAAAGCACATTTCCTCCCTTGGTGGTTTTGGTAATTAATAACAACATATAACTAATGATCCCACCATGTATATTACAGGACAAGTCCAATGATAGGGATGGACAAAGGATTGTGGTTACCCCAAGATGCAAGGAAATAGGTTGGCCAAGCTTCAAGAAAAGAGGACTCTACATTTTACATTTGTGAGAAATCACTTCGAGACATAGGAAAGCCAATACTATTAAAAGGGGGTAATGTTTTGATGGTCAACAATATGCTCAAATGTGCACAAGTGACAGTCACCAAAGCAACCACAAACTCTCCCACCAAACTCTATTCAAAGCCAAATATGCAAAATTAGTGCAACCAACATTCCTATCCCGGTGCCACCAATTCTAAACTCTAGACAGACTCAGCCAAACCCTAACGCTTCGGTGCAGCCGACACTGCACTTGGTGCCACCGAGTTGGGTTGCCAATATTTTTTTATGCAAATTCACATTTTCGGTCCGTCCGAAAATGGTGAATCGGCGTCATCGAGTCTGGTAAATCTGACCATTGGCCACCTTGTCGATGCAACTAAGGATTGTATATCAGTCCCTCCAAGATTTAGAAGTTTCCACCGAGATTTACACATTGGTGTCACCGAGTTGGTCATTTTGTGTGTAACAGTTGGATTTTTGGGGATGCCTATATATACCCCTTCACCACCACCCACTCGAAAGAGAAGCACTCAGAACTATTCCATACATATCCTACTCAAGCCTCCCAAAGTTGCTTTCCACCAATCCCATCTCTTCTACCAAGCCAAATCTATGAGAGAGTGATTATGTGTTGAGGAGGCTATCATCTTGAACACAAGAGCAATGAGTTCATCGTAACTACCGAGCATATTATCTTTTGGAGGGTGGTACCTCCTAGATTGGTTAGGTGTTGCTTGGGAGCCTCCTACTTAGTTTTGTGGAGTGAACCAAGAAGTTTGTACGGGCAAGGAGATCGCCTAATTCATGAAGATCAACCAATAGTGTGTCTAGTTCTTCGTGGATGGAAGCCGCATGGAATAGTCAAGGTTGCTTCTTCGTGGAACCCTTGATGGACTCTCGCGACCGTTTCCCTCCATGGGCTGAAGAATCCATGAACGTGGACGTACGATAGCACCACCTATCGGAACCATGGAAAAAATCATTGTGTCATCACTTGTGTTTGCTTTCCTAACCCTCTCTTTACTTACATGTGCAATGTCTTTATTTTCTGCTGCTACACTCTTAGACATGCATGTGTAGGGTGTTACTTGATATGCTATGTATGCTAAAGCATGCCAAGAATTAAAATTGGGAAAAAGGCAAAACTTTTATTTGGTCAAGTAGTCTAATCACCCCCTGTACACCTACTTTCGATCCTACAAGTGGTATCAGAGCTTTGTTCTCCATTGCATTGGTTTCACAACCTAGGATAAGTATGGCATGTAGTGAGGGAAATTATCACCGTAGAGGTTCGTACTTTGATAGCACTAATTTTGCTAGTGGGAAGCACAAAATGAAAATGCATTTGCTTGGTCATAATCATGTCGTTTGGGCTATTGTTATTGTTGGCTTGCGAGGTGAATTCTTTGCGCATGGAAAGGAACCGGATCGTGAAGCGTCTGTGGATGAATTGAAGATGTTGCAACTCAATGCTCAAGCATGTGACATTCTCTTCAAGTGCCTATGTCCTTAAGAATTCAACAAAATCAGCTGTCTTGAACATGCAAAATAGATTTGGGATAATTTGGTTGATATGCACAAAGGACCTGAGTCCGTGAGAGAATCCAAGTTAGATGTTTTTCAAGGTCAACTTGACAAGTTGAAGATGAAAGATGGTTAAGGAGTCGCTGAAATGTACTCTAGGATAGCTCTCATCACCATTGAGATTGCCGGCTTAGGAAGCAAAGAAAAGACTGACAAGTTCATCATCAAGAAGATACTTCGAGCTTTGGATGAGAGATATAACACCGTGTGCACATTGATCCAAATGATGCCCAACTACAAAGATCTCAAACCAACGGAAGTGACAGGTAGAATTGTTGCTCATGAGATGACACTCAAAGACAAGGAAGAGCTTCATCACAAGTCGAGCGATGCTTACAAAGCCACAAGTGATGATCCTGCTACCTCAAGCGACATCCTTGTCACAAATGAAGAGATAAGCCTCATGGTCAAGAAATTCAACAAGTTCTACGAGAATAGAAGCAAAGATCGCAGCTCTAACTCAAGACATGAAGAGAAGTGTTTTTCAAGTCATGAACGAAACTGCTGCAACTATGGGAAGCCCAGACAATACTCCAATGAGTGCTCAGCTCCCTACAAATGAAGAGAATACTCACCAAGAAGACGAAGCTTAAGAGATGAATCACCTCTAAGAGAGATAAGGAGTAGAGATGATCGTTATGAATGAAGACCCTCAAGGAGAAGTAGGGACTTGGAGAAGAAGGACAAGCACACCAAGATCTACTCAAAAAGAAAGCATCAAGCTCATGTCGGTGAGTGGGTTTCCGGCTCTGACTCCGACAACCACTCCGAGAGAAGGTATCACTGCAACTCCGACTATAGTCAAGATGATGGTGTTGTTGGAATTGGACTAGTGACAACCAACTCCTATGATCTATTTGATTTACCAAATGAAGGAGGTGGAAGTTGCTTCATGGCTAAAGGCCCCAAGGTATCACAGCCCGAATATCTTGATTTCGATAGTGATGAAGATGATTTGCGTTACGATGATGACTTGCTATGTGATAAAACTAGTGATATTAATCATAATGAACTTGATAGTTCTCATGCTAGTCAAGATAAGTCAATTAACGATGATAAGATGAAAATAGAAGAACTAACTAAAGAACTCAACACTCTTAAGTTAGCTCATGAATCTACTCTTGAAGATCATAGAGAGCTTGTAAGAACTCATGAGAAGCTACGCTTCGAGAAGCTCAATTTGGAGCAAGAACATGAATTTCTTAAAGATATCAATGACGATCTCTGAAAGAAGACTTCATATTATATCGTCAAATGACTACTCTTGTCTACATTGATGCCACAAGTCAAATCTAAGGAAACTAGTAACAAAGGAAAGAAAGCTACTTCATCTAGTAGCAACAATAAAAATGTTAAACCCAATGATGTTGATCCTAGTAGTTCTATTCATTCCACGAATGATGATTCTCTTAGCCAAGTTACAGTTGAGCAAGAAAATGCTTTATTGAAAGGGATTATAGAGAAAGGTATCTACAAGAGTCTTCAAGGGTACAAACAATTTGATGAGATTGTACGCAAGCATGGAGGATACAAGAAGAATCGCGGTGTTGGCTACTTCAACGCTAATGGAGTTGAATGGGAAGAAGGTCAATATCCTGAGCCCAAGTTTGTTCCTCAAAAGGAGAAGTATGAAAATACTCTTCCCAAGCGAACAGACACTCAAGATGACCTTCCACAACAAGACCACAAGCTCAAGGGCAAGAACAAGCTCCAACAGGACTTTGACTCTTATGAAGATGAACCCCAAGCTTTGGTGAACTGGGTTCCCAAGGCTACTACAAGCTCAACTTCTACAAGTGCTACTTCAACACCAAGGATCCCTATCAACTTGATGTGGGTTCCCAAGAAGATGAACTAGAGAGTTCTTGAGGGGTGACTCCGCCAATGAAATTCACTCATATTCGTTATTAGCAAGATCTATTTGCAATCAACTTCAACCCTATGCAATAGATCAAGGAGTCACACGTTCCTTCGAAGGTCAGCACTATACCAACCCCCTTGGGCGCTTTTCGCTATTGTTGCTTTTCCCTCTCGTATATCCTAGTTGTTTGACCTGGCTGCTCCAAATAGGATGGTGACTGCAACCCGCAACAGCTCCTTCACCAACCCTGAAGCCGACAACTCCAACCAGTAATAGGGATATGGAGAACACCCGAAGCAGCCACAAGGCAACATTCCTCCCACCACCACCTCCACTGAAGAACATGACCGTAGCTCAGTTTATCAAAGTTCTCCGAGAGGAACGCCGGGCCAACCCTGCTGCTATCTAGCTGATGGCTCAAGTCCATCTGAACAAGCAACAGCAAGGCAGGAACGATAATGGCTGCTCCACTCTGTCAGAGTTCATGGGGAATTCGCCCAAACCTTCACCGAGACTGCTAAACCTCTGGATGCAGATAACTAGATCCAGACCATCAGGGACCTCCTTTCATTTGTCAAATGCGACGAGGATCATGAGAAGGTGCTTTATGCCTCTCAGTGCCTCGGTGGTACCGCCAGAGCTTGGTGGGAAGGGTTCAAGGTCATGCAAGTCGACCGTGTGATCACCTGGGCTGACTTCAAGGAAGGATTCTGCATTTCCCACATTCCTTTTGGGATCATGGCTACCAAGAAGAGAGAATTCCAAGCGCTGAATCTAGGAAGTGTCTCTGTCAAGGAGTACATGCAGAAGTTCAACCTGCTATCAAGGTATGCACCTGGAGATATCAACACTGAGGCTGCTAAGATGGAGCGCTTCATGGAAGGACTCTAGCAAGCCCTACAGTATCAGCTCATTGTCTACGACTATCGGACCTTCTTCGACTTGATGAACAAGGCTGTCATGCTTGAATACAAGCGTCATGCCATGGAAGACACTCGCAAGCGCAAGATACTCACTAAGCATAGTTCCAGCAATCGGAAGCCTCGCCCTAGTAGTCAGCCCTAGCCAAGCCAACCTATTAGCCTTAGCATGCTAAGCCTCCTACACCTCATCCAGGCTACCATCCTCAACAGTATGCCAATCCCAGGACAGCTTACAACAACCCCAATAACAACAATGGTGACAGAAACAACAACAAGAACAACAACAACAACTCTGGTTAGATCACATGCTTTGGATGTGGTCAACCTGGACACATAGCTAAGTAGTGCCCCAACAAGAAGCCAAATACACTATGCCTCAATGCACTAAACCAAGGTCAAGGCCACGGAGTGCCACAAAGGAACCTAGCTCCCCACAACCAGCACAACAATGGCAATGATTGTGTGAATCACGTCACTGCTGAGGAAGCGTAGGAAGACTCGAACGTCATACCGTGTACGTTCCATGTCAACTCAACCCCAGCAACCGTACTTTTTGAATGTGGAGCTTTGCATTCTTTTGTTACTCAAAAGTTTGCACTAGAGAGTGGCATGAAGCCTACACCCCTGGGTAGTCATATGTTGGTTCAAACCCGAGGATCGCTTATGAGGACCAAGATAGGATGTAAGGGAGTTGGGATTCCCATCAACGGAGTAGAGTTCTAAGCCGACCTTATCATCCTGAAGTCGCAAGGCTTGGATGTCATCCTACGCATGCACTGGTTAACCAAACAACAAGGCTTGTTAGACTGTGCCAAGAGGACTATTACCATGACCAATAGCCAAGGAGTTGAAGTCAAGTATATTCCCAACTCTGCCTCCAATCAAGCCCCTCAGGTTAACTGTCTGTCAGGAACTAGGTTGGATCAAGTGCCTATGGTATGTGAATACCCAGATGTATTTCTTGATGAACTTCCGGGAATGCCTCCTTACCAAGGGAAAGCACATATTCTACCTTGGTCGTTTTGATATTTCATGACAACATACATTGTCTCTTGGACTAATATCTCTACCTAGTTTATTTCAGGTTTAGTCCACATAGATTGTTGGCGAAAGGGTGTGAGGAGATTACCCAAGAATAATAATAAGAGGAAGGAATAGGATTGGCAAAGCTTCAAGCTAGAAGACTCTCTTTTTTACTTTGTGATAATTAAATTTGAGTTAATAGGAAAGCCAATACACCAAACTTTGGCATTTGGTATCCCAAGGTATCTTCTTTTAATCTTTTTGGATATTCCGAGACGGACTATGCCGGAGACAAGGTTGATACAAACTACACCTCTGGTACTTGTCAATTTCTTCGTAGATCTCTTGTGTCTTGGTCCTCCAAGAAACAAAACTCGGTATCGCTATCTACTGCCGAAGCGGAATACATTGCCGTTGGATCATGTTCTTCTCAATTGCTAGGGATGACTCGAACTCTTAAGGATTATGGCATACATGTGAGACTTGTACAATTGTTATGTGACAATGAGAGTGCAACCAAAATTGCTTATAATCCCATGGAACATTCGCGAACTAAGCATATTCAAGTTCGACATCATTTCATTCTTGATCATGTTGCCAAAGGAGATATCAATCTCAAGCATGTTCGTATTGAGAAACAATTGTCCGATATCTGTACTAAGCCACTTAAAGATAATGTATTTTTTCACTTGAGGAGTGAGTTCAACAGCCTTGATGATTCAAACTTCAGCTAGACTCACTTGGTTGCATACAAGAGCATGAGCTTACATGATACTTCCATGATACACTTGACAAGCTATCTTATACCATGGAAATATATGCTCCATTGTATTGCAGCTAACTTTTTCTAGGTACTTGGAAGAACTTCACTCCACAAGATTGCCAACAACTCATACCATAAGCAATCTTGTCATGACCAAGTATCCATGACCCTTGTTTGATGGTGGAAGGAAGAAGACAATACAACCATATCCTTGGCATATACTAGATATCATTACAATTGCTATTCATCAAATAGTATCAAGTCATTATGATATACCTTGTTCTTCCTTGCTTGACTAACCCATGTAGGTGAAAAGAGAACCAAAACGATCAAGGACTGCTCCTAACTCAAAATTATCTTTATCAACATCGAGCATCCACAACAAGTTCCCCTACATGCTACGCCATCAACATCACTGAAAGGTATGTGCTCATATTCTTGAAAAAGCTTTATTCCAAGTCCTGAGATAAAGCAAATAAAGTGATTTTAAAACATTAAAATGCTTAATTGAAAAATGGTAACCCAATTTTGAGCTTAACAATGAGTATGACCGATGATCAAGGATTCTTGCTTGGCTCCTAAGGCAATATACTGTAATATAGGTGACCTAGTCACCGGCCATCATCTAGAAGAAGCTACTTGTGTGGTTCATCCTATAATTGCATGTCTTCTTAGAACCACTTAAATATTCTCTAGTTGATATTTCTCTATAAATTATATAATATTTTCTTCGCAGATCTTTTTGACATTTCACTCCAAGTTTTCGAAAAATTTAAAACTTTCTATTTAGACCTCGGTGTCTCCAACTCAAACCACTCGGTTTCCCCGATTCAGCAGATGATCTGCATGGCCACAATTCGTTTCCATCGACTAGTTTGTCTTGGAGCCACCAATTTTGATTTCTTCTCTGGTTTATGTTCATATTAGGAAATCCTTATTTCTTCGATGATCCCTTTGATAAAAACAAACTGTAAGGGGGACAAACTCTATTCTAGGATCCGTCAAATGAGGAGAAATCTCACAAGCTTTCAGAGCAGTGCAAGGGGGAGTATTTTTTCTCTATGATCCCTTAGACTTTAATGCTCTCTATGATTATCACATTACCTTGAACCCTACATTTAATGACCCTTATTCTCTAGGATCCCTTCTAACTCAGTGATCCCTATGTTTGCCCCTGTGTTTGTAACTTTTTGGAAATTAATGCCAAAGGGGGAGAAATACCAAAGCTTCAATGCTAAGGGGGATATACATGCTTCCACGCGAAGGGATAGATACATGCTTCAATGAAAATGGGGAGATACAATTAAGGGGGAGAATATCAAGCCTTATGCATACATAGACAAGAGGGAGAATACCAAAGTAGGGGGAGAGATTTGTTTCATTGTTTCCTAAAGGAGATAAAGCATGCCTAATCTGGTTCTATCATTGCTATTCTCATGTTAGAGTTGTTTCACCCTATCCAATCCCAATATGTACATGCTAAGATTAGGGGAGATGAAGACCTATAGTTTCACATTTAGAGGAGAAAGCTCTAAATGATATTGGAGACATATCTATCTTAAGGAATACTATCTTCTATATGTCTCCACATCTTTTTCCTATTGAGTTCTAGTGCATTTGGATTTGTAGAATACTCTTGTGTTTCCTAACATTGTTTTCTCAAGTGTGTTTATACTACTAAAATGCTTAAGAACTCAAGGTAAATATATGCATAATATCTTTGATCAAGATGATCTCTTGCTTCCTGCACATACTATATGCAAGGGTGAAGTCTTGAGAAAGGATATAACTCATTTCATGTATACTTGATTCATATAGCCAGGATACACATGACTCATCATATCCCTTCTACTATATGTGTGTGCACTACTTCACGATGCTGCTAGCGCGACACTACAATCGGAGACACTTCGACAAAACTTTCTGCAATGCATGAATCGCAAACGATATAGTTCAAGCTCCATCACCAATGACACACATTGTGTTCGATGTAGGATCCATCGAATAATATTCAGAAAATATTTGCGTCCGGGATCTATGGCATACAATTGACTTTTAAGAATTGTTTGTCATGAGGCGAAATGGCACAAACAGTTAATCAAATATAGATGTGTGTGATGTATGGCATACAGGTCCCTCATGTGAACTGTTTGTGATGATACGTAAGAACACAAACGATTCGGGGTAACAAGGTGTGTGTGATTGGCTACAAACAGTTCAATAATTAGAACTGTGTGCTATAATTCTGGACAACGCATATGATTTCTTGTTGTGAATTGTGTGTTCGGCATGGCACACAATTCAAGAAACCAAATGTGTGTGATATTGTGAATGATTACTGAAGAATTTGTATTCGTAACCGTTTGCAATGAGATCAAGAAGGTAGACAAAGTTAAGGCATAAATATGAGCCAACGACAACAGGATTTAGGATTACGGTCTGTTTTACTTCTTGTTGTTGTTGTTAGATGGCCCCGCGCCATCGTATTGATTTGAACTCTTCTTGCCGTTGACAACTCGATTTTCATCATCGTCGTCGTTGATGTCCTTCTTGTCGTCCTCCTTGTTCGACCATTCCTCCTCCTCATCATCGTCATCGTATTGTTAGTCCTTCGGAGGCTCCTCGTCGTCGTCCTCCTTGTCCGACCATTCCTGCCTATCCTCATCGTTGTCATCTTCTTCGTCCTTCGGTGGGTCCTCGTCCATCTAGTCATCGTCTGATCACTCCGGCGCTGGCCTCCCTTCCATGAGCAGATAAAATGGAGGTCAGGGATTGATGCCGGACTCACACTACTAGGAGAACCCTTATAGGTAGGATCCTACTAGTAGCACTGGAAAAATACAAACATTGCTGCTAAGTATGAGTTGCACTATATTCGGGCAGCGCTACAAGTAAGGACTTAGCACTAGCGCTGGAATCTAGAAAAGCGATGCTGCTAAGGGGCCCCCGACGATCCCAATGACAGTATTTATAGTAGCAGCGCTTTCCTCAAGAAAGCGCTACTGCTAAATCTCGGATCAGTAGTGCGTGTTACCGACCAGCGCTACTGCTATGTGGGCCGTGCAATTATCCTCTTCACCCCGCACGACCCCTCTCTCTCCCTCTCTCCCTCCTCAATCCCTCCCTCTCGCTGCACCGTGCCGCCGCCCCTCACTCCCTCCCTCTCCCTACGCCACCACCGCCGCCCCTCACTCCATCCCTCTCCACTCTTCATCGCTACCCAGCCCCTCAATCCCTCCCTCTCCCCCTCCTCACTCTCTATCTCACCACTCATTGCCGCCACCACCGTAGGTCCTCCACGGCGACGTCGCCCCTGACCCCGACCCCCACCTCGACCTCGGCTCCAAGCCTGACCTTGACCCCCGCGACCTTCACCCCTGCCTTGACCCCGACCTTTGGTGAGTCATCCCCACGCCTATAGGGTTCTTTCTAGGGAGTAGATGATGCCCTGAACGTTCTTGCAGGAATATTTGCAATATATATATTGTGTTTTATTATTTTCTATATATTTTCTTGATGAGGTGTCATACTTGCATGTTGAGAAAAATAGGTTAGTGGGCTCTAGCTAAATTCAAATGAGATGATTGTTGGACAGATGATAACTAGAAAGTAAAACGTTAAAGGATAAAAAAAATCTCATAGGAATTTGTCTCGACATCGACGATGCCCGGCGCACATCCTCATCATCGAGTGGTCAGAGAGAGCCTGCTTGATAGGCGCCATGTCCGGGACTAGGCGCCCCCGGGCTGGCACTGGGAGGTGTTACCTTCCCAGGCTTGAAGGTTGGTGAGGAATCCAGGTTTCTTCGTCGACCAAGAGCTTCTATGGTGGTGGTTACATGGGCCACTTTTGATGCAAAGGGAGCGGGCCCACGCAGAGGTGGTACGTCGTCGTGTTAGGGAGGAGGACGAGCACGTCCGTCGCTACATGGCGGCGTTGGACGCCCTGTTCAACAATACCTCTCAGATTTTTCAGGGATCTCACCCGAGTTATGATCCCGTGATGGTTCCTTATCTTCCTCTGTCCACCACACACGACTCAGGAACCGCTAGTGACTTAGATTATTCGATAGTATTCGATCTGTATTAGTGATCTTATATGATAATATTCAAGATGTGTTAGTTAATATTTGATGATGCATTAACTGGATTATTCAGGATGATGTATTAGTGATATTATATTCGAGTTCATTATAAATGTGTTAGTGATACTTTATCGGTATAATGCATGGGGGGTGCCTCCTCTTCTTCTCTTCTTTGCGATATATTCAAGAGCGTGCTGTAATTTTTTAATCATGAACATAGGAAATGTCGTAGTCATAAGACGATGATGGGATCCAAGGGTGTGAATTTTGCAGCGAAGAGAAGGGTCTTTGCGACTAGCCTAGGCTGCGAGATGGCAGGTTCTTCACCATGAAGGTTTACAAGGACTTCGATATTTCTACAGTACGCTATGATGGAAGTGTTTTTCCGTAATTAAGACTGACTTCTATTTCTTTGCTTCATCGTGTAAATTATGTTTTATACAATTCGACTAGTTCATGCCCTGTCATGCAAGACGATATTTCTTGGAGAGGCTCGGTGTCGAAGAGCACGAGAGTTTCGAGACAAGGACAACCAACTTGAGGACTAAACATGGTCACACATTTCTGGTGAAAGTAATAAATGCACTTCATAACATAGAATTAGGGTGCTCAAATTGGGAAGCTCTTTGCAAGGCATATGGATTTCAGGAGGATATGGAAATAACCTTCGATCTTTGTCCTGAAGATCATATTGAAGGTTACATCGATATTTGGGTGCATGTCGATATGCTTCCTGTTTTACCTCCATGTGAGTTTGTCAACCATGCATATTTGTCAAGTAATTTGCATTCTATATTTAAAAATAGTTGTGTTCATCCATACTATTTTTTTAATTTTTAATTTATAGATTATTTCATTTCTTCAAGTGAAACACATAACATAATCCACACGACACAATACACTTATGGATCTAATCTAACTTGGGAGGAGAAGGATGATGTTATCAACTTTGTTATTGGTGTCCTAGTTGGTCGGGAGATCTTCCCGTTTAATTTGGGAACTGGCCCAAATTATGCATTGTACATGACACTAGTGCATAGGTTGGGGACGGATGACATTCGCGGGAATATCTTGGTAAGAGTTGCTAATAAAGTACACTATTATTGCGTAAATGGTATTGATTACATTGCTAACCAGGCTACTATTATGTTCTACAGCAGAAACTACCAAATGAAGTTGTGCCTTTATTGATGCAACCCGAAGGTAATATGAGAATTAAAAGCCCTCTGAGGCTCGAGTTCTCTTTTGCATACTCGAATGACCGCAAACCACCAAGACGACTCCAAATTGAAGCATGGGGACAAATAAAGAAGGATCGCAAGCCACAAGTTGGAGACCGTTGGATCTCTTTGCTTCATCATGGAGATATAGGTGTTATTTTGTATTATGTCATTTTACCTAGGAGGGAGGACTAGCTCCTATGAGAGAAAAGCTTAGTTAAATTGTATGATCAAGTAGGATGATTACTATTATGATGTTTTCTTCCAATTCAACATGATCACTTGCAGCCATGCACTTTAATTTAAATGTAGTTGTTGGAACAATAATTATTGATGTTGTCATACGATGAAACTACTATATAGAGCATGAACAAATATGTAGAGGGGAATGTAATCTTAGAAAGCAGGAATATTAGCAGTAGCGCTGGTCTGCATCTAGCGGCAGCGCTGGTTTACCAGTAGCAGTATTCTCTTCGAGCACTAGTGCTAACCCTACTTACCAGTAGCGTTGGTTATCCAGCGCTACTGCTACAACTTAGCTATACTGCCTTGTAGTAGTGCGACCACCAGCGCTGCTACTAAGCGTAATTCTAGCGCTACTACTAGGCTTTCTCCTAGTAGTGTCATGGAAGACGAGCGTGATGATTCTGTGGTTAACCCCAGACTGGCGGAACTGTCGTCCTTGCTATCGCTCAACATTGCTAAGTGCGTGGAAGTGTAGAGTGGCTGGCCGGGACGATGAATATAGTAGCAACTGAAGCATGGTGTGAAGACAAGAGGAATATGTATTTAAGCTAGAGATTGATGGATTATATTGGTGCCTTGGCAGGTGGTTAGAATTCTGATATAATCAACCGCAACTGTGTGCACCCGGTCCGTCGCTCTAAATTTACGCTATTGTGCAGTTCTCAATATGCCAAATGTTTCACATGCGTACATTTTAAGATTTCACACGGTTCGCTAGATGCATTGTTTAACTACACGCCTGCTTATATGAAACACAACAGGCGTGAAATAGTAACCATTTAACAAGTAAAGTTGGTAAGCAATAGATGAGCTCTCCTTATTGATGTAGCATTAATATTCAAGTGAAACCCCTACTGATCATTGCAAACAGCGCACAGAAGATGGCTAATGCTACAACTACAACTACACATGCTAGTTCCTTCTTGTCTCTTGCTTTCATCTGTTGCCTATGATTCTTTCTTTCTTGCTTCATCATAGTGATTGTACACTCCAGATTAGACAGCTTATTCTTTAGCTTTACATTATCTTCTGCAAGCTTGCTGATAACAATCTCAGCCCTGCCATGAGGATGAGTGGGGGCATTAACTGAACTTAAGGGATGAACTTATCACTAACCTCTAAGGGGCAACCGAGAAACCGCCTGCCAATATCAAATCCCTCCATGCATACACGTCGAGCGAGAGTGTGTTCATGCACACAACTCAGCTTTTTGTACTTCTAGGTGGCGCAAAACTCGGAATCGAACTCATGTTGTGGGTGTCTGCTGGAGTCGAACTCTGGATCCGGTATTTGATCGATTTCCTGTGTTAGTATCATGCTTAAAATATGAGGAATAATTGGGACCTGACAAGACAATTCGGATCCGTAGTACAGTGGCCTCCTGGTGACCTTAGGCAAGTCCTTAACGGTAACCTTCATCGTGGTTGCGCCGCCAATGGCGCTGCCAAGAGTGGCTATACGAACCAGTGCAGCCACACAGAAACCATCAGCACCACTCGTCCACATTTCCCCATTGTCAATGCCATGCTAGGGAATTTGGGCGCCAGGGATTTTGAAGTTATTCACGGATTTGGTGAAGACGGGGAAACTATGGGGATCTGATGGTAATGGTCGGGTGAACTATTTATCGCATTCTATTGTATACGACACATGGTTTCCCAAATCAAATCATGAGAGATAGAACATGCATCATACACGGCTTCTGTAACATGAACATTTGTGATGTGCTTCCCGGTACATATGGGTGCATTAAACAACTGCTCTCCGGACCCCCCCCCAAAACGTTATGCTGATAGAGATGTCGGAGGTGACCGAGGCAGCGGCTGATAGATAGGAGGTCAATCCGATGTCGGCGTTAAAGGGAGTCTAGCCTCGACCGATCAGTGGTGGCGGCGTTATAGTAGGTCAATCCTTGGTCGGTGGTGGCACCGTGACAGGAGGTCAATCCTCGGTCGGCGGCAAGGGACATAGGAGGAGCTCAATCCTCGTGGTCGGCGCCAGCGTGACTGGAGCACGTCCCTCCCGGTCATAGGCGGGATAGTGGAGCCCGGACTACATGGAGGTGCCCACTAAGCTCTTCTCCTCGACCCTGCTGTCTCGCCATGCTGCTACCAATTAATTATGGTATTATTTTCCTTGAGTGGCCTAATTAAGTTATTAAATTCATATAATGGCAGTATCGATGATGCATGTAAATTGACTGGTTTATTAGTGTCCTTGCATGGTTGGGTAACATTATGCAGCGCCCTCCATAAATTTTGAAAATAAAATCTTGTGATTTATTCACCCATCTAATGGATGCAATGTGTGTAGATGGAACTATTCGAATGGATGGGGGATCAGACAGGCTCAAGGTATAGGGATGCCATGAACAAGTTCATGACTTTGGCTGAACGGACAAAGAAGAGAATTTGCAAACAATATTACGTCCTCTGTCCATGCAAGGATTGTGGAAATACGGTGTCAATTCCAATTGATGAGGCCGAATTACACTTATACAAAAGGGGATTCATGGGTGGTTACACAAGATGAACTAAACATGGTGAAGCGTCGGTTATGGATGAGTGTAATAACCTGCCAGTCGGCGAGGTGCAAAACCACGATCAGAGTCGCATGGGTGATAAACTTAACCTCAGAGCTCAGACGTCAAGCTACAGACAGAAGACTGGCATGCAAAAATACCCAAAGAAAATCCAAGGGTGTGAAGCAGACAACACCGACCTTGATGATATGCCATATTTTGCTGCTATGATTGCATATTTCCAGGGCCTAGCGAAAGATTTACCAGGG
The DNA here is from genome assembly GCA_022496015.1 of Hordeum marinum. NCBI lineage: Eukaryota > Viridiplantae > Streptophyta > Magnoliopsida > Poales > Poaceae > Hordeum > Hordeum marinum. The sequence goes on along the minus strand of CM039675.1, from coordinate 142,283,391 downwards.
TACAAGGAGCTGCCAAGAATTGATATGGCGTCCGAGAAAGATTTGTATCCAGGTTGCAAAAAGAAATATTCCAACTAGAGTGTCACACTGACACTTCTCAAATTTAAAACAAGAAGCAGTCTATCAAACAAGACCTTCACACAGTTGTTGAGCCTTTTCAAAGATATTCTTCCAGAAGATAATGTGCTCCCCAAAAGCATGAACATAGCGAAGAAAATTGTTTTTCCATTGGAACTTGAAGTCTAGAAGATACACGCTTGTGTGAATTATTGCATGTTGTAACATGGTGATTACAAAGATTTGCTATCATGCCGCATATGAAGCATGCACGATACAAGCGCAGTAGAGCATAGAAGAAGTACAAATTGGATGAAGAGATCAAGACAGGAATCTCGTTCAAGGTTGTTTGGTACTTGCCTATAATTCCAAGGTTGAACCGTTTGTTTGGAAACCCTAGAGAGGCAAAGAGGTTGTGGTGGCACCATGATGAGTGTACTATGGATAAGTATATGAGGCACCTGAAAGATGGGGCTCAGTGGGAACAAATCGCTGAAAGGTTTAAAGATTTTGCAAAGGATCCTAGAAATATATGGCTAGGGGAGTGTATTGATGGATTTAATCCATTTGGTGATATGAACACCAAACACATCACTTGGCCGGTGCTTCTGTGCATATATCACCGTCATCTTTGGTTGTGTATCATGATGTTGATGATTATCCAAGGCCCGATGCAACGTGGAAATGATATCCACATTTACTTTGCGCTACTGGTAGAAGAACTAAAGACATTGTGGACGTACGGTGTGAACTATTAGGATGCCAACGCAAAGGAGTTTTTCCGTTAACATGCGTGGCTGCTGCACACCATTCAAGATATGTCGGAATTCGGTAACAGTTCGGGGCAGAAAACAAAGGGACGAGTAGGATGTGTCACATGCATGGATAGGACCGAGAGTAGATTTCTTTCCAACTGACGCAAAACTGTGTATTTTCATCATCATAGGTTTTTTAGGATAAATCACCCTTACCAAAAAATGACTGCTGAATTTGATGGTACGGTAGATAAAGGAACGGGCACAAGACCCTATGATGGGAAAGAAGTCCACAACATGGTTAAAGAAGTTAATGTTGTGCTTGAGAAGGGATCTGGTTCGACGTCAAAAATAACACCCATGGACCAAGTGTTTAAGAAGAAACCAGTGTTCTAGAATTACCTTACTAGGAGTTCCTAAGTGTACGTCATTGCATTAATGTCATGCTCGTAGAGAAGAATGTCTGTGAAAGCATCCTTGGTACTGCGCTCAAGATTAAAGGCAAAAGAAAGGATGGTGACGGTGCACGACTCGATATGCTTGGTGATCAATCACAATACATGGATGAAGCACAAGATGATGAAAAATTGCTCCACCAACACCGGAGTTACAAGTTGACAACAGTAGAAGTAAAAGAGTTCTTCGCATTTTTGCTGTAAATTAAGTCACCCTCTACCTGCTCCGCAAACATCAGAAGTCTGGTGGATGACATCTTGAGTAAAAAGAAGTTGTCTCACATGAAGTCACATGATTGCCATGTAATGTTGACAAAAATCCTCCCGGTGGCCATAAGGAATAGGATGGACACATACATAAGAAACACATTGATTGATCTCTCTGATTTCTTCAACAAACTATGGCAGAAGGTTGTAGATGTTGAAGAATTTCGTGCCATGCAATATGGTATTGCAAGGATATTGTCAAACCTAGATATGTTGTTCCCATCATCATTCTTTGATGTCATGGTCCATCTCATCATGCACCTTGTGGACGAGATAAAGTATTGTGGTCCTGTGTTTCTTCGCAACATGTATCCCTTTGAGTCGTACATGGGAGTATTGAAGCGCTATTGTCGGAGCCGATGTCATCGAGAGGCAAGCATCCTACAAGGTTATACTGCAGAGGAGGTGGTTGAGTTTTGCACGGAAAACATGAAACTTAGACCTATAGGTGGGCCCCTCTCTGTCCATGAGGGAAGGCTGGCTGGTAAGCCGGTCCTTGCTTGCAATTAGATTCATGCACCTAGAGATATGTACAATCAAGCCCATTTGACGGCACTACGTAACAGCCCGATACTCGACGCATATGCTGCACAACACATGGACGAGATTCGACAAAGCAACTTACCCAATGTTTTGTCAGTAGCTGCCGAGACAAATGCACACCAGAGGGACTATATAAGATGGCTGAAGGATGATTTGGCAAACGGACCCCAAGAAGACCTTGGAACATGGTTGGCAGAAAATATATCACCGACGGTTACGAAGTACCAAGCGTACGACATAAATGGCAACATGTTCTACACTGAGGAACGTGATACTAAGACCTCATATGAGAACAACTCTGTTCGAATAGAATGCCTGACTGTATATGAAGATGATAAACATGTGTACAATGGAACCAGTGGAGAGATTTGGAAGCTTTACTATGTGCAAAGGAAGGTGGCATTATTCAAGTGCATATGGGTCCCTCTTAGTAGCATAAAGGTTGATGCTTACATCAGTAAGACATATGCTGATCGCAGAGTTATGACATATCACAAGGACCCATTTATTCTTGCCAGCGATGCTACCCAGATTTTCTTTGTGCCAGACCTCTTGCATACACACTACCATATAGTGATGTATGGGAAGAGGAGGGCACTAGGCGTCGAGAATGATTGTGATGAGGGGGAGTACAATCAATATGATGAGTTGCCACCTAAGGGTCCATGCAACATAACAGAGGAAAAGCGTAAAATCAACACAAATCCTAAGTTCATAAGGGGTCAATCTAATGATCACGATCACAACATGTAGATGGGAATTGATTCAAAAAAGTAGCCATTATGTCTACTATACTGAATTGTTGCATGTACTGAATTGTGAGGGATGTGTACTGAGTTCGTTCTATTAATAGTTTCGCATGTACTGTATTGCGAGGTATGCACGACATTATGTTGGTTTCGATTAATATGTTGTCACCTATAGGAATGAATTTGAAAATTTGTGGACAATTTACTCCATAGGTAGAACACTCAGTACATCTCACTACAGTATGTACAAACTGAACATGCGTAGTTTGGTTTACACATAGCACCCGGTTCGTTAACTAGAACCATGTGCTTTCCAAACCACGACTATGAAACCTAGTGCTCGCAAAATGAGTCCTCCTTTCTGATTGGGACAAACCCAAACCACACGGATCGTGCATCTACACCATAGAATTCACCCAGATTGAACGCCGATCCCTATACCTCTCATCAACAATCGCTGTTTAAGTTGGAATTTTATTTACATGCAATAAATGCCTCGTAAATGATAAAAAATGCTGAAAAATATCGAACGAGCCCAAAAATGCGCCAGAAAATCAAACCTGGTGTATAATTATGATTGACTACCATGGAATAAAATTTAGAGGAGAGGCGACGAAGACACTATCGATTAGAGTTTGATTTGGCACTTCTCCCTTTCAAACTATGATCCTTCCACTCACATGCTATGGTTTCCAATTAGCGATCATTGTAGCATGTGCCAAATTTTACCAATTTTTTCCACGGTGTCTCGAGATCTTGCCACAATGACACACCGATTTTCGTGATTTTCTGCATCCATCTGTATTTTCTATAATTAAATAACAGCCATTTATTTAGGTGGATACGTCTCCCATCCGAAATGCTTGACAATTGTTCTGATTCGTTGCACAATGACGAAAATCACGCAAAGTGACACACCAATGATGTGTAAGAGATTCTTTTCCGCCATCCACACGTAATTCACGTTGTGATATTTTATTTATAAGAACTAATTAACATGGTAATGCAAAAATATGACTTATATATAGCAATCGAGACATGTAATCCAACAGAAGATCAATATTAGGAGTACAATGATGTTTCCATACCATAGAAAAAACCAAGGAAAAATGATGAGATTGACACTGATTACAGTCTGTTTGCCAAATCCACTTTTCGTAAACCATGATCCTCTGTGCGAGATGCATTAGTTTTCAAAGGGTGGGCCATCACAACTTCTGCCAGACATTACCATTTTTTCACACGGGGTCTTCACATGATGCCACAGTGACACACCCATTTTTGTAATATTCATAATGCATCTGCATTTCCTCCAATTAAATTATTAAGAAGCCCCATGTTGGTGGAAAAAATGTCTAGAAATTAGGAAACAAGTAAAGAAATGCTGCCGGAAATCAATACAGGGGCTAATAGTTGATTGTCTGTGGATGAAAATAATTCGAGGTGAAATGATGGTCTCCCAAATTCATTTGAAATGAAAATATGAATGTTCTGCATGGAAAAATTGCACACGGTTGGTTAACTAGAACTGTGTACTTTCTAAACCGTGGCTTATGAAACCCAATGCACGCAAAGTGAGTCCTACTTTCGGATTGGAGAAAACCCAAACCAGATGGATCATGCGTCTGCTCAGTGGGATTCGTCCAGATCGAACGACAGTCCTGAAACCTCTCGTCAACACACGCTTTTGTAGTTAGGATTTTGTTTATATGCAATAAATGCCCCGTAAATGCACTAAAATTGCTTAAATTTACCAAGCGAGCCCAGAAATGGCTTAAATCAATATTATGGTACAATGATAGCTACGTACCGTGGGGAAAATTTGAAGACAAAATGATGAGGTCACGTCTACATTTAAAAGTTTTTAGGTCTTCATTTCGAACAGATTTGTGGTGCTTGTGCACACGGGTTACTATATGAAACTGTGTGCAAAGTTTTTCCGCGGGAGGCAGGGAAATCTTTTTCACCCTTTTCACCGAAGCCGCCAACATGTCCCCTCCCCTCCCCCAAAACCAGTGCCCTCCCCGAGTTTGCTCTTCTATCCACGTATTCTACTTGAACTCCATCGACAGCTAGCTCCACCCATCCCGTCCCCCAGATCCACACGAGAACCCTTTTCGGCACTGTCATGCTCAACCTAGCCATGTACCCGCTTCCCGGCGGCAACCCTACGCTTCACTAACACTCTGAATATGCGGATACCCACACCTCGCCATATTCAATTGCTCACCAACCACCATCGAGCATATCGATCCTATACCCTCGCCTCTCCTATCAGATTTGCACAAAAAACCTCGGTCATTTGCTACCCTTGATCGCGGTGAGGTCTATTATCTTGCGATCCATTTTCCTACTTGGTTTGGTTTGTCTCCAAAATGATTATAAAATAATGTAGAGGATATTTGTGTTCATCATCTACCGTCTAACATATAAGTTGTATTTGCTCCAATTAGTTATTGTCGAATTGCATATCATGTGCGCCCAAGTCACACTAAATGAACAGATTAGACGTACATTTCCAAATGATCACATGCCATGTTTAGATAGCTATCTTCCAAGTTGTTACATTTTTTATGATTATCCCCCTTTTCTGAATTTCACATGTGTACTTTGTAGATGTCTATTAGCAGCGACGACAGTCATACTTCTGGCGATGTATCTTCATATGACTCTGAAGCCGACATGTTTGCAAAAGATGATCATGTAGTAAGAAATGATGAATGAGATAGAGCTGCCACAATCATCGATCCGGTCAAGAGACGGAAGAGCGCTGCAAGAAAGCCCACACACGAGCCTAAAGGTGTATATGAAGTAACTGATATCGATTTAAAGTATCGGGCTCCAACTAAACCTGATAAAGCGTGCATGAGGTTCAGGAGTGTGTGTGGATTTGTTGGGAGGGCAAGGCTCAACATTAATATGCCGGGGTTTTAGAAGGCTGGTATAGAATCACGGCAGAGGATAATGCGTGAGATCATGACCCACTTGAACTTTCCTAAGGAGTGGAGAGCACATGTGGAACACCCTGAACTGAAGACGGCCATGGACGCTTGGAGAAACTGGAAGCATGTGTTGTACAGGAAGTTCTTGAGTCAAGGCAAGGAACCAATCCCCTCGTACCCCAAATCAGACAGGAAGATTGGAAAGAATTGAAAAGGGTCAGGGCCAGTGAAGAGTTTATTAAGAGGAGTGCCATGCAATCGGAACTTTAGAGGAAGAACAGACACACCCCCACCGTATGGGTGTGGGAGGATACTACGACATGAAACCGATATGGGAGCAGGAGGACAAAGAACCTGTAGCTGCGGATGGAAAACCGACCTTTAGTGAAATTAGGGGCACTCGTGCTAGGGACTAATTGCGGGCATGTGCAAAGAGGCATGGAGACGGTTCTTATTACTTTGAAAACTTAGCAGACCAGGAACTGTATGATGTGACCGAAAAGGCTTCCAAAACACTGGAAGGTTTTACAGGAACATAGCGCCATGCGACATTCGGTCTGAGGCTCTGACTACCAAACATCCCCTGGCCATGCTAGGGGTATTGGGGTCAATGTACCACACAAGAGGGATTTCTCACAAAGCAAAGAAGAGAGGCTCAACATGAAAAAAGCTCGGAGTGATTATAGGCAGAGAGACTTGCGCGAAAATACTAAGAGGGCCATGTATCATGCAGTTCGAAAGGAAGTTGAGGAGTCAAATATGCAGGAGAAGACACTAATGCTGAGAGATAGCCGGAAGTGATTCTAGTAGATAGGCGGCATGGATGATGCCACTTATTGTATGGCAACACCGCACAAGAGTAGCTATGCTTCAGCTGACCAGTGACAATGATGCTGCAGCTAGACATGATGGTGCTATATATGATCTATATGGACAGGGGGAGAGAGTGAGGGTCGTGCTTACACATTATGATGGTTCTTTAAAATGTACAACAGCGTGGTTTACAGCCCTGAATTTGACGGGGGTCGCTTGTTGGACAATATGCTATTGAAGGAGGGTTGTGTGAAGTGCTATGTGACTCAAATAAAGCCTGGATTCAATGATTTTCCCCTAAAGAATGTGCTTCTCGACCCTGATGAGCACAAGACCATGGAAGAAACACAGTGAAATCATATCCAGTGTCCACGGAAAGAAATATACTTCCTGGATGAGCCCGCTCCAGCCCCCCAGAAGCAACCAATGTTGCCCTCGAACCAGTGACACTCATCTCGCCACAATAGATCTTGTATGATTCCCCTGATGAACATAGTCTTGGGAATCAGATGCCTGAGGCATCAAACTGCGATCAGCCCAGGTAGCTTCCTACCATAGAAGTCAGGTCATCGTCCTATCCAGAGCAGCCTATGGCAAGGCCTACAACTGTTGAAGACATATCATCAGTTCAGATGCCGCCCACCGAAGCATAAAGTGCAGATACATCGGCACTGCATGCTCACCAGAGAAACCTGTCTGAACCGTGTGCAAAGGAGTCTGAATGTCTAGAACCGTCTGCTAAGAACGGCGGAAGTCCGGGACAGCCTGCTTAGCACTCCAAAAGTCAGGAGCCACATACTCATCAGTCTAGCGGTTTATAGCCGTTTGATAAGCACACCAATGTGTCGGCACTGCCTGCTTAGCAAACCAACATGTTCTCACAACCACATCAACACACTGACACGTTGGCACTAGCTGCTCGGAAGCCCAGAATAGCTTAAATGGATGCTCATCACTCCGTCGACTCTAGCACTATAGCTCAGCAGTTCATGACAGCGGCATCATCTGTTCAGGAGTGGATCGTACCTTCACACGCTTTGTAGCAGCATGTCATTGATGAAACCATACGTCAAACAAGAAGTGCTTCAGCTAAGAAGACACAAGCGGGCAGGGTTGCACAGGAAGTTGGGCCTCAAAAGAGCGAGGAGGGATAGGACTAAGAGCCTCCTTCTACAAGGAATCATCAGCCATACCCAAATTAACAATAAGGTTTTCGAAGGGCTGGATAATCCCGGTTCTGACCACATGTCTGAAGCATACATTAAAAAGCATCTTGCTAGTATGGAAGTAGCCACATATGAGAAATGCGAGTAGAAACATGGCCAGCCATCCCTTGTTGGCAATTTCTGGGAGGAGTGCAGTTCTAGTGCTCGCAAGTTACATAAATATTGCATGGACAGGATGTCGGAAGGAGAAGATACTAACATTATGGAATTGCACTATGACTGTCATCATTTCTCTGACGTTCCAGGCGCCATAAGTGTGGAATTCAGGGACTTTCATCTTTTTTCAAGTTCGATGAGCTTGCTGGCATTCTTGTCAAATGCTTGATGTTGTAGTACTTCACATACTCTCATCAACTTCTCCATACAAGGCTGTAAATGACAAAAAGATAATTGTACTATATTCCTCTAAGGGGATTATCGATGCACAGAAAATCAAGGGCGCATGCATATTTCATATATCCTAATTTTGCAAACGGTGTTTTGTTAAAAGATAATGGCTCACGCACGACTTGCATTGATTATGTTGCCAAGATCTTGTTTGACTTACCAATAGGAGAATTCTTCATGTGGCCATATCATGAACAGTAAGTATAAATATGCAGCCACACATACATTGATTGTCTTATAGTTTTAGATATAGTTCACACGTTCATGGTTTTGCTAAATTCTATAGGTCACTAGATCTTGTTGGTCATTGTGTCGAAATGCAACACAATTTACTACATGGATTCTCTCAGACAGTCAAATGCGCCTCAGGATCTGGGTGTTTTTCGGGATTTCATGGATAGGTATTGAATTCTTTGATGTTAATGCGTTGTGTTCATATCTGGTTCCAGAATTGAGTGTGTGAAAATTCATCTTCATTTGCAATGTATTATCAAAGAACATAACTTTAGGGGGCAATAGGTTCGACTGCCAACTACCTCTATAGCACGTGATCATTTCTTGGTAAGACAACAAAGTCCGTATTTTCAAAAAATGCTAGTCATATGTTCAATTTCTAAGTAAACCACTCTTTATTTCTCTCCATAGAAAAAAACAACTTACACCTCTTAGGTTGTTCCTAACATAGCAAATACATGACTAATACTGTACAAAAATATTCAGTGTCCTCAGCAACAACAAGGTACCAGCCTATGTGGATACTATGTTTGTGCACACATGATTAACCTATGCAGACATGCTGAATGTGGTGACGATGTTGATAGGATAAAACCAGTAAGTCTGCTTCTTAATTACTATCTTCTACTCCGCATGTATGTTACATTCTGATCTAAAAGTCATGTAGTTGATCTTCGTACCGATGACTTCTGAACCGCTCGCCGCCGATGAATTATTGTCTCTTAGGAAATTTATCAGCACCTTCTTTGTGAAACACTATATCAAGCCCGCTAAAGAAGACAAAGATTTCCGGATTCAAATCTCCTAAAAATATGTACACATTCATATAGTGTTATCAGCTAAACATATACACATGGATGCATTATTTTCCATGTGATCATGTCTTCATATTTCGTATACTATGACTATGTACTGGATATGTGAGTTTAGCACCTGTGGAATATAGCTAGCATTTTCTGAATTGCATATTTTCATGAATTATGATGAATCCTTTGCTTGTGGATACTATTCGTTCAATTGCATATTGTGGTGAATTATGCTGAATGTTCTTCATGTGGACACTATTTGTCGATTGCATATTGTGGCAAGTTTGCTATTTGCAGGGTGAATTAAATGTGATATTTTACAATAACCTGGCAATTTCAGCGCACACGATTCAAGCGACTAAGCGTGCGCGGTCCAAAATGGAAAGCACACACAACTCATAGCGCAACCGCCTGTGGTCCATAGGAAAAGGACACGAGATATAAGCTAAAACATTGGTGATACATAAGAATCGCAAACTGTTTGCAGCACTTGTACGTGTATGTATTAGCTACTCAATCATTTGTGATAGCACCTTATATCATAGGTGAGCCAACAAGAAACTGTGCCCGATGCAAAGATGATCCCACACTTACATTTATAGGGAAACGTGTCCGGTGATGTTATATATGGTACACAGTTCCCTGAGAAATCTCATGGGCGATGATGAAGATATCACACACAGTGTCTACAATGGCCTGTGTGGATTAGTTAATGTTTTTTAAACAGTCAAAGGTCAAACTCCATTTGTTTTCCATGAGCAATTAGATGCGTTTCACTTGTCCTGGACGTATGTGATTGATCCCACATGTACGCCCAAAAGAAATCACTTTGAGTCCATAGGAAATCCAATACTATTAAAAGGAGGTAAGGTATTGTTGGTGAATAAACTTCTCCACATGCGCAAGTGGTAGCCACCAAAAACACCCACAAACTCTCCTACAAATACTCTGTCTAAACCCAACTTCATAAAATCGGTGCCATAAAGTTTCCATTCGGCTCTAGCAATTTCTCACCCAAGACATAACCCTATCCAAACCCTAGCTCTTTGATGCAACCGATTTTGTATCATTGCAACCGAGAATATGTGACCACAATTCGGCTAGCTGTTTTCATAGAATAGGAACTCCTGAGTTTATGCTTCGATCTCACCTAGTTTTGGAAACTGCGTCGGCCACTGTCTTTGGTACCACCGAGTACTCTATATCGCTGTCATCGAGATTCCTTAAGTTGCCACTTTTTGAACAGATCGGTACCATCGAGTTTTGGATCAATTTCACCGAGATGATCAATAATGGTGTAACGGTTGGATTTTTGGAGATGCCTATATATACCCATCCACCACATCCAACCCGCAAGAGAAGCACTTACGACAGTTCCCTACTTCCCATATCCAAATTTCTGAGAGAGAACCAACTACCCTTGTGTTGAGATCAAGATCATCCACTCCAACCATATGGATATTGATTTCTAGCCTCCCCAAGTTACTTTCCAACCAATCAATCTCTTCTACCAAGCCAAATCTATGATTGATTGATTAAGTGTTGAGGAGTCTATCATCTTGAAGCCAAGAGCAAGGAGTTCATCACCATTATCAAGCCTATAATTACCTTTTGGAGGGTGGCGCCTCCTAGATTGGTTAGGTGTTGCTTGGGAGCCTCCTACTTCATGTTGTGGAGTTGAACCAAGAAGGTTGTATGGGCAAGGAGATCGCCTAATTTGTGAAGATCTACCCATGGAGAGGCTTGTCCTTCGTGGACAGAAGCCATTATGGAATAGTCAAGGTTTCTACCTCATGGACCCTTATGAGTGGAGCCCTTCATGGACTCTCGTGATCGCTACCCTCCGTGGGTTCAAGACTCCGTAAAAGTGGATGTACTATAGCGTCACCTATTGGAACCACGGGAAAGATCTTCGTGTGTAGAACCGCATTTTGTCTTCCTTGCTCTACCCTCTTACATATTCTAGTCCTACTTTCCGCGGCGATATTTGTTGAATAGCATGTGTAGGGTGCAATAGACTTGTTATTATTGCCAAAATTTCCCAACCAATTATCTTGGTAAAAGGTTAGGTTTTAATTCTTGCATGTAGTCTATTCACCCCCTCTAGACTTCTCTTCTATCGATTCCCTCAATTGCTATCAGAGCTTTGGTCTCCATAGCTTTGGTTTCATCATCGTGGAGAAAGATGCATGTGTCTAGTTTGGGGAGTATTAGTTGTAGAATTCCCATTCACGATGGGGAGTACTGTAGTGAATGAAAAAATGAGATGCTTCAAGTATTCAATGAATTTTATTTGATCAAGTATGTTGAGAGTCCCTACGTACCTCCCATTGATCCCTTACATGCCACACACGAAGAGGAAATTGATATGCTTCGCGATCTTAGAACTATTAATCTCATTATCAAAGGATTGCCTAGATTTGTGTTTGATCAAATGAAGAATTTTGAATGGTCTTATACTTAGTGGAATGATTTGGAGAAACGATATCCAAGTTATTCATTGAGTAATATTGATGAAATTCTTCATAAAGCTATTGCCTTTGACTTAATGAGGCCTAGTGATCCAAACTTTGATAAACGCTTATTTGAGCTGCGAGAACGCATGTATGCTAAAGGGGATGTCATTACCATCAGTAACATTATCTTGGAAGCCATTTGCATTCACTAACTTGAACATTGTTATTATCTCAATCCTAACGAATCTCTTGGCTCTTATGACTAGGATATTCCACTTGATGATGATGATGTGGAACATGGCTACTATGAATAAGATGAGTTGTTCGACATCGAGTTTGAGAATACTATGAAGAGACAAAGTCTCATGGAAAACCTCAATGATTACACGGTCGGAGGAAAGGAATGGATTGTCGACAGTGGATGCACAGATCATACGACTGGAGATAGAGACACGTTTCAAGAAATCATAGCAAGCCATGGACCGCAAAGGTATGTTACTTTTGGAGAAAATTCCAAGGGTAAGGTACTTGGTCTCAGTATGGTGGCCATTTCTCATGATAGCTCTATTCAAAATGTCATGCTTGTTGAATCCCTGGGTTACAATCTTCTTTCCGTATCTAGACTTGCCGACTTCGGTTTTAATGTGCTATTTACCAAAGTATATTGTTGAGTGTTTCGTCAAGATAACAATAGCATGGTATTTACTGGCTTTCTTAGAGGTAATATATACATTGTTGATTTTAGTAAGAGATCCAAACCTCGCACTTGTCTTATTGCAAAATCCTCTAAAGGTTGGCTTTGCCATAGAAGGCTAGGGCATGTTGGTATGCATAATCTAGACAAGCTCATCAAAGGAGATCATATTATTGGTGTTAAAGATTTTATCTTTGACAAAGATAGACTGTGTAGTGCTTGTCAAGCCAGAAAGAAAGTAGGTGGAAGTCACCCCGTAAATAATACCATGACTACTAGGAGACCACTCGAGCTGCTTCGTATGGATATTTTTGGTCCCAATGCTTACAAGAGCCTCGATGGAAATTACTTTGGTCTAGTTGTAATTAATGATTTTTCTAGATTATGTGGGTATTATTTCTTAATAACAAGTCGCAGGTGCAAAAGATATTCAAGAACTTCGCTTGCAAAGAACAAAATCAGTTTGAAGTGAAGATCAAGAAAGTTTGGAGCGACAATAGATCGAAGTTAACGAACACAAATGTAGACACCTTTTCTTGATGAAGAAGGGATTCTGCATGAGTTCTTGGCCACGTACACACCTCAACAAAATGGAGTTGTTGAGAGGAAGAACCAAACTCTTATTGAGATGGCAAGAAAGATGCCTGATGAATACAAGACGCCAAGACACTTTTGGGCGGAGGCTGTAGAAACAGCTTGTCAAGCCACAAACCGACTATGTCTCCACAAGCTTCTCGGTAAAACGACATATGAGCTTTTCACTGGTAACAAACCCCAAGTTGGATACTTTCACGTATTTGGCTCCAAGTGTTACATTCATGATAAGCATCGTCATTCTAAATTTGGTCCTAAATCTCATGAAGGTTTCCTACTTGGTTATTGATCAAACTCTCACACATACCATGTCTACAACAAGTTCATTCAAAAAGTTGAAGAGACGGTATATGTGAAGATTGATGAATCTAATGATCCGCAAGTCCAACAATTGCCAAATGATGTAGGAGATAAAGAACCTTTGGAAGCTATCCAAGACTTCTCCATTGGCAAGATTCATCCCATGTAGGTGAAGGAAAGTACTTCATCAACCCAAGTGGAAGATTCTACTTCGCGTCAAGGGGAACCTCAACATGACATGTAAGCATTGTCGGGACCCCGATCCTAAGTCATATGATTCCATACTATAACAAGCCACATCACTTTGCAGCCTCACGCACGGTACTCCACGGCTGTAGCCTTACCCTGGCTGGGACCATTTGCGTCTTTTGGCTCACGTATGTGAATGTGTCGCTGGCAATCACACAACAAAGAACCCGGGCCGACATGACTAGTCATAGAACCCAAGTGGCACATCCGTACGGAAACAGGCATACATAACCCAGCAATGCAGGTGTCGGCCGCAAGCGTGTGTAGAGGAGTCATAGCAAGCTACAAGGACTCCATTACGTCGCGAGACAGGAATGCCATCACTGCACGTAGACGAGTCGTAGCAGGCTACAGGGACTCCATTACACTGCGAGACATTTCCCCGAAGGAACAGACACAGCAGCAAAGAAGGATACATGCCGGTCAATCAATGTGTCCGGAGCAGTAGCAAGCTACCATGGCTCGGTGGAAGCACAAAGAGGCAGTTTCCTGTAAAGAGTACTACTAAAGGCACATGACTAGGTGTCGGATCCCATACATACCGTTGCACGTCACACGTACGCACGACATGCCCGATATGCATAGATACAACTATGTCATCACAACATAACCATACGACAACATGACTTTTATTTAAGAGGCTCAGACGAGCCTTGCATAATATGTTCTTACAGATAGGGGTCACATGACCCGACACTCAAGTCATACAAACAAAGTCATACAAGCCAGCAGAAATTTAGCTGTCTGAGTACAGACGGCGAAAATAGAAAAGAGGCACACGGCCTGACTATCTACAGCCCACCACATGGGCAAGATCATAGCTGGGACACCAGCTATTCGGCATCGTCAACGTCTAGATAGTTCCCACCTGATGGGTCCTGGTTCTCTTCTGCAACATTTATTAAGCAAGGATGAGTACAATCGTACTCAGCAAGTCTTTAAAACAGACCTAGTCTATTTATGCTCATGTATCAACAAGGGGGTGGTGGAGTTCATGCAGAAATGCCAGCTTGACTCATGGCTATCCTACACTACTCAGTTTTAAACTCTTTGTTATAGTTTTAGTTAACGCACACGAGTCCACTATCTCCATCACAATACACCACCATGGATTCACCTTCCCCTTCCGGAAGAGTGCCATCCATGGTACTCACACTTGTTTTGATATTTTTAGAAGTATCCATTTGATGATCTATGAACAGCATAAGTTCTCCAAGTAGTCCATATCCGAGGACGCGGCTATTCAAATAGCTTCATACCCTACAGGGGTGTACTTCTTCACACAGGCTCTCGCCACCTATCGCTGTGTGCCATAAACCATGCACCTCGGCAACCTTCAAGCGGATGCCCAGCGAGGGAGTCGGCCACGACTGTCAATCACATAAGACCTCTAGTCCAGGCTATCGCCTATTTGAGACTGAACCCGCACGGAAGTCCGGCCGAAGTTTCCGCTACGGTCCCAAACAATGTGCGCAGGGTTCCCAAGCCCACCATTCGGGTGACCATTGGTACACCGTGCCACTGCCTATCGCGTCGTAACCCACCCCGGGGGTCAGTGCTACGCATGGCCTCCAGCATGTTATAAACACCAGAAACTACTTGCAACTCCTGGACTAAGGACTAAGCGACTGATAAGTTGAGAGGGGTCGAGTTACCCGAACCCAATGTGTGGTAGTAACTAGTCTTGGATCACAAACACGGAACCCAGTTCCTAAGAACGGTCCCAATGAGACTACCCACTATGTACTCCTACATAGCCTCTCCTTGCTACCTTTACCAAATCGTATTCATTATGAGCTCATCACATCGGACAACACTGTTTCACTCAGTTCATCACCCAGATGAAACAGACTTGACACAATTCTAAGCATAGCAACATGGCATGAAAGTAAGCTAAGCACATCATGGCACAAGCATCTACCAGGTATGCTAGGTTGCAAGGTTTAACTATTTACTGTGACAAGGTCAGGTCATGCATAGCAATAGGATCATCTATCGTGTATGACTGACATGTGATCGTTTGTCCTAATGCAATAACAAGAGCAGGAGCGAGAGAGTGGGATGTTATCGGAATGATCAATGGGGTTGCTTGCCTTCCTGAGTTACGGAGGAGTTCTCTCCTTCGTCGGAATACGGGGTGGTATCTTCCGGCTTAGGGCCTACCGTAACACAGATAAAAGCATTCAACACAAGCAAATGCAACAATATGATGCATGATCATGGCATCGTAATATGCATGGGTGAGCTAATGTAACTAGTGATCATGTCAATTTAAAATAGATTTGAATATAGGTTCAAAGTTGTTCTCATTCAAAATTCCATATATTAACCTAATGATAACTGTCCATGTTCACCTATTTATGTTGCTCTAGCATGCATGAGAATAGCACCATTGGATTCATTGGATTTTTCTGATAAATTTTCATACATAAATTATTTTCATCTGACTTACAGATTAATTTATATGATTTTTCAAAGTTTTAAATAATTTCTAGAATTATTTTTAAATAGGAAAATGGTATTATGACATTATCCTGACGTCAGCTGGTCAACAGACCCGTTCCAGGTAAAATCTGACCGGTGGGGCCCATCTGTCATAGACTCAATACTGATCAGTTTTAATTAAACAAATTATCCTGTCTAATTAACCTAGTAGGGCCCACTGTCAGTGTTACATTTAGTTAATAAACCGATTAAAACTAATTACTAATTATCCTAAAACTAATGAGGGACGGGGCCCACCTGTCACTGACTCACAGAGTCAAGCCAGGGCCCACGGGGGTCAAGCCCGCCGGAGTTGGTCGACGGCTCGTCGCCGGTGACCAACAGAGACGGCGGTGACCATCGGGTTTTGCCCACAGGCGCTAATTCAACGAGCTGAGACCACCGGCGCGTAGCCCGTGCATGACCGCATCCAACGGAGGCCATAGGAGGCTAAGGGGTCACCGGAGCTTGCCGGAAACGAGCTCGTGGTGGCGGCCGGAGCTCGGGCTCGGACCAAAAGACGATACAGGGCACGGGGCGACTCGGCAATTGGCTCTATGAGCTCCTGGGAACTACACGAGTTCAACCATGCACTCGCACGTGAGCTCGGGGGACTACACGCACGGCGACGACCGATCACGGCGGCGGGAGGTCTTCGAGTCCGGCGGCCGGGCTATCTAGGGAGCGCTAGAGAGAGGGGAAGCAAGGGGAGGAGGAAGAGGAGCTCATGGCGCTTCCGAGGAGATGGTCAGCGGGCTCGGGGAGGCAGCGCCGGCGACGAATCGACGGCCGGCGACGGTGGATCTCGACAGGGGAACGAGAGAGAGAGACAAGAGGAAGGGAGGGGGAGGAATGAGCTCGGGAGAGAGGGCTCTCGCGTCTTCCAGGCGCAAGGGAAGCAGGGGAGCAGCCTGCTCTGTGGCAAGCAGGAGGTGGAGGCCGGCGAGCGCTCGGTCGCCACCTCGATGCCTACTGGCGCGAGGTGGGAGATGACCTCCCCACCCCTGGTGGGCTGGGCTGGGCCTCCCACTTGACCAGGTACACTTCTTCCCTTTCTTTTTATTTCTGTTTTCTGTTTTCTGTTCTAACATTTGTTTATTTTATTGCAGGTCCAAATAACCTTTCAAATATTCCAAAACTTTTGTATATTCAAGTTTGAATATTCTAAACATGTATAAAAAGTTTGAGGTTAATTTGAAAACAGTAGTAATGATAATGTTTTTATTTATCAATTTCAGAGGCTTAAATATTTAATTTAAATTATTTGAAATGTTCAAATAATTAGAATGATCCCTGGTATATCCATGCCCTCAATTACCAGACATAGGGAACATTTTTTATGGGCATTTTGGATTTCTTGAAATTTCATTTATCTTGAATTTCTTTAATTCATTAAGTGCTTGGGGTTTCTTTTCTTTCTCCCCATTTCACATTGATGCAATGATGATGATGATGCAATCACAATGCTAACCTAGGACACTTGCTAGGTTTGTGACAAGAATCCACAAGTGGTACATGAGAAGATGAAGAGGAGGAAGAAGTACATCATTAAGATCCACCTCAACCTCCTTGATCACCACCTCAAGGAGCTGACACCAAAAACAACGATGAATAAGAAGATGATGATGAGGAAGCTCCACCATCCAACAAGCAAAAGCTACCCTAAGTTCGAGCAAGAGTGAACAAAAATCACCCCTTAGAGTAAATCTTTGGTGACATTCAAACTCGGAAAATCACTTGTTCTAAAATCTGCTTAGCTATGTTTTGTGAGCACTACTCATTCATCTCTAGTATTGAGCCTATGAAGGTGCAAGAAGAGCTCGAAGATCTAGATTGGGTAAATGCAATGCATGAAGAGCTTCACAACTTTGAGAGGAATGAAGTATGGAAACTTGTGGAGAAGCCCAAGGACGAGCAAAACATCATCAGAACGAAATGGGTCTTCCAGAACAAGCAAGACAAAGATGGTTAAGTTGTTCGCAACAATGCATGTCTCGTGGTGCAAGGCTACATGCAAGTTGAAGGTATGGACTACAATGAGACCTATGCCACCGTTGCTAGACTTGAAGCTATTCATATATTTCTTGCTTATGCGAATCATCATGACATCACTCTTTACCAAATGGATATTAAAAGTGCATTTCTAAATGGAGATATAGAGGAAGACGTCTATGTTAAACAACCCCCTGGTTTTGTGAATCCTAAGAAACCCAACCATATTTACAAGCTTTGTAAAGCTCTTTATGCACTTAGGCAAGCCCCTCGTGCTTGGTATAAGTGCCTAACAAAATTTCTTCTTGAAAAGGGATTTGAGATTGGTAAAATTGAGGCAACCTTATTCACTAAGAGAGTGAATGGTCAATTATTTTTGTGCCAAATTCACGTGGATGCTATTATCTTTGGATCTACTAACCCACAATTTAGCGAGAATTTTGGAAGGTTGATGTCTGAGAAGTATGAGATGTCCATGATGTGTGAGCTTAATTTTTGCTTGGTTTGAAAATCAAGCAAACAAGAGAAGGAAATTTGATCTCTCAAACCAAGTATACCAAGGACTTGATGAAGAAGTTCAACATGTAATAGTGTAAAGGTATGAAAAATCCTATGCCTACTAGTGGACATGTTGATCTCTACAAGGAGGACAAATAGGTTGATCAAAAGGTTGATCGATCAATGATTGGTTCATTGCTATATCTATATGCCCCCGTCCCGATATCATTCTTGGTGTTTGAGTGTGTGCTAGATATCCAGCTGCTCCTAAATAGTGTCATGTAAGGCCCTGAAAAGAATTGTCGGATAGTTGATACATACACCAAAATTTGGCATTTGGTATCCCAAGGACTCTTCTTTTAATCTTGTTGTCTATTCCGACTCGCACTATTCTGGAGACAAGGTTAATAGAAAATCTAGCTTGGGTAATTGTCAATTTCTTAGTAGATCTCTTGTGTCTTATCCTCCAAGAAACAAAACTTGGTATCGCTATCTACTGCCGAAGTGGAATACATTGCCCCTGGATTATGTTGTGCTCAATTTCTATGGATGACTCAAACTCTCAAAAATCAGAGTGCAAACAAAATTGCTAATAACCCTGTGCAACATCCGCAAACTAAGCTTATTCAAGTTCGACATAGTCTCATTTGTGATCATGTTGCGAAAGGAGATATCAATGTCAAGCATGTTCGTACTGAGACAATTGGATGATATATTTATTAAGCCACTTGATGAGAAAGTGTTTTGTCACTTGAGGAGTGAGTTGGACATCCTTGATGCTTCAAACTTTAGCTAGTTTCACTCGGTTGCATGCAAGGGCATGAGCTTACATGATACTTCCATGATACACTTGACATGCTATCTTATTCCATGGAAATATATGCTCCATTTTATTGCAACTAACTTTTTTTAGGTACTTGGAAGAACTTCAGTCCACAAGATGACAAAGTATCCACAACCTTTATATGATGATGGAAGGAAGAAACTACCACAACCATATCCTTAACATATACTTGATATCATTAGAATTGCTATTCATCAAATATTATGAAGTCATTTGGATATACCTTGTTTTTCCGTGCTTGACTAACCCATGTTGGTGAAAACAGAACCAAAATGATCAAGGACTTCTCCTCACTCAAGATGATCTTCATTAACATCAAGCATCCACAACAAGTTCTCCTACATGCTACATCATCAACATCACTCTAAGGTATGTGCTCATATTCTTGAAAAACCTTTACGCCAAGTCATGAGATAAAGCAAATAAAGTGATATGAAAACATTAAAATGCTTAATCAAAAAATGGTAACCCCATTTTGAGGTTAACGATGAGTATGACCTATGATCAAGTACTCTTGCTTGGCTCCTAAGTCAGTATACTGTAATATAGGTGACCTAGTCACCAACCATCATCTAGAAGAAGCTAGATGTGTGGTTCATCCTATATTTGCATGATTTATTAGAACCACTCAAATCTTCTCTAGATGATATTTCTCTATAAATTATATAATATTTTCTTCGCAGATCTTTTTGACATTTCAATGCAAGTTTCTGAATTTTTTCAATCTTTTTGTTTAGTCCTCAAAGTCTCCGACTCAAACCACTAGGTTTCACCTATTCAGCAGATGAGTTGCATGACCACAATTCGATTCCACCAACTAGTTTGTCTCGGAGCCACTGATTTTGATTTCTTCTCTGGTTTATGTTCATATTAGAAAATCCTTATTTCTTTAGTGATCCCTTTGATAAAAAATTGTAAGGGGGAGAAACTCTTTTCTAGTATCCCTACAAAATCTCACAAGCTTTTGGATCAATGCAAGGGGGAGAAATTGTTCGCTATGATCCCTTAGGCTTTAATGCTCTCTATGATTCTCACATTTCCATGAACCCTACTTTCAATGACCTTTGTTCTGTAGGATCCCTTCTAACACAATGATCCCTGTGTCTGACCCTGTGTATGAAACTTTTTGGAAATTAATGCCAAAGGGGGAGAAATACCAAAGCTTCAATGCTAAGGGGGAGATACATGCTTCACCGCTAAG
This sequence comes from Hordeum marinum, assembly GCA_022496015.1. Lineage (NCBI taxonomy): Eukaryota > Viridiplantae > Streptophyta > Magnoliopsida > Poales > Poaceae > Hordeum > Hordeum marinum. The sequence goes on along the minus strand of CM039675.1, from coordinate 142,262,845 downwards.
GGGGCGATACATGCTTCAATGCAAAGGGGGGGATACAATTAAGGGGGAGAATATCAAGGCTTCAACTTATATAGACAAGAGGGAGAATACCAAATTAGGGGGAGAGATTAATTTCATTGTTTCCTAAAGGAGAGAGAGCATGCCTAATCTGGTTCTATAATTGTTATTCTCATGTTAGACTTGTATCACGCTATCTACTCCAATTATGTACATGCTAAGATTTAGGGGGACAGGATCACCTACAATTTCACATTTAGCGTATAAATCTCTACATGATCTTGGAGACATATCAATCTTAAGTAATACTATCTTCTATATGTTCTCCACATCCTGGTTCGGTTGAGTTCTAGTGCATTTGGATTTGTATAATAGTATTGTGTTTGCTAACATTGTTTTCTCAAGTGTATTTGTACTACTAGAATTCTCAAGAATTCAAGGTAAGTATATGCATGGTATCTTTGATCAAGATGATCTCTTGCTTCCTACACATATTGTTTGCAAGGGTGCAGTCTTGAGCAAGGATATAACTCATTCATATATACTTGATGTATATAGCCAAGATAGACATGACTCATCATGTCCCTTCCACTATATGTGTGTCCATGCAGTCCAAAGCAACCATCCTTTAAGGAGAGTGCACACATTTAGGGGGGAGCATGTTTTAGTCATGTGACTCTCAAAGTTTTCATTATATCTATTTATATCTTTATTTGAAGCTTTGAATTTATGTTGTCATCAATTACCAAAAAGGGGGAGATTGAAAGCACATATGCTCTCTTGGTGGTTTTGATAATTCATGACAACATACATTGTCTCTTGGACTAATATCTCTAACTAGTTTATTTCAGGTTTACTCCACAGAGATTGGTGGCAAAAGGGTGTGAGGAGATTCCCCAAGAATAATAGGAAGATGAAGGAATAGAATTGGAAAAGCTTAAAGCTGGAAGACTCTCTTTTTAGTTTGTGAGAAATCACCTTGAGTACATAGGAAAGCCAATACTATTAAAAGGGGTAAGGTATTGTTGGTTAATAAACTGCCATGCACAATGTTAGTCTCCACAAACACCCACAAGCTCTCCCACTAACACTCTGTCTACAACCCTACCACTCAAGATAGAACCCTAGCCAAACCCTAGCTCTTTGGTGCAACCGAGTTTGTATCGGTGCAACCGAGAATATGTGACCACAATTCAGTTGCCTGCTTTCATAGAATCAGAATTCCCGAGTTTATGCTTTGGTGTCACTGAGTTTTGGAAACTGCCTCAGCCACTTTCTTTGGTACCATTGAGTTCTCTATATCGGTCTCATCGAGATTCTGAAAGTTGCCACATTTTTAAAAGATCGGCGCAACCGAGTTTTGCATCGGTTTCACCGAGTTGGTCAATAATGGTGTAACGGTTGGATTTTTGGAGATGCCTATATATACCCCTCCAGCACATCCCACTCGCAAGAGAAACACTCAGAACCGTTTCCCAATTCCCATATCCTAATTTCTGAGAGAGAACCACCTACCCTTGTGTTGAGATCAAGATCATCCACTCCAACCATATGGATCTTGATTTCTAGCCTCCCCAAGTTGCTTTCCACCCCATCAATCTCTTCTACCAAGCCAAATATGTGATTGAGTGATTTAGTGTTGAGGAGTCTATCATTTTGAAGCACAAGAGCAAGGAGTTCATCACCATTATCAAGCCTATAAACTTTTGGAGGGTGGTGCCTCTTAGATTGGTTAGGTGTTGGTTGGGAGCCTCCTATTTCGTGTTGTGGAGTTGAACCAAGAAGTTATATGGGCAAGGAGATCGCCTACTTCGTGAAGATATACCCATAGTGAGGCTAGTCCTTCATGAAAGGAAGCCGTTATGGAATAGTCAAGGTTGCTACTTCGTGGACCCTTATGGGTGGAGCCCTTCGTGGACTCTCGCGACTGCTGCCCTCCATGGGTTGAAGACAGCATAAACGTGGATGTACGATAGCGCCACCTATCAGAACCATGGAAAAAATCTTCGTGGCTAAAAATTCGTGTGGTCTTCCTTTCTCTACCCTCTTACAAATGGTTGTCTTACTTTCCACTACCATATTTGTTGACTAGCACGTGTAGGGTGCATTAGACTTGTTATTATTGCCAAAATCTGCCAACCAATTATCTTGGGAAAATGTTAGGTTTAAATTCTTGCAAGTGGTATATTCAACCCCCTCTAGACCTCTCTTCTATCGATTCCACTAATTGGTATCAGAGCTTTTGTCTCCAAAGCTTCGGTTTCATCACCGTGGAGGAAGATGGATGTGTCTAGTTTGAGGAGTATTAGTTGTAGAGTGCTTATTCTCGATGGGGAGTAATACATTCTATGGAAATACGAGATGCTTGAGCTATTCAATTAATTTAATTTAACCAAGTATGTTAAGAGTCCCTATGTACCTCCCATTGATCCCTTACATCCCACACACGAAGAGGAAATTGATATGATTCGCAATCTTGAAACAGTTAATCTCATTATCAAAGGATTGCCTAGATTTATGTTTGATCAAATGAAGAATTTTGAATGTGCTTATACTTTTTGGAATGATTTGGACAAATGATATCCAAGTTATTCATTGAGTAATATTGATGAAATTGTTCATAAAGTTATTTCCATTCTCTTAATGAAGCCTAGTGATCCTAACTTTGATATCCACGCGAATGAAGTCATCCTTCAGCACTGCTTTTCAACCCCAGACGATGGACAGACGGAACGAGTAAATCAGATAGTCGAAGACATGCTTCGTACATTCATTTTAGCATATGGAGCCATGTGGTAAGATTGCCTACCATTCGCCGAGTCCTCCTACAACAACAACTATCAATCTAGTCTTCAGATGGCAAGATTTGAGGTATTGTATGGACGCAAATGGCGTACTCCCCTCAATTGTCCATGCACCAGAGAAGGACTAGTGTTTGGACCAGAAATTCTTCGTGAAGCAGAGGAGCTAGTAAAACTAGTCACAGAGCATCCGGAGACCACCAAGTCAAGATAGAAGAGCTGCGTTGACTCTCACCACTGAGAAGTGAACTTCTGTGTCAATGACCATGTATACCTCTGAGTCACACCTCTCAAAGGAACCAAGCATTTCCATGTCAAGGGAAAGCTTGCACCAAGATACATTGGCCACTTCAAGATCACCACAAAGCTAGGGGAAGTTGCCTACCAGCTAGAGCTACCTGCAGAGTTGTCCGATGTGCACAATGTTTTCCACGTGTCACAACTCGATAAGTGCCTCCAAGTTCCCAACTGCCCTAACCTCTACAAGGACATCGATCATCAAGCCATGGACTTTCATCCCGACCTCACTTATCATGAGATGCAAGTTCACATTCTGGATGAAGCTGGACCATCAAGTACTTCAAGGTCTAGTGGAGCAACCACACTAAAGTAGAAGCAACCTGGGAGCATCAAGACTACCTTGTAAACGGGGTAGGTCTGTCACACCCTGTGTTGTACCACTTTGCTATGTAATCATAAAATTTGGATCCATTTAAAACTTTTGCTTGCTTATTATGATTGACTTCAGTGCTATTTGCTTGGATGTCTGTTTGTGTTTTAACACCCAAAGATTTTTCTCATCTCTAAAACTCTTCTAATTGATCCAAATCCCCTGCCCAATGAACATAGCATATGTATAGTACCTAAAACTAATTTTATCAAATACTATTTTGGCCAAAAAGGATATATTCAAATTAGGTTTTGAAAAACCCATGAGTTGAGGGTTGAACTACAAGTCCTCAAATTGTGCGGATTGTTTTGCCCCAAAGACTTTATTCGAAACTTACTATATATAAGACGTCCCAAAACCACCAAATATTAATTATAAAGATCATCTTTCAATTTTATGTAAAGTCTTTTTCTTAAGGCCAGAAATGGTCTTTCATAGGGAAAATTTAATTTTTATGCTTTCAAAATATTTGAGAAAAATTAGGGAAACTCAATGGATATATATTTTACATATATATGAGTTTGAACACATGGTCATGTTCAAAACATTGTAAAAACATTCCGGAATCATTTCTCGTTAAGTCAAGCAGTTGCAATATTTCTGTAAGAAATATTCTCAAAAAAATCCAGGAAAATTCAAGTAAGTCTCGTACACCTAATGTGATAATGTTACAAAGTCTCATTCATATCCAAATTGTTTTGCTTCACCAAAGTACCCCAAAACTACTCCTGTCTAGAGGCAAATTTGAGCAACTCTACATCAAACACCTTCTGGTAGTTTCGTAAAAGCCATGTTTTGACCCAATCCACTGTTCTCCTTCACCTCAAAAATTTACCAAAACCTCACATTGTTACTTTCTACCTATAGTAAGTATTGCAAGGGCATGGCTCCATGATTGGGGGGATGAAAACTCCATTTTTACCCCTTGGGCGGCAAGGTTTCACCACTCTCCCCACCCGCTCTCTATTCCGTTGACCCCCCTCCGGACCATCCAAGGCCACACAAACGTTATTTATCTCCCATTAGAACCCCCTAGACACGAGTGGCCACGCCAAAGATGCCAAAGCCATGACATGGCATGCCAAAATGGCGCTCTTAAGCGTGCTCTAGTGACCAGCCACACCATAGCTGACCCCCAATGACCTCCCGCGACCACCTCGGGCCTTCCCAATGTGTCCCCCGAGGCCACCTTAGAGTCCTGGACATGCCGAGTTGTCGGACCCTTCTCTCTTCCTCCATTAGCCTCCCAGACGCATGCCATGGCTGACCCTCTCGGCCAACCGCTGTTCTCCCAAGCGCTCCCCTCCCTCTTTCTTCTGTTCCTCTTGTCATGGACGATCCCCACAAGCACGACAGACATGCTGTGGCCTCCTCCCGTGACCACACGCCTCGATTGGAACCTCTCCGGTGCACGGGCTCACGGTGGACCACAATTCCCCTATAAAAGGGCCTCCCCGAACTAGCTACTCCCCTCTGGAACCTCTCTCATCAATCGAATAGAGCCCTTGCACCGCAAGTTCTCCCCTTGGAGGCCCCTGTGCTCAGGATCGACCAGGCCTCTACTGCGGCGACACAACCATCCATCTCCAAGTATGGATCCTGCCCGGCCCCCATTTTTGCTCCGATGAACTACCGTTGCGACGAACTCCCCTCGGTTCCCTGGTCATCCCCCTCCTTCCCGTGCTATTTGCAGCTTGTACCGTTAGCTTGGAGCTCGACCGACGCATCTCCACCGCGGCCACCTCATCCCAGCAACCCAGGCATCCTCCCCAGCCAACACCACCTTGTCCCGAATGGCGACAGTCCACTGAGTCCATTCCCGCCGTTCCCAGCCCTCGCCATGCCTTGAATTGCTGATGGTGAGCTGCAACCCCCTCTATCCCGAGGTGGGAGATAATAGGTGGGACCCCCTTGTCGTCCCCACACCTCCCTCGCTCACCTCCCTCTTGCTGACACTAGGCCCGTGTGTCAGGTTTGAACCTGACCACGCGTGCGCCCGCGGCTGGGCTGGGCTGCCCAGGTCTGGGCCGACCCAGCTGCTGGCCGACTATGGCCAATTTTACTTATATATTTTCTTTCTGTTTTGCAAAAATTCCATAGGATGCAATGTTTGTCCAAATCCAAATATTCTTACACCAAAAATCTTGTAATATTCTGTACTATTTAATGATGCCACTTATGCCACTTTTTGAAAACATTTTATGTATTGGTTTTATTTAAAACCTTGTTTTGGTTATTTAAAACTACTTTTAAAATTTCTGTCACCCCTTTTTACACTTCAAAAACAGAAACTAGTAATTTTGTTTTTTGTTTCTAAATATAGTATTTTACAAAATAGGTTTTCCATTTTTGTGAGTGATTTTTTCCCTATTTTGTGTTATTTTCTTATTATAACCTATTAGTTTGCAATGGTAGATCACGTTCTTGATGAGGGAATTGGACTAGAATATTTTGAGGACACCGGGAATTTGTTGAGCCAAGCAAGCAGCCCTAAGAAACTTTTTCATGCATGTCATATAGCACCTTATGTTGTGATGAATTGATCATGGTGATATGGTGGCCACTTTGGTTTATGCCTCTTATTTCCTCATTCATACTTATATCATGCATGACCCTACCTCCTTATTGGGGTTGTGTAGGTGGGAGTAGTCAGGTTGGTAAGTAGATGCGATGCAAAAAGGGACAGGCATATGCATGGTGATGGAAACAAAAGATTTTTCAAAAACCCCGTCGGGTGCCACTAATTCCCGAGGTAGATGATGTTGAGCTAGGTAACCACATGATAAACAAGTGGTGTATCGGAGAAAGTTGTGTGTGTGTGTGTTTTAAAAAATGTAGAGCTTTAAGATTTGCTGACTGTCCCAACCTTACATGTCTGACCACGATACCCCTGATGGGGAGGGGCCTTGTTGATTACCTTAGTGGGCACTAACGGAGAGACCACATTACTAGTGGCGGGAGTGACGTGGTCACTCTAGATACGTGGTCATGACAGAAAGGACGATCATGGGTTGTTTTCATATACACTGGGCATACCCTTGAGTGCGCTTGTGGATGATACATGTGACGTACATCACGAGGGATGGCCCATACGAGTGGAATCTTTGTTAGTATCTCTAGGGGAAATGAATTGTTCGTGTACTACCTCGAGTATGAATAATACCACTAGTTATGGCTTGACACGAAAGTTTCTCGAGTCCCATGGGTAAAGTTTGCAACATCTACACAGAGTAAAACTATTAGAATAGTCATGTCCATAGTCATGCACAGTTGGTGGTCCTGCTTAAACTACATCCAATGTGTTCACTAACTTGGTGTGGGGGGGGGAGAAAGATGGTGTTTGAGCTAACTCTGATGACTTGGCACGATGATTGAGCATGAGATGTTCAACCCCTGTTCATATTGATATCTGTAACTTGTTCACATGGATACCTGCAACCTCATGATGCATGCCTTTACAAGTTAATTGATCATGTGACTTCCCTCAAAATTAGCTTGCTGCAAACTTACCTACTTAGTGCTATATCATGCATTGTTATACCTTATTCCAAAACATGGGTTGCTGACGAGTACATTCAAAGTACTCATTAGCTTGCCACTAGTTATTTAATTGGCCTGGCATGGAACAACAAGAATATGGTGAAGATTTCGTTGGTGACGAATATGCGAACAAGGACGTTTCCAGTCAGAATGCATGTAAGGTTAAGGTAGATGGCATGGGTTCACACATTCATTCAAGATTTCCGCTGCTATTTATGTTTGGCATTAAGCCTTCGTGGCCCTAACTATGTAATATTTGACTTTAATGGTGTTTATTTGTGTAAGACGGTATGTATGGATGTAAGACTTTGTTATCCAACTTTTGTGTGTTTAGTGAGCATTGATCTCAGGGAGCACTGTACACGTGCATTCGGTGATCATGAATAATGAGTCGGGGTCCCCACGTCACACCTTTTCATATTACCACATCAGTATCATTAACCCAGAATTTCTCTTTTTATGTGCTACATGATGCTTTGATTATCACTCAATCAATACCTATAATTTATGGGTTAGTCTTATGACCCATGTAAACTATCATTAGTGTTTATTAACTCTAAAAAAATATAAGTGAAGAACGAGAGTACAATTATTTATATAAACTCTAGACGCTATCATGCTCGAAAAGATATGTGAAGTACTAGAGCAACTGCTAAGCTCAAAAGATATAAGTGAAGCACATAGAGTATTCTAGCAAATAATAATGAAGGTGTGTCTCTCAAATAGGTGTGTCCAGAAAACGATGATTTTGGCAAAATAAAATTAAAAAACAACAAAATCAAATGATCCTCCAAGCAAAACTCAAATGATTCTCAAACAAATGACGGTTGGGCAATTGATTGAAAAGTGGATAGTTATGCGATATTCACGACAATTATCATGTGTTTATAGCCATCACGTCCAAGACAAATAGGTCAAATCCTGCCTGCAACTATTACTATTACTCCACTTCAATGGTGCTTCTATGCTTGCCTCTCTTCGTATTATGTTCATGACAAACGGAGTAATACATAGAGAACGATGACATGATGTAGACAAAGTAAAATCAAGCAATATGAATAAAGCCCATCGTTTCATCCTTAGTGGAAACAACACAGAGAAACAAATTGCCCCCTTCTGTCACTAGGATATAGAAACTCGTTAGGTTGAACCCACTACAATGCACCTCTCTCAGTGAAGAAAGATCAATCTACTTGGCCAAAGAAAATCAATAGATCCGAGAGAATTCAGAAGCTATAGTGATCAAACAATTAAGAATCATAATAATTCCAGAGAATACTCAAATACTTTTCATGAAAAATAAAAACTAACAATTCATAGGATCCGGATAAAAGCAATGCACAAAAGATTTACATCAGATGCATCAAATCGAAGATGCGACAATAATTGTATTGACCATCAAACGAGAGATAGATAGCCATCTACGTACTAACTACAGACCCGTAGGTCTATGGTGAACTACTCACAAATCATCATGAGGTCAGCAAGGTTGATGAAGAGTCCCTCCGTGATCGATCCTCCCTCCGGCAGGGTTCTAGAACAAAGATCTAGATGAAATCGTGGCGGAATAGAGACTTGCGTCGGCGGAAAAAGTGTTTTGTGATGCCCTCTAAGGTTTGTGTAATATATGTGAATTTATAGGCCAGAGAACGGGGTCAGAGGGGAAGCCAAGGAGGCACAAGCCGTCAGGGTGCGACCACCCCCATGGGCGCGCCCTGTTGGCTTGTGCCCCCTCGTGTGGCCTTCGGTCTTCTCCCGAAGCTTACAGTTCTTCTTTTGGTTGAGAAAAAATCATAAAAACATTTCGAGGGAATTGGACTTTGTTTGGTACTGTAAACCTAAAAAGTAAAAAAGGCAGAAAATAGCAACTTGCACTCGATACTGGGCACTGGGTCAATGGATTAGTGCTAAAAAATAATAGCATGGAACAAAGAAAATTATAGATATGTTGGAAACATATCATATATCATATTATTATCAGTGTTAACCTTTCATAGCATGAACAAAAGATATTACTTAAAATTCATAGGAAAAACCATGCTACAACTAGAAATACTCTTGATGATCTTAAGCGCATCAGTCCCACTTTATTCCAACACAAGATTAATATCGAACCAGATGCTAAACCAGTTGTTGATCATCCACATTGTTTGACTCCCAAAATGAAGGATGTGGTAAGAACTGAAATACTAAAGCTTCTAGAGGAAGGTATAATTTATCCTATAGCTGTTAGTATATGGGTAAGTCCTTTTCATTGCATCCCGAAGAAAGGATGCATTACTATTGTTCCAAATGATAAGAATGAACTTATCCCTTAGAGAATTGTAATTGGTTATTGGATGGTAATTTATATTAGGAAGTTAAATAAAGCTACAAGAAAATATCATTACCCCTTGTGTTTTATTGATCAAATGTTTGAAATATTATCTAAGCATACACATTTTTTGCTTCCTAGATGGATATTGTAGTTTTTCTCCAGTACCGGTATTAAAAGAAGATCAAGAGAAAATCACCTTTCCTTATCCATTTGGAACTTATGCTTATAGACTTATACCTTTTGGTTAAAGCCATGCATGTGCTACCCTTCAAAGATGGATGACTGCTATTTTCACGTATGACTGCTATATTCTCCGATTTTTTGTGAAAATATTGTTGAGGTATTCATGGATGATTTTTTTCCGTTTATGAAACCTCTTTTGATGATTGCTTAAACTATCTCGATCGAGTTTCCAGATATGTGTGGAAATTAATCTTCTCTTGAGTTGGGAGAAGTGCGATTTATGGTGAATGGAGGTATAGTCCTTGGGCATAAAATCTCCGGAAAGGTTATTGAGGTAGATAAAGCTAACGTTGACGCACTTGAGAAAATGTTATGTCCTAAAGATATCAAATGTGTTAGAAGTATCCTAGGTCATGCTAGATTATATAGATGGTTCATACAGGACTTCTCAAAAATTTCTAGGCCTCTTACCAGTATTTTGCAAAAGATATTCCATTTGTTTTTATGATGATTGTGGAGAAGCCTTTAAATATTAAGGAAGCCTTAATTTCTGAAACCATTGTTTTACCACTTGACTGGAAACTACCCTTTGAAATAATGTGTGATGCTAGTGATTACATTGTTGGTGTCGTTCTAGGAGAAAGAGTTGATAAGAAGTTGAATGGTATTAATTATGCTAGTACAACCTTAGACAATCCTCCAAAGAATTATATCACTACCGAGAAAGAATTTATAACAGTCGTGTTTGCATGTGATAAATTCAGATCTTATATTGCTAATTCTAAATTAATAATTCGCACCGATCATGCTGCTATTAAATATCTTATGGTAAAGAAAGATGCTAAACCTAGAATGATTAGGTGCGTTCTTTTACTAAAAGAGTTTGATTTGCATATTGTTAATAGGAAGGTTGTTGAGAACCTTGTAGCAGATAATCTGTCTAGGATCAAAAACATTCTTGATGATGCAATGCCTATTGATGATAGATTTATGATGACTCACAAGTATAGGGGATAAATCATAGTCCTTTTCATAAGTAAGAGTGTTGAACCCAACGAGCAGTAGAAGGAAATGACAAGTGGTTTTCAGCATTGAAGTTTCTACAAGCACTAAAAGTAGCGGTAATAGATAGTTTTGTAGCAACCAATTCGTAACAAGTAACAATTGTAACAATGGTGCAGCTAGGTTCCCAATAATTGTTTTAGCAAATGACAAGCCATACCAAATTCTTATATGAGCAAAGTGCTCCCGAGGACACATGGGAATTTTTTGTAGACACGGTTCATCATGTTTAGTTGATTCACGCTAGTTACTTTGATAATTTGATATGTCGGTGGACCGTTGCGAGGGTACTATTCTTACTTGAATAAAGACACACTTATTATTACCCCTTGTTGCAATCGCAACTATAAAGAAGAATTAAGATAAATCTAACTACAATATAAATCTAACCATAGCATGAAACATATGGAGCCTAATCAGCCCCTTATGGAATAACTCATAAACTAGGGTTTAATCTTTTGTTGCTCTCACAACCCATCATCTACTTTTTACTCCCCAGTGCTTTCCCTTAGCCAAAATTATGGTGAAGTGTCATGTAGGCAATGTTCACATGACACCACTAAAGGAAGAGCTACATACATATCATCCAAAAATTGAATTAATAGCAACATCACATGATTATTTATGACAAGACTTCTACCATGTCCTCAAGAACAAAAGTAACCACTCACAATCATCAGCACGTTCAAGACCAGAGGTGTAATGAATATGCTTAAGGATATGAACATATAATCTTCCACCAATTAAACAAATTAGCATCAACTATAGGATGTAGTAAACAATACTAGCATCCCACATGTACCAATTCAAGGTTTTGATACAGAGATTGAATACAAGAGATGGAATAGGGTGCTGGTGAAGATTAGTCCTCCCATGACGAAGGAAACTTTGGTGATGATGATGGATTCGATTTCCCCGTCCCATAGGGAAGTTTCCCTGACGGAGCGGAATCGCTCTGTCGGGGAGCAAAAAGTTCTCCTGCCCAGGTTTCGCCTCGAGACTGTGGCGCTTCATCCCAAGAATCTTCTTCCGATAATTTCTAGGGTAAATATCATCATATAGGAGACTATGGACATCGGAGGCCTGCTAGGGGCAGTGGCAGAGGCATGAATAGTTTTAGGTGTGGCGTGCTTATTAAGGAGAAAATAATATATAATAAAATCAACAACGACAAACAACAACACTACGAGAAAATCCGGAGCACTGGAATAGACTGAATATTGACGAAGAAAACATACTACTCCCTCTGATCCAAATATAAAGTTTATTAGAGGTGAGACAATTAATTTCGATTGGAGGGAGTACTTTGTATTGTGTATGTGTTCTCTTCTTCTTCGACATCATCTGCATATTGGCCTCGACGGCCTCCACATTGCCTCACGAGCCGATGGCCACTTTGTTCTATCCTCTAGTCATTTTTCATGGGCTGATTCTGTAACCATGCGTTCGTCAATCCATGCCCTGCCATAGTGTTGCCTCTAGGATCCAACCATGATAAGAGATAATGTAGGGACTAGAACTTTTACTTATTTGCAATACAGTCAAGTTACCGACAATCAGGGCGGACACCCATTATCCATCAATAATCAATTAATCATCAATTAGGAACAAGCAGGCACACATGCACATATTAGCTTAAATCGTCAAATTAACACTTAGAATATACTAATATTTTGCAACAATTTAGGTGCGGCAGCCACCAAGCCAATCTAGAGTGTTGGCTCTGCCCCTACGAGGGGGAACACAAGCTCAGGGGGTGCATCCCCTGGCTCGTGGCCACCTGATGGGTCCCCTTATGTTGATTCTATCACCAATATTTTTCATATATTCCAAAATAATTCTCCACCAATTTTCAGCTCAATCGGAGTTCCTCAGAATAGCCAACTCTTCGGTGGTCTTTTTCGGTCCAGAAATTCCAGCTATTGACATTCTCCCTTTTTGCACCAAACTTGAAAAACAAGAGAGAAAAGGCATTAGGATTGCATAATAAAGTGAAAAAATGAATCAAAAAATTATAAGTATCAATGGAAAAACATGATGCAAAATGGACTTATCAAGGCCGCCTTGGCATCCGGGACACGCTACCCTGTGGGACCCCTGCTCCTTCTCTCTTCGACGGCCTCCCTGCACGTGCCCGACGCCTCCCAGCTCGGCCATCCCAGAGCCTCACACCCGTGCGCTCTCTCCTCTCTTCTCTCTCCCCCCTGGTCGTGGATGAGTCCCAGGTAGACCCTAGACACGTCCTCTCTCCCTCATGTGGCCTCTGGCCTCGGCCATGAGAACGTAGGCGCACCCGAGCTCGATGGACCACGGGTTGCCTATTTAAGGCCTCCCTCGAGCCTCCTCTCCCCTCTAGTCTCTCTCTCCTCGTCCCAAGCAAGCCCCTATGCCTCTCAAGCAAGCCCAGGGGCCTTTGTGCTCGGGATCGAGCCGAGCGCTGCCGCTTCGGGACACCGGCGTCCGCAAGGTAAATGACCTCCTCCGCCCTTGTTTACCCTTGATCCGGAAGCCCTGCTCCCTCCTGAACCGTTTCCTTAGATCTCCGCCTCCATTTGGTGCATAGGACAACCGAAGCATCCCCTTCCGTAGGATACTCCACTGGACTTCCTCGTCACTGGCGAACGGGAGCTTCCCGACGCCCCCTCCACCACCATTCGACTTGCGGCAAGCCCGTCAGCACGGCGGTGCCCTCCATTCACCTCCCCATGCCCTGTAGCCACTCGTGAGACCTCTTGGCCTTCCCTGGCCCAAGGAAGGTGATGACAAGCGATTCCCGCTTGTCATCCTCCCTAGGTCTCCCGCCTCTCTCACTCTCTCTGCCTCTCTCTCTCTCTCTCTTGCTGACCAGCCTACCCCACTGATCAGGTTTGAAGCAGCTACGCGTGCGCGCTCGGCTCGCGCGGGTCAGCTCCATCGGCTAGGTCGATTTGTCCAACTACTTTTGGGCCATTTGCCTGAGCCCATTTCTCTTTTTCTTTTTCCTTCAGGATCCCAAAAATTACTCAGGAGAAATTATTTGTCCTATTGGGATAATTCCAGCTCCACAAATCATAGAATATTATGTAGAATATTATAGTGCCGCTTGTAAAAATGTTTGCAGAAATTTTATGTCCTGATTTATTTTAAAACCTCTTTTAAGCATTTTAGCCACTTTTAAAAATAATTTTGAAAACCTTTTTAAACCCAAAACCTTAGACAAATATTCTTAAAATATTTTTTAGTATTTATCAAAGCAGGGTAGCATTTGAGTAGTGGATTTGTGTGGTCTGTTTTTGTGTGATGCTTAATATTACCATTATTTATCGTGATGCTAGATTGCATTGTTGACGAGGGAGATGGACCCAAAGACTTTGAAGACCCCAAAGACTTTGTTGAGCCAGGCAAGTAGCCCTTTGTCCATGACTATGAAAACTTTTATTTCATGGCATATGGCACTTTATTTCGTGGTACTGATCATGATGATGTGGTATTCCCCTTCGGTGGGATGCCTCCAATACTTTTTTGTTGATACTTGCATCGTGCATGACCCTACGTCCTTATGAGGGTTATGTGGGTGGGGGTAGTTAGGATGCTATTAGTTGCCACGCAAGTGGGATGGGAATATGCATGGTGATGGAAACAAACTGTTTTCAAAAACTTTTCGAAAACCCCGTCGATTGCCACTAATGCCCGAGGGAGACGATGTTGAGTTGGGTAACCACTTGAGAAAGAAGTGGTGTACCGCAGCAAGCGAGTGTGTGGTTTTCAAGAAAAGATTGGTGTAAGTTGTGACAGTTATTCCAACCTTACATGTACGACCATGATATCCCTTATGGGACGGGGATTTGTTGATTACTATGGTTGGTGCTAGCAGGGAGCCTCCATTACCAGGGACAAGAGTGAAGTGGTCACTCTCGAGACGGGGTCATCCCGGAGTGGAAGGCCATGCGTTGTCTTTACATGCACCGGGCATAGCTGTGGGAACCCCGACTCATAAGTCATGAGCACCGAATGCATGTGTACAGTGATCCCATAGATCATTGCTCACTAAACGTACAAAATCTGAATAACAGGAGTCTTACATCCTTACATACCGTCTTACACAAATAAAGACCATGGAGGTCATGTCTTACATAGATAGGGCTGCTATGGCCAAACACTTAAACATAACAAACATCAAAAATCCTCGTCGAAAGCGTGAACCCAAGCCATCTGGCATAAACCTATAGGCATTCTTACTGGGAAGCGTCCTAGTTCGCATGTTCGTCACCAACAAACTCTTCACCATACTCCTGCTCTTCCATGCCTAGCAAATTAAATAACTAGTGGCAAGCCAATGATTACTTTGAATGTACTCGCAAGCAACCCATGTTGGAACAAGGCAATAGCAATGCATGATAAAGCACTAAGTGGTTAGTTTGTAGAAAGCCAATTTTCTATGCAATGACGTGATCAAGTAACTTATGAAAGCATGCATGAACAGTTGGCCGATATCTGTATGAACAAGTTCCAGATATCATCATAACCAGGGGGTTGACCCTCTCATTTTCAGTCATCAAGTCAAGCCATATGACTTATCTCAAGTATCATCTCTGTGGCATCCACACACGCACACCAAGTTTATGAAAAACATCAGATGCCGATTAAGCAGGACCTCCAAATGCCCATGACCGTGGACATGGCTATTCCAATAGTTTTACACTCTGCAAAGGTTGCACACTTTACCCACAAGACTCGGGGAACTTTCATGTCATCCACGACTCGCCGTATTCAACATACCCGAGGTAAGCACCCAAACAACGCCTTTCCCCTGGCGATACTAAACAAAGAGTCCACTCGACTAGTACACAGCCCACATGATGTACATCACACGTAGCATCCATGCAGGACCAATGGTGTGCCCGGTGCCTCGAAAGACAGTGCATGATCGTCCATACCTGCATGACCCCATATCAAGCGTGACGATGCCACTAGTAATATGGGCTCCTTGCTAGTACCCACCAAAATAATCAACCAAGCACCGTCCCATAATGGGTATCGTGGTTGTGCATGTAAGGTTGGGACAGTCAGCAAATCTTAAAACTATCCATTTTCGAAAACACACCCTCAACTTGTTCCAGTACACCACTTCTTTGTCAAGTGGTTAGCCAACTCATCATCATCTCCCTCGGGCATTAGTGGCACCTGACGGGTTTTTCGAAAGGTTTTGAAATCACTTCTTTGTTCCATCTCCATGCATAACCTTGATCCCACTTGCGTAGCATCAACTAGCAACCTAACTACTCCCACCCGCACAACCCTCATAAGAAAGATAGGGTCATGCATGATGCAAGTATCATTGGTAGAGTACTAGAGGCTTCCCACATCAGGGGGGAACACCACATAATGCTCAGATCATCGAAACAACAAGTGCTATATGTCATGCATGAAAAACTTTATTAACATGGTCAAAGCTTTGCTTGCCTGGCTCAACAAAGTATTTGGGGTCTTAAAAGTCTTTGGGTCCAACTCCCTCGTCAACAACGCAATCTATCGTCGCGATAAATAATGATAATAATAAGCATCACCCAAAAATAGAGCACAAAAATCGACTACTAAAATGCTACCCTACTCTGATATATACTACAAACTATTCTACGATTAATTTCCTAAAGTTTTGTGGTGAAAAAGGTTTTTAAAGCTATTTATAACAGAGGTTGAAAATGCCAAAAAGGGGTTTTAAAATAAAATAGTACATAAAGTATTTTCCAAAAAAATTACAAATGGCACTGTAAAATTCTACATAATATTTTAAGATTTATGGTGGAAAGATATTTGGCATAGGATTTATATTTGGATCTATGGGAATTTTGGAAAACAGAACATAAAAAGTTAAATAGAAAGACTCTGTGCCCTGGGCCCGAGCCAGCCAGCTGCTGGGCCGGCCTAGTAGCCAGCCAGGCTAGGCGCGCTGGGGCCCCCGTGCACGTCAAGTTTCAATCCTGACGGGCAGGGCCCAGTGGACAGAGAGAGTGAGAGAGATGTGAGAGGGAGAGGTGAGTGGCCGAGAGGTGGGGCCCACCAATCGGGTCCGTCTCCCACCTCAGGACCGAGGGTGGAAGAGCTCACCAGCGGCAAAGCACGAGACGTTGAGGGGAGCAGCTAGCGGCAATGTGCTCAGGAGGGTGCCGCCGTTCGGGACGTGCCGGAGATGGTCGACGGGGATTCGCAGGTCCCCCGTGACGAGGTCCCACGGCGGAGAAGCTTCGGGACGAGGTCGCCGGGGCCGTCCCGTGCTGCAAAATCGACGGGGAAAAGAGGGAACGCATTAGTGGGGCGAGGGAGGAGCAACTCAAGAAGAAGGAGGGGCAGAGAGGCTTGCCACCTGGAGATCAACGGTGGCATTGCCGCGGCGAGGTTTGGCTCTATCTTGAGCGCAGGGGCTTTGGGAGCTCGGTGGGGTGGCACATGGGCTTGATTGGAATGACGAGAAGGGGTCTAGAGGGGAGAGAGAGGTCCGGGAGGGGCTATTTATAGCCTCCCTGTGGTCCACCACTCGGGGGTGCGCCGGTGAGGTCTTAGCCCATGGCACAGAGGATGGGCGAGCTTGGACTTCTCTAGGGCGCTACTGGGAGGGGTCCAGGTGCGAGGGAAGGGAAAGATAGAGCAGAGGCGCGCGCGTGCGAGTCCCATGATTGGCCTAGCTGGGCAGCATTGGCACATGCGTGAGGAGGGAGAAGGAGGGGGGAGAGGAGAGGGCCGACCACCTGCCGTGCTGCGGACATCGAGGCCGATCAGGGGGACAAGCTCCTGCCTCCCTAGGCTGTCAGGATGGGGGATTGGGCGGCGGCTACTGTGTGGGAGCGCACTATAGCACGCTCTAGAGCGCCAATTTGGCATGCCATGGCATGCCTTTGGTGGCTTCTGTGTGGCCTCCCGTGTTTAGGGGATCTAGGGGAAATAAACAAGCAGGGCTGAGGCATTGGATGCCATCGAGAGTCAAGGAGAAGGAGAGAGACCAAGGAAGAGAGAGACAGGGGTTGTCCAGAAGTAAAAATGGAGGTTTTCACCCCCAATCATGGAGTTGTGGTCAAACAAAGTTTACTTTAAATGAAATAACATTGCAAGATGATGTGGTAAAAATTTAGACTCAAGGAGAATATCGAAAGGGGGTCAAACAGGGTGTTTACCACTCTGGCAGAAGGGTTTAACGGATATTAGGGCAAGCAAATGGGCTTTGCTTGTCATTAGATTTGACAGGATCAAATGGTGACTAGAATTAGGCTTGATCACCAAGTTTGAGCTTGATTGAATAAACTTCACAATGTAACTTTGTGAAACTCTAGAATTCAACAGAATCTGATTTCTGTAGATCTAGTCATCCTAAGCTAATCTCCTTGATGCACCACATAGTGTAGCATCATTATTTGGTCATTAGAACATGTCCACAAAGTTTGGGGTCAAGGGAAAAAACTTCACAATGTAGATTTGTTTAAATTTGAATCTGGACAAAGAGGGTTTTGGAATATTTTGATGAATCAAAACAATTTGGATTGAGATAAAACTTTTCAAGATCATAACCTATGACAATGTTGACCTGCTAGAATTCTCCTGGAATTTATTGAGAATATTTCTTACAGAAATATTTTGAAAGCTTGATTTGAGCAGAAAGGGTTTTGAGGGGTTTTGCCCACAATATTGAACATGACTATGTGTTGAAACTCATATATATGGAAAATATATGTCCACTGAGTTTCTCTAGATTTTATCAAACATTTTGAAAGCATTTGAATAATTTTCCCCTATAAAAGACCATTTTTGGCCTTAAGAAAAAGCATTTTGAATAAATAGTAACATTATCTTTAAAATTAATATTTGGTGGTTTCGGAAAGTCATATATATAGTAGGTTTGAAATAAGGCCTTTGGGGAAAAAGGATCCACCCAATTTGAGGACTTGAAGTGCAAACCTCAACTCAGGGGGTTTTGAAAACCTAATTTGAATACATCCTTTTTGGTCAAAATAATATTTGATAAAAATAGTTTTGGATACTATTCACATGACATTATAAGTGGGGAAGAAGTTTGGTTCAAGGCAGATGAATATGGAGTGGAGTACAGCCTAAGCGTGCCAAACAAACTCAACAAAACAGTCAAACAAGCAATAACTCAAACAAACATGCATTCAAAAAGTTTTAATTGGTTCCAAATTTTGTAAATCCAAGCATAACAAAGTGATACAAAGACAGGGTGTGATAGACTTACCCCCCTTACAAGAATCTCGTCCCCGAGATTCCTAGGCTAAGCACTAAAGAAATAAGGGAACTCAGATCTAAGATAGTCTTCACGCTCCCAGGTTGCTTCTACTTCAGTGTGGTTGCTCCATTGGACCTTGAAGTACTTGATGGTGTGGCTCCGGGTGCAGCGCTCTGCTTCATCAAAAAATGTGTACTGGCTTCTCATGATAAGTTATGTATGTCTGAAGGTCGATGGCTTGATGGTTGATGTGCTTGTAGAGGTAGGGGCGGTTGGGACCTTGAAGACACTTCCGAAGTTGTGACATGTGAAAGACATTCTGCACATCTGATAGCTCGGAAGGTAGCTCTAGCTGGTAGGCAACTTCTCCTCGCGTAGCGGTGATCTTGAAGGGGCTGATGTATCTTGGTGCAAGCTTTCCCTTAACATGGAAATGCTTGGTTCCTTTGAGAGGCGTGACTCGGAGGTAAAGATGGTCACCGACACAGAAGTTCACTTCTCGGCGGTGGGAGTCAGCGCAACTCTTTTTCTTGACTTGGATGAGTTGAACTTGATCTTCCGCTTCGCGGAGGATGTCTGATCCAAAGGCTATTCCTTCTCTGGTTTTTGACCAATTGAGGGGAGTATGACACTAGCATCCATACAACACCTCAAATGGTGCCATCTAAAGACTTGACTGGTAATTGTTGTTGTAGGAGAACTCAGCAAACGGCAGGCAATATTCCCACTTGGCTCCATATGCCAAAACACAAGCACGGAGCATATCTTTGAGTATCTGATTTACTCGTTCTGTTTGCCCACCTGTCTAGGGGTTAAAAGCAGTGCTGAAGGAGAGCTTGGTTCCCATGTCTCCATGAAACATCTTCCAGAACCTCAAGGTGAACTGGGTGCCTCGATCTGACATGATCTCCTTAGGAATTTCGTGAAGACACATGATACGCTCGATGTGAAGGCTGGCTAGCTTGTTACCATCATATGTGGTCTTGATGGGAATGAAATGGGCTACCTTGGTCAGGTGGCCGACAATGACCCAAATGGAATCATGTCCCTTGCTTGATCTTGGTAATCCGGAGATGAAGTCCATCCCGACTTTACCCCACTTCCAATCAGGCACTTTGAGGGGTTGTAGTAGTCCAGCGGGTCGCTGATGCTCAGCTTTGACTCTCTGGCATATGTCACACTGAGCAACAAAGGTGCTGATACGTCTCCAACATATCTATAATTTATGAAGTATTCATGCCATGTTTACAATAACTCTATATGATTTTGGTATGATTTTATTAGAACTATCCCGGACTGACGACGTATTCAGCAGAACTACCGTGGTGTTGTTTTTGTGCAAAAATAAAAGTTCTCGGAATGAGCTGAAAATTTACGGAGAATATTTTTGGAAAATATAAAAAATACTAGAGCGAAGAGTCACCGGAGAGGAAGGCCGAGGAAGCCAGAAGCCGCAGGGGAACCCCCTAGGGCGCGTCCGCCTGGCTTGGGACTTCCTCGGGAACCTTCTAGACGTGGGACCGATGCCAAAAAATCCTATAAATACTAAAACCCCCAGAAAGAAACCTAGATCAGGAGCTGCTCCACAGAAAGCCTCCAGAGCCATGAAAAACCAATCGGGAGCACGTTTCGGCACCCTATCGAAGGGGGAAACCATCACCTGAGGCCATCTTCATCATCCCGGCGGTCTCCATGATGAGGAGGGAGTAGTTCACCCTCAGGGCTGAACGTATGTACCAGTAGTTATGTGCTGGATCTCTCTCTCGTGTTCTTGAGATGGGACGATCTTGATGTACCACGAGCTTTGTTAATATAGATTGAATCATATGGAGTGTTTCCCCTCTCTAACTTGTTGTGATGAATTAAGTTTTCTCTTTGAAATTTTGTTATCGCATGAGTCTTTAAGGATTTAAGAACACTTGATTTATGTCTTGCGATGGGATATCCGTGGTGACAATGGGATGTTCTATTGATCTACTTGATGTATGTTTTGGTGATCAACTTGTGGGTTCCATGACCTTGGAAATCTATGCATAGGGGTTGACACACGTTTTTGTCTTGACTTTCTGGTAGAAACTTTGGAGCACTCTTTGAAGTTCTTTGTGTTGGATTGAATATAATGAATCTAAAGTTATGTGATGCATATCGTATAATCAAGCACACGGGTACTTGTGGTGACATTGGAGTATCAAGGTGACATTAGGGTTTTGGTGGATGTGTATCTTAAGGTGTTATTTTAGTACGAACTTGAGGGCTGTTTGTGACATTTATAAGGACAACTCATAAGATTGACCAAAAAAGGTAACTTTGAGGTAGTTTCACACCATACAATAATTTCTTCATTTGTTCCCTGCTATTTGTCACTTTGGAGTGGACACTTATAGGGACATCTCATATGATTCAACTATGCCAATATTGTTGAGAAAAATTGCACTAGTGAAAGTATGAACCCCAGGCCTTGTTTCCAAGCATTTATACAATGTTTTGCTCACCGTTTACTATTTTTTACCTTACTATTTTTATATTTTGAGATTACAAAAACCTATATCTCCCATCCATATTGCACTTGTATCACCATCTCTTTGCCGAACTAGTGCACCTATAATATTTGCCATTGTATTGGGTGTGTTGGGGACACAAGAGACTCATTGCTATTTGATTGCAGGGTTGTTTGAGAGAGACCATATTCATCCTACACCTCCCATAAATTGATAAACCTTAGGTCATCCACTTGAGGGAAAATTGCCATTGTCCTACAAAACTCTGCGCTTGGAGGCCCAACACGAGTCTACAAGAAGGTTGTGTAGTAGACATCAGGTACCTCCGAGGCAGTGAGAGGCATAAAGCACCTTCTCATGATCCTCATTGCAATAGACCAGTGCAAGGAGGTCCTCGATGGTGTTGATCCAGTTGATAGCATCCAAGGGTTCAGTAGTCTCAGTGAAGGTTGGGGTGAATTCCTCACGAACTCAGACAGAGTGGTGCGGCCATTGTCGTTCCTGACTTGCTGCTGATTGTTCACAAGGACCTGAGCCATCTGCTAAATAGCAGCATTGTTGGCTTGTCATTCCTCCTAGAGAACTTGGAGAAACTGAGCTATGCTCATGTTCTCCGGTGGAGGTGGTGGTGGGGGAATGTCACCTTGTGGCTGCTCCTAGTGTCCTCCAGCCCGAGCAGTCCCACTAGCTCCCTGTTGTTGGCTTGAGTTCCCAGCGTTATGGTTGGCGAAGGAGCTATTGCGGGTAGCCGTCACCATCTTATTTGGAGCAACCAAGTCAAACAACTCGGACATACAAGAGGAAAAGCAACAATGGAAAATCATGCCTAAGGGGGTTGGTCGAGTGCGAGTGTGGTAAATCAAAGGTCGAAAGACCGATACATATATTAAGATAAGATAGACGATGGAGTCGCTTAAATGTTGCCTAAGGTAAAAGCGCGACTTGCATTGGAACACAAACAACAAAACAATCAACAAGCATACATGGATTCATATGAACCATTACACGGACTTGACATCACGTGCGGGGTACATGACTGATCCTACCCTAGGGGTTCTTGGACTCAGGTGGTGGAGTGCTTGGTCTCGTAGCCACGCTCCTCTAGATCTTCCTCCTGCTCATCATCCGAACGAGCATATCTTCTGGTCAAAGGGGTCAGGGAACGAGGAGGTCCATCCCGAAGACTCTTCGTTGGTGGGTCTATGAAGAGCTCATGGTACTCCTTCGCACTCATGCGATGGCGACGTGTGGGTGCATCTCTAGCTGGGGGTGATCCTCCTCTGTAAGCGACAGCTTGTCGTCCCTTGGGGGCTCCTTCCTTCTTGAGCCTGGGTGTGGTGACGTTTCTCAGGGAGCTTCACGGACTCCTTAACCAAGTTGTGAGCCAGACTATTGGTGGAGAGGCTGAAGTAGGTCTGGAATCTGAGTGGTGTCCCATCCTCCTTGGATGGAACCAATGTTCAACTCTCGCCGATATCATCCCTCCTGAAGGGTTGATAACGAGTAGCTGGTTCATCAGCCATCTCTGGGATAATCCCTCGAAGGTGGATCAGTGCCTTCCGTGCAGGTGTCTCTACAGCGAGTGCCACGGTCTCTATCTGTGGTCCTTCAAAGAACTAACTGGTCGGGGGTTGTTTGCCTTCATGACCACATCAACATGGTACTCCTCCATGATGGCACCGACCTAGTGCTCGCGATAGAGGAAAATGGGTGGTCGGCAAAACTGGCACTTCTCCAGGCTATCCCGAAGGAGTAAGGGAAAGCCGGATGCTAGGAGGGCTTCGGGTACGACGATCATCTACAAAGGTTTGAAGGGAGGAGAGTTAGTAGAGTGTTGTGTGAAGAATAGAAGAGGTAAATAGTGTAGAGGTCCTAAGAATAGGTGTTATGTGTAGTTTTAAAAGCGGTTTCATCATAACAAACGTCCAGCCTAACTAAGGGCTTCCTATAGTCAGGATGGCTCTGATACCAGCTCTGTGGGGACCCCGACTCATAAGTCGTGATCACCAAATGCACGTGTATAGTGATCCCAAAGATCAATGATCAATAAACAGGCCAATTAGATAGCTAGTGGCAAGCCAATGAGTACTTTGAATGTACTCGCAAGCAACCCGCATTGGAACAAGGCAATAACAATGCATGATAAAGCACTAATGGGTCGTTTGCAACAAGCTTATTTTGTATGCAATGACATGATCAAGTAACTTATGTAAGCATGCATCAACAGTTGGTCGATATCCGTATGAATAAGTTCCAGATATTATCATAACCAGGGGGTGAGCATCTCATGTTCAGCCATCAAGTCGAGCCATCTGACTTATCTCAAGGATCATCTCTATGTCATCCACACACGCACACCATATTTATGAAAAACATCAGACGTAGTTTAAGCAGGACCTCCAACTATCCATGACCATGGACACGACTATTCCAATAGTTTTACACTCTGCAGACATTGCACACTTTACCCGCAAGACTTGGGGAACTTTCATGTCATCCATGACTCGCGGTATTCAACATACCCGAGGTAAGCACCCGAACAATGCCTTTCCCTTGGCGATACTAAACAAAGAGTCCACTCGATTGTTACACAGCCCACGTGATGTACATCAAACATAACATCCATGCATGGACCGATGGTGTGCCCCGTGTGTGTGAAGATAGCGCATGATCGTCCATACTGGCACGACCCTGTATCGAGAGTGACCACGCCACTCCCCCTACTAGTAATGTGGGCTCCTTGATAGTACCCGGCAAAGTAATCAACAAAGCCCCGACCCATAAGGGGTATCGTGGTTGTTCATGTAAGGTTGGGTCGATCAGCAAATCTTAAAACTCTCTGTTTTTGAAAACATAGCCTCAACTTGTTCCGGTACACCACTTCTTTCTCAAGTGGTTACCCAACTCATCATCATCTCCCTTGGGCATTATTGGCACCCGATGGGGTTTTTTGAAATCACTTCTTTGTTCCATATCCATACATAATCCTCATCCCACTTGCTTAGCATCTACTAGCACCTAACTACTCTAACCCACACAAAGTATCAACAAGAAAGTATCAGAGGCATCCCACCAAAGGGGAATACCACATATTCATGATCAATACCACGAAATAAAATGCTATATGCCATGCAATAAAAGTTTTCATAGGCATGGTCAAAGAGCTGCTTTTCTGGCTCAACAAAGTCTTTGGGGTCTTCAAAGTCTTCAGGTCCAATTCCCTCGTCAACAACACAATCTATCGTCGCGATAAATAACGATAGTAATAAGCATCCCACAAAAACAGAGCACAAAAATCCACTACTAAAATGCTACCCTACTCTGTAGTATAAACTATTCTAAGATTAATTGCCTAAGATTTTGGGGAGAAAAGGGTTTTCAAAACTATTTTTAACAGTGGCTAAAAATGCCTAAAAGGGTTTTAAAATACAATAGTACATAAAGTGTTTTCAAAAAATTATACAAATGGCACTGTAAAATTCTACATAATATTTTAAGATTCATGGTGGAAAGATATTTGGCATAGGATTTATATTTGGATCTATGGGATTTTTGGAAAATAGAACAAAAAAAGAAAAAGAGAAGGGCTCTATGCTCTGGGCCAGAGCCAGCCAGCTGCTCGGCCAGCCTAGTAGCTAGCTAGGCCAAGCGCGGTGGTGCCCTCACGCGCGTCAGGTTTGACACCTAACGGGTGACGCCCAGTGGCGAGAGAGAGAGAGCTGCGGGAGGGAGAGGTGACAGGTCGAAAGTTGGGGCCCACCTATCGGTTCCATCTCCCACCTTAGGATCGAGGGTGGAGGAGATCACCGGTGGTGAAGCACGGCACGACAAGGGGAGCATGGAGCGGCAATGGGCTCAGGAGGCTGCCGCCGTTCGGGAGGTGCCGGAGATGGTCAACGGAGCGGTGTATGTCGCCGGCGACGAGGTCCCATGGCGGAGACGCCTTGGGAGGAGATCGTCGGGGACGTCCGTGCTGCAAAATGGACGGGGAAGAGGGGGGAACACATCAGTGGGGTGAGGGAGGAGCAACTGAAGAAGAAGGAGGGCTGGAGGGGCTTGCCACCTAGAGATCGATGGTAACGTTGCCACGGCGAGGTTCGGCTCGATCCTGAGCGCAGGGGCTTCAGGAGCTTGTCGGGGTGGCATAGGGCTTGATTGGAATGAGGAGAAGGGGTCCGGAGGGGAGAGAGAGGTCTGGGAGGGGCTATTTATAGCCTCCCCGCGGTCCACCGCTCGGGGGGTGCGCCGGTGAGGTTTTATCCCACGACACAGAGCACGGGCGAGCTTGGGATTGTCTAGGGCGTTCCTCGGAGGGGTCCAGGCACGAGGGAAGGGTGAGATGGAGCGGAGGCATGCGCGCGTGTAAGTCCCACGATTGGCCGAGCTGGGCGCCGTCGACATGCACGGGAGGAGGGACAAGGAGGGGGAGAGAGGAGGGGTCCAACTACCAGCCATGTTGCAGACGCTGAGGTCAACCAGGGGACAAGCTCCCGCCTCCCTAGGCTGTCCGGATCGGGGATTGGGCAGTGGCTACAGTGCTGGAGCGCACTATAATGCGCTCTAGAGCGCATTTTTGGCATGCTATGGCATGCCTTTGGCGGCTTCTGTGTGGCCTCCCGTGTCTAGGGTATCCAGGGGAAATAAACAAGCAGGGATGAGGCATTGGATGACCTGGAGAGTCAAGGGAGAAGGTGAGAGACAAAGGAAGAGAGAGAAATGGGCCGTCCAGAAGTAAAAATGGAAGTTTTCACCACCCCCAATCATGGAGCTGTGGCCAAACAAAGTTTACTAGAGGTGAAATACCATTCCAAGATGATGTGGTAAAAATTTAGACTCAAGGAGAATAGTGAAAGGGGGTCAAGCAGGGTTTTTACCACTCTGGCATAAGGTGTTTGATCGATATTAGTGCAAGCAAATGGGCTTTGCTTTTCAGAAGATTTGACAGGATCAAATGGTGATTAGAATTAGGCTTGATCACCAAGTTTGATCTTGATTGAAGAAATTTCACAATGTAACTTTGTGAAACCCTAGAAATCAACAGAATTTTATTTCTGCAGATCTAGTCATCCTAAGCTAATCTCCTTGATGCACCACTTAGTGTAGCATCATTATTTGGTGATGAGGAGTTGTAGTGCAAACCTCGACTCGGGGGGTTTTGAAAACCTAATTTGAATAAATCCTTTTTGGTCAAAATAATATTTGATAAAAATAGTTTTGGTCACTATTCACATGGCCTGATCGTTGGGCAAGAAGTTTGGTTCAAGGAAGAAGAATATTAAGAGGAGTAGAACCTAAGAGTGCCAAACAAACTAAACAAAAGAGTCAAACACGCAATAATTCAAACAAGCATGCACTCAAAAAGTTTTAATTGGTTCCAAATTTTGTAAATCCAAGCATAACAAAGTGATGCAAACACAGGGTGTGACAACACCGTTGCATGCCCTGATGGATGATACGTGTGATGTATATCATGAGGGATGGCACCAATGATTGGACTCTTTGTTTAGTATCACCATGGGAAAGGCAATGTTCGGGTCCTTACCTCAGGGATGTTAAATACCGCGAGTCATGGATGACACAAAAGTTCCCCGAGTTTTGTGGGTAAAGTGTGCAACCTCTACATACTGTAAAACTATTCAAATAGTCATGTCCATGGTCAAGGACAGTTGGGTGACCGCTCTGGTGCTATGTCGAAATTATTACTAAACTTGGTGTGTGTGCGTGTGTGGATGACACAGAGATGATACTTGAGATAATTCAGATGACCTCATGTGATGACTGAACATGAGATGTTCAACCCCCTGGTTATGTAGATATCTGTAACTTGTTCATATGGATATAAGCCAACTGTTGATGCATGCTTACATAAGTTCTTGGTCATGTCATAGCATACAAAATTAGCTTTCTACAAACTACCTACTTAGTGTTGTATCATGCATTGTTATTGCCTTGTTCCAACATGGGTTGCTTGCGAGTACATTCAAAGTACCCATTAGCTTGCCACTGGTTGTTTAAGTGGCCAGATATGGAAGAGCAGGAGTATGGTGAAGAGTTCGTTGGTGACGAACATGCGAACTAGGACGCTTCCTAGTCAGAATGCATGTAGGTTTAAGGAAGATGGCATGGGGTCATGCTTCTCAACCATGATTTCCGTTGTTTGTTATGTTTAAGTGTTTGTCCCTTGTGGCCCTATCTATGTAATTCTTGACCTTCATGGTCTTTATTTGTGTAACACGATATGTAAGGATGTAAGACTCTTGTTATTCTGCTTCTGTGTGTTCAGTGAACATTCATCTCTGGGATCACTGTACACGTGCATTCGATGATCACGACTTAGTAGTCGGGGTCCCCAGAGAGCTGGTATCAGAGCCATCCTTACTGTACGAAGCCCTTAGTTAGCATGGACGTTAGTTAGGATAAAAACCTTTTCAAAATTGTGTCTAGTTGCTAGGTGCAACAAATTTTATACCTCTCTTCTCTTCTAGTCTATTTTAAGCTCTTGCTGACTCTCCTCCATTCAAAACCTTGTAGATGGCCCTCCTACCTGAAGCCCTTCTAGCATACGGCTTTCCCCTACTCCCCGAGGATAGCCTGGAGAACTGCCAGTTTCGCCAACCTCCTGTTTTTGTCTACCACGAGCACTGGGTCGACGCCATCATGAAGGAGTATCATGTTGAAGTGTTCGTGAAGGCAAACGACTCCCTGGCCAGTTGGTTCGTCAAAGGAGCACAGATGGAGACCCTGGCACTCGCAGTCGAGACAGCTACATGGAAAGCACGGATCACCTTCGAGGAATAATTCCAGGGATGGCCAACGAGCCCGCTACTCGTTATCTACCCACTAGAGAGGACGACATCAGCAAAAGTCAGATACTAGTCCCATCCAAAGAGGATGGCATACCCCTCAGCTTCTATACCTACTTCAGCCTCTCCGCCGATAGTCTCGTTCACAACCTGATTAAGGAGTCCATGAAGCTTTGCCAGGAACTTCACCACCTTCGAGAGCTACTCCGCCAAAGCATTGACATCTTGAAGCAAGGACGAATAGAGACCTCTGGATTTTTGTCACATATTTTGGGTATGGCAAGCATGTGCATCACGCGAGAAGGAGTCCCAGCAAGAAATCAAGTCTTGCTTCTTCTTGGGCAGGAAGCACAACACTCCACTACCTGAATCCGAGAACCCCTATGGTAGGATCAGTCATGTACCCCTCATGCGAAGTCGACTCCATATGATGGTTTATATGAAACCATGTGTGCTTGTTGTTTGTTTTTTGTTCTTTGTGTTCCGATGCAAGTCGCACTTTTGCTTTTGGCAACCTATAATCGACTCTATCATATATCTTACCTTAATTTATGTGTTGGTCCTTCAACCTTTGTTTTACGACACTTGCACTCAACCAACCCCCTTAGGCGCGCTTTTCCACTGTCGCTTTTCCTCTCGTCTATCCCAGTTGTTTGACTTGGCTGCTCATAATAGGATGGCGACTACTACCCGCAACAAATCCTTCACCAACTCTGAAGTCAGCAACTCCAGCCAGCAATAGGGAGCTGGTGGGACTACTCAGGCTGGAGGACACTGGGAGTAGCCACAAGGTGACATTCCCCCACCACCACCTCCACTAGAGAACATGACCATTGCTCAGTTTCTCCATGTTCTCCAGGAGGAGTGACAAGCCAGCAGTGCTGCTATTCAGCAGATGGCTCACGTCCTTGTGAACAGCCAATAACAAGGCAGGAATGACAATGGCCGCTCCACTCTGTTTGAGTTCATGAGGAATTCTCCCCCAACCTTCACCGAGACTGTTGAACCCTTGGATGCTAAAGACAGGATCCGCACCATCGAGGACCTCCTTGCACTGGTCAATTCCAATGAGGATCATGAGAAGGTGCTTTATGCCTCTCACTGCCTCAGAGGTACTGCCAGAGCATGGTGGGATGGATTCAAGGTCATGCAAGGTGATCATGTCATCACTTGGGATAACTTCAAGGAAGGATTCCGCACCACCCACATTCCTTTTGGGATCATGGATATCAAGAAGAGACAATTCCGAGCGCTGAAGCAAGGAAGTGGCTCTGTCAAAGAGTACCTGCATATGTTCAACCTGCTGTCAAGGTATGCACCTGAAGATGTAATCACAAAGTATGCCAAGATGGAACACTTCACGGAAGGACTTCAGCAGACCCTGCAGTACCACCTCATTGTCTATGACTGTCGGACCTTCTTCGACCAGGTGAACAAGGCCCTCATGATGGAAGACAAGCGTCGTCCCATAGACGATAGTCGCAAGAGCAAGATGATTAGCAAGGGTAGTTCTAGCAACCAGAAACCTCGCCCCTAGCAGCCAGCCCCAACCAAGCCAACCTATCAGCCGTAGCAGCCTAGACCTCCTGCACCTTGTCCCAGCTACCAGCCTCAGCAGTATGCCAATCCTAGGCCAGTATACAACAACCCCAATAACAACAATGGTGGCAGGAACTATAACAACAATCCTGGGCAAGTCACTTGTTTTGGATGTGGTCAGCCTGGGTAGAAGCACTGTGCCCCAATGCGCCAAGCCAAGGTCAAGTCCATGGAGCGCCACCAAGTAACCCAGCTCCCCGCAACCAGCCCAACAATGGCAAGGGTCGTGTGAATCATGTCACTGCTAAGGAAGTCAAGGAAGACCCGGACATCATACTGCGTGCATTCCTCATCAAATCAACCCTAGCAACAGTATTGTTTGATTGTGGAGCTTCACATTATTTTGTAACTCAGAAGTTTGCACTAGAGGGTGGTATGAAGCCCACACCCCTGGGTAGTCATATGATGATACAAACCCCAGGTTCCATTACGAAGTGCAAGATAGGATGTAAGGGAGTTGAGGTCATCATTAACACGGTAAACTTCCTAGCAGACCTTATAGTTCTGGATTCACCAGGCTTGGGCGTCATCCTTGGCATGAATTGGTTGACCAAGAACTAAGGCTACTTAGGCTGTGCCAAGAGGACCGTCACCATAACTAATAGAAAAGGAGTGGAAGTCAAGTATGTTCCCAACCCATCCTCCACTCAAGCCCCTGAGGCTAATTGTCTATCGGGAATTGAGTTGGATCAAGTGCCAGCGGTATGTGAATACCCGGATGTATTTCCTGATGAGCTGCCTGAGATGCCTACAGACAGTGGCATTGAGTTCATCATTGAACTAATGCCTAGGTCTAGGCCGATCTATAAGAAGCCCTATAGGATGGGATCCGAAGAGTTGGCTAAATTGAAGAAGCAACTGGCAAAGCAGCTCAGAAAAGGATTCATTCACCCTAGTGCCTCCCCTTGGGGGTCGACTGTTCTGTTTGTGTCAAAGAGGGATGGAACTATTAGACTATGTGTCGATTACCGTTCTCTCAATGAAGACAAAATAAAGAACAAGTACCCAATCCCCAAGATTGAAGACCTGTTCAATCAGTTGAGGATCAGACCCCAAGATCGATCTCAGTTCTGGGTACTACCAACTGAGGATCAGACACCAAGACATTCCGAAGACGGCGTTTGTAACCTGATATGGCCTGTATGAATACACGGTCATGCCATTTGGGTTAACCAATGCCCCTGCCTACTTCATGTAGGTCATGAACAAAGTCTTCATGGAGTACTTGGATGAGTTTGTTGTTTTCTTCATTGATGACATGCTCGTCTTCTCCAAGTCTGAAGAAGAAGATGAGAAACACTTGAGATTCGTCCTAGACAAGCTTCGTGAGCACCTCCTTATGCCAAATTCAGCAAGTGTGAATTCTGGCTGCATGAAGTTGGATTCTTGGGTCATGTGTTGAATGCAGAAGGATTGTCAGTGGATCCTGTAAAGATTGAAGCCATGACTGAATGGCAATACCCAACCACCATGAAGGAAGTCAGGAGCTCCCTCGAACTCGCAGGATATTACAACAACTTTGTCGAAGGATTCTCGAGCATTGCCCGACCAATGACCAAGCTTTTGAAGAAGGACAAGAAGTTCGAATGGACGCCAAAGTGTGACAAAAGCTTCTAGGAGCTCAAGACGAGATTAACCACAACCCCAGTTTTGGCCACCCTCGATATTCACAAGGAGTTTGTGATATAGTGTGATGCATAGAGAACCGGTCTGGGAGTTGTTCTAATGCAAGAGGGAAGCGTTGTAGCATATCTAACTAGATAGCTACGTCCTCATGAAGAGAACTATGCTACTCATGACCTTGAGTTGGCAGCCGTGGTTCATGCCTTAAAGACATGGCGACATTACCTTGTAGGAAGTGATGTGAGATATACACATACCACAAAACTTTGAAGTATATTTCACCAAAAGGGAATTGAACATGAGGCAGCGAAGATGTCTGGAGTTGCTCAAGGACTATGACCTCAGTGATCAATACCACACCGGAAAGGCTACCGTGGTAGCAGACACCTTAAGCATAAAGGCTAGTTCCTTGAATGCTATGATTAAGGAAAGGCTACCCGCCCTGTATGAAGAGCTTGAAAGCTTCGGCTAGATAACATCCTTTCCCTACTTCAAAAATTCTGAGAAAATTCATGGAAACTCTAGGATCCCTAGTAGATAACCCCTCCAAGTTTTAGCCCAAGAAATGTTTTCCTAAGTCCCACAGGCATATGGTCGAACAGGTGGCATGCACTGTTTCAGACATTTTTAGCATTCAGTGACAATCTCAACAGTGCATATGCATTGGCACCTTGCTCACTATTTCCCATGCCTATATAGGGCACAACACGGTCGCTTGTCCGGTCGCAGCGGCAAGGGTGCATGTTACGGCTACCAGGGGCCAACCCTCCAGAACAGCGCTGCCCAGTGCCGCCCAAGCCACCAGAAGTGCACACATGTCAATCCCCCACCTGGCATGCACTACAGCATTGTCACTGTGGTCTGAGCGACATAGAGCACACCGACTAAAGCCGTTGCGTTTGTGAGCGCCGTTCCGTCAAGCGGCAGCGTTACGGTGAAGAATAGGTTGATTAATGGAAAAACAAAACCCCTAGAGCTTGCTATAGCCATCACCACCATTGTAAGCACCTGCAAATCCCCTAGCTCATACTGATTCGCACATGAGTTAGCCCCGTCATGTCACTCCCCTCCATGCCTATAAATAAAGGACCCCTGAGCCACTCTCCAACCTAGCACCACTCCACCTCATCGCAAAGCCACGCCCAGCCTCTCGGAGGACCCCGAGGAGGTCTTCTTCCCCTTCTTCATCCGCCCCAATCCGCCTCGGGCTCCGACAAAATTCAGTCAGGTGTTTGGATGCCCACAACTCTAGTTTGGCCAGTAGCCTCCTACCGCACCTTCACCTATGAACCACACTCCAGTTTAAGAGTATGTCTAGAGGGGTTTGAATAGACTAGTAGCTGGAATTTAAAATCTACGCAAGGTGCAAAGTTAACTGTTGGCAGATTTTAGCAATTAGTGCAATTCTAGCACACCCTACACATGCAAGTCATCAAGTATAGCAGTGGAATGTATAGACATTGTACATGAAAGTAAAGAGTGGAGATAGGAAGATCATACACATGAAGGACACAACGATTTTTTCCATGGTTCCGATAGGTGGAGCTATCGTACATCCATGTTTATGGAGTCTTCAACCCACGGAGGGTAACAGTTACGAGAGTCCATGGAGGGCTCCACCCATAAGGGTCCATGAAGGAGCAACCTTGACTATTCCATAATAGCTTCCATCCACAACGTACTAGCCTCACTCGGGGTAGATCTTCACGAAGTAGTCAATATCCTTTCCCTTACAAACTTCTTGGTTCACTCCATAACACGAAGTAGGAGGCTCCCAAACGACACCTAACCAATCTAGGAGTCACCACCCTTCGAAAGGTAATGGGCTCGATAAGGTGGATGAACTCCTTGCTTTTGTGCTTCAATATGAGAGACTCCTCAACACACAATCACTCTCCCATAGATTTGGCTTGGGTGGAAGAGATTGATTGGGTGGAAAGAAACTTGGGGAGGCTAGAGATCAAGATTCATATGGTTGGAATGGAATGGCATGATCTAAACATATGAGCAGGTGGCTCTCTCTCAGAAAATCATTGGTATGAGTGGGGGTTTGTTCTGAGCTTCTCTTGCGAGTGAATGGTGGTGGAGGGGTATATATAGGTATCTCCAAAAATCCAACCGTTACACCTAATACGTCCAACTCGATGACACCGATGGGTTAATCTCGATGGTACCAAGTTGCCTAAAAGGTAGGAACTTTTGAATATCGGTGAGACTGATACATAAAACTCGATTGCACCGATTAGGTGACCAACGGTCAGATTGCCAAACTCGGTGACGCTGATTCAACAAACTCAGTCGCACCGATTTTTTGAATTTGTGTAACAGGAAGTTGGAAATCCAAACTCGGTGGTACCGAATCAGAATCGGTTCCATCATTGGGTTAGTGTTTGGCTTGGGTCTGTGTGAGTCTGGGAATCGGTGGCACCGAGTGGGAAGTGTTGGTCGCACCTATTTTGAGTATTTGGCTTTGGAGAGACTTTTGTGGAAGATCTTGTGGATTTTTTTAATGACTATCAGTTGTGCACGTATGAGCATTTTGTTTACCAACAGTACCTTACCCCCTTTTGATAGTATTGGCTTTCCTATGGACTTAAAGTGATTTCTCACAAAGTAAAATGTAGAGTCCTCTTGATTGAAGCTTTGCTAATGCTATTCCTTCTTCTGTTTCATGTGGATACTCTCCACACTCCTTGTTGCCAAACCATCTCTCTCTCTATGGACTTTATCTGAAATACACTAGATAAAAGTATTAGTCCAAGAGACAATGTATGTTGTCATGAATTATCAAAACCACCAAGGGAACACGCTGTTCTTTCAATATCCCCTTTTTCGTAGTTGCTGACAACATAGAATCAAAGCTTCAAATAAAGATATGCATGGATATAATGAGGACTTTGAGAGACACATGACTTAGTCTTTCTCCCCCTAGATGTGTGCAATCTCCTTTATAGGATAGCTGCTTTGGAATGCATGGACACTTATATAGTAGTAGGGATATAATAAGTCATGTGTATCTTGGTATATGCATCAAATGTATACGAATGAGGTGTATCCTTGTTCAAGACTTCACTCTGGAAAAAAATATTTGCAAGAAGCAAGAGATCATCTTGATCAAGGATACAATGCATATACTTACCTTGAGTTCTTGAGCATTCTAGTAGTAGAGATACAATTGAGAAAACAATGTTAGGAAACACAAGAGTATTGTACCAATCAACAACAATAGAACTCGAAGGTACCAAGATATGGAGAACATATAGAAGATAGTATTCCTTAGGATTGATATGTCTCCAAGAACATTTAGAACTTTCTCCCCAAGATATGAAATAGTAGGTCATCCTCTCCCCCTGAATCTCAGCATGTAGATATTCGGATTGGGAATGGATAGGGTGAGAAAAGTCTACCATGAATGAGAAGTCAAATGAAATAAACACATATTTTCTCACAAACATATTTTTCTCCCCCTACTTTGGTATTCTCCCCTTGTCTATATAAGTGTAAACTTTGATATTCTCCTCTCCCCCTAAATTATATCTCCCCATTTCCATAAGCATGTATCTCTCTCTTTAGCTTTGAAGCTTTGGTATTTCTCCCCCTTTGGCATTAATTTCCAAAAAGGTGAGATATAGGGTCAGATACAGGGATTATTGATTTAGAAGGGATCCTTGAGAACAAGGGTCATAGGATGTAGGGTTCATAGAATATGAAAATCATTAGAAAAGTGAGGGAATCATTGGAAATAATTTCTCTACCTTTGGCTAGACTAAGAATTTGTAGAACTTCTCCTCCTTTGAATAAGGGATCCTTGAATGTATTTCTCCCCCTTTTTTGGTAATAAGGGATCATTGAAGAATTTAAAATATCACAGAGGGATTAAAAAGATTTACAAATACAAGCACATACTGAAACATGACATTAAGTCAGTGGCTCCGAAACAAATTGTCGGTGGTACCAATATGATATTATGCAGCTCATCTGTTGAATCGGTATAACTAATTCCTTTGTACCGGAGGCTCCCAGGCTAAAACAGAAACTTGACAAAGTTTGAGAAACTTGCAATTTTTTTTGAAATTTTGTAATGAAGTGTCTAAAGATTCGTAGGAGAAATGCAAAGAATTTAGAAAAGGATATCAGCTAGACAAGATTTGAATGGTTCCTAGAAATCTTGCAATATAGAGAATGAACCAAACAAGATTCTAAACTAGATGATGGGCGGTGACAAGGTCACCTAAATTAGAGTATATTGACTTAGGATCCACGCAAGAATACTTGATCATAGGTCATACTCATCGTTAACCTCAAAATGGGGTCACCAGTTTTCGATTGACCATTTCAATGTCTTCATATCTCTTGAGTTGCTTCATCTCATGACTTGGAGTAAAGATTTTTCAAGGATATGAATACATACCTTTGAGTGATGTTGTTGACATACCTTGTAGGTGAACTTGATGAGGATGCTCTAGGTTAATGAAGATCATCTTGAGTTGGGAACTATCCTTGTTGTTTTCAGTCACTATTCACCTACATAGGTTAGTCACACAAGGAAGAACTTGATATATCCAAATGACATGATTCCAACTGAGAGTTAGCAATTGAGAAATGTATGTAAAGGATACATATTGTTTTCTTCTTCCTTTAATCATCAAATCGACGTTGTGTACACATGGTCATGAAAAGATTACTTCAGATATGAGTTGATAGCAAACTTTTGGAGTGTTCTTGTTCCAAGTACCTACAAAACGGTTAGATGCAAGACAAGGTAGCATAGAATTCCAAGACATATGATATTCAAGATAATAATAGCATGGAATAGATAATAAAGGTCATCCCCTTGCGTGCATCCGAGTGATCTTAGCTCATGTTTGAAGCACCAATGATGTTCAAATCACTCCTCAAATGACAAAACACTTTTTCATAAAGTGGCTTAGTAAAGATATCGGCCAATTTCTTGTTAGTCCGAACATTCTTAAGATTAATATCTCCTTTAGCAACATGATCAAGAATGAAATGGTGTCGAACTTGAATATGTTTGGTTTGAGAATGTTGCACGGGATTATGTCCGATCTTAATAGTACCCTCATTGTCACATAGTAATGGAACATTTTTACCATATATTCCATAACCTTTAAGCATTTGTGTCATCCATAATAATTGCACAAAACATGATCCAGCAGCAATATATTCATCTTCGACGGTAGATAGAGATACCGAATTTTGTTTCTTGGAGGACCGAGACACAAGAGATATACCAAGAAATTGACATATACCCGAGGTGGATTTTCTATCAACCTTGTCACCGACCTAGTCCGAGTCAGAGTAGCCAACAAGATTAAAAGAAGATCCCTTGGGATACCAAATGCCAACCTTTGGTGTATGTATCAAGTAACTCACAATGTGTTTCACAGCCTTAAGATGACATTCTTTAGGTGCAACTTGATATAGGGCACACATGCACACACTAAGCATAATATCGGGACGGGGGCACATAGATATAGACATCAACCAATCATTGATCGATAAACCTTTTGATAAACCTGTTCACCCTCCTTAGTGAGATCATCTGGTCCGCTAGTGGGCATGGGAGTTTTCATACCTTTGCACTCCTGCATGTTGAACTTATTGATCAAGTACTTGGTGTACTTTGTTTGAGAGATAAAAGTACCTTCTCTCGTTTGCTTGATTTGTAGACCAAGGAAGAATTTCAGCTCAGACATCATAGACATCTCATACTTCTTTGACATCAACCTTCCAAAATTCTCACTAAATTGTGGGTTAGTAGATCCAAAGATAATACCATTCACATAAATTTGGCACAAAAATAATTCACCATTAACTCTCCTTGTGAGTAAGGTTGCACCAATTTTTACCAATTTTAAATCCATTTCCAATAAGAAACTTCGTCAGGCATGACCAGGATATGTACCTTGGGTAGGGGCCTAGGCCAGACCTACATACCCTACCTAAGGACACTGTGTTGGAGTACCACAAGAGAGATTCCGACTTGATTATCCATGGAGTTCAAGTCACTCGACAACCAATCCATTCAGCAGCTCCTTCCTCCATTCGGCAGTCACCTGTCACTCGACACCAGAAGTCGCGTCTGAGAAACCAACAGGCAGGCGTTAGGCTAGTCATCATTAATAGCAATTATGAGTATGTTACTAGTAATGTTAGTATTTATACCCACGATCGGACCCCTGGATGCCTGGAAATTATGAGGGGGCAGCGAACTATATATAAGCCACCCCTCCCCCCTAGCACAAGGGTTCGCAACCATTGTACTCTCTATTCTTCACATGACAAAGCTCCAGAGAACTAAGACATAGGGCTGTTACCTCCACGAGAGGGGCCTGAACTCATACATCCGTGTGTAAATCCACGTCGTAGCTAGGACTCTTCCATTTCCTTTCGTACCCCTACCTTCTACTGTCAGGCTTGTTCCCACGACAGTTGGCGCCCACCATGGGGAAGGCGTCTAAGTGACTTCCAACGAGGTTGCGTTTTTCACCCTTCGTCATGTCTGCCGACGGTGTTTTCGCTCTGGGACACAAGATCCGTTTCAGAGTGCTCACCTTCATCTCTGATGATTCGGCTTGGCTTGAAGAAGCGCCTCTTGACGTCGAGACGCTACCAGTCCACGGGGCTGCACTTCTACGCGAGCTTCTGCGGCGTGTTGCTACGACAACGATTGACTCTATATTCATCGGCTTTCCCTGCTATTCGTCGTCCCAAGCAATCCGGTCGCTCATGACTCCAGTGCTGGGTCAAGCATGCGGCAACTCGCCAAATTTCTTCTTTGCAGATTGTGGCGATTGAGCCCGCCGAGTCCCTTCACGACATGTTCGAGTCGGACTCCGATTAGTCTAAAGTTCCTTCCGAGTGTGAGAGCTATGACCCTGCAGCAGAGGTCCTTATGGCTGGTTCTCATCAAAGCCTGCCGCCGGGTTTTGGCCACGGCAGGCAGGAAACTGGCAGACCGCTGAGTGAACAGTTGCGTCGCGATGTTAAAGTCCTTCATACTCCCATCGTTCGTACGACCGGCGAGGCTCAAGCCTTGGAGGCCACACGCATACAGCTTGAAGATCTTCAGACAGAGCTCGATGAGCATGCTCGCCAGCGTCCACCAGTTTCCAGTCGACGTCAACGATAGCTATTTCCGACTAGAGCTCACAACAATGTCGAGGTATACCGTACTCCTGTGTTAAACATTGCAGCTACTGCTAGGGTAGCAGATTCCATTCAGCCATCCCGGTCAGAGGCTGGTAGAGGGTTGATGCAGGTTAGAGCATTGATGGATGCACCACAGCATTAGAATTCTGTTGTTTCGTAGTCGCGCAAAAGGATTCACAATAACTCACCAAGGGCAGAGACTATTCAGTCGGCACATAGTCCTGGTTCTCCCTTGCACCGAATGGCCCGAGGTTTTCGTTAAGATCCGTTCAGAGATCAGTTTCGCCGTGATGACCACCGTTGAGTGCCCACTCCACCGCAGGGTGGACCGCATGTGCCCCGGCACCAGGACGAATAGTGCTTGTTCGGTGATGAGCGGAATGCGGGGTTTGATGCTTGTCATCTCCTCACTCACAGGCGGACCAACAGAGTCAGACCCACAGAGATGGACAGGACAGAGATTTTCTGAGTGGCAGCACAACTGATATTTCTAGCCCTGAGGGCTTTAAAAGAGCCATAAGTTCTATAGAGATTCCCCCCAACTTCAGGTTAGCAGCTGGCATCGGGAATTTTTCTGGCGAGTCAAAGCCAGAGACTTGGTTGGATGACTACCGAGTGGCCGTTCAGATTAGTGGTGGCAATGATAACGTCGTGATGAAACATTTATCCTTGATGTTGGATGTTCGGCTCGTGCATGGCTGAATTGCTTGGCTCCATCTAGCATATACTGCTAGGAGGATCTCGCCCGAGTGTTCGTCAGGACTTTCGAAGGCACTTCTAAGCGCCCTGCCATGCTCATTGACTTGCAAAATTATGTTCAGAAGCCCAATGAAACCTTGAGAGATTACATTCAGCGCTGGTCCACTCTGCATCATATAGTGGAAAATGTTTCTGAACATCAGGTTGTTTGTGCTTTCAAGGCTGGAGTGAATTACAGAGAGCTCTACTTGAATTTTGGTTGAACAGGCGACATCTTGCTGAGTAAGATGATGGAAATCACCACTCGGTACGCCAATGGCGAAGAGGAAAACCGCCTCCACACTGGCAAAGGAAAGGCAGTCAACAACGAGGCTGGCGGCAATTCCAGTCGGAAGCAGAAGCGAAAGACTGATGACCCAGTTCAAGTAGAGGCGGCCACTCTGGCGGCCCAAGGAAAGAATAAGGGGAAGGCCAAAGAACAGTTTAACCCCAAGAAAGGAAAGAATCACTCAGGGATTGATGTGTTGTATCTACCGTGTGCAATCCACACGAGGAAATATGAAGAAGGCAACTTGATATTGCCTAAGCATACCACTCGGAACAGTCGACTGCTCAT
The DNA here is from genome assembly GCA_022496015.1 of Hordeum marinum. Classification (NCBI taxonomy): domain Eukaryota; kingdom Viridiplantae; phylum Streptophyta; class Magnoliopsida; order Poales; family Poaceae; genus Hordeum; species Hordeum marinum. The sequence goes on along the minus strand of CM039675.1, from coordinate 142,223,052 downwards.
TTAGTAGTTTAAGGAGACTCGATCTAGTGAGAAAACTCCTGAGAAGGATGATGTATACAAAGAAACGTTCCCTGATGTCACCACTACATTGATGATTTTTGTTGTTGTTGAAAGCAAGAGTAGATGGAAGGTCATCAACAGGTAGGTCAACATGGCCGTTCCTACCACCCCCACCTACCTGAAGTGGTCTTAGAATGCCATCACATTTGATTAGTCGGATCATCCTGCTCATGTTGCCACTCACTGTTGACATTCTTTGGTGGTTGATCTGGTAGTGGGGGGCACTCGACTCCACAAGGTCCTCATGGACGGTGGTAGCGGCGTGAACATCCTCTACAGAGATACCCTTAAAGGGATGGGCATTCCGATGTCCCGACTCAGTGAGAGCAACATGCAATTCCATAGAGTCATCCCTGGGAAGAAGGCAATGTCACATGGCCAAATTGCGTTGGATGTGACATTCGAAACAGATAAAAAATTTCGAAAGGAAAAATTGACATTTGAAGTCATGGATTTCCATTTTGGGTCGACCCGCGTATGCTCATTTCATGGCCCGTCCATGTTATGTGTATCTCAAGTTGAAGATGCCAGGTCCCAAAGGTGTGATCATGGTCATTGGCAATCGACATCGGGCTGAAGAGTGCCTCCAGCAAGGCTCCAAAACGATTGATCACCAGATGGCCATGGTTGAGGTGGAAGAATACAGGAAAAGTGCTGACCCTACTGATTTGCTACGCGCAAAGAAGCCTGCTTCCGAGTCGGCATTTCAGTCGACAGGGGAAGTAAAGAAAGTGTACATTTACCCGATAGATTCAACTACCACTCTCACCAACATATCATCAACACTCGACAGCAAATAGGAAGCCGAGCTCATCCAGTTCCTCCATGAGAACTGGGATAGTTTCGCATGGAAGCCTGATGACATGCCGGGGGTCCTAGGGAGCTGGCTAAGCACTGACTGAGAGTGGCCGTAAAGGAGCATTTGCATCGATCAGCGGCAGAGAAGCGTAAAGCAATCGGTGAAGAAGTGGCTTGTCTCTTGCAAGCCAAGTTCATTCGGGAGATTTACCACTCCGAGTGGCTCTCGAATGTTTTCATGGTTCCCAAGAAGGACAAGACACTATGCATGTGTATTGACTTCAATCATATCAATCGGGCGTGCCCGAAGGATGATTTCCCACTCCCCCACATAGATCAGATTGTTGACTCAATCGCGGGATGCGAGCGTTTATCGTTTCTAGATGCTTACTCTGTGTACCATCAAATTCGTCTGTTTGGCCCGGATGAAATAAAAATATCCTTCATCACCCCATTTGGGTCTTTTTGCTACATCACAATGCCATTCGGTTTGAAAAATGCCAGCACTACTTTCAAGCGCATGATTCAGTAGCATTTACTCGACCAGATCCCTCGAAATGTCGAGACGTATATGGATGATGTCGTTGTCAAGTCCCGCAAAGGTTCCGACCTGCTAGCTGACTTGGCTGAAACTTTCGCTAATCTGAGAAGGTATGACATAAAGGTGAATCCGGCTAAGTGTACTTTCGGGGTCCCTGGCGGCAAGTTACTCGATTTTCTTGTTTCTGAATGAGGGATCGATGTCAACCGTGAGAAAATCAGCACCATTACCCGAATGAAGACTCCCATGCGAGTGCACAATGTTTGGAAGCTCAAAGGTTGCTTGGCAGCATTAAGTCGATTCATTTCTCGTCTCGGTGAGAAGGCATTGCCTTTGTACCGATTGATGAAGAAGTCATATATGTTCGAGTGGACTCCAAAGAGCGAAGCAGCGTTTGTCGAGCTCAAAACCCTGCTCTCCACCCAGCCGGTACTTGCTGCTCCTCGCAACAAAGATCCCTTGCTCCTGTACATCACGACTACTAATCAGGTCGTCAGTACAATCATAACCGTCGAGCGGGAAGAGGAGGGCAAGGCTTACCAAGTCCAATGCCTAGTCTATTATGTGTCTGAAGTATTGAATACTTCGAAACAAAGATATCCTCACTATCAGAAGTTGGTTTATGGCATTTATCTGTCAGCAAAGAAGGTGGCACATTATTTTCAAGACCACTTGATTTTAGTCGTCAGTGATGCTCCGTTATCCAAGATTCTCAACAATTGAGACACAACTGGACGAGTGGCAAAGTGGGCAATTGAGCTCCTGTACTTTGACATCAAATTTGATGCCAAGAAAGCGATCAAGTCTAAGGCCCTTGCAGATTTAGCCGAGTGGATTGAATAGCAGCAGTCAATCCAGGTTCACTCGGTGCACTAGACCATGTTCTTTGATGGTTCTAAAATGTTGAACGGGTCCGGTGCTGGCGTTGTCTTAGTATCTCCAAAGAGCAACAAACTCAGTTAGGTCTTGCAAATCCGCTTCGATTCCTCCAACAATGAAGCAGAATATGAAGCACTTGTATATGGGTTGTGCATGGCTATATCATTCGGTGTCAAGCGCCTAATGGTTTATGGCGACTCAGATTTAGTGGTCAATCTAGTGATGAAGGAGTGGGACGTTCGAAACCCTGCTATGACCGGATACTGTAGTGCCGTTAGAAAGCTTGAGAAGAAAGTCGAAGGTCTAGAACTTCATCATGTTCCCTAAGTGAAGAATCAAGCAGCTGATGAGCTGGCAAAGATTGGATCCACTCGACGACCTGTCCCCAGCAATGTGTTTTTGGAACATATCCATACTCCTTCGGTATAGGAAGATCCTTTCATTGTAGAACCCCCGCAATCTATGAGTCCCACCGATCCGACTGAAGTTGATGTACCTGCAATTATTGATTTAGTCATGGAGATTCTGGTTATCATTCCCTATTGGACGGCGCCCTATATTGCATATATCCTCAGACAAGATCTCCCTGAAGACGAGACAGAAGCACAACAGATTGTGTGCATGTCGAAAGCTTTTACTGTGATCGGGGATCAACTGTTTAGAGAAAGCAGGACTGGCGTAACACGGCATTGCATTTCCCCCAAAGAAGGCCGAGTGATTCTGGATGAAATCCACTCGGGAACTTGCGGCCATCATGCATCCTCACGGACAATCGTCGCTAAGGCATACCGAGCTGGTTTCTTGTGTCCATGGGCCAATGAGATGGCCAAACACATTGTCGATCATTGTGAGGGGTGCCAGTTCTATGCAAACTTATCCCACAAGCCGACAACTACCGTAAAGACAAACCCCCTTGCTTGGCCGTTTGCTATCTAGGGGCCTAGACATGGTTGGTCCCTTTCGTACTGGAAAGGGAAGATTCACGCATTTGCTCGTTGTAGTCGACAAATTTACAAAGTGGATTGAGGCCAAGCCGATAAAGAAATTTAACTCTCGTAAGTCGGTCACATTTATGTGGGAAATAATTTTCCGATACGGCGTTCCCGACAGCATCATCTTGGATAATGGCACCAACTTTGACTCGGAAGAATTCAGATACTTCTGCACCTCCCAAGGCACTCGACTGGATTATGCTTCCGTTCCACATCCTCAAACCAATGGACAAGTTGAGCGAGCTAACAGCCTCATCCTTCAAGGTTTGAACCCTCATCTCATGCGTGACTTAGATCATGCCACAGGAGCCTGGGTGACAGAGCTACCATCTGGTTTATGGGGCCTGAGAACAACACCTAATTGGTCGCCTGGACAGACTTCTTTTTTCCTGGTCTAGGGAGCCGAAGCTGTCGTGTCGAGTGATTTGTTTCACAACTCATTCCAAGTGGAACTTTAGGCTTAAGCTAAAGCTGAACAAGAAAGACGGGATGTCATTGACCTTCTAGAGGAAGAGCAAGAAATGGCACTGATCCGGACCACATCTTATCAGCAAGATCTGCGACATTTCCATGCAAAAAATGTTAAGAGTCGGTCGTTTCTTGAGGGAGATTTGGTGCTCCGAGTGGATCAACAGCGACCCCACAAGCTCGCTCCTGCATGGGAGGGTCCCTTTGTCGTCACCAAGGTACTGAACAATGGAGCTTATCAATTGTACAACCTCAAGAAGCAGATGAACAAACCGCGAGCCTGGAATGCAAATCTGCTCCTGCATTTCTATACTTAGGAACCGAGTGGTTTTGATGTAATAAAAATATTTTAGAGCATGGCATGCATGCAAGTGTGGCTTCTGCAGCCTTTTCGTTGACTCCGATCAAGTAATTTCTCGCTTGGGGTCACTTTGAGTGTTGAGCTATCCTCACACTCGGGGGCGAACATGCTTTTGTATAAGTTAAAAACCTTGCTAAGTGGATAGCAGTCCATTCACTCGGTGACTTAACTACGAATCAGTCTTCACCTATGTTCAAAAATACTCCGAGTGTTGAGCAATCCTCACACTTGGGGGCTTAGCTGCGAACGTGCTTTCGCCTAAGTTAATAACTTTGCCGAGTGGATAGCAGTCTATTCACTCGGCGACTTAGCTGCGAATCAGTCTTCACCTAAGTTCAAGAATACACTATGTGTTGAGCAATCCTCACACTCGGGGACTTAGCTGTGAACATGCTTTTGCCTAAGTTAAAAACCCTGTCGAGTGGATAACACTCCATTCACTCAGCAACTTATCTGTGAATCAATCTTCGCCTAAGTTCAAAACTGCTTCAAGTGTTGAGCAATGCTCACACCCGAGGACTTATCTGGGAACTTGCTTTCGCATAAGTTAAAAATTCTGCCGAGTGTATAGCAGTATATTCACTCGGTGACTTAGCTGCGAATCAGTGTTCACCTAAGTTCAAAACTACTCCGAGTGTTGAGCAATCCTCAGACTTGGGGGCTTAGCTGTGAACATGCTTTCGCCTAAGCTAAAAACCTTGCCGAGTGGATAGTAGTCCATCCACTCGACGACCTAGCTGCGAATCAGTCTTCACCTAGGTTCGAAAATATTCTGAGTATTGAGCAACCCTCACACTAGGAGGCTTAGTTGTGAACCAGTTTTCATCTAAGTCAAAAACAAATTTGGTCGAACAAATGATTCAAAATCAAATACGAATAAATTCAGAAGCTTCGTCGCGGATAAATGTTTCGCACGCAAGCAATCCTTCTCAGGCTTAAGGCCCGAATGAAGGTTTTAGGTCGATACATTTCCACTCGGCATACCGAGGCAAAGTAAGTTTTCTCATGACTCAAGTTTATCAAGCGCCCGACGGACTTACTGGCTCCACGAATATATCCAAGTCGATCCCAGCTGCAATCCTTGTGGCTGCATCAATGAAGGTCTCCATGAAATCTTCAAACTAAAGCTTCTTTGTATTAATCACTCGGAGCTCCTTCAGTTTCTCCTCCCTTGCCTGCTGGCAATGGACTCTTAGGAGGGAGAGTGCCACATCGGCTCCGTAGCGGGCAGCAGATTTCTTCCAGGCCTGCACTCGACTAAGTAGGTCGTTAAGGCGGTCCATCATGGATGTAAGGTCAAGCTGGAGGGTGTCTTCTAGCCACAGTTCCTTGTCGATCTTCTCCATCAAAGCTTTCAGTTGGAGGACATATGCTTGAATGCCCTGGAGCCTGACGTTGAGTCGGAACATGTTCATTGCGACAGCATCACCAACAGGTGACTTGGTAGGATCCAAATTGGGCTCAATTTCTTCATTTTCCTTCTGAAAATCCTGGCAGAATTCTGTTGGGAAGGAGGAATGAGAGGAGGTTCAATGAGATACAGTCGTCAAAGATCTTATGAAGTTCACTCGACAGCGATGGTTAGGGTCAAGCATGATGTACATCTTTCTTGCGAACTCCCCCAAGTGCTTCTCCAAGCCATTGCTCCTCTTGGTCAACTGTTCAGTCTTCTTGCTGAGGTCCACACGTTCCTGCTTCAGCTTGGAGTTTTCGGCCTCCATCTTCTTGGAGGCAGCCATTTTCTGCTCAGCAGCTTCAGTCTTCTCCCTCGCCGCCCGTTGGGCGTCAGATAGCGCTTTGTCCTTGTCCTCAAGTGCCTTCTTCATGGTATTTAAAGAAATAGCATTGTTGAGTCACATTTGGAGTCGAGGATTTTTATCGCGTACGTCTATTCGTGTGAAAACACTTGGTTCAAAGCATGGACAGTGAGGATAAGAACGCATTCGGTCGACAGAAGTTACATCCGAGAGTTTTTAGTTCAGGCCCACTCATTCCAAACTGTTGTTGGAGACCTCCAAGTCCACTCTTAGTTGTTTCCTTTCCTTCTCGAGGTCCTTGTACTAAGAACGAAGTTCGCAAGCTCTATGAAATCAACAAAGAAAAAGTTCAGTCGATAAGAAATACCCACAGTCCCGAGTGCAGAAGGTCAAAACCAGTTGACTGGGTGGCGTGCCCCGCCCCACCCCACTACCTTGAAGTAGCGTCATATCATGGTTGATGAAATGATGTCCATGAAACCTGCATTCAGGAGAAGAAGAATTCAAGCAAAAGTCCAGCAGACATGTCGAGTGGCTCTTGTACTTCGCGTACCCTAAACAACCATGAGTTCAAGATGGTCTCTATAAGACCCCCGCCAGTGCACGAACTTGATGGTAGTCTCGACGACTACACCCAGTGGGTTCACACAAAGTGCCCCCACTAGAATTACTAACACTCAATCTATCAAGTGATCCGCCACCCCACCCCGCACCTTTGAAGTAGCGTCATATCATGGTCGATGAAATGATATCCATGAAACCTACAAGGAAGCTTCAGCGTGGTGTGGTCAGGATAAACTCTAAGACCCCTACAGGTGCAGGCACTCGATAGTAGTCTCGAGGACTACACCCAGTGGTTGCACTCAGAGTGCCCCCACTGTATCGGCCAACACTCGATCTATCGATTGGCAGCGAATATAAAAAACACCATGCGCAAGCATATGAATATTGTCTCTTCTAAGACCCCTGCAACTGTAAGCACTCAACAACAGTCTTGGGGACTACACCCAGTGGGTTCACTCAGAGTGCCCCCTACTGGACTTACTAACACTCGATCTGTCGAGTGATCAACCGCCCCACCCCACACCTTTGAAGTAGAGTCATATCATGGTTGATGAAATGATATACATGAAACCTACATGGTAGCTTCGGCATGGTGTGGTCAGGATAAACTTTGCTCTACATGTCGAGTAGCAAACGTATTCCCCATACGACGAACTCTAAGACACCTGGTGGTGCAAGCACTCAACTCTGTCCTTGGGGACACCCAGTGGGTGCACTCAGCGTGCCTTCGCTGCTTCATAGAAACATTCGACAAGGTCTTCCCTATCTAAGCATTCGACGGTCTCTATCAGACTCCCGCCAGTGCAAGCACTCAACGGTGGTCTCGGGGACTATACCCAGTGGGTGCACTCAGAGTGCCCTCACTGGTTTTGCCAACTCCCGATTTGTCGATTGGCAGAGAATATAAAAAAACGTGCGCAAGCATATGAATATCATCTCTTCTAAGACCCCTGCCAGTGCAAACACCCGATAGCAGTCTCGGGGACAACACCTAGTGGGTTCACTCAGAGTGCCCCCACTTGACTTACTAACACTCGATCAGAGTGCCCCCATTGGACTAAAATCTACTCGTTTAAGACCTGTTCTATTCGAGCGGAGAACTTTCAAACATTATCCAAGTGGAAAACACCTAGCAGGTGTACAATCAGAGAAGACATGAATTCAATCAGAAATGTACTTACAACCGAACTGACTCGGACATTGGTGCGAAGCGCTGTGCGGGCATCGTAAGCCCGCTTGCTGGCCTCGTACGCCTCTTTGGTGTGCAACATCATTTGTTCCACCTGGATCATGACCTCCTTTGCGGCTCTGGTCACTGGCAGGATCGTTGTGGCAGCTAGGGCAATCGAGGTAGTCTGTGCTGGTCCGGTTGGAGTCGACGTCACGATGTTCGAAACGGCTGGTGGAGCACTCGACAGCGGTACTGCAGGATCTGTTCTGACACGTGTCGAGTCACTTATTCCCTGGGAAGATCCAATAGTCGACCGCTGGAGCGTTTGACCCGACTGATTTCTTCGGGCCTGAATTTGCGGGGCACCTAAGGTCTCACCCTCACCCCCGGTACCCCAAGGTTGTTCTTCGTCATCCTCCAATTGAATGATTTCTGCAAATACCAATCGGCGATTTTGATTTTCGCAATCGACGAGCTTCAAGAATCAGAGCTGCGTAAAGATTTTCTTACCTCTCGAAGAAGTAGCCGCATCAGCAGTATCCACATCCCTTTGCTCCTCTCCGTCCCTTGGAGGCAACGTCATTGAGGTAGCAGCACTGGGAGATCAAAACCCAGTCGGTCAACAAAAATTAGAAGTTGCAATCAATAGCAAAAGATGAAAGCAAATACTTACATTGAGACGACGGACACAACCATCTTCATGTGGGGCAGAGCTTTGCGGGGATTTCCCGTATTGGGATTGGGTTGCTTCGCCAATCGCTCACCCGGCTCGACAGTCGAGGGCCTATGTCAATTCGGGTTCCTTAACTCGGAATCGGGGCTTTGTCCGTAGTAGTGGCAGGGTCCTGACGTGAATTGGATCGATGTTCGACACGTGGCGGAGGTTTGACCTCCTCCTCATTGTCACTCAAGTCCTCATATTCGTCTTCACTGTCATAAATGCAGTCGACGTCCACCCTGCCACCCTCGCTTTCCCCACCATCTTCAGGTTGTCTCCCGTTGGGCACAGGAGAGTGCATGTGCGTCCACTCCTGCGTGTTTCAAACAGTGAAGTCAGTCAACAGTTTAATCAATCACTCGACAGCAAAGAATGACAGTCGACAGGACAAGAGTTACCAGATTCTATGGCGGGTTTGCAGTCGAGTAGGGTTGGATCCTCTATGTTCCCAAAGGGTTTTCACAAGCTCCGGTGATACTGCAAAGCCACTGCTCAACAGTTTTTTGTGAAACCTCCTCGGGGTGCATCCTGGTCGTGTCCTCAGGCCCAGCATAATGCTACATAGTGTGATCCCTTGCTTGGAGAGGCTAGATCCGTCGACTGAGGAATGTCTCCAAGAGATCCATACCAGTTACTCCAACACGGATAAGGGCTCCTACAGCATCCACCAAGATTCCAACCTGGACTTTCCCCCCTCTAAAACCTTCAAGGATTTGGGAACGGCTGGACGATCTAATGTGAAGGGAGAAAGGCCAGTTGACATATTGGGAGAAGCTGCATCCTTACAATAAAACCAGGTCGACTGCCAACCTCTAACTGACTCGGGAAAAGTCACAGAAGGAATAGAACTACGAGCTCTCTTTTGAATTCCTAGACCCCCACACAGCTGGACTACATGAGTCTTTCCATCCTTAGGGTGGGCCTTTTTTACCGCCTGAGATCTAATGGTGAAGATGTCCTTTAACATTCCCCAGTGGGGTGAACAGCCCAAGAAACACTCGTGTAGAGTGATGAAGACAGACAAGTAGGTAATTGCATTTGGGGGAAGGTGATGGAGCTGAGCTCCGAAGAAGTTCAAGAATCCTCTAAAAATGGATGTGGAGGCATGGAGAAACCTCTTTCGACATGGGAGAGGAGAAGAACCCCCTCTCCCACATGTGGTTCTGGCTCGCCCTCCCATTCCGACAGCCTGCAAGCACCGTCTGCCATGTGCACGTCGATGACGAGGTTCTCGACGTTCGCGGAGGTGACCGTCAATGGGAGAAAGTCCCCCTGGATCCACCCGGGCGGCACGGTGAACCTGGCAGTAGAGGGCTTCTTGGCCTTGCCCTTCACGGCTCCCCTCTGGGCGCGCTCCAGCTTCTCCGTGGCTCCCTTCGTCATCGCGGCGGCAGAATACGTCGGACCAGAGCGGAGTGGTACGCTGGAGACGAGGGAGGCGGAGGAAGAGAGGAGATTTGGGGGAGAAACACTATGCGAGCTGTGGTGCTTCAAGATTTATACTGCATCGAGTGCCTCACTAATGTGTGGGCCCGCGAGATCCCCACAAATCCCAACCGCAGACGGCGCCCTGTACGTGGCGAAATGAGCGGCGCGCAACTCGAGGCAGTGTGCTCCCACTTGCCTCGATCGTGGCATCATCTTCATGGACGCGTGCGCTTCCCAAATTTTCGTATCCTGTAAGATCCGGGCCTGACAGAGCGACCCATCACATCCAGAGATCCCTTCAGATCACTCAGAATTAAGTTGACATAGAATGTTCACTCAGACACTTTCAGGACAGAATCGATCTGGGCGAATGACGAAGAATTCAATCAACGCAAGTTTAGTTGAAACCCCGAAAAATAGTCGTAAGATTTGGTGCCCTGTTTCGAACTGGCGTCGATACTCCCTTTCACAACTCGAACCCTGATCAATTCAGGGGCTAATGACGAGGATATGTACCTAGGGTAGGGTCCTAGGCCTCACCTACATACACTACCTAAGGACACCGTGTTGGAAAACTTAAGGACCACATGAGAGATTCAGACTAGATTATCCATGGAGTACAAGTCACTCGACAACCCATCCATTCGGCATCTCCTTCCTCCACCCAGCGGTCACCTGTCACTCAAACGACCCCGTTTCCATTCGACAATAGAAGACCAGAAGTTGCCTTTGAGAAACCAACAGGCAGGCGTTAGTCTAGTCATCATCAATAGCAATTATGAGCACGTTACCAGTAACATTAGTATTTATACCCATGATTGTACCGTTGGATGCCTGGCAATTATGAGGGGCAGCAAATTCTATATAAGCCTATGGGGACCCCGACTCATAATTCGTGATCACCGAATGCACGTGTAAAGTGATCCCAGAGATCAATGCTCATTGAACACACAGAAGCTGAATAACAAGAGTCTTACATCCACATTTAGCGTCTTACACAAATAAATACCATGAAGGTCTAGTCTTACATAGGTAGGTCCACACGGGCCAAACACTTAAATAGAAGAGCAGCGGAAATCTTGATCGGAAGTGTGAACCCATGCCATCTGCCTTAACCTACAAGCATTCTCACCGGGAAGCGTCCTAGTTCGCATGTTCGTCACCAACAAACTCTTCAATATACTCATGTTCTTCCATGCCTGGCCAATTAAATAACCAGTGGCAAGCCAATGAGTACTTTGAATGCACTCGCAAGCAACCCAAGTTGTGGAACAAGGTAATAAGGATGCATGATATAGCACTAAGTAGGTACTTTGTGGAAAGCTAATTTTTAATGCAATGACATGATCAAGTACTAGGTAAGCATGCTTCAATAGTTGGTAGATATCCATTTGAACAAGTTACATAGATCATCATAAGCACGGTTTGAACATCTCATGTTCATTCATCACATCAAGTCTTCAGACTAGACTCAAGTATCACACTTCTGTCACCCGCACACACTCATATCAAGTTTGCGAAAACATCTGGACGTATTTTAAGAAGCACCACCCAACTGTCCTTAACCGTGGACACAACTATTCGAATAGTTTTACACTCTACAGAGGTTGCACACTTTACCCACAAGCGGGGAACTTCCGTGTCATCCACGACTTGCTGTATATAACATACCCGAGGCCAGGACCCGAACAAGGCCTTTCCCCTGGCGATACTACACAAAGAGTCCACTTGATTGGTGCCCATCCCACATGATGTACATCAATCGTATCATGCATGCAAGGACCAACGGTGTGCTTGGTGCCTGTGAAGACATCGCATGATCGTCTATACCGACACGACCCCGTATCGAGAGTGACCACACCACTCCCGCCACTAGTAATGCGGGCTCCTTCCTAGTACCCACCAAAGTAATCAACAGAGCCCCGTCCCATAAGGGGTATTGTGGTTGCGCATGTAAGTTTGGGACGGTCGACAAATCTTAAATCTAACCTGTTTTTGAAAACACATATTTAACTTGTTCTGGCACACCACTTTTTTCTCAAGTGGTCACCCATCTCATCATCATCTCCCTTGGGCATTAGTGGCTCCTGATGGGGTTTTCGAAAAGTCTTTGAAATTGATTCTTCCTTTCCATCACTATGCATAAATCCCATCCCACTTTGTAGCATCCATTAGCATCCTATCTACAGCAATCCACATAACCCTCATAAGGTGGTAGGGTGATGCATGATGCAAGTGTCAACGGTAAAAGTATTGGAGGCAACCCACCGAAGGGGGAGCACCACATCATGATAAATCATCAGAACAACAAGTCATATATGTCATGCATGAAAAAGTTTCTTAACATGGTCAAAGGGCTGCTTGCGTGGTTCAACAAAGTCTTCGGGGTCAACTCCCTCGTCAATAGCGCAATCTATCGTCGCTAATAAATAGCGATAAAAATAAGCATCACACAAAAACACAACACATAAGCTAATATTAAAAACGCTACACTACTCTGATAAATATTCAAAACTATAATAAAAATATTTGCCTAAGGTTTTGTTGTATAAAAGATTTTGGAAGTTATTAAACAGAGGAAAAAGGTGCCTAAATTAGGTTTTAAAATAAAACAATACAAAAAAATATTTTCCACATTTTTCACAAGTGGCACTGTTAAATTCTATGGAATATTCCAAGATTTGTGGAGTTGGAATTATCTCATTAGGACAAATAATATGTCATGGGAGTTTTATGGGGGTTTTTAGGGAAAAAGAAAAAGAAAAGGCCAGGGAGAATGGGCGAAAAGTAGCTGGCCAAATCGGCCCAGCCGGCAAAGCCGACCAGCGCGCCTGGCGCGCGTGCGAGCCGGTTCAAACCTAACCGGTGGGCCAGGCTCGTCAGCGAGAGAGAGGGAGGCGAGGGACCTGGGGAGGATGACAAGCGGGGCCCGCTTGTCATCACCTTCCTCGGCCAAGGGAGGGGCGAGAGGGCTTATCAGCAGATGTAGGGCACGGTGAGGCGAACGAAGGGCACCGACATGCTCAGGGGCTCGCCGCCGGTCGATAGGTGCCGGAGACGGTCGATGGGGAGGCTTAGATTGCCGCTGACAAGGTCCTGCGGTGAAGGAGCTTCGAGAGGAGGTCGTTGGGGTTCGAGTTAGCATGCCGAGCGAGGACTAGCTGGAAAAGAAGGAGGGACGGAGGAGGTCGCTACCAAGAGATCGACGGTGGCAACGCTATGGCGATCTCCGGTCGATCCCGAGTGCTTGAGCACGGGGAAGTCGAGCTGGTGGCGCAGGACCTCTCTGGAGGAGTAGGAGGGCCAGCAAAGGGAAGGAGAGGCCTTGGGGTGGCTTAAATAGCTAGCCCCCGGTCCATCGTGGACGCGTGCGCCAGCGATGAGGCAGCGGGGGCTATAGGCCTCGGGGGTCTGCAGAGAAGGGTCAGGGGTGTTCCTCAGTGATGCCTAGGACAAGAGGGAGGGAGAGAGAGGGTGGAGGTAGGCCCTTGTGCCCGCGTGTGCGAGGTCACGCATTGGCCGGCTCGGGTGGCATCGGGCACGCGCAACCAAGGGCGAGAGAGCCAGGGAGGAGGGGTCGGTGTTTTGGAGGGTTGCGTACGTTGAGGGAACCTCAGGGGATAGCTTCCCCCATCCCAAGGCTATCGGGAGCCCTCAGGATGCTCCTGCTACACTGCATACATGCACTGTAGCGCGCTTTTGGCATGTCATGGCATGATTGCGTGTTCTAGACGTGCCCCTACGTGTCCACTAGCTTTTGGATGATTAGGAGATGCTCTAGGAGCTAGGGGAGGCTAGAGGAAAATCAATGGGGGAGGAAGAGGTTAGAAATGTCGTTGCCATGGTGAAACAGAGGGGTAAATGTGGGTTTTACCCCATTTATCCAAAGAGCCTTGGCCAGGGAAATTTCCTGGGGGTCAAAGGCAATACCAGGTAGCTGTGGTAAAATCTGGAGGCAAGGGAAATAGTAGAAGTGGAGAAAATAATTGTTTCTACAATTGACCACAAGGTGCTTGATGGAGATTAGGGCAAGCAATTGGACTTTTCTTGCCATGAGATTTGACAGGATCAAATGGTGGTTAGAAATAGGCATGACAACCAAGTTTGAGATGGTTTGATGAAAGTTCATAATGTAACTTTGTGGAAACTTAGAAATTAATAGATTCTGGTTCTTGTAGATCTAGTCATGCTAAGCTATTACCCTTGATGCACCGCCTAGTGTAACATCATTGTTTGGTGATTAGAGCATATACACAAAGTTTGGGGTCAAGGGGAGAAACTTCACAATGTAAAGTTGTTCAAACTTGAATCTGTATGGGGAGGGTTTTGGGATAGTTTGGTGCGCCAAAACAACTTGCATTGAGGTAGAACTTTGCAAGTACATCACCTCTGGTAGTGTTGACTTGCTGGAATTTTCTTAGAATTTATTGATATTATTTATTATAGAAAAATTTCAAAATCTTGATTTGAACAGAAAGGGTTTTGAGGGGTTTTGCCCATGATTTGAACATGCCCTTGTGTTGAAACTCATATATATGGAAAATATATGTCCACTGAGATTCCCTTAATTTTCTCAAATATTTTGAAAGCATTTAAATAATTTTTGCCAATGAAAAACCATTTTTGGTCTTAAGAAAAGCCTTTAAATAAAATATATGAATAATCTTCAAAATTAATATTTGGTGGTTTTGGGAAGTCATAAATATAGTAGGTTTGAAGTGACGCATTTGGGGAAGAAGGATCCACCCAATTTGAGGACTTGTAGTGCAAACCTCATCTGAGGGGTTTTTGAAGACTTAATTTGGGTAAATCCTTTTTGGCCAAGATAAAATTTGATAAAAATAGTTTTGGGCACTATTCACATGGCATGATCATTGGGAAAGAAGTTTGGGTCAAGGATGATGAATATGAAGAGGAATAGAATCTAAGAGTGCCACATACCACAAACAACATTCAAACAAGCAACAATTCAAACAAGCACAAGCATTGAAAAAGTTTTAATTGGTTCCAAATATTATAAATCCAAGCATATAAAGTTCTACAAACACAGGGTGTGACAGACCTACCCCCTTATAAGAATCTCGTCCCCGAGATTACTAGGCTAAGCGCTAAAAAGATAAGTGAACTCTGATCTAAGATAATCTTCACGCTCCCAGGTTGCTTCAGCCTCAATGTGGTTGCTTCATTGGACCTTGAAGTACTTGATGGTTTGATGGTTGATGTCCTTGTAGACCTCGGGGCGGTTGGGAACTTGGAGGCACCTATGGAGTTGTGACACATGAAAGACGTTGTGCACATCCGATAGCTTGGAAGGTAGCTCTAGCTGATAGGCAACTTCCCCTCGTCTTGTAGTGACCTTGAAGGGGCCGATGTATATGGGTTCAAGCTTTCCTTTGACATGGAAACGCTTGGTTCCTTTAAGTGGTGTGACTCGAAGATAGACATGATCTCCATTGTTGAATCTCAGTTCTCGGCGGTGAGAGTCGGCGCAACTCTTCTGTCTTGACTTGGCGGTCTCAAGGTGGTCTTGGACGAGTTGAACTTGCTCTTCTGCCTCTCGGAGCATGTCTTGTCCAAAAACTAATCCTTCTCCGGTCTGTGGCTAGTTGAGGGGAGTACGTCACTTGTGTCCACATGTCTGGTCTGAAAACTAATCCTTCTCCGGTCATGGTGCCATCTGAAAACTCGACTGATAGCTGTTGTTGTAGGAGAAGTCGGAAAATGGTAGGCAATCTTCCCACTTGGCTCCATATGCCAAAACACACGCGCGGAGCATTTCTTCGAGTATCTGATTCACTCGTTCTGTTTGCGCACTGGTTTTGGATGAAAAGCAGTGTTGAAGGAGAGCTTAGTTCCCATAGCTTCTTGAAACTTCTTCCAAAATCTTGAGGTGAACTGGGTTCCTCGATCCGACAAAATTTCCTTTGGAACTCCGTGACTTACGATGCGGTTGATGTAGAGGTTTGCGAGCTGGCTTCCATCATAGGTGGTCCTGACAGGAATGAAGTGGGCTACTTTGGTCAGGTTGTTGACAATGACCCAAATAGAGTCATGTCCCTTTCTTGACCTTGGTAAACCAGTGATGAAATCCATCCCAACTTTGTACCACTTCCATTCAGACACTTTGAGAGGCTGCAATAGTCCAGCGGGTCGCTGATGCTCGACTTTGACTCTCTAGCATATGTCACATTTAGCGACAAACGTGCCTACTTCCCGTTTCATGCCATGCCACCAGAATCTTCCCTTGAGGTCTTGATATGTCACATCCCTAGCTAGCTTCTTAGGACAACATGTGTGTGCATCATATTTCACTTTTTTGGATCAACTTGAAATGGGCATTAAAATAAACCCCAAACCCTCATTTGACTCAAACTAATTTAAAGTTTGTGAAAAACCAACAAATCCAAAATGCACATTTAAAATGTCCCCTATGTCTGGTAAACGTGGACATCAATATATCAGGGGCCACCTTAAATATTTGAACATTTATAGCAATCTAAAAATAAATATTAAAGCTACTAAAAATGCCAAATAAAGCATTATCATTATTTCATATTTTAAAATGTTCTGAAACTTTTTATAGAAGTTTGAAATATTCAAACTTAGTTCTATAAAATATTTGGGATATTTTATAATTAGAAATTGTGCCTAAAAATAAATAAAACAAATCTCAGAAAAACAAAACAAAACTGTAAATGTCAAAAAAAGAAAGGAGGAGGCACCTGGGCAGGCCCAGCTGGCCCAGCACCGTCGTCGTCCTCCTGGAGGACATGAGGATGAGCATGTGCTCGCCGTCCGCTCGCATCGGTGCTACCACACAGCACCCTGTGCACCTGCATCCCCCGCCACGCTGGCGAAAGGATGAGGATGCCTCTGTCGTCCCCATCTCTCTCTCGCATTCACCACCCTGTAGGGTATAAAACTATTCGAATAGCTGCGTCCTCGGACATGGACTACTTGGAGAACTTATGTTGTTCATAGATAAATTAATGGATACTCATAAAAATATCAAGACAAGTGTGAGTACCATGGATGGCACTCTCGTAGGAGATAGAAGTCAATCCATGGTGGTGTATTTATGTGGAGTTAGAGGACTCGTGTGCGATATCTAAAATTTAACCAAACAGTTAAAATTGTGTAGTATAGGTTAGCCATGAGTCAAAGCTGGCATTGCTGCATAAACTCCACCACTCCCCTTGTTGATACATCAGCATAATTAGTCTAGGTCTGCTTTAAAGACTTGCTGAGTATGTTTCTACTCATGTTTTCTTAATAAATGTTGCAGATGAGACCCAGGACACATTATGTGGGTTCTATCTAGATGTCGACTATGCCGAATAGCTGGTCTCCCATCTACGACCTTATGCCCTATGGCGGGCTGTAGATAGTCAGGCCATGTGCATTTTTACCCTTTCATCTTTCTTTACTCAAACAGCTTTATGCTTCCGCTTGGTTTGTATGAACTTGCTATATGACTTGAGTGTCGGGTCATGTGACCCCTATTTATAAGAACATATTATGCAAGGCTCTTCTAAGTTCCTAAATAAAATTTGTTTTGATGTATGGTTATGTTGTGATGCCATAGTTGTATCTATGCATGTCGGGCATGTCGTGCATACGTGTGACATGCAACGGTATGTATGGGATCCGACACCTAGTCATGTGCCTTTAGTAGTACTCTTAATAGGAAAATGCCTCTTTGTGCCTACATCGAGCCTTGGTAGCTTGCTACTGCTCCGGACACATTGATTGACCGGCATGTATCCTTCTTTGCTGCTGTGTTTGTCCCTTTGTTGAAATGTCTCGCAGTGTAATTGAGTCGTTGTAGCTTGCTATGACTCGTCTACGCCGTGGGACACACCTGCATTGTTGGGTTACGTATGCCTATTTCTGTACGGATGTGCCACTTGGGTTCTATGACTAGTCATGTCGGCCCGGGTTCTGTGTCTTTTGATTGCTAGAGACATGTTCACATATGTGAGCCAAAAGACGCAAACAATTCTGGCTAAGGTAAGGCTGCAGCCGTGGATCTTACCGTGCGTGAGGCCGCAATGTGATGTGATGTGTTATAGTCTGGATTCATATGACTTAGGATCGGGGTCCCGACATGATACATCTTGGTTCCCCCAGGATGGATGGAGTATGGAGTGTCATGAGCCGCTTGCAAGATCAAGTTCTTGAGTTGCTCTTTGTTGGGTACGTAGATGTGATTCCTGAACCATATAACTCCTTGTTCATCCAATGAGAATCATGGGGCCTTGCCTACCTTGATCTTCCTCTTGATACCTTCAATGCTCTTGTGTCCCTTCTGAGCTTCCTTAATATCATCCATCAAGGTAGGCTTTGCTTCGAGGTTGGCAAGGAATCCGGGTGCAACCAGTTCCAAGTCGAAGCTTCCAAGCTCTTCATAGAGGGCGAGTAGCCTTTCCTTAATCATGGCATTCAAGGAACAAGCCTTCCTACTTAAGGCGCCTGCTACCATGTTGGCATTTCCGGGGTGGTATTGAACACTAAGGTCGTAATCCTTGATCAACTCCAACCAACTTCGCTGCCTCATGTTCAATTCCCTTTAGGTAAAAATATACTTCAAACTCTTGTGGTCTGTGTATATCTCACATCGCTTCCCCAGAAGGTAATGTTGCCATGTTTTCAAGGCATGAACCACGGCTGCCAACTCAAGATCATGAGTTGCATAGTTCTCTTCATGATGACATAGCTGCCTGGATAGATATTCTACGACTCTGCCTTCTTGCATCAGAACACCTCCATGCCCGGTTCTCGATGCATCAAAGTATATCACAAACTCCTTGTGAATATCGGGGGTGGCCAAAAGAGGGGCTATGGTCAATCTCTTTTTGATCTCCTAGAAGCTTTCCTCGCACTTAGTTGTCCATTCGAACTTCTTGTCCTTCTTCAAAACCTGGGTCATGGGTCGAGCAATGCTTGAGAACCCTTCCGCGAACTTGCGGTAGTATCCTGTGAGTCCGATGAAGCTCCTGACTTCCTTCACTGTGGTAGGAGTTTGCCATTCAGTCACATCTTCAATCTTGGCAGGTTCCACTTACAATCCTTCTGCAGTCAACACATGGCCCAAGAATCAAACTTCATGCAGCCAGAATTCACACTTGCTGAATTTGGCATAAAGCTGGTGCTCTCGAAGCTTCTCCAGGGCAAATCTCAAGTGTTCCTCAAGTTCTTCTTCAGACTTGGAGAAGACGAGTATGTCATCGATGAAGACGACAACGAACTTGTCCAAGTACTCCATGAAGACTTTATTCATGAGGTACATGAAGTAGGCAGGGGCATTGGTTAACCCAAATGACATGACCGTGTATTCAGCTGATAGTACCCGGACCCGAGGTCGGTCTTCGAGAACACATCAGCTCCATTCAACTGATCAAACATGTCTTCAATCTTAGGGATTGGGTACTAGTTCTTTACTGTGACTTCCTTGAGAGAACGGTAATCGACACGGAGTCTGATAGTTCCGTCCCTCTTTGACACAAATAGAATAGGTGATCCCCAAGGAGAGGCACTTGGGCGAGTGAATCCTTTTCTGAGTTGCTCTGCCAGTTGCTTTTTCAATTCAGCCAACTCTGCGGATCCCATCCTGTAGGCCTTCTTATAGATGGGCCTTTATCCAGGCATAAGCTTAATTATGAATGCAATGTCACGGTTAGGAGGCATTCCAGGAAGCTCATCTGGAAACACATCCGGGTATTCACATACCACTGGCACTTGATCCAACTCAACTCCCGATAGACACTAACCCTGAGGGGCTTAAGTGGAGACAGGGTTGGGAACATACTCGACTTCCACTCCTTGGCTAGTAGTCATGGTGACAATCCTCTTGGCACCGTCTAACATGCCTCGGTGCTTTGCCAACCAATCTATGCTTAGGATCACATCCAAGCCTTCTGACTTTGGACTGATAAGGTCTGCTAGGAAATCTACCTCGTTGATGTTAATCTCAACTCCCTTACAACCTATCCTAGACTTCATAACCGATCCGGGGTTTGTTTCAACATGCGACAACCCAGGGGTGTAGGCTTCATGCCACTCTCTAGTGCATACTTTTGGGAGACAAAAGAATACGAAGCTCCACAATCAAACAATATTGTTGCTAGGGTTGAGTTGATGAGGAACATACCCAGTATGACGTCCGGGTCTTCCTGGGCATCCTCTACGGTGACGTGATTCACATGACCTTTGCCATTGTTGGGCTGGTTGCGGGGAGCGGGGTTCCTTGGGGGTTCTCCATGGCCTTGACCTTGGTTTGGCGCATTGGGGTGTGGTGCATCTGGTTTCTTTTTGGGACACAATGTTGGAAATATGCCCTAGGGGAAATAATAAATTAGTTATTATCATATTTCCTTGTTCATGATAATCGTTTATGATCCATGCTATAATTGTATTGATCGGAGACTTAGATGCATGTGTGGATACATAGACAAAACCATGTCCCTAGTATGCCTCCAATAGACTAGCTCGTTGATCAAAAGATGGTTAAGGTTTCCTAGCCATGGACATGAGATGTCATTTGATAATAGGGTCACATCATTAGGAGAATGATGTGATGGACAAGACCCAAACTGCAAACGTAGCATACGATCGTGTCAGTTTATTGCTACTGTTTTCCGCATGTCAAGTATGTGTTCCTATGACCATGAGATCATGCAACTCACAGATATCGGAGGAGAGCCTTGTGTGTATCAAACGTCGCAATGTAACTGGGTGACTATAAGTGTGCTCTACAGGTATCTCCGATGGTGTCTATTGAGTTGGCATGGATCGAGACTGGTATTTGTTACTCCATGTGACAAAGAGGTATCTTGGGGCCCACTGGTAATGCAACATCACAATAAGCCTTGCAAGCAATGTGACTAATTGTTAGTTGCGGGATCTTGTATTACAGAATGAGTAAAGAGACTTGCCGGTAACGAGGTTGAACTAGGTATGGAGATACCGACGATCGAATCTCGGGCAAGTAACATACCGAAGAACAAAGGGAACATTATACGGGATTAACTGAATCCTTGACATAGAGGTTCGACCGATAAAGATCTTCCTAGAATATGTAGGAACCAATGTGGACGTCCAGGTCCCGCCATTGGTTATTGACCGTAGAGGTTTCTCGATCATGTCTACATAGTTCTCGAACCCGCAGGGTCTACACACTTAAGGTTCGGTGACGTTTCGGTAGTGTAGAGTAATCTATGGTGGTGACCGAAGTTATTTCGGAGTCCCGGATGAGATCCCGGACGTCACGAGGAGCTCTGAAATGGTCCGGAGGTAAATATTCATATATAGGAAGTCCCAGTTTGGTTTCCGGAATAGTTTCGGGCTCATCGGTAGTGTACCGGGAGTGCCGGTAGTGTACCAGGAGTGCCGGTAGTGTACGGGGAGACCTCCGGGAGGGGTACTTCGACCCCAAGAGGTCCATGGGCTGTGTGAGAGTATTAACCAGCCCTTAGTGGGCTGGGAAAACAGCCACAAAGGCCCATGGCGCAGGAGAGAAAGTCCTAAAGCAAAAGGTGGAAAATCAGCCAATAGGAGATAATCCTACTCCAACTAGGATTGGAGGTGAAGTAGGATTGCATCCCACCTCCTATTTCGGCCGACCCAAAGGCCTTGGGTGCCTCTCCTCTCCTCTCCTCCTATATATACGAGTGGATTGGGTGGGTTTTGGACAGAATTTCCGGCCACGTGCTACCCGTTTCACCGGTGCACAGTTTCTCCTCTAGATCGGTTTTCCGCAGCGCTTAGGCCAAGCCCTGTCGGAATCACTCCACCACCATCACCGGAGCGCCGTCACGCTGCCGGTGAACTCTCTCTCCTCTCCACCTCCTCTTGCTGGATCAAGACGGTGGAGATCGTCATCAAGATGCACGTGTGCTGAACGCGGAGGTGCCGTCCGTTTGGCGCTAGATCGGAAGGACCGTGATCAAGATCGCGAGACGGTTCGTGATGTGATCACGGAACGGATCGTTATGAGTTCACAGGACAGATCGTGATCAAGATCGTGAGACGGATCGTGATGAGTTCGCGGGACAAAGCATGATGAGTTCACGGGATGGATCGTGATTGGATCGCGGGACGGATCGTGATGAGATCGCGGGACGCTCGGCGATTTGGATCGCGAAGATGTTCGACTAGACCAACCGCGTTTCTTAACGCTTCCCGCTTAGCGATCTACAAGGGTATGTAGATCCACTCTCCCTCTCGTAGATGCTCATCACCATGGATAGGTTTGCATGTGCGTAGGAAAAATTTTGTTTCCCATGCGACGTTCCCCAACAGTGGCATCATGAGCTAGGTTGATGGTTCGATGAGATCTCGAGTAGAAGACAAAAGGTTTGTGGGCATTGATGCTTAGATTGCTTCTCCCTTGGTGATATTTTGGTTCAGCGGGATTGTGAGATGAAGCGTCCCGGACCAACATTACTCGTACGCTTACGAGAGACCGGTTACCTCGACGCAACTTGTTGCTTAGATGGCTTGCGGGTGACAGTTTCTCTCACTTTAGTTGGATCGGATCCGACAAAGGCGGTCCTTGAGAAGGTTGAAAAGCAATCTATGTATCACCGTTGTGGTTTATGCGTAGGTGAGAATCGTCCTTGCTAGATACCCGTAGCAGCCACGTAAAACATGCAACAACAATTAGAGGACGTCTAACTTGTTTTTGCAGGGTATGTTGTGATGTGATATGGCCAATTACATGATGAGATATATGTGATGTATGAGATGATCATGTGATGTATAGAATTTCACGACTTACATGTCGTTGAGTATGGCAACCGGCAGGAACCATAGGGTTGTCTTTAATTATTGTATGACCTGCGTGTCAATCATTAAGCGCTATGTAATGCTTTACTTTATCGCTAAGTGGTAGCAATAGAAGTAGAAGTAGGGCTGGCGCCACAACCCCAATGGAAACACATTGATGGAGATCATGGTGTTGTGCCGGTGACGATGGAGATCATGACGGTGTTTCGAAGATGGAGATCTTAAACACAAGTTCATGGCCATATCATGTCACTTATCAATTGCATGAGATGTTAATCCTTTTATGCACCTTGTTTTTCTTAGTACGGCGGTAGCATTATAAGGAGATCCCTCACTTGAATTTCAAGATGAACTGTGTTCTCCCCGAGTGTGCACCGTTGCGAAAGTTCGTCGCGTTGACACACCACGTGATGATCGGGTGTGATAGACTCTACGTTCACATACAACGGGTGCAAGCCAGATTCGCACGTGCAGAACACTCGGGTTAAACATGACGAGCCTAGCATGTAAAGACATGGCCTCGAAACACAAGAGACCGAAAGGTCGAGCATGAGTCATATAGTGGATATGATCAACATAATGATGTTCACCATTGAAGCCACCTTAACTCACGTGATGATCGGACTTGAGTTGGTGAATTTGGATCATGTATCACTCGAATGACCCGAGGGATGTCAATTTGAGTGGGAGTTCTTAAGTAATATGATTAATTGAACTCATTATCATGAACATAGTCAATAGTGTCTTTGCAAATTATGTTGTAGATTACTAGCTCGCGCTGTAGCTCCCTTAAATTTTTATATGTTCCTAGATAAATAGAGTTGAAAGATGTTGGTAGCAATATTGCGTACTGGGTCTGTGATCTGAGGATTGTCCTCATTGCTGCACAGAAGGCTTATGTCCTTAATGCACCGCTCGGTGCGCCACCCCCTCTAGCATCGTCTATAGATGTTGTGAACATCTGACAGGCACGTTTCGATGACTACTTGATAGTTTAGTGCGTCATGCATTACGGCTTAGAATTGAGGCTCCGAAATGTTTTGAACGTCACGGAACATATGAGATGTTCTAGGATCAGAGATTGTGATCTCAGGCTCGTGCCTGTGTTGCGAGATATGAGATCTCCAACAAGATTCTTTGCTTGTAAGTTGAAGGAGAATAGCTCAATCGTTGAGCATGTACTCAGATTGTCTGGGTACTACAATCGCTTGAATCAAGTGGGAGTTGACCTTCCAGATAAGATAGTGATTGATATAGTTCTCCAAGTCACTGTCACTAAAGCTACTAGAACTTAGTGATGAACTATAATACACCAGGGATAGAAGTATTGATCCCTGAGCTGTTCGCGATGTTTGACACCTCGAAGGTAGAAATCAAGAAGGAGTGTCAAGTGTTGATGGTTAATCAAACCACTAGTTTCGAAAAGGGCAAGAGCAAGGAGGGAAACTTCATGGATAGCAAGTCAGTTGCTGCTCCAGTGAAGCAACCCAAAGTTGAACTCAAACCCGAGACTAAGTGCTTCTATTATGAGGTGAGAGGTCGCTGAAGCGGAACAACCCTAGATACTTGGTAGATAACAAGGCTGGCAACATCGACAGAAGTATATTTGATATACGAGTTATTGATGTGTACCTTTCTAGTACTCTTAGTAGCACCTGGGTATTGGATACCGGTTCGGTTGCTAAATGTTAGTAACTCGAAATAAAAGCTAGGGAATAAATGGAGAACTATCTAAGGGTGAGGTGATGATTTGTGTTGGAAGTGTTTCCAAGGTTGATGTGATCAACATCGCACGCTCTCTCTACCTTCAGGATTAGTGACGAACCTAAATAAATGTTATTTGGTGTTTTGCGTTGAGCATGAACATGATTAGATCATGTTTATTACAATAAGGTTATTCATTTAAGTTAGAGAATAATGGTTATTCTGTTTACATGAATAATACCTTCAATGGTCATGCACCCAGTGAGAATGGTTTGTTGAAATCTTGATCATAGTATTACACATGTTCATAACATTGATGTCAAAAGATACAAAGTTAATAATGATAGTACCACATACTTGTGGCACTGCTGCTAATTGTCAGATTGGTATAAACGCATGTAGAAACTCCATGCTGATGGATATTTGGACTCATTCGATTTCGAATCGGTTGAGACATGTGAACCATGGCTCTTGGGCAAGATGACTAAAGGACCCCGTTGGATGGAGCGGGCAAGTGATTCATTGGAAATGATACATGTTGATGTATGCAATCTAGTGAGTCTTGTAGCATGTAGTGGATATCGTTATTTTCTAAGTAGATATAGTGTATATTTACTTAATGAAACACAAGTATGAATCGTTTGAAAGGTTCAAGCAAATCCAGAGTGAAGTTTAAAGATCATCGTGACAAGAAGATAAAAATGACCGCGATATGATCGTGGAGGTGAATATCTGTGTTACGAATTTGGCATACAACTTAAGACAATGTGAAATTTGTTTCACAACTAACGCCACCTAGAACACCATGGTGTGATGGTGTGTCCGAAAATCATAGTCATGCTCTATTGATATAGTGCATACTGTGATGTCTCTTATCGTTTTACTACTATAATTTTTGTGGTTATGCATTAGAGATAACTACATTCACTTTAAATAGGGCATCATCTAAATCTGTTGAGATGACACCGTGTGAATTATGGTTTGATAAAAACCTAAGCTGTCATTTCTTAATATTTGGGGATGTGACACTTGTGTGGAAAATGTTTTCACCTAATGAGGTCGAACCGACGGCGGCCAAATTGCATCTTCATAGAATACCCTAAGATCAGTTGGGTGAACCTTCAATCTCAGATCCTAGTGCAAAGTGTTTGTTGCTTAAACGGATCCTTTCTCGAGGAAATGTTTCTCTCGAAAGTATTGAGTGGGAGGAAGATAGAACTTGATGAGGTTGTTAATCCTTTGTTCAACCAGAGAGTAGCGCAGCGCAGAAACATGTTTCTGTGAAGCCTACGTTAGTTGAAGAGGAAGTTAATGATGATGATCATGAAGCTTCAGGATCAAGTTACTATCGAACTTCGTAGGTCGACAAGGATGTGTACTGCTCCTAAGTGGTACGACAACTCTGTCTTGGAGATCATGTTGTTGGAGAACGATGAACCTACGAGCTATGGAGAAGCGATGATGGGCTCGAATTCCGACAAATGGTTAGAGGCCATGAAATCCGATATAGGATCCATGTATGAAAACCAAGTATAGACTTTGGTAGACTTTCTCGTTAGACGGCAGGTCGTTGAGTACAAATGGACCATTAGAATGAAGACAAACACTGATGGTGAATGTCACCATTTGTAAAGCTCGACTTGTTGCAAAGTTGTTTGTGACAAGTTCAAGGAGTTGACTGCGATGAGGCTTTCTCACTCGTAGCGATGCTAAAAGTCTGTTCGAATTATGTTAGCAGTTGCTGCATTTTCAATTATGAAATCTGGCAGATGGATGTCAAAACATCGTTTCCTTAATGGTTTACTTAAGGAAAGGTTGTATGTGATACAACCAGAAGGTTTTGTCAGTCCTAAGGATGCTAAAAGATGAGCAAGCTTTAGTGATCCTTCTATGGACTGAAGCGAGCATCTCAGAGTTGGAATATACACTTTGATGAGGTGATCAAAGTTTTTTATAGTTTATACAAAGTTTACGAGAAAATTGTATTTGCAATAAAGTGAGTGGGAGCAATATAGAGTTTCTGATAAGTATATGTGGTTGACATACTGTTGATTGGAAATACTGTAGAATTTCTAGAAGGCATAAAAGGTTGTTTGAAAAGTGTTTTTCAAAGGAAGACTTGGATAAAGCTACCTAATTGTTGAGCATCAAAATCTATAGAGATAGATCAAGATGCTTGATGAGACTTTCAATGAGTGCATAACTTGACAAGATTTTGAAAGAGTTCAAAATGGATCAGTCAGAGAAAGAGTTCTCGCCTGATTTGTAAGGTGTGAAAGTTGAGTGAGACTCAAAGCTCGACAATGGCAGAAGAAAGAGAAAGGACGAACGTCGTCCCCTATGCCTTAGCCATAGGCTCTATATTATGCCATGCTGTGTACCGCACCTGTGTGTGCCTTGCCATGAGTCCGTCAGGGGGTACAAGAGTGAACCAGGAGTGTATCACTGGACAGCGTCAAGATTATCCTCAGTAACTAAGAGACTGAGGAGATGTTTCTCGATTATGGACGTGATAAATAGTTCGTCGTAAGGAGTTACGTCGATACAAGCTTTAACACTAATACGGATGACTCGTAGTAGCAATCTGGATACGTATAGTGGAGCAGCCATTTGGAATAGTACCGAGCGGACTGTGGTAGCAGTGTTTACAGTTTGACATAGGTATTTGCATAGTGCACACGGATCTGAATGTTACAGACCCGTTGACTATAAGACCTCTCTCACATGCAAAGCATGATCGAGCCCCAGAACTCGTTGGGTGTTAGATTCATAACAATGCGAATCACATGGTGATGTGAACTAGATTATTGACTCTAGTGCAAGTGGGAGACTGTTGGAAATATGCCCTAGAGGCAATAATAAATTAGTTATTATCATATTTCCTTGTTCATGATAATCGTTTATTATCCATGCTATAATTGTATTGATCGGAGACTTAGATGCATGTGTGGATACATAGACAAAACCATGTCCCTAGTATGCCTCTAATAGACTAGCTCGTTGATCAAAAGATGGTTAAGGTTTCCTAGCCATGGACATGAGATGTCATTTCATAACGGGGTCACATCATTAGGAGAATGGTGTGATGGACAAGACCCAAACTGCAAACGTAGCATATGATCGTGTCAGTTTATTGCTACTGTTTTCCGCATGTCAAGTATGTGTTCCTATGACCATGAGATCATGCAACTCACAGATATTGGAGGAGTGCCTTGTGTGTATCAAATGTTGCAACGTAACTGGGTGACTATAAAGGTGCTCTACAGGTATCTCCGATGGTGTCTGTTGAGTTGGCATGGATCGAGACTGGGATTTGTTACTCCGTGTGACGGAGAGGTATCTCGGGGCCCACTCGGTAATGCAACATCACAATAAGCCTTGCAAGCAATGTGACTAATTGTTAGTTGCGGGATCTTGTATTACGGAACGAGTAAAGGGACTTGCCGGTAACGAGGTTGAACTAGGTATGGAGATACCAACGATCGAATCTCGGGTAAGTAACATACCGAAGAACAAAGGGAACGTTATACGGGATTAACTGAATCCTTGACATAGAGGTTCGACCGATAAAGATCTTCATAGAATATGTAGGAACCAATGTGGATGTCCAGTTCCCGCCATTTGTTATTGACCGTAGAGGTGTCTCGGTCATGTCTACATAGTTCTCGAACCCGCAGGGTCTGCACACTTAAGGTTCGGTGACGTTTCGGTAGTGTAAAGTTATGTATGGTGGTGACCGAAGTTTGTTTAGAGTCCCGAATGAGATCCCGGACGTCACGAGGAGCTCCAGAATGGTCCGAAGGTAAAGATTCATATATAGGAAGTCCCAGTTTGGTTTCCGGAAAAGTTTCGGGCTCATTGGTAGTGTACCAGGAGTGCCGGTAGTGTACCGGGTGTGCCGGTAGTGTACCAGGAGACCGCTGGGAGGGGTACATCGACCCCAAGAGGTCCATGGGCTGTGGGAGAGTATTAACCAGCCCTTAGTGGGCTGGTAAAACAGCCTCAAAGGCCCATGGCGCAGGAGAGAAAGTCCTAAAGCAAAAGGTGGAAAATCAGCCAATAGGAGGCAATCCTGATCCAACTAGGATTGGAGGTGAAGGAGGATTGCTTCCCACCTCCTATTTCGGCCGACCCAAAGGCCTTGGCTGCCTCTCCTCTCCTCTCCTCCTATATATACTAGTGGATTGGGTGGTTTTTGGACAGATTTTCCGGCCACGTGCTACCCGTTTCACTGGTGCACAGTTTCTCCTCTAGATCGGTTTTCCGCAGTGCTTTGGCGAAGCCCTGTAGGAATCACTCCACCACCATCACCGGAGCGCCATCACGCTGCCGGTGAACTCTCTCTACTCTCCACCTCCTCTTGCTGGATCAAGACGGTGGAGATCGTCATCAAGCTGCACGTGTGCTGAACGCGGAGGTGTCGTCCGTTCGGCGCTAGATCGGAAGGACCATGATCGAGATCGCGAGACGGTTCGTGATGTGATCACGGAACGGATCGTGATGAGTTCATGGGACAGATCGTGATCAAGATCGTGAGACGGATCGTGATGAGTTCGCAGGACGGATCATGATGAGTTCACGGGATGGATCATGATTGGATCGCGGGACGGATCGTGATGAGATCGCGGGACGCTCGGCGATTTGGATCGCGAAGATGTTTGAGTAGACCAACCGCGTTTCTTATCGCTTCCCTCTTAGCGATCTACAAGGGTATGTAGATCCACTATCCCTCTCGTAGATGCTCATCACCATGGATAGGTTTGCATGTGCGTAGGAAATTTTTTGTTTCCCATGCGACGTTCCCCAACACACAACCTAGAGATGTGTCCTGGCTGACCACATCCAAAGCAAGCAACTTGCCTAGGGTTGTTGTTGTAGTTCCTGCCATCGTTGTTGTTGTTGGGGTTGTTGTAAGTTGGCTTGGGATAGGCGTACTGCTGAGGTTGGTAGGTCGGACGAGGCGTAGGAGGCCTAGCCAGCTGTGGCTGATACGTCGGCTTGGCTGGGGCTGGCTGCCAGGGGCGAGGCTTCTGGCTGCTGGAGCTACCCTTGCTAATCATCTTGCACTTACGAGTGTCGTCTATGGCACGACGCTTGTCTTCTAGCATGAGGGCCTTGTTCACAAGGTCAAAGAAGGTACGACAGTCACAAACGATGAGCTGATACTGCAGGTTCCGTTGAAATCCTTCCATGAAGCGTTCCTTCTTGGCAGCCTCCATGCTCACATCTTCAGGTGCATACCTTGACAGTAGGTTGAACTTCTACAGGTACTCCCTGATAGAGCCACTTCCTCGGTTCAGCACTCAGAATTCTCTCTTCTTGATAGCCATGATCCCAGAAGGAATGTGGGCGGTGCTGAATCCTTCCTTGAAGACATTCCAAGTGATCACACACTCACCTTGCATGACCTTGAATCTATCCCACCAAGCTCGGGAGGTACCTCTGAGGCTGTGAGAGGCATAAAGCACCTTCTCACGATCCTCATTGCAATTGACCAGTGCAAGGAGGTCCTCGATGGTGCGGATCCAGTCATCAGCATCCAATGGTTCAACGGTCTTGGTGAATGTTGGGGGCAAGTTCCTCATGAACTCAGACAGAATGGAGTGGCCATTGTCGTTTCTGCCTTGCTGCTGGTTGTTCACAAGGGCCTGAGCCATCTGCTGGATAGAAGCATTGTTGGCTTGGCGCTCCTCCAGGAGAACTTGTAGAAACTGAGCTATGGTCTTGTTCTCCGGTGGAGGTGGTGGCGAGGGAATGTTGCCATGTGGCTGCTCCCGGTGTCCTTCAGCGTGAGCAGCCCCACCAGCTCCCTATTGCTAGCTTGAGTTGCCGGCTTTAGGGTTGGAGAAAGAGCTGTTGTGGGTAGCAATCACCATCCTGTTTGGAGCAGCCAAGTCAAACAACTGGGACAAACAAGAGGAAAAGCAACAATGGAAAAGCATGCCTAAGGGGGTTGGTCGAGTGTAGGTGTGGTAAAACAAAGGTCGAAAGACCAACATATATTAAGATAGACGATGGAGTCGCTTACATGTTGCCTAAGGCAAAACCGCGACTTGCATCAGAACACAAACAACAAAACAATCAGCAAGCACATATGGTTTCATATGAACCATTACACGGAATCAACGTCACATGAGGGATACATGACTGATCCTACCCTAGGGGTTCTCAGACCTAGGTGGTGGAGTGCTCGGTCTCATAGCCATGCTCCTTTGGGTCTTCCTCATGTCCATCATCTGCACGAGCATCATTTCCGGTCAAAGGGGTCGGGGAACGAGGAGGTTCATCCCGACAACACTTTGCTAGCGGGTCGGTGAAGAGCTCAGAGTACTCCTTTCCACTCATGCGATGACGATGTGTGGGTGCATCTCTAGGTGGGGGTACTCCTCCTTGATAAGCGACAGCTGGTCATCCCTCGGGGTCTCCATCCTTCTTGATCTTGTCTGGCTTCATCTTGGCTTGACGAAGTAGCTCTCGGGTGTGGTGAAGTTCCTCATGGAGCTTCATGGACTCGTTAATCAGGTTGTGCACCAGACTATCGGTGGAGAGGCTGAAGTAGGTCTGGAACCTAAGCAGTGTGCCATCCTCCTTGGATGGAATCATTGTCCAACTCTCGCCAAGATGATCCTTCTTGAAAGGAAGGTAGCGAGTAGCCAGCTCGTCAGCCATCTCTAGAGTGATGTCTCGTAGGTGTAGAAGTGCCTTGCGTGCAGCTGTCTCGACTACGAGTATGATGGTCTCCATCTGTGGTCCTTCAAAGAACCAACTGGTTAGGGAGTCATTTTCCTTTACTACCACATCCACGTGGTACTCCTTTGTGACGGCATCAACATAGTGCTCGTGGTAGAGGAAAATGGGTGGTCGGCGAAATTGACACTTCTCCAGGCTATCCCCAAGGAGTAAGTGAAAGCCGGATGTCAAGAAAGCTTCGGGTACGATGGCCATCTACAATGGTTTGAAGGGAGGAGAGTCAGCAAAGTGTTGTCTGAAGAATGGAAGAGGTAAATAGTACAGAATTCCTAAGTATAGGTCCTAGGTGTACTTTTGAAAACGGTTTTATCCTAACTAACGTCCATGCTAACTAAGGGCTTCCTACAGTCAGGAAGGCTCCGATGCCAGCTCTGTGGGGACCCCAACTCATAAGTCATGCTCACCGAATGCACCCGTACAATGATCCTAGGGATCAATGCTCACTGAACACACAGAAGCTGAATAACAAGAGTCTTACATCCACATTTAGCGTCTTACACAAATAAAGACCATGAAGGTCTAGTCTTACATAGATAGGGCCACAAGGGCCAAACACTTAAATAGAACGAGTAGCGGAACTCTTCAACATACTCCTGTTCCTCCATGCCTAGCCAATTAAATAACCAGTGGCAAGCCAATGATTACTTTTAATGTACTCGCAAGCAACCCAAGATGCGGAACAAGGTAATAAGGATGCATGATATAGCACGAAGTAGGTACTTTGCAGAAAGCTAATTTTTAATGCAATGACATGATCAAGTACTAGGAAAGCATGCATCAACAGTTGGTAGATATCCGTATGAACAAGTTACAGATATCATCATAAGCACGGTTTGAACATCTCATGTCCATTCATCACATCAAGTCTTCAGACTTGACTCAAGTATTACACATCTGTCATCTGCACACACTCATATCAAGTTTGCGAAAACATCTGGACGTAGTTTAAGCAACACCACCCAACAGTCTTTGACCGTGGACAGGGCTATTCAAATAGTAGTACACTCTGCAGAGGTTGCACACTTTACCCACAAGACTTGGGGAACTTCCGTGTCATCCACGACTCGTGGTATATAACTTACCCGAGGCAAGCACCCGAACAATGCCTTTCCCCTGGCGATACTAAACAATGAGTCCACTCGATTGGTACCCATCCCACATGATCTACGTCACTCGTATCATGCATTCGGGGACCAATAGTGTGCCCGGTGCCTGTGAAGACAGCGCATGATCGTCCATATCGACACGACCCCGTATCAAGAGTGACGACACCACTCCCGCCACTAGTAATGCAGGCTCCTTGCCAGTACCCACCAAAGTAATCAACAGAGATGCATCCCATAAGGGGTGTCGTGGTTGCACATGTAAGGTTGGCATGGTTGACAAATCTTAAATCTAATCCATTTTCAAAAACACATCTTCAACTTGCTGTGGCACACCACTTCTTTCTCAACTGGTCACCCATCTCATCATCATCTCCCTCGGGCATTAGTGGCACCCGACGGGGTTTTCGAGAAGTATTTGACATCGTTTCTTCCTTTCCATCACTATGCATAAATCCCATCCCACTTGCGTATCATCTATTAGCATCCTATCTACACCCATCCACATAACCCTCATAAGGTCGTAGGGTCATGCACGATGGAAGTGTCAACAATAAAAGTATCAGAGGCAACCCACCGAAGGGGGAGCACCATATCATGATAAATCATCGGAACAACAAGTGCTATATGTCATGCATGAAAAAGTTTCTTAACATGGTCAAAGGGCTGCTTCTCTGGCTCAAAAAAGTCTTTTGGGTCATCAAATTCTTCAGGTTCAACTCCCTCGTCAATAGCGCAATCTATCGTCGCGAATAAATAGCGACAAAAACAAGCATCACACAAAAACAGAGCACACAAGCTAAGATTAAAAATGCTACACTACTCTCATAAATATTGACAACTATATTAAAAATATTTGCATAAGTTTTTGTTGTGTAAAAGATTTTGAAAATTATTAAATAGAGGCAAAATGGTGCCTAAATTATGTTTTAAAATAAAACAATAAAAAAAATATTTTCAACATTTTTCACAAGTGGCACTGTTAAATTGTATGGAATATTCTAGGATTTGTGGAGTTCGAATTATCTCATTAGGACAAATAATCTATCCTGGGTGTTTTCAGGGGTTTTAGGGAAAAAGAAAAAGAAAAGGCTCGGGAGAATGGGCCAAAATCAGCTAGCCGAATCGACCAAGCTGGCGGAGCCGACCCGCGCGAGACTGACGCACGGGCGTCGATTCAAACCTGACCAGTGGGCCAGGCTAGTCAGTGAAAGAGAGGGAGGCAAGGGACCTGGGGAGGATGACAAGCCGGGACTTCTTGTCATCACCTTCCTTGGGCCAGGGAGGGGCGAGAGGGCTTACCGGCGGCTGCAGGGCACGGGGAGGTGAACGGAGGCACCGACGTGCTCAGGGGCTTGCTGCCGATCGAGAGGAGCCGCAGATCGCCGATTACGAGGTCTCCTGGCGGAGGAACTTCGGGAGGAGTTCGTCGGGGCCGAGTCGAGCTGCAAGGAGGATGGGAACGAGGGGGGTCGAGTCAGCGCGGCGAGGGAGGACTTGCTGGAGAAGAAGGAAGGCAGGAGGAGGTCGCTACCTAGAGATCGACGGTGGCGATGCCACGACGATCTTCGGTCGATCCTGAGTGCTCGAGCACGGGGAGGTCGAGCTGGTGCCACAGGGCCGCTCTGGAGCAGTAGGAGGGTCAGCAGAGGGAAGTAGAGGCCTTGGGGCTGCTTAAATAGCCAGCCCCCAGTCCACCGTGGACATGTGCGACAACGACAACGCAGGCGGGGGCTACAGGCCTCGGGGGTTTGCGGAGAAGGGTTACGGCTGTTCCAGGGGGATGCCTAGGACTAGCGAGAGGGAGAGAGAGGGTGGAGGTAGACCCTAGTGCCTGTGCGTCTGAGCTCGCACATTGGTCGGCTCAGGCGGCGTCGGGAACGTGCGACCAGGGGCAAGAGATAGATAGGGAGGAGGGGGACGGTGTTTTGGAGGGTTGCGGACGTCGAGGGAAGCTCGGTGGACAGCTTCCCCCATCCCAAGGCTGTCGGGAGCCCTCGGGATGCTCCTGCTACAGTGTGGACATGCATTGTAGCACCCTCTAGAGCATGTCTTTGGCATGCCATGGCAGGCTTGCGTGCTCTGGATGCGCCCCTCCATGTCCACTAGCTTCTGGATGATTAGGAGATGCTCTAGGAGCTAGGGGAGGCTAGAGGAAAAGAAATGGGGGAGGAAGAGGGTAAAAATGTCCCTGCCATGGTGAAACAGAGGGGTAAATGTGGGTTTTACCCAACTTACCCAATGAGCCTTCGCTAGAGAAATTTACTCGGGGTGAAAGGAAATACCAAATAGAAGTGGTAAAATTTTGGAGGCAAGGGAAATAGTAGAAGTGGAGAAAATAATGGTTTCTAGAATTGACTAGAAGGTGTTTGATGGAGATTAGGGAAAGCAATTCGACTTTGCTTGCCATGAGATTTGACAGGATGAAATGGTGGTTAAAAATAGGCGTGACCACCAAGTTTGAGATGGTTTGATTAAAGTTCATAATGTAACTCTGTGGAAACCTAGAAATCAACAGATTCTAGTTCTTATAGATATAGTCATTCTAAGCTATTACCCTTGATGCACCACTTAGTGTAGCATCATTATTTGCTGATTAGAGCTTGTCCACAAAGTTTGGGGGCAAGGGTATAAACGTCACAATGTAAACATGTTCAAATTTGAATCTGGATAGGGAGGGTTTTGGGATAGTTTGATGCACCAAAACAACTTGGATTGAGGTGGAACTTTGCAAAACCATCACCTATGGTAGTGTTGACTCGCTGGAATTTTCTTGGAATTTATTGAGAATATTTTTTTACAGAAATATTCCAAAAGCTTGATTTGAACAGAAAGGGTTTTGAGGGGTTTTGCCCATGATTTAAACATGCCCATGTGTTGAAACTCATATATATGGAAAATATATATCCACTGAGTTTCCCTTAATTTTCTCAACTATTTTGAAAGCATTTAAATATTTTTTCCCTATGAAAAAACATTTCTAGTCTTAAGAAAAGCCTTTAAATAAAATATATGAATAATATTTAAAATTAGGATTTGGTGGTTTTGGAAAGTCATAAATATAGTAGGTTTTGTAAATCCGTGTGTACATCCCCGCCGTAGCTAGGACTCTGACCATTCCTTTCGTACCCCTACCTTCTACTGTCAGGCTTGTTCCCACGACAAGGCTTTTATACCAAGCATGAGGAGCTTTCTTAAGACCATATAAAGCTTTGCGAAGGTTGTAAATGTGGCCTGGTTTCTTAGGATTCACAAAACCTGGTGGTTGCTTAGGATAGACCTATTCTTAAATCTCACCATTTAAAAATGCACTTTTAATATCCATTTGGTAAAGCGTGATATCATGGTGATAGGCATAAGCAAGAAGAATTCGAATAGCTTCTAGTCTAGCAACGGGGGCGTAGGTCTAACCGTAGTGCATACCTTCGACTTGCATATATCCTTGGGCTATAGGGCGAGCCTTGTTGCGAATGACTTGACTGTCTTGATCTTGCTTGTTCCGAAATACCCATTTCGTGTCGATGATGTTCTTCTCATCCTTGGGCTTCTCCACGAGTTTCCACACTTCGTTTCTCTTGAAGTTGTGAATCTCTTCATCAATAGCGTTCACCCAATCCGCAGCCTCAAGAACTTGTTCAACCTTCAAGGGTTCAATTCTAGATATGAAAGAATAATTCTCACAAAAGTTAGCCAAGCGAGTTTTAGAGTGAGTGATCCTCCCTATTTGTATGTCAGCAAATATTTGGTTTAGGGGATGGTTCTTGGTCACTTGTGCTCGAACTTGGGGTAGCTTTGGCTGGTTAGTTGGTGGAGCTTCTTCTTCATCATCTCCTTCATCTCCTTCATATCCTTGAGATGGTGGTGAAGGAGGTTGTGGTGGATCATCGTGATGTACTTCCTCCTCCTCTTCATCTTGTCATGTACCACTTGTGGATGCTTCCATGTCACTTCACATCTACCGTCTCTTCAACTTTTCGAGTGAAGTTGTAGTAGACACGGTAGGTGTGAGAGTTCGATCCATAACCAAGTAGGAAACCTTCATGAGATTTAGGAGCAAATTTTGCATGCCGATGCTTATCAAGAATGAAACACTTGGAACCGAATACTCAAAAGTATCCAACTTGGGGTTTGTTATAGGTGAGAAGCTCGTATGACCTTTTACCAAGAAGCTTGTACAAGTAGAGTCGGTTTGTGGCATGACATGCTGTTTCCATGGCCTCTTCCCAAAAGTGGCTTGGTGTCTTGTAATCGTCAAGCATCATTCTCTCCATCTCAATGAGGGTGCAGTTCTTCCTCTCAACGACTCCAATTTGTTGAGGCATGTACGTAGCCGAGACCAGATATGAAATACCCTGTTCATCAACAAAGGTATCCACATGTGTGTTCCTAAACTCTGATCCGTTGTTGCTTCAAACCTTCTTGATCTTTACTTCAAATTGATTTTGTGCTTTGCGTGCAAAGTTCTTGAAGATCCTTTGTACCTGTGACTTACCATCAAGAAAGAATACTGATACGTCTCCAACCTATCTATAATTTTTCATTGTGTCATGCTATTATATTATTTGTTTTGTATGCATTAATATGATATTTAATATTATTTTTCCAGAGTAACCTATTAATCTAGAGCCTAGTGCCAGTTTCTGTTTTTTCATTGTTTTTGAGTAATGCAGATATGGAATATTAAACGAAGTCGGAATAAAATCACCGCGATGATTTTTTCTGGAACAAAAGAGATCTACATGGCTTGGAGTGCAAGGCAAGGAAGCTGCCAGGAGGTCACAAGCCAGGGGTGCGGCCACCCCTTGGATGCGCCTGGCAAGCTTGTGACTCCTTGGTAGGAGTCCTAGCCCTATTCTTCATCCTATAAATACCCAAATATTCCCCCAATACCAAAAGGATCAACACAAACACTTTTTGACCGCTAGAAGCCTCTGTTCCCGAGAGATCCATTCTTGGAGCTTTTTCCGGTAATTTGTCGGAGGGGGAGTCGGTCATGGAGGGCATCTACATCAACTCCATTGCCCCTCCGATGATGTGGGAGTATTACACCGCAGACCAACAGGTCCATAGCTAGTATCTAGATAGCTTCTTCTCTCTCTTTGTGCTTCAATATGATGTTCTTCATGATCTTCTTGTTATTGTGGGTTTATGTTCAGGTTATCCATGAATATTATTTGAGTCTTTTCTGAATTCTTATATGCATGCTTTCATATCTTTGCAAGTCTCTTCGAGTTATTGGTTTGGTTTGGTTCGGGTAATTTGTGCATTGGGAGAAGTGCTTAGTTTTGGGTTCAATATTGAGGTGTCCTCACCCAGTAACAAATTAGGGTTAGCGAGGCACGTATTGTATTGCTGCCATCAAGGGTAAAAAGATGGGGTTTCCATCATATTTCTTGAGTTTATCCCTCTACATCATGTCACATTACCTAATGCGTTACTCTGTTCTTCATGAACTTAATACTCTAGATGCAGGCAGGAGTCAGTCGACGTGTGGAGAAATAGTAGTAGATGCAGAATCGTTTCGGTCTACTTGACACGGACGTGATGCCTATATGCATAATCATTGCCTTGGATATATTCAAAATTATTTGCTTTTCTATCAGTTGCTCGATAGTAATTTGTTCACCCATCGTGATACTTTCGTTCAAGAGAGAAGCGTCTAGTGAAACCTATGGCCCCATGTCTACTTTCCATAATAAATTTTCAGATCTATAAACAAAAAATACAAAAAATACCTTTCAGCAATTTATTTACCTTTTTTACTTTCTGCAATCTTTTACATATATCTCTATCAGATTTAATCCTTGCAAATAAACATGAATGAATTGACAACCCCTTTATACCGTTGGGTGCAAGAGTTTGATTGTTTGTGTAGGTGCATCCATTGGTGACTTGCTTGTTGCTCCTACTGGATTGATACCTTGGTTCTCATCAACTGAGGGAAATACTTATCTACTTTGCTGGATCACCCTTTTTTCTTCAAGGGAAAACCAACGCACGCTCAAGAGGTAGCAACTACCCACGTAAATCTAGAAAAATCATCAACTGTAACTAGACCATTAGAGTTTCCATCGAGACTCTTGGAAGCATTGGGACCAAAACGATCCATATGAATTAACTCGAGTAATCTCCTAGTGGTCATGATGTTCTTGACCGGATGACTTCCACGTACTTGCTTTCCTGCTTGACTAGCGCTACCGAGCCTATCTTTGTCAAAGATAAACATATTTAACACCAAGAATGTGATCGCCTTGATAAGCTTTTCAAGATTGCGCAGGACACCAAGCAAGTCCTGCTCGATCCGGCCAACCTGGCTTAGTGCATCACCATCCGCTCCCACCTCAATAGAAAATAGGAAGGCGAGCTCGTCGACTTCCTCCGTGAGAATTGGGACATCTTTGCATGGTCCCCCAAGGACATGCCGGGTGTTCCGAGGAAGTTCGCCAAGCACAAACTACACGTTCGACCGGACGAAAGCCGATCAAGCAACCTCGACACCGTTTCTCCAAGGAGAAGCGGCGTACCATAGGACAAGAGATCGCCCGGCTGCTCGCAGCTGGGTTCATCATGGATGTTTTCCACCTGGATTGGTTGGCCAACCTAGTCCTGGTGCTGAAGAAGAACAAGACGTGGCGCATGTCCATTGACTACACCAGCCTGAACAAGGCGTGTTCCAAGGACACATTCTCCCTACTGCGGATCGATCAAGTCATTGACTCCACGGCTTGCTACGACTTGCTGTCCTTCCTGGACACCTATTCCGGCTATCACCAGATCAAGCTGGATCCGGAAGACCGGCTCAAGAACTCCTTCATCACGCCCTTTAGGGCCTACTGCTACATCACCATGTCCTTCGGCCTGAAAACGCAAGCGCCACCCTCCAATGGTGCATGCAGAAGTGCCTCCTCCAGGATTGTCCATGTCTACGTTGACGACATCGTTGTCAAAACCAAGAAGCACTTCAGCCTCCTCGATGACCTCCGAGAGACCTTCACAAATACAAGATCAAGCTCAACCCGGAGAAATGCATCTTCCGTGTCCCCGGCGGCCAACTCCTGGGTTTCTTCATGTCCGCCCGCGGCATCGAAGCTAACCCAGAGAAGATCAGCGGAATCGAGCGCATGCCCAAGCCGACCCGGCTCCACGACGTCCAGAAGTACATCGGCTGTCTCGCCTCACTCAGCCGGTTCATCAGTCGGCTAGGGGAGAAATCCCTGGCCCTCTATGGGCTCCTTCGCAAGACGGCTTTGGTCGAGCCAGGTCACACCAAGAAGTCAGGCATGTTCGATTGGACCGATGAGGTGGACGAGGCTTTCCGCAGCCTCAAGAAGTCTCTGACCCACGTGCCCATATTGGCTGTGCCGGCAGAGAAGGAACCCTTGCTCGCCTACATTGCGGCGACCACTCGCTTCATCAGCGTCGTCTTGGTGGTCGAGTGGCCGGAGGAGGGCAGGTCCCTACCGGTCCAGCGCTCTATCTACTACCACAGCGAGGTCCTCTTTGCGTCCAAGCAGAACTACCCCCACTACCAAAAGATGTGTTATGCCATATACATCGCCGCCAAGAAGGTCAAGCAGTACTTCCAGGAGCACACCATCACCGTGGTGAGCACGGCCCTTCTCGGTGAGATCATGAGCGGCTGGGACTCCAACGGCCGGATCGCCAAATGGGTCATCGCCCTCCCCTATCACGAGATCCGGCACGAACCTCGCACCGCCATCAAGTCACAGGCACTGGCCGACTTCCTCGTCGGCTGAGCAGAAACCGAGTTCGTGCCGCCTCCCTCGGAGTCCACACATTGGCGCATGCATGTGGACGTCTCTAAAATGAGGACCAGCCTGGGTGTCGGCATAGTCCTCTCCTCCCTGAAAGATGACCATCTCAAGTACGCCCTCCAGATCCACTTCGCCACTTCCAACAACGTGGCCGAGTTCGAGGCCATCATCCAAGGCCTCTGGCTTGCCAAGGAGATCGGCATCAGGCGCATCCTATGCGTCAGCGACTCTAAACTCCTGGTACATCAGGTCTTTGGCGAATGGGACGCTAGGGACGCCAACATGGCCAGCTACCACTTCCTCGTGCAACAGCACACCGGCTCCTTCGAAGGTTGTGAGTTCCATCACGTCCCACGGGCAGACAATGAGGCGGCTGACGCGCTAGCAAAGATCGGCTCCACCCGGTAAGCCATCCCAGCTGACGTCTCCCTCGAGCGGCTACACATGCCATCGATCAAGCCCTCCCCAGAATTAGAATCCATCCTCATGCCGGCAGACGCCGCTGGCCCATCGGCGTCTCCGGCCGCCCCTTGGGCATCTTCGCCGCCGGCTCCCTCAACCTCGGCCACCTTGCCGGCACCCATTCTGCCGGCTGCGTCTGCGGCCGCCAGCTCCAACGACACGGTCGTCGTGATGATAATCGACGAGCCGGTCCCGGGGGCTGGTGAGCCGGTCCCGGGGGCTGATGATCTAGTCCCGGGGTTCCCGAGCCGGCCCCCATCTCGGCTCCCTCGTAGTCCCAGCCTATCTTGGCATTCCTATGATGCGGCAAGCTCCCCCCGAACGACTCCACGGCGAGGCAAATCCAGCGTCGGGCCACGACATACAACACCATCAACAACGAGCTCGTCCATCGCACCACCACCGACGTCTTCCAGCGGTCCACCGAAAAAGGGTCTAGAAATCCTCCTCGACATCCACCAGGGCGAGTGCGGGCATCACGCCGCCTCCAAGACCCTGGTGGCCAAGGCCTTCCACCACGGCTTCTACTTATCACTACTCTCGAGGCGGCCAAGAAATTGGTCGACGAGTGCGAGGGCTGCCAACACTTCAGCACATAGAGGCACCTACTGGCATCGGCCCTCCAGACCATCCCCCTCTCGTGGCACTTCATCGTCTGGGGGCTGGACATGGTGGGCCCCTTCAAGACCACATGACGTGGCATGACACATTTGCTGGTGGCTGTCGACAAATTCACCAAGTGGATCGAAGCATGACCAATCAAGAAGCTGGACGGCACCATGGATGTCTGGTTCATCGATGACATCATGGTTCGCTATGGTGTCCCCCACAGCATCATCACCGACAACAACACAAAATTCGCCAAGGGCGCGCACGCGCGTTTCTGCTCCAAGCAAGGAATCTGGCTCGACCTGGCCTTCGTCGCTCATCCACAGT
Organism: Hordeum marinum; assembly: GCA_022496015.1. Taxonomy (NCBI): domain Eukaryota; kingdom Viridiplantae; phylum Streptophyta; class Magnoliopsida; order Poales; family Poaceae; genus Hordeum; species Hordeum marinum. The sequence continues at coordinate 142,181,799 of CM039675.1, read as the reverse complement.
CAAACGCCCAGGTCGGGAGGGCAAACAGCCTCATCCTGTCTGGCATCATGCCCCGGCTAGTTACACCACTAGTAAGGTCGGCCGGCTGCTGTGTCGACGAGCTGCCGACTGTCCTTTGGAGTCTCGGGACCACCCCCAACCGCTCAAGCGACTACATGCCCTTGTTCCTTGTGTACGGGTCCAAGGCGATCATCCCCACCGACATCAAGTTTGACTCGCCTAGGGTAACCCTATACATGGAGAAGGACGCAAAGGAGGCATGAGAAGACGACGTCGATGTCCGGAGTAGTAGCAAGCTACCAAGGCTTGGTGGAAGCACAAAGAGGGAGTCTCCCATAAAGAGTACTACTAAAGGCACATGACTAGGTGTTGGATCCCATACATACCATTGCACATCACACATACGCACGACATGCCCGATATGCATAGATACAATTGTGGCCTCACAACATAACCGTACATCAACACAACTTTTATTTAAGAGGCTCAGAAGAGCCTTGCATAATATGTTCTTATAGCTAGAGGTCACATGACCCGACACTCAAGTCATACAAGCAAGTTCATACAAACGAAGTGGAAGCATAAAGTTGTCTGAGTACAGAAAGTTGAAACGGTAAAAAGGCACATGGCCTGACTATCTACAGCCCGCCACAGGGCATAACATCGTAGCTGGGACACCAGCTATTCGGCATCATCGACATCTAGATAGAACCCACCTGATGGGTCCTGAGTCTCATCTGCAACATTTATTAAGAAAACGTGAGTACAAATGTACTCAGCAAATCTTTAAAATAGGCCTAGACTATTCATGCTCATGTATCAACAAGGGGAGTGGTGGAGTTTATGCAGCAATGCCAGCTTTGACTCATGGCTAACCTATACTACACAATTTTTTCTCTTTGTTAAGATTTTAGATATCGCACACGAGTCCACTAACTCCACATCATTACACCACCATGGATTCACTTCCCTCTTATAGGAGGGTGCCATCCACGATAGTCACACTTGTCTTGATATTTTTATGAGTATCCATTTAATTATCTATGAACAGCATAAGTTCTCCAAGTAGTCCATATCCGAGGACGCGACTATTCGAATAGTTTCATACCCCGCAGGGGTGTAATTCTTCACACACGCTGTCGCCACTTATCGTTGTGTGCTCATCAAACCATGCACCTCAGCAACCTTGAAGCGGAAGCTCAGCAAGGGAGTCGGCCACGACCGTCAATCACGTAAGACCTCTAGTCCAGACTATCGCCTATTTGAGACTGAACCCGCACGAAAGTCCAGCCGAAGTTTCTGCTACGGCCCCAAACAATGTCCGCAGGGTTCCAAGCCCACCATTCGGGTAAACGTTGGTACACCGTGCCACTGCCTACCGTGGCATAACCCACCCCTAGGGTCAACGCTGCGCACGGCCTCTAGCATGCTATAAACACCAGAAACTACTTGCAACTCCTTGACCAAGGACTAAGCGATTGATAAGTCGAGCGGGGTCATATTTCAGGCCCCAGCATGTGATAGTAACTACTCTTGGATCACAAACACGGAACTCAGTTCCTAAGAACGGTCCCAATGAGACAACCCGCTATGTACTCCTACATAGCCTCTCATTGCTACCTTTACCAAATCGGGTTCATCATAACTTATCACATCAGATCAACATTGTTTCACTCCAGTTCATCACCCAGGTGAATTAGACCTGACACAACTCTAAGCATAGCAAGCACAATAGGCAAAGTAAGAAAAGCACATCATGGCAGAAGCATCTACCAGGTATGCTAAGTTGCATGGTTTACCTATTTACTTTGACAATGACAAGTCATGCAAAGGAATGGGTTCATCTACCATATATGACAAACAAGTGAACGTTTCTCCTAATGAAATAAACAAGAGCAGGAGCGAGAGAGTGGGATGTTATCGGAATGATCAAAGGGGTTGCATGCCTTGCTGGGTAGCGGAAAGGTTTTCTCCTTCGTTGGAATACTCGGAGGTATCCTCAAAAGCAAGGCCTACCGCAATGCAGATAGATAGCAATCAACACACGACAAGTGCAACAATATGATGCAAGATAATGACATGGCAGCATGTATGGAGTAGCTAATGCAACTACTGCCCAAGTTAAATGAAGTGATTTTTAATATAGGTTCAAAATCATTCTCCATTTCATATTTCATATGTTAACCTATTAGTAAATTTCAATGTTCTTCTACTTAGGTTTATCTAACATGCATGATAATATCACCATTGGATTCATTCGATTTTTCTAATTTCATATATAAATTATTTCCATCGGATTTACATATTAATTTATATTAATTTTCTAAGTTTTTACTATTTTCTGGAATTTATTTAAATACAAAAATGCATTATTGCGTTAGCCTGACGTCACTATGACGTCAGCCTGATCAAACAACCGGTCCAGGTTAATCTTACCAGCGGGACCCACCGCTAAGCAGGGTCAAATCCTGCGTTGAATGGGGTTTAAACCACTTGTGGGGCCCACTGTCAGCCTCTGCGCGGCTGATTAGGCGCGGCGATTAGCGCTAATAGATGCCACGTCAGCCCCACTGGAGTTTGGCCGGCGGAGACCAAACCGCCGGCGGAGGCTCACCGGAAACGAGCTTTCGACCATCATTTGGCATGCAGGGCGGCCTGTAGCCTCGGTGGTGACGACAACTACGGCGGTCGGGGCTAGGGTCGGCTCAGGGTTGGGGCTAGGGTTGCGGGCAGAGGGTCTAAGGGCGGCTAAAGGCTCCCGAGAGCGCCCTAAGCACGAGGCTGTGGTCATGCGCGAGCTAAGGCTGCTGTGGCCATGGCTACGCCATGGCCGGCGGCGAGCTTCTCTCCATTCCGGTGGCTGGCAGGGGTACAGGAGAAAAACGGCGACAGGGCTAGGGGGAAAAGAACCGGGGCCTCAACGGGAGGCCTCTAGCACCGTGGCGTGGTCGGGGATGCACGGGTGACGACGAATCGACAACGGCTTCGGTCCGGCGAGGAGAGAGCAAATGAGAGGGGGGAGAGCGAGAGAGCGATAGGGGAGAAAGAACGGCTCGAGGGGGTTTCGAGGCGTCGCACTAGTGCTCCTACTACCTCCGGCCTCAGTGGCAAGCAGGAGGTGGCCACGTGTGTGCCGGCATGCCACGGGCACACGCCCTCCTGCCTACTGGCAGGAGGTTGAACACGGTGGAGGCTGGCTGGGCTAGCTAGGCTGTGAGGCCAGCCTCTCCTGGGCCTCCTTTTCTTTTTTTTAAATTTTTTTTATCTGTTGTTTATATTTTTTCTGACATTTGTTCTATTATTTGTAGGCACAAATGTTAGGTATAAAATATCCCAAATATTTTATAGAAATTAGTTTGAATATTTCAAGCTTCTATAAAAAGTTTTAGAATATTTTGAAAACTGAAATATTTTTAATGCTTTATTTGGCATTTTCAGCAACTTTAATATTTATCTTTGAAATGCTATAATATTCAAATATTTAGAATGACCCCTGATACATTCATGTCCACATTTATCAGACATAGGGAACATTTTTATGGGCATTTTGGATTTCTTTTTTTTTCACAATCTTTAAATTGGTTTGATTCAAGTGAGGGTTTGGGGTTTCTGGTAATCCCCATTTCAAACTGATGCAAAAAAGTGAAACATGATGCACACACATGATAGCTAGGGATGTGACAACTCACCCCCACTCAAATGAATCTCGTCCCGAGATTTGGAAGTCGTCGGGAAGAGCGCGGGGTACTCTAGTCGAAGACGATTATCTATTTCCCATGTGGCCTCCTTAGAATGGTGTGACCACTGAACCTTGAGAAACTTGATGTTCTGATGCTGAGTGGTACGCTCAGCTGGATCAAGACTACGAACACGATATTCTCGATATGTAAGGTTATCTTGGAGATCAAGCATTTCGTGGTCTACTTCACGGACAGGGTCCGAGAAGCAACGCTTGAGTTGTGAGACGTTGAAGACACCATGAACCTTGGAAAGATGCGGCAGAAGTTCCAATTGGTAGGAAACCTCTCCTCGTTTAGCAAGAATGCGAAAAGGTCCAATGTACCGAGGAGCTAACTTGCCCTAGATACCGAATCGGTGGGTGCCCTTTAGAGGTGTAACCCGAAGATAAGCCTTCTCATCAACTTCATAGGTCACAACGTTATGATGACGGTCATATTAGCTCTTTTGACGAGATTGGGATGTTTTCAAATTTTGACGAATAATTCGAACTTGCTCCTCTGCATCCTGGATCATATCCGAGCCAAAGAGTTGCCTCTCTCCGGTTTGTGACCGGTTAAGAGGTTTTCGACACCTTCGTCCATAGAGAACTTCAAAAGGGCTTTGCCCAAGCTTGACTGATAACTATTGTTATAAGCAATTTAGACAAATGGAAGACATTTCTCCCAATTCATACTAAAGGATATAACACAAGCTCGGAGCATGTCTTCGAGGATTTGATTGACTCGCTCAACTTGACCACTTGATTGCGAGTGGAAAGCAGTGCTAAAGGATAGATGAGTCCCCATAGCGGTTTGAAAACTTTCCCAGAATCGGGAATTAAGGATACTTCCGCGGCCTGAGTTAATCTCCAATGGAACACCATGAAGAGAAACTATTCGAGAAACATATAACTCTGCTAGCTGACTAGCAGTTATAATCTCCCGAACAGGAAGAAAATGAGCCTCTTTGGAAAGGCGGTCGATGACCACAAAGATAGCATTATTCCCTCTCTTAGTCCTGGGAAATCCGGTAATGAAATCCATACCGACCTTATCCCATTTCCATTCAGGAATAGCTAATGGTTGAAGGGTGGCAGCAAGACTTTGATGTTCTGCCTTAACGCGATGACAAACGTTGCAGTTAGCAACGAACTGAGCAATTTCTCCCTTCATCCTAGTCCACCAGAACCTCTGGCGTAGGTCCTCATACATCTTGGTACTACCCGGATGTATTGTGAGAGGAGAATCATGAGCCTCCTTAAGAATCAGCTGCCGAAGAATTTGGTTCTTGGGAACCACCAAACGGTTCTGGAAGAACACCACACCTTTATCATCAATAGAGAAATCCATAGAGATACCGCTAACGAGGTTCTCTTTGATCCGGGAAATACCCTTATCACGGTTTTGGCCAGCTATAATTTGATCCTTAAGAGCAGGTTTCGCCACTAGATTGGAAAGGAATCCTTGTGGAACAATGCGGAGGTTCAACTTTCGAAATTCCTCATACAGAAGTGTTTAACCTTGTTGTAACATCAGGTTGTTACAATAAGACTTACGACTTAGTGTATCAGGCATGACATTGGCTTTCCCCGGGGTGTAAGTTATCCCTAAGTTGTAATCTGTAATCAACACAACCCACCATCTTTGCTTGAGATTCAAATCTGGCTAGGTGAAAATATATTTTAGACTTTGGTGATGAGTGTAAATTTCGCAATGATTACTCAGAAGGTAATGTCGCCAAATTTTCAGTGCATGGACCACAGCTACAAGCTCAAGATCATGTGTTGGATAATTATCCTCATGTGGACGCAATTGTCGAGATGCATATGCAATCACATGACGATCTTGCATGAGAATGCAACCTAATCCTTGTCGCGAGGCGTCGCAATAGATAACAAAATCCTTAGACAAGTCTGGTGGCACCAGAACGGGAGTAGAGGTCAGGCCTCTTTTTAACTACTGAAAACTCTGCTCGGATTGTGGAGTCCAGCGGAACTTTTTATCTTTCTTGAGGAATTCAGTCAGAGGTTTCGCAACCTTGGATAAATTCTCGACAAAGTGGCGGCAATAGCTCACTAAGCCAAGGAAACTCCAAACTTGCTTAACCGATTCAGGTTGAGTCCAATCAAGGACGGCCAGAACCCTCTCGGGATTAACATCAATAACTTTACCAGAGATCACGTGGCCTAGGTAGGTCACTTCTGGCAACCAAAATTCACACTTGGAGAATTTGGCTTACAGATGATGCTCTCAAAGTTTCATCAATACCAGCCTTAAATGCTTGGCATGTTCATGTTCGTTCTTCGAGTAGATGAGTATATCGTCGAGGTAAACCACGATGAATTTATCCAAATACTCCATGAAGATCGAATTCATCAAGCGAGAGAATGTAGCTGGGGCATTGGTTAAACCAAAGGCCATGACGGTGTACTCGTATTGGCCATAACGAGTAACAAATGTCGTTTTTGGAATGTCCCCGTTTCTAATTTTGATTTGATGGTAACCCAACCTCAAATCTATTTTGGAAAAGACAGAGGATCCAGTGAGTTGATCATACAAGTTGTTGATCCTGGGAAGTGGATACTTGCTCTTTATGGTGACCAGATTCACTGGCCGATAATCCACAACCATCCGATCTGATCAGTCCTTCTTCTTAATGAAGAGGACAGGGCAAGCCCAAGGAGAAGAACTAGGATGGATGAAACCTTTCTTCAAAGCCTCATCCATTTGTTTCTTAAGTTCGGCTAGTTCTAAGGGTGCCATCTTATAGGGTCTTCTAGCTATTGGGACAATCCTTGGGATGAGCTCGATCACAAACTCAACATCTTTGACAGGTGGAATTCCTGGCAGTTCTTCTGGAAAGACATCCGGAAAGTCACAGACTACCGGAATATCTACTAATTTTGGAAGAGGGCTAGCATTGAGGGAATAGAGTTGGCGCTTGGCCGCTCTTGTGGAGACATTAAGTATATCACCCGAGGGATGTGTAACTTGAGCATTCCTAGTATGAGTATCAATCTTAGCATAGTGGGCTTTGATCTAGTCCATGCCTAAGATGATATTGTTGTCCGAAGACTTGAGGGCTATCAAAGATGCTAGGAAGACTAGCCTATCCCCAAGAATCTCATTGTCATGGCTCACTCCAGAAGTTTGCCATTTTTGAACCAGGAGTCTGACTACTAAAGGAGTAGGCATATCACAAAAAGACATGTTATGCAACTGTGCATAACTTTGTGAGATGAATAATGAGATGCCCCAATATCAAATAGAACAGATGATGGATGATTATTGACAAGAAGTGTACCTTGGATAACATTAGGATCCTCAAGGGTTTGTTTAGCAGAAACATAGTTCACTCGACCACGAGCGGGAGATGGCTTCACATAGAAGGCTTTTCCCGGCTTCCCATGTCCAGCCGGCTTAGCATTGTTTTGAGGACACTCACGGGAGTAGTGTCCTGGTTCCCCACATTTGTAACAGACAATAGTGGCACGGGGATCAGCATTGTCAGGTGGACCTCCAAATGGCCTGGATCGACGGTTGGCTGAGTTAGGTGAGGCGTCTGGAAGGATGGCCTCGCAGTGTACCTTGGCGGCAGAGCTGCATTGGGCACCCACACAAGGCGTTTGTTGGAGCCCGAGCCAGATGCAGGGCTGAAGTCACGGTTGTGCTTCCTGGTTGCCTCGTAGTTAGTCCGTCCAATTTCGGCATTGATAGCCTTGTTGACGAGAGCTGGGAAGGTTCTGCACTCATGCAGACGCAGATCTCGACGGAGCTCAGGACTAAGTCCCTTGAGGAACCTAGCCTATTTCTTGGCATCAGTTGAAACTTCCACCGGAGCATAACGAGCAAGATTGCCGAACTCATGGCTATAGGCATCCACTATCATTCTGCCCTGGGTGAAAGCACATAACTCCTCTCTCTAGCGATCCATCAGCCCTTCCGGTATGTGATGGGTACGGAATGCCTCACTGAAGTCTGCCCAGGTTGGTGCACGCCCTTCAGGACGCATAGCTTCATAATTTTCACACCACAGATTGGCGGGTCCCTCGAGAAAGTATGGAGCAAAGGACACCATGTTGGCCTCAAATACATTGGCATCCCAGATTTTGCGGGACATGTTTGTCAGCCAGTCATCCACGTCAAGCGGGTCGACCGAATGGTGAAACTTAGGTGGGCACAACTTGACGAAGTCATTGAGAGACACACCATCATTGCGATCATTGTGGGGAGCACGCGCTATGTTCTTCTCAATACGTTCCAAGAGCCTCTTAGTCTCCCTTTTGATCCTTTCAGCTTCAAACATCACTTCTGCCAAAGAGGGCGCGTGTGGCAGGTTCTCTTGGCTTGGCTCGGGGGCAGGCACGTGGTTATTCCTAGTTGCCAGCATCCTGGGAAAACCAACCCACAGCTTAGACATAGAGGACATCAACTATAAGACATGAGATAAACAATGTACTGGACAACATGGCATGCAGGGGTGAACACCCAATCAACATTGTAATAACAACTCTCATATGAACAACATGATTCATACACACCATGACATAGTTCAGTACAAGCCCAAGCTGAAATACAAACTTCGGAGAGATGACACAACTCATCAAAGGTATTACATGCTTCCTATACATTATCTATCTACACCTCCGGAACTCAACTCTCAACCTTAGTCATATCCCACAGGAGACGCAAGACTGTGGCAATGTGACTACTACCATACTAGTACTAACATCCACGTACTCAAGCATTGCCGTAAAATGCCTCATATAGTTTACCCCCTTGGCCCGGGAGATGAACGTGTGGATCTGGAAACACCCTAGCCTGTGATCCCTGGAAACCGTAAGGGCACAGATGTGGCATTGGTCCCCTTGTTGGTGGCAAAAGTGGTCCTCCAAGAGGAGTGATGCCTCCAACATCGGGCCAGTCTACGTGTGCTGGCAGATGAGCCCGCGATGGGTTTAACATCTCCAAATCTCCATAGCCTGTCTGCACAACAGGTGCTAGCTGCGTTAAGGCTGTCCAAAGACATGCACGGGTAGCATATAACTCCATGCGAAGGGCACGTGCATCACGATCCCTATTCTCCAACATCTGAGCGGTCACCTACAGCCTAGGGTCCTCATGAGAATGATCATAGTAGGCTGTGCTAAGATAACTATCCTCTCCTCCGAGAGAAGCAAGAACATAACAGAACTCTGTGTTCTAAAGCAGACCATGGTGAAACCTCATGATAGTCAGCATGGTGTAGGCGGCCTCCTAAACTGCCATGTCGATGGTGACACCTAATCCATAAGTCCAATGAAGCGGCTCTGCAGCTCCAGGATATGATGGATATATCTTAACAGTACACAGATACTGGCTCTAGTTGAAATCTCGATACTGCTCCTCCACTGTGTACTCTGGATACCAATGGTAACCAGCCTCCATCATAACTCAAACCAACATGGCCGTGTGACCCAATACATCGCTGCACCTGGTCAATTGGACCACCTGACGGGAAGGACGAGGGGGCATCTGAAACAGAGAATGATGCAAGACATTAGAGACGCTAGCAGAAATTGGATAGCATAACGGCTGTAATTGCTCAAAAAGGATTTTGAGACAACTACCAAAGATTGGAAAGCATAACCACTCAACTGTCTAGACTCAAATCTCTTCTCCAATTTTTGTCACACCAACAATACTCAAGTAGCGGAATTCACTTGCGAACAAGCTATCTAATAGTCCATGGCTATTAACTCGTCATCCTAAGCAATAGGTGAGAAGCCTAGTTCTTATCCCTGTAGAAAAGATGAGAGTGACTCAGAATGGAATAACTTGGGAAGAGGAGTAAAAAAGCCTTACGTTCCCTTCCACAATCAATTCCCCTAATTTTCTATAGTGTTTCTAGACTCAACTTTGACCAGATTGGCTTGGTAGTCCTACAGTCAGTCAGGCTATGATACCAACACTGTCGGCACACCGATCCTAAGTCATATGAATCGAGACTGTAACATATCACATCACTTTGCGGCCTCACTCATGGTAAACTCCATGGCTGCAACCTTACCTTAGCTAGGACCGTTGCGTCTTTTGGCTCACGTATGTGAACATGTCGCTGGCAATCAAATGACAGAGAACCCATGCCGACATGACTAGTCATAGAACCCAAGTGGCACATCCGTACGGAAATAGGCATACGTAACCCAGCAATGCAGGTGTCGGCCTCAAGCATGTGTAGACGAGCCATAGTAATCTACAAGGACTCCATTACACCGTGGGACATAAATGTCATCACTGCACGTAGACGAGTCGTAGCAGGCTACAAGGATTCCATTACACTGTGAGACATTTCCACGAATGGATTGACACAGCAGCAAAGAAGGATACATGCCGGTCAATCAATGTGTCCGGAGCAGTAGCACGCTACCAAGGCTCGGTGGAAGCACAAAGAGGCAGTTTCCCATAAAGAGTACTACTAAAGGCACATGACTAGGTGTCGGATCCCATACATACCGTTTCACGTCACACGGACGCACGACATGCCCGATATGCATAGATACAACAATGGAATCACAACATAGGCATACATCAACACAACTTTTATTTAAGAAGCTCAGAAGAGCCTTGCATAATATGTTCTTACAGGTAGGGGTCACATGACCCGACACTCAAGTCATACAAGCAAGTTCATACAATCCAAGCAGAAGCATAAAGCTGTTTGAGTACGGATAGTTGAAAGGGTAAAAAGGCACATGGCCTGACTATCTACAGCCCGCCACAAGGCATAAGGACAGAAGCTATTCGGCATCGTCGACATCTAGATAGAAACCACCTAATGGGTCCTGATTCTCATCTACAACATTTATTAAGCAAAAGTGAGTACAAATGTACTCAGCAAGTCTTTAAAACAGACCTAGACTATTCATGCTCATGTATCAACAAGGGGAGTGGTGTAGTTTATGTAGCAATGCCAGCTTTGGCTCATGGATAACCTATACAACCCAATTTAGCTCTTTGTTAAGATTTTAGATATCGCACACGAGTCCACTAACAAACTCCACATCATTACACCATGGTACTCACACTTGTCTTGATATTTTTATGAGTATCCATTTAATTATCTATGAACAACATAAGTTCTCCAAGTAGTCCATATTCGAGGACGCGATATTCGATTAGTTTCATACCCTGTAAGGGTGTACTTCTTCACACATGCTCTCGCCACTTATTGCTATGTGCTCATAAAACCATGCACCTTGGCAACCTTCAAGCGGAAGACCAACGAGGGAGTCGGCCACGACCGTCAATCACGTAAGACCTCTAGTACAAGCTATCGCCTATTTGAGACTAAACCCGCACGGAAGTCCGGCCGAAGTTTTCGCTGCGGCCCCAAATGATGTGCGCAGGGTTCCCAAGCCCACCATTTGGTTGACCCTTGGTAAACCGTGCCACTGCCTACCGCGTCGTAACCGACCCCTAGGGTCAACGCTATGCACGTTCTCCAGCATGATATAAACACCAAAAACTACTTGCAACTCCTGGACCAAGGACTAAGCAATTGATAAGTTGAGCGGGGTCATATTTTAGGGCCGAGCATGTGGTAGAAACTAGTCTTGGATCACAAACACAGAACTTAGTTCCTAACAACGGTCCCAATGAGACAACCCACTATGTACTCTTACATAGCCTCTCATCGTTACCTTTACCAAATCGGGTTCATCATAACTTATCACATCAGATCAACATTGTTTCACTCCAGTTCATCACCCAGATGTATTAGACCTGACACAACTCTAAGAATAGCAAGCACAGTAGGCAAAGTAAGCAAAGCACATCATGGCACAAGCATCTACCGGGTATCCTAGGTTGCATGGTTTAGCTATTTACTGTGAGAATGAGAGGTCATGCAAAGGAATGGGTTCATCTATCGTATATGACGGACAAGTGAATTTTTATCCTAATGTAATAAACAAGAGCAGGAGCGAGAGAGTGGGATGTTATCGGATTGATCAAAGGGGTTGTTTGCCTTGCACGGTAGCGGAAAGGTTTTCTCCTTAGAAGCAGGGCCTACCGCAATGCAGATAATAGCAATCAATACACGGCAAGTGCAAGAATATGATGCCTGATCATGACATGGTAGTATGTATGGATGAGCCAATGCAAATACTGTCCAAGTTAAATGAAATTATTTTGAATATTGGTTCAAAATCATTCTCCATTTCATATTTCATATGTTAACCTATTAGTAAATGTTATCGTTCGTCTACTTAGGTTGTTCTAACATGCATGATAACAGCACCATTGGATTCATTGGACTTTTCTGATAAATTTTCATAGATAAATTATTTCTATCTGATTTACAGATTAATTTATATGAATTTTATAATTTTTTAGTATTTTCTGGAATTTATTTAAATACAAAAATGCATTATTGCGTCAGCCTAACGTCATTGCGATGTCAGCCTGGTCAAACGACTGGTCCAGGTCAAACTGACCAGCGGTACCCATCGCTAAGCAGGGTCAAATCCCGCGCTCGCTAGGGTTTGACCTGCTTGCGGGGCCCACTGTCAGCCTCTATGGGGTTGATTAGGCATGGGGATTAGCGCTAATAGATGCCACATCGGCCCTGCCGGAGTTTGGCAGGAGGCGACCAAACCAACGGCGGAGGCTCGCCGGAAATGAGCTTCTGGCCATCATTTGGCACGCGGGGCGGCGCTTTCGGACGCGGGGCACAAGCCGCATCCATCTTAGCCGATGGGATGGTATGGGGCAGCCCGTAGCATCTTTGGCGACGACAACTACGGCGACCGGGGCTAGAATCGGCTCGGGGTCGGGGATAGGGCTGCGGGTAGAGGGTCTAAGGGTGGCTACGGGCTCCTGAGAGCGCCCTGGGCACGAGGTCATGGTCAGGCACGAGTTGCGGCTGTGGTTCTCTCAGTTCCTGTGGCTGGCAGGGCAAGAGGAGAAAAACGGCGACGGGGCTAGGGGAAAGAACCGGGGCCTCACCGGGGGGCCTTTGTTGCCGTGGCGTGGTCGGGGACGTGCGGGTGACGACAAATCGACGGCGGCTTCGGTCCGGCGATGAGAGAGCAGAGGAGAGGGGGGAGAGCGAGAGAGAGCGGCACGGGAGAAAAAACGGCTCGAGGGGGGTCTAGGGCATCGCGCTAGCGCTCCTAGATGCCTCCGGCCTCAGCGGCAAGCAGGAGGTGGCCACGCGCATGCCGGCGCGCCTCGGGCACACGCCCTCCTGCCTCTTGGCAAGAGGTTGAAGACGATGGAGGCTGGCTGGGCCAGCTGGGTTGCGAGGCCAACCTCTCCTAGGTCTCTTTTTCTTTCTTTTTTTTAAATTTTTTCTCTGTTTTTTATATTTTACAGAATTTTTTTTATTTTTCGGCACAAATGTTAGGTATAAAATATCCCAAATATTTTATAGAAAGTAGTTTGAATAGTTCAAACTTCTAGAAAAAGTTTCAGAATAATTTGAAAAATAAAATATTTTTAATGCTTTATTTGGCATTTTTAGTAGCTTTAATATTTATCTTTGAAATGCTATAATATTCAACTATTTAGAATGACCCCTGATATATTCACGTCCACATTTATCAGACATAGGGAACATTTTTTATGGACATTTTGGATTTGTTGGTTTTTGAGAATCTTTAAATTTGTTGGATTGAAGTTAGAGTTTGGGGTTTCTGTTAATCCCCATTTCAAATTGATGCCAAAAAGTGAAACATGATGCACACACATGTTGTCCTAAGAAAGCTAGCTAGGGATGTGACAGTCGACTTACTCGAAGAAGCCCGCGAGCTAGCCTTGAGCCGGAAGGCAATCTACCAACAGAAGCTCCGACACTACCACAGCAAGCGGATCCGGCTGCTCTCCTTTCGTGAACAGGACATGGTGCTCATGCGGATCCAGCGGACAGCCGGACAACACAAGCTGTACTCCCCATGGAAGGCCCCATCATCGTCAGCAACGCATTACACAACAATGTGTACTACCTGATAGACGCCCAGAAGTCGTAGAAGCACAAAAGAGATGCCTCTGGTGAAGAGACCGAGCGCCCATGGAACGCGGCGCTCCTCCGTCCATTTGACTGTTGAAAAGACCAGTGAATGTATGTATCCCTTCCCTTTTGGGCTTATGAATGCAATGGGTTCCCCAGGACGGCTCTTGGGGCGTGCCCTTTTCGTTTCCCTCAAAGGCCTCCTCATTCACCGACTCCCCGAACCAGATCCCAGGCCCAGGGGCTCGCTGGCTCGTCCTAGGTCGCCTCTCTCAAAAATTGACCCAGTAGTGTGAGCCGAGCAATCCCTCCCACCCCTCCTAGCTATAGATCCGGCTCCCGGCTGTCAGGCTGACGAGGCCTTGGGGTGGCAAAGCTTAGCTGACACGAAAGATCGATCACAAAGGAGATGCCGGCTAGGCCCAGCCGGATTGCTGCCTCGCCTCTGCCACTCTACTTATCCTAAAAAGTTCTCGCGACTCCTAAGTTCAGAACCGACTCCCTCGAGGTGGATGCCCCGACCCAGCTACAGACTGGCTCCCAGCTGTCGGTCTGGTAGGGCCGAAACCAAAGGGGAAAAGGGGCGGAATAGAAGGAACCAAAAGGGAAAAAAAGGGTAAGGACGAGCAAGCACGCGTAATAAGGCAAACACATCAAATATTCACAAGACGAATTTTAAAGACAAAAATAGGCCCACAGCAGAAATGGTTCATTACATTACACCCCTAGTGGGTGGACTTGAGCCTAACATGCAGGAAAGAAAAAGAAAGATAAAACACCCAGGGGCTTAGGCCGCCGCCGCGTTGCCAGCCGCCGCGTCGCTGGGCGGCTCGACCCCCGTCCCGGAGGTGGTCGCGACCTTTAGGTCGGTCTCGTTGTCGCTCGGGATGGCATCAGTAGTCCCAGCCATCTCGCCGCTAGAGTCGGTACTCTCGTCAGCAACCTCGCCACCGGCTTGCCATCCTCGCCAAGGGCCTGCAGGTCCTCGTCCGGGTCAATGTACGACGTGAGGTCGTCGGCACGACAGACAAGGTCCAGCTCACGGGCCTCCCGCTCCTCGGACGGATCGTCCCACATTGTGGCTAGCCGGTCCTGGTCTACGCCGTGGTACCACGAAGTCACAAACTGGAGCGCCATCTATGCTCTGGCTCGTGCTGCCGACAACTTCGAGACCTTGAGTCGGGCCATGGCATGCTCCAGCCACAGGGCCACACAGTTTTCTAGAGCTCCTCCAAGGCCCGGCCACAAGGCGGTGACGATCGCCTTGCCGGCCGTCTTCAGCCGCTCCGCTCGAGGTGGGTCAGCCGGTTTTCGATGGAGAGCCCAAGCTCCACCATACTCCACGTGGCATCCTCCTCGATGGAATGCCCGCACGCGCGGAGGTACTCCTGGTGCTCCTCGACGGCACATTCGGCACGACGCTGAATTTCCGGGAAGCGCCCTAACGAAGAAAGGGAAGAAGTAAAGAGAGGCAAATCAAGAACAAGAACCAACAAAAAAAAGGCAACCAACTGGAAAAAAGACAAATGAACACTTACATTCGATGGAGTCATCCACCTCGATGGCGACATGGAGCGACGAATTCTTCTCCAACGCCAACATCGCCTCCACCTTGGTGAGGGAACCCTTAAGCTCCTCGAATGTCCTCTCGACACGGGTCACCTCGCCCTGGAGGGAGGTGGTCCGCCGGGCGGCATCAGCCTCCTCCTTGGCCGCCACCTCCCGTGCCATGTCATCCCTGAGGTGGTCTTAGGCAGCTTCCCTATCCACTCGCACCATGGCCATCCAGTCCTTCTCCTGCGTGACCTCCTGGATGCTTTACGCCAGTCGGTCACGCTCGAAGATGGACCCAGTCTTCTCCACCTGGAGGGTGGTCAGCTCATCTCCAAAAACAAAACAGGCATCAGACGTTTTTTAAGACCACTCCGGCTGCTAGGCAGCCGGCCCGGCTCTCGGGGGCTATGAGCACCTCCCACAAGACTCGGAATACCTTGCACCCATGTCAACTCCTCCTCCAGACGGTAGAAGCCGTGCTTGCCGCAGTCATTGATGGCGACCGCCTCGTTGAATAGCTTCTGCCGTTGGCTGCTCCCCTGCCATGACACGGACCAAAGTCAAAAGACGCTCAAGGAGATCCGGCCCGGCTGCCCGTGAGCTAGTCAGCCGGACCGCATCTCAGGGGCTACACCAAGTTGGTGCGCCCGCGCGCCCTAACAATTTTTTTTAACAAGAGCGACCATGCTTACCTCTACGCGCTGTAGGTTGGCGTCCGCCTGCTCCGCAAACCGGGCCAGTTCCTGGTGGCACCGGTCCAAAACGCTCCCTAACTCCCCGAACAAGTTGGGAACCGCGCCAACCCCTCCCAGTCCCGGAGCACCTCCTGCATGGTCCTCGGGGTCCTCCAGGCGTGGCGGCCGTTGCCACCCGCCCCCGGGCTTGCCATCATGCCGGCCATTGGGGGTAGGTTGATGACGACAAGAGTCCGAGAGTTGCCTCCACCTCCCGCACTCGGCGCCATCGCCGCCTCCTCCTCCCGCCGCTCCGATGCGACGTTGCGATGGACGGTGCCTCCGTCTCCATGGACGCCGCATCCAGCGCTGCCACTAACGCTGCCTGCGGGGCCACCGAAGCCTCCGACACGTCGATTCGGGCTGGCTCGGCCGCGGGCGGTGTCACGACCGGCATCTCCGGAAGGGTCGCCTCGGGTGCGGTCTCCGTTACCGTAGCCCTTACTCGGGCCACCTCCTCCACGGAAGGAGGCGGAGGCGGCTACACAGCCGCCCCTCATGGATCGCTCGATAGGCAGGTCGATTCCGCCGCCGAGTCCGACGCCCGCGCATGGTTTGCGGACCTCCTCGTGAGCCAGCCTCTTTGCCCAGCTGATGGCTCCGACCGCTGGGGCATCAGCCGGCTTCTCCTCAGTCCGTCCGCGCTGGCCCTGCTAAACTGAGGGCGGAGGCGCGTTCAGGATCATCAAATCATCATCATTAACATCATCATCATCTGTCAAGTCCCTGATCGTGGGGCCAATAGGGAACTCACCGGCTCCGCTGGGTTCCCCGGCTGTCCCGGACCCTCCAGCAGCGCTGGGCCCGCCGGCTTGCGTGTCTGCTGGCTCCTCGATCCCTCCTAAGGAGTCCACCACCTCTTCAGGCGGGCCTCCTCGCTCGTAATCCTCGTAGTCGGAGTGGTCGCGCTCTACCTCAAAAATTTGGGGGTGCGGGCCCTTCGGCGTGTTCTGTCTCACCAATAGCTGTGGTCAGCATGGGGAAGAAAGGTCCGCTGCCGGCTGCCAGCTGGAAAGATTAAAATAAAAAGAGTCGCGTCGATAAGAACGTACCAGGCGCGGTTGATGCGGTCGTACGGCTCCATGCCGAATGTCCATGACGCTGACACCAATTTGAAGGCGTGATGGCGCTCACCCATGCCGCCACCTAAGTCAGCGTCAGGTCGACTGTCGTCAGCCGGCAGGGGTCCCAACGGCCGAACATGTCAGAGATCCGGTGCGGTCTCAACTGGAGAGGCAGCACCCGGCATGTTATGTATGCCACCACCAGATCGGAGGCAACCAACCCCTCGGCGCTCTTCAGCTACGTGAGTCGGCCGAGCTCTGCTAGGGCCAGTAAGCGCGGGGCGGCTCCCGGCCAGTTCGCCCCGGCGGACTATGCGTTAACTAACGGCGGCAGACGGATGTAGTCTAGGCTTGGGTCGCCGTTCTTCAGATAGAAGAACATTCGGTGCCACCCATTGAGGGAATCAATAAGAGAGAAGGGCGGGAAGCGCTCGGTGCTGCAGCAGCGAACTGCCGTGCTCCCGCACGCGCTGCTCTTCAGCGCCTTGAGATAGAAGAGGGTGTTGAAAAGCTCAAGAAAGAGGAGGACCCCCACGTATCCCTCGCACAACGTTATGAAGACGGCGAGGTAAAGGATTGCGTTGGGGCTGAGGTGGTGTGGTTGAAGGTCGAAGGTGTCCAAGAGCAACCGAAACAAGAGGATTACCAGGAGCCCCAAACCGTGCGAGACATCCATAGGAAGGTGACATGCTCCCCTGGCTGCGGCACCGGCACCACCTCGTCGCCCGGCGCAAGGGCAACCACACGCTCCGCCAGCGGTATCATGCACGCGTGGTGGAGGTCCGCGATGTCCGCCTCGATGATGATGGATCTGGCCCAGCTTCCTCCGCGCCCGTCGGCCATTGCGGCGGAGCGGCGGCTTGCGGGCACGTTTGCAAGCTCGGGAGCAGTGTTGCGAGAGGGGAGAGGAAGACAAGGAGAAAGGAAGCAAGGAGGCAAAGGGGGTGCAAGTATCTCCGCCCCCAGCCCTTCCTCCCCTTTTAAAGTGGAGGCCACGACAGGGGGAGGTGGGGATTAATTGTGCCAACTCCCCCGGAAACTCCACGCACGTATGAGCGGTTCGGCCCGTAACGGCCGCTTCGAGGCGCAGAGGATCCTGGCCTGCGCCTCGGGGCCTATTGGGCTACGCCCGAGGTCTAGTGAGCTAGGCCCAGGGCGGACATGCAACTTCCCATCTGTCTGCACACAAGTATTGCGACAAGACGTGACCGCCACGATGGGCATCACTGTAGCCATAGTTGCCGCTGACGCACGGGCGCACGTGGCTACAATCTGGCCATCCTGGCCGCTGACCTTGGCAAGTGCAATCGGGCAGGGAAACAGTGCGGGCACGCCCCCGCCCACTCGATTACTTGGCCCGGCGTGGCTACAGTGCGGTCGGCCGTACCTGAGACTTCGGCTAGCTGGCTCTAGACGACGCCTCCCGGTCGACCGGTGCCGCGACAGGTGCGGCAGGGCCAATCGCGAAGCCGGCTGGCGGGCCCCAGCAGGCGACGAGACCACATAGCCGGTGGGCCCTACAGACGACGAGACGGCTCGAAGGGCGGGACGCCCTAGCCAACCGGAGAGGCTGCCAACCTGGTCTCCCCACCTGTGTACCTTAGGAATATTGTAGCCGGGGGTGTGGCCTATAAAACCCCCAAGCCACCCATGGAACGGAATGAGAAAATTCTCACGCACACACCCACGGGACACTTCCCTGATTCTCACACTCGAAAGTGGAGGAAGGCGACCCGGCTGCTCCCTCTTCCTCCTCCAGACGCAGGTCTAGGAGCATCCTTGTGAACACATCAATCCATCCATCTAGACCAAGCAGAATTAGGAGTGTTATCTCCCATGGACGGCCCTGAACCTGGGTACATCCTGTGTGACCACCGCTTGAGCCCAATCTCACACCTAGAGCCCGTCGGCGCCCTCTGACCCCACCCACCTACGATAAGCCTACCCATGGCATGTGTCGTGAGAAATGACGACAACAACGAGGGCGACAAATTGGGCGATGCGCAATCAAGGCACCAAAAATCGCACAAGCGGTCCAAGAGCAAAAAGGGAAAAATAGCTATAATCAGCAATAGGGACGGTGATGCCCCCGCTAATGATGACAATCCCGATATCCGCGAGCACCCGTTTGAGGGTCACGAAGGGCGTGAAGACCAAAACAACCCCGATTACATCAACAACCCTGAAAGCGATGAGTACCTTGCCCTCGTCGAGGAGGAAGATATAATGTAAGCCCATGACTTGTAGATCCCTGACAACCTCGAAGATCAGGAAGAAGTCAGGCAGAGGCTCATAGTAACGGCTCACAGCCTAAAGGCCAAGGAACAACAACTCAAAGACAAACAAGCCGACCTCAATGATCGATGGACGAAAGTCCTTTCAACCAAGGAAGTATAGGTCACTAGTCAGTCAAACCAGCCCAAAAGCTACCCTTAGAGAAATGCTGCTGCCACAATTCAATGATGAACTTACTGATACACCATCTCCAGGCCATACTCCATATGACAAACCAGACCACCCCCTCGTGGTTGGGATAGGTTGGCTGACGACGCCGGTTATATACCGGCAGTACCCCGAAGACGGGGCAAGGTGCCATTAGAGCACACTGACAGGTTCGACCTGCGACATGACTTGGATAATAGAGTAGGTCGCACTAGATCCATCTACGAACCTAGAGAGTACTCGCCCAATAGATGCGGTGGGTACAGACGATGGTTCGACCAGAACAATAGAGTCCGGGAACACAACCGGCCCCACACTGACGCCGAACATAGGCGAGACATAGCTCGTGCCAGAGGCGCCGGTCACTCACTGTGCTTCGCAGACGAGGTAATGCGGCTTTACTTCCCTGAAGGGTTTAAACCCAGGAATATAGAATAGTATGAAGAGGCCACGGACCCAAAATTTATGGATTGAGGACTTCCTCCCCCATATCGACATGACGCGAGGAGACGATCTCCATGCCGTCAAATACCTCCCTCTTAAGCTTAATGGACCAGCTCGGCACTGGTTAAACGTCATCCCCGAAAATTCCATTGGATGCTAGGAAGACCTGGAAGATGCGTTCCTCTCTAACTTCCTGAGGACCTATGTCTGCCCGCCGAACACTTCTGATCTCAGCAACGTCGTTCAGAAGCCCGACGAGTCCACTCGGCAGTTCTGCAATCGGTTCTTGACTAAGAAGAACCAAATCGTCGACTATCCGGATGGTGAGGCCATAGCCTCCTTCCAACAAAATGTCCGCCCTTACCTCCCTCATTACCCATTTTTGCATGGGCGCAGATAATTGGCAGGCAAGACGCAACCACAATTTTGAAGATCCCGTGGCAACTCAAAGCCAAAGCGCAATAAGAATAAGCGTCGACACAATAATAGTGATGCCGGTGACATGGCTGTTAATGCTGGATTCCACAACTCCCGACCTGGGCAGCGAAAGAAAGCTCCTAAAGGCAATCGTGATGGACCCACTTAGCTAAAGAAGATCATGGAAAGGACCTGCAAAATGCATGGGACATCGGAAAAGGCCGCCAACCACACACACCGCAACTTCTGGGTGTTTAAATAGGTCGGCAAGATACCACCCGAAGACCAGGGCAAAAGCTCTCGTAGCGAGGACAAGGATGAGCCTCGGGGTCCAATTGGTGGCGGACATAAAAAATTCGCACCCGAAATAAAAACGGTGAGCATGATATACGCCACCCACATACCGAAAAAGGAGAGGAAGCGCGCCCTTTGGGAAGTCTACACGGTGGAACCTGTAGCCCCAAAGTACAACCCATGGTCGGCATAACCGATCACCTTTGATCCGCGTGATCATCCGACTAGTATCCATAATGAGGGTTCGACGACCCTCGTCCTAGAACCCATTATAGATGGGTATCATCTCACAAAGGTCCTAATGGCCAGAGGGAGTAGCCTTAACCTGATTTACTCAGATACGGTGAAAAAGACGGGCATTGATCCGTCAAGGATCAAACCCAGCAGCACTACCTTCAAGCGAGTGATCCCGGGCGTTGAGGACCAATGCACGAGCTCGGGAAGTCTAGATGTCGTGTTTTTCTCACCCGATAAGTTTCATACCGAAGACTTGATCTTTGACATTGTGCCCTTCCGTAGCGGCTATCATGTGATGCTTGGTCGGACAATGTTCGCTTGTTTCAAAGCGGTCCCACACTACGCATACCTCAAGCTTAAGATTGGAAAGCATAACCAATCGACTATCTATTCTCAAATCTCTTCTCCAACGGTTTGTCACGCCAACAATACTCAATTACCGGAATTTACTTGCGAACAAGCTATCTAATAGTGCATGCCTAGTAACTCGTCATCCTAAGCAATAGGTGAGACGCCTAGTTCTTATCCCCATAGAAAAGAAGAGAGTGACTCAGAATAGAATAACTTGGGAAGAGGAGTAAAAAGAGGTTTACGTTCCCTTCCACAATCAATTCCCCTACTTTTCTATAGTGTTTCTAGACTCAACTTCGACCAGTTTGGCTTGGTAGTCCTACGGTCAGTTTGGCTCTGATACCAACGGCTTTGGGTCCCCGATCCTAAGTCATATGAATCTAGACTGTAACATATCACATCACTTTGCGGCCTCACGCATGGGAAACTCCACGGGTGCAGCCTTACCTTAGCTGGGACCGTTTGCGTCTTTTGGCTCACGTATGTGAACATGTCGCTGGCAGTCAAATGATAAAGAACCCGGGGGCGACATGATTAGTCATAGAACCCAAGTGGCACATCCGTACGAAAACAGGCATACGTAACCCAGCAATGTAGGTGTCGGCCTCAAGCGGGTGTAGACGAGTCATAGCAAGCTACAAGGACTCCATTACGCCGTGGGACATAAATGTCATCACTGCACATAGACGAGTCATAGCAGGCTACAAGGACTCCGTTACACTCCGAGATATTTCCTCGAAGGGACAGACACAACAACAAAGAAGGATACATGCCAGTCAATCAATGTGTCCGGAGGAGTAGCATGCTACCAAGGCTCGGTGGAAGCACAAAGAGGCAGTTTCCCGTAAAGAGTACTACTAAAGGCACATGACTAGGTGTCGGATCCCATACGTACCGTTCTACGTCATACGTACGCACAACATGCCTGATATGCATAGATACAACTATGGCATCACAACATAACCATACCTCGACACAACTCTTATTTAAGAGGCTCAGAAGAGCCTTGCATAATATGTTCTTATAGGTAGGGGTCACTTGACCAGACACTCAAGTCATACAAGGCAAGCGGAAGCATAAACTGTCTGAGTACAGCCCGCCACAGGGCATAAGGTCGTAGCCGGGACACCAGCTATTCGGCATCGTCGACATCTAGATAGAACGCACCTAATGGGTCCTAAGTCTCATCTGCAACAGTTATTAAGCAAAGGTGAGTACAAACGTACTCGGCAAGTCTTTAAAACAGACCTAAACTATTCATGCTCATGTATCAGCAAGGGGAGTGGTGTAGTTTATGTAGCAATGCGAGCTTTTACTCATGGCTAACCTATACTACACAATTTTAATTCTTTGTTAAGATTTTAGATATTGCACACGAGTCCACTAACTCCACATCATTACAATACCATGGATTCACTTCCCTCTTCTAGGAGAGTGCCATCCACGGTACTTACACTTGTCTTGATTTTTTATGAGAATCCATTTAATTATCTATAAACAACATAAGTTCTCCAAGTAGTCCATATTCGAGGACGCGGCTGTTCGAATAGTTTCATACCCTGCAACGGTGTACTTCTTCACACACGCTCTCGCCACTTATCATTGTGTGCTCATAAAACCATGCACCTCGGCAACCTTCAAGCGGAAGCCCAGCGAGGGAGTCAGCCATGACCGTCAATCACATAAGACCTATAGTCTAGGCTATCGCATAGTCGAGACTGAACCCACACGGATGTCCGGACGAAGTGTACACTATGGCCCCAAACAATGTGCGCAAGGTTCCCACTACCTACCGCGTCGTAACCCACCCCTAGGGTCAGCACTACGCACGTTCTCTAGCATGCTATAAACACCAGAAATTACTTCTCACTCCTGGACCAAGGACTAAGCGATTGATAAGTCAAGTGGGGTCATATTTGAGGGCCCAGCATGTCGTAGTAACTAGTCTTGGATCACAAACACGGAACTCAGTTCCTAAGAACGGTCCCAATGAGACAACCCGCTATGTACTCCTACATAGCCTCTCATTGCTACCTTTACCAAATCGTGTTCATCATAACTTATCACATCAGATCAACATTGTTTCACTCCAGTTCATCACCCAGATGAATCAGACCTGACACAACTCTAAGAATAGCAGGCACAACTGGAACAGTAAGCAAAGCAAATCATGCCACAAGCATCTACCGGGTATGCTAGGTTGCATGGTTTAGCTATTTACCGTGACAATGATAGGTCATGCAAAGGAATGGGTTCATCTACCGTATATGACGGACAAGTGAACATTTGTCCTAATGCAATAAACAAGAGCAGGAGCGAGAGACTGGGATGTTATCGGAATCATCAAAGGGGTTGCTTTCCTTGCTGGGTAGCGGAAAGGTTTTCTCCTTTGTTGGAATACTCGGAGGTATCCTCAAAAGCAGGGCCTACCGCAATGTGGATAGATAGCAATCAATGCATGGCAAGTGCAACAATATGATGCATGATCATGACATGGCAGCATGTTTGGATGCGCTAATTTAACTACTGTCCAAGTTAAATGAAGTGATTTTGAATATAGGTTCAAAATCATTCTCCATTTCATATGTCATATGTTAACCTATTAGTAATTGTCAATTTTCATCTACTTAGGTTTCTCTAACAAGCATGATAATAGCACCATTGGATTCATTGGATTTTTCTGATAAATTTGCATATATAAATTATTTCCATCTGATTTACAGATTAATTTATATGAATCTTCTAAGTTGTTAGTATTTTCTGGAATTTATTTAAATACAAAAATGCATTATTGCGTCTGCCTGACGTCACTGTGACGTCAGCCTGGTCAAACGACTAGTCCAGGTCAAACTGACCAGCGGGACCAACTGGTTAGCGACCCACCGCTAAGTAGGGTCAGATCCCGCGCTGACTAGGGTTTAACCCGCTTGCGGGGCCCATTGTCAGCCTCTACGGGGATGATTAGGCGTGGGGATTAGCGCTAATAGACGCCATATCAGCCCTGCCAGAGTTTGGCCGGCAATGACCAAACCGACGGCAGTGCTCTCGGATGCGGGGCATGAGGCGCATCCATCTTAGCCGATGGGATGGCACGGGGCGGCCCGTAGCGTCGCTGGTGACGAAAACTATGCCGGTCGGGGCTAGAGTCGGCTCGGGGTCGGGGCTAGGGCTGCGGGCAGACGGTCTAAGGGTGGCTACGGGCTCCGAGAGCACCCTGAGCATGAGGCCATGGTCAGCCATGAGCTGTGGCTACTGTGGCCATGGCTACGCCATGGCCGGCGCCGAGCTTCTCTCAGTTCCGGTGGCTGGCGGAGCTAGAGGAGAAAAACGTTGACGGGGCCAGGGGGAAAAGAACAGGGGCCTCACCGGGGGGCTCTAGCGCCGTGGCGTGGTCGGGGGCACCTAGGTGATGACGAATCGATGGCGGCTTCGGTCTGGCGAGGAGAGAGCAGAGGAGCGGGGGGAGAGCGAGAGAGAGCGACATGGGAGAAAGAACGGCTCGAGGGGGTTCCGGGCCGTCACGCTGGCGCTGCTAGCTGCCTCCGGCCTCAGCAGCAAGCAGGAGGTGGCCGCGCGCGTGCCAGTGTGCTGCGGGCACAAGCCCTCTTGCCTACCGGCAGGAGGTTGAAGACGGTGGAGGCTAGCTGGGCCAGGTGGGTTGCGGGGCCAGCCTCTCTTGGGCCTCTTTTTTCTTTTTTCTTTAATTTTTTCTCTGATTTTTATATTTTTCTAACATTTGTTTTATTTATTTTTAGGCACAAATCTTAGGTATAAAATATCCCAAATATTTTATAGAAATTAGTTTGAATATTTCAAACTTCTATAAAAAGTTTTAGAATATTTTCAAAACAGAAATATTTTTAATGCTTTGTTTGGCATTTTGAGCACCTTTAATATTTATCTTTGAAATGCTATAATATTCAAATATTTAGAATGACCCCTGATATATTTATGTCCACATTTATCAGACATAGGGAACAATTTTTTTGGGCATTTTGGATTTGTTTGTTTTTCACAATCTTTAAACTAGTTTGATTCAAGTGAGGGTTTGGGGTTTCTGTTAATCCCCATTTCAAATTGATGCAAAAAAGTGAAACATGATGCACACACATGCTGTCCTAAGAAACTAGCTAGGGATGTGACAGTCGACTTACTCGAAGAAGCCCGCGAGCTAGCCTTGAGCCGGACGGCAATCTACCAACAGAAGCTCCGACACTACCACAGCAAGCGGATCCGTCTGCTCTCCTTTCATGAAGGGGACCTGCTGCTCAGTTGTATCCTGCGGATAGCCGGACAACACAAGTTGTACTCCCCATGGGAGGGCCCTTCATTGTCAGCAAGGCGTTGCACAACAATGCGTACTACATGATAGACGCTCAGAAGCCGCACAAGCGCAAAAAAGATGCCTCCGGCGAAGAGACCGAGCGCCCACGGACTGTGGAGCTCCTCCGTCCGTTTTACTACTGGAAAGGCCAGTGTATGTATGTATCCCTTCTATTTTTGGCTTATGAATGCAATGGGTGCCCTAGGCCGGCTCTTGGGGCATGCCCTTTTCGTTTCCCTCAAAGGTCTCCTCACTCACTGGCTCCCCAACCCGACTCCCGGGCCCGAGGGCTCGCCGTCTGGTCCTAGGTCGCCTCTCTCAAAAATTGACCAAGTAGTGTGAGCCAAGCAAGCCTTCCCACCCCTCCCAGCTATAGATCCGGCTCCCGACTGTTCGGCTGATAGGGCCTCGGGGCGGCAAAGCTTAGCTCACACGAAAGATCGATCACAAAGGAGATGCCCACCCGCATAACCCTCATAAGGTGGTAGGGTCATGCACGATGCAAGTGTCAATGGTAAAAGTATCGGAGGCAACCCACCGAAGGGGGGAAGCATCACATCATGGTCAATCATTGGAACAACAAGTGTTATATGTCATGCATGAAAAAGTTTCTTAACATGGTCAAAGGGTTGCTTGCCTGGCTCAATAATGTCTTCGGGGTCTTGAAAGTCTTCGGGTCCAACTCCTTCGTCAAAAGCGCAATCTATCGTCGTGATAAATATAAGTATCACAAAAAACAGAGCACTCAAGCTAACATTAAAAATGCTACCTTACTCTGATAAATACTAAGGGCTATTTGACAAATGTTTGCCTAGGGTTTTGTTGTGAAAAAATATTTTTGATGTTATTAAACAGAGGCAACAAGATGCCTAAATATAGGTTTTAAAATA
The DNA here is from genome assembly GCA_022496015.1 of Hordeum marinum. Lineage (NCBI taxonomy): Eukaryota > Viridiplantae > Streptophyta > Magnoliopsida > Poales > Poaceae > Hordeum > Hordeum marinum. The sequence continues at coordinate 142,155,338 of CM039675.1, read as the reverse complement.
AAACAATATATAAAATATTTTCAAATAATTACACAAAAGGAACTATTAAATTCTATTGAAATATTCTAGGAATTTAGGTGGAAAAATAATTGGATTTGGATTTTTATTAAATCCTGTGGAATTTCTGGAAATTAAACAGAAAAGAAAACAAAAAGGGGTCCTGTGCCCTGGACCAAGTGCCAAGCCGCACTAGGCCAACCGGCTAGGCCGGCCTAGCTGAGCTGCGGGCACGCACACGGCCAGGTTTGAACGTAACGCGTGGGCCCCAGCGTCAGCGAGAGAGAGGGAGAGGGAGAGGGGTGTGGGGATGATAGGTGGGGGCCACCTGTCATCTCCTTCCTCTCGATGGGAAGGGGAGGGTGCTCACCGGCGTTGAAGGTGGGCACGACGGGGGAGGCAGAGGGCAGGGATGGACACAGGAGGCTGCCGCCGTTTGGGAGTTACCGGAGATGACCGATGGGGAGGCGCAGGTTGCCGACGACGAGGTCCCGTGGCGGAGGAGCTTCAGGAGGGGGTCGTCGGGGCCATCCCGTGCTACAAAAAGGACGCGGAGAAGGGGGAGATGCATCAGAGGGGTGAGAGATGAGCAGCCAAAGAGGAGGGAGGACCGAAGGGGCCCTGTACTTGGATATCGACGACAAGGTTGTTGCGGTGGTCCTCGGCTCGATCCCGAACATAGAGGCATTGGGGTCCCTCCGGGTGGCACAGGAAGGATGCTAGGGAGAGGAGAGAGAGACCTGAGGGAAGAGATAGGTCCGGGGGGCTCTTATAGGGGCGCCTGGTGGTCCACCGAGCTCGGGCGCGTCGACAAGCTTGGGGCCGAGGCCAGGGTCAGGCAGAGGTGGTGAGGGCGTGTCTGTGGCGCTCCTAGGGCTGGTCTAGGCCCAGGGGAGGGAAGAGAGAGGGAGAGGAGCGCACACGTGCGAGGCTGCGGCTTGGCCGAGCCGGATGGTGCTCGACACGTGCGAGAGGAGGGAGAAGGAGGAGGAGACAGGAGGGGGTCAACCGCGTTGCGTGTCACGGACGCCGAGGGCCTATTGGGGGTCACAAGGGTGAGGCCCAAGGTGGTCGGGGGTGCTCATTGGGCGGCGGCTACAGTGCGGGAGCGCATTATAGCATGCTCCAGAGCATACATATGGCTGGCATTGTCGTTGCCTGTGCGCTCTGGGCTGTCCCCTTGTCTAGTAGTTGGTGGGGGCACCTCAGATGCTCCTTGGAGCTAGGGGAGGCTACAGACAAAAGAAAAGGAATGAGGGAGAGGTAGAAAAGGTGCCGCCAGGGTGAAACTTAGGGGTAATTGGGGGTTTTACCCCACCCACTCTTGAGCTGAGGCCACACAGGATTTACTAGAGGTAGCTAGTGACCCTGAGAGGCTCTGCTAGAAATCTTATGGCAAGGGGAATAGTGAAAGGGGTGAAAATAGTGACTTTACTATTTTACCAGAAGGTGTTTGACGGGGTTTTGGGGAAGAAAGATTTACCAACTTATTGAGACATTCACCAGGGTCAAATGTTAGGTAAAAATGAGATGGATTACCAAGTTTGAGCTCAAATGAGCAAAGTTGACAACACAAACTTTGTGAACCCTAGAAACTAAGAGAATCAGGTTTCTGTAGATCTAATTATGCTAAGATTTTACCCTTGATGCACCATTTGGTGTAGCACCATTCTTTGGTGATTAGAGCATGTCCACAAAATTTGGGGTCAAGGGGAGAAACTTCACAATGTAAAGTTGTTCAAATTTGAATCTAGACATGAAGGGGTTTGGAATAGTTTGATGAATCATATCAACCTAGTTTGAGATGAAACTTAGCAAGATCATCACCTATGATACTGTTGACTTGCTAGAATTTTCTTGGAATTTATAGAGATTATTTATTATAGAAATATTTGAAAATCTTGATTTGAATAGAAAGGGTTTTGAGAGTATTTGCCCATGATTTGAACATGCCCATGTGTTGAAACTCATATATATGGGAAAATATATGTCCAATGAGTTTCCCTAAAATTTCTCAAATAGTATGATAGCATTTAAATAATGTTTCCTCACAAAAATCAATTTTTGGTCTTAAGAAAATCCTTTAAATAAAATATAAGAATAAACTTTAAAATTAATATTGGTGGTTTTGGGAAGTCATATACATATTAGGTTTGAAGATAATATTTTGGGGAAGAAGAATCCTCTCAATTTGAGGACTTGAAGTGCAAACCTCATTTCAGGGGGTTTTGAATACCTAATTTGATTAAATCATTTTTGGTCAAAACAAAATTAGATAAAAATAGTTTTGGGCACTATTCACATGGTATGATCATTGGCGAACAGGTTTGGGTCAAGGAAGACAAATATGCAGAGGGATAGAATCTAAGAGTGCCACATACCACAATCAACAAGCAAACAAGCAACAATTCAAACAAGCACAAGCACTGAAAAAGTTTTAATTGGCTCCAAATTTTATAAATCCAAATATAACAAGGTGATACAAAAATAGGGTGTGACACTCTGGCTCGCCTCGCTCCCCCTCTCGCTTCGTAAGTTCCTCCTCCCCCACGAGCACCGCACAGAGGCCCCGGGCCCCTCCCATGGCCACCAGAATCTCTCCGGTGGCCGCCTATGAGCTCGTTCCATGGCTAGCCCCGGCCCCCTATAAAAAGGGCCTCCCAGAGCCCCGCTCTCCTCTCCGGACCCCTACTCATCCTCCCACTCACCCTCTAGAGGCCCAGCTCGACCTCCCCGAGCTCGAGCACTCGGGATCGACCGGAGATCGCCGCAACATCGCCATCATCAATCTCCTGGTAGCGACCTCCTCCGGCCCTCCTTCTTCTTCAGCTATTCCTCCCTCGCCACGCTAACGTGAATCCCCCTTGTCCCCGTCCTCTTTGCAGCTCGAGTCGGTCCCGACAACCTTCTCGCGAAGCTTTTTCGCCGCAACCTTCTCACCGCCGATGACTCCGGCCACTCCCGGTGCCCCTTCACCTCCAAGGGACTAGCGGATCAACCCCGAGCCCATCCCCGCACTCTCCTGCCACCACCGTGTCTTGCACTGCCGCTGGTGAGATCTTCCCCTTCCTGTCCCAAGGTGGGAGAAGGATATGACAGGGGGGTCCCACCTATCGACATCTCACCTCTCCCCTCCCGCGCTCTCTCTCGCTGGACACTGGGCCCCGCAGGTCAGGTTTGAATCCTGACGCGGGCGAGGGCACAATCGCGCCTGGCCTGGTTGGCCTGGGCCGGCCCAGGAGCTAGGTGCCTCTAGCCCAGGGTGTAGTGCCCTTTTCTTTTTCTTTTTCTCCCTGATTTCCAAAGATCCCATAGAGTTTAATATTTATCCAATGACCATAATTTTCCACTTAAAATGTTAGGATATTCCATAGAATTTAATAGTGCCTTTTGTATAAAATTTTGAAAATCTTTTATGCACTGTATTAATTTAAAACCTATTTGGCACCCTTTTTTGCCTCTCTTAAATAATATTCAAAAAAAATTCGTAACAAAATATTAAACAAATATGCTTCGTATAGTTTTTAGGATTTGTGAGAGTAGGTTAGCATTTTGCTATTAGATTTGTCTGCCCTATTTTTGTGTGATGCTTATTTTTATCGCTTTTATTCACGATGATAGATTGCGTTATTGACGAGGGAGTTGGACCCAAAGACTTTGAAGATCCCGAAGACTTTGTAGTGACTATTTCGGTGGGTTGTTTCCGATACTTTTTGCCGTTGACACTTACATCATGCATGACCCTACCATCTTATGAGGGTTATGTGGGTGGGAGTTTTTAGGTTACTAGTAGATGCTACACAATTCGGTTCGGGAATATGCATGGTGATGGAAGCAAAAGTACTTTCAAAGACTTTTCGAAAACCCCGTCGGGTGCCACTAATGCCCGAGGGAGATGATGATGAGATGGGGGACCACTTGAGAAAGAAGTGGTGTACTGGAACAAGTTGATGGTGTGTTTACGAAAACGGAGAGTTTTAAGGTCTGCTGACCATCCCAACCTTACATGAGCAACCACGATACCCCTTATGGGACGGGGCTCTGTTGATTACTTTGGTGGGTACTAGCAAGGAGCCCGCATTACTAGTGTCGGGAGTGGCGTGGTCACTCTCGATACGGGGGGGGGGGCACCGGTACAGACGATCATGCGCTGTCTTCATAGGCACCGGGCACATCGTTGGTCCCTGCATGGATGCTACAAGTGATGTACATCATGTGGGCTGGGTACCAATCGAGCGGACTCTTTGTTTACTATCGCCACGGGAAAGGCATTGTTCGGGTGCTTACCTCATGAATGACACGGAATTTCCTCGTGTCTTGTGGGTAAAGTGTGCAACCTCTGGAGAGTGTAAAATTATTCGAATAGCCGTGTCTGTGGTCATGGACAGTTGGAGGTCCTTCTTAAAGTATGTTCGGATGTTTTCACAAACTTGGTGTGAGTGTGTGCGTTAGTGACACGAGTTTACTTGAGCTAAGTCCGATGACTTAGCTTGACGATTGACTAAGTCTGATAACTTAGCATAATGAATGAACATGATATGTTCAACCCCTGCTTATGATGATATATGTAACTTGTTCATATGGATATCTGCCAACTGATCATGCATGCTTACCTAGTTACTTAATCATGTTATTGCACTAAAAATTGACTTTCCGCAAATTACCTACTTAGTGCTATATTATGAATCACCATTATCCTATTCCACAACTTGGGTTGCTTGTGAGTACATTCAAAGTACTCATTGGCTTGCCACTCGTTATTTAATTGGCTAGGCATGGAAGAACAGGAGTACGTTGAAGAGTTCGTTGGTGAGGAACATGCGAACTAGGACGCTTCCCACTCAGAATGCCTGTAGGTTAAGGCAGATGGCAATGGCTTCACGCTTTCAATAAAGATTTCTGCTGTTTGTTCTGTTTAAGTGTTTGGTCAATGTGTCCCTACCTATGTAAGACTAGACCTTCATGGTATTTATTTGTGTAATACATTAAATGTGGATGTAAGACTCTTGTTATTCAGCTTCTATGTGTTCATGGAGCGTCGATCCCTAGGATCACTATACACGTGCATTCGGTGATCACGACTTATGAGTCAGGGTCCCCACACGCACTAAGGGACACAATGCATTGTCATAAACACCACATGTAGTATCTACGTGGGGGCTGAAGCCGACGACTCTCATCTTTCAGTATTAAAAAGCCACATAGGAGTTAGAAAGGAATGCAAAACCATATGAGAGAAGATATTAATGTCATTAAATGTTATCACGAGTCTTCGGAGACGTTCCAAGCTCATTCAAATAATTTTTCACCTGAACACTACGACGCTATCACCCGAGCACTCTCCATCACTCCATCGAAGTATAGCTCAGGGCATCGGTGCTCCTTCCCAGGTAGCCATGGATCGGTGGTGACCTTCATAGGATTTAGCCCCGGCCAGTGCACATCGGGCTTGGAAAGGTCCACCCGGACTCCTTCGATGTAGGAGGAGCGCTTGATGGTCTCGAGGTGGGGCGTGGTAGCAATCTGTCTCTGCACCAGGCCGAAGTAACTGCCTGGTACCAGCAGGCCGGACCATAAGCGGATGTAGAGGTCCTTTATGGCCGGCTCCGCCATCTAGTGTAGCTCCATCAGCTGTTTCAGCTGCTCCACCAGAAGAGGAGGACGCTCGGGGGCTCCAAATTGTGCCCAGAACATCTGAGCTTCATCTTCCTCTCCCCACGAGGTGAACAACTGATTGGCATCTACCATGCCCTTTTGGAGATCGGCGGATGCGCCTGAGGGTCACCACACCTGGGTAAGCAACTCGAATCGGCTATCCCCGAATATGCACTTTAATAAGTACGTCTTATCATCGGCTATTTCCTTGGACTGGCAGACTTGCTCCTCGTAGAACCGTCTGTCCACCCGCTCCTTCTGGAGGTTGGCTTTACTTTTCTACTCCATGGCCTCGCATCTCTCGCTGGCATCCTTGAGATCCTGGTGGACCTCTGCCACACGAGCTTAATGCTTGCCACTAGTGGCCCGCATGGAGGAAAGTGCGGTAGCCGTTTCCTTAGCAGCCGCCCTCTCGGCGGCCATCGCGTCCTTCGCACGCTAGAGCTCGACCTTGAGCCTCTGTACCTCCTTCGCTGAGGCTACGCGTGAAGTGCACAAAGATATAGATTCTACATTGACGATATTCGGACTATAAAACCTAGACAAAGGTATTAGGATTCTGTTTCAACATACCTTGAACCTCGTCGAGCCTTCGGCTAAGGGCCTCAACTTAGTCTTCGGCGCGCTTCAGCTTCCGATTTAGCTCCTCCAGTTCAACGCCATTTATGGCTTCCACCGATGATGAATCCTGCATTACACACACAATTAATACATTACATGAGCTCTCAATTCCCGAATTGTAGCAATCCGGTCATATGTTGGGTTATTCTAACATGTTAGGATATGTAAAGTGCTTCCAGGTTGGTATCAGATTCAGATGTCACACCTAGGTGAGCTTTTTCACCTCACCTAGGGATCGGGGGCTACCATATATACAATACAAATAACTAAAAATCTTTGTAAATATCAGGTGACTTACTTGAAATCCCGCAATGAGACCTTTGAAGGCCTCGTTCAGTCTGTTGTCAACGGACTGGATGCTTTGTAGTACCACACCCATTAGGGTATGGTGACCCTCAGTGATTGAGGCGCTCGATAGAGCCTCCTCCATGGCCGAGCACTTGTAGGTCGGTGGTGCCGGGGATGATCGGATTTCCATATCACCCACTGGGGATTGGAAAAGTGACTCCGGAGGCATTGTGCACTCCGAAGATGTTCTCGTAGGGGACTGAGCATCCGCTCATCCAGCCTCCTTGGTGTCTGGGTGGGGTGGTGGCCCAGGTTTTCAGTGGTCGGTGCGTTAGCCTCGGCCATGATATGATCTCCCTCACCCCCTGTGTCCGCCTCCATTGGGGTAGGCTTCGACGACACCTCCATGTCGTCCTTCGTGGCGCCTGGAGTGGTTGGGTGCGAGGCGTCCTCTCTCTCTACATGTTCGGCGGGTGGGGTCTCCACATTCGATATCACCTCGGTGGGGATAACGCGAGGGGGCTGCTATGCAAATAACGTGCGTGTCAGAAACTATATATCTACTAATGTTGAGTAAGAGGGTCTTCGGATCCTAACCTTTTTTTTGGGGGGGGGGGGGGCTTGACCCTTAGGCTCCTTCGTGGAACCTCCTCAGGGTCTTCGGACGTGGAGCTCGAGTCCGAGCTGTCGTCGGATAGAACCACCCACATCTGCTGTGCCCTCTTCGGGGCAAGAGAAGTGACCTGCCCGGGGCGTCCGAAGACGCCACTCTCTTCTTGGCACGGGGGGATTGCCTCCCCATCGCTCTCGACCTCGGCCTCATCCTCCTCTTCTTTCTCCTCCTTGGCCTCCTCCAGATTTGAGGAGGCGCGGGTATCTTCGGATGCGGCATCAGGGTGGTCCCTCATGCGAAGGCCAACCGAGCCTAGTTTCTTCTTCTTCTCTTTCTTCGTGGGCACCTCATAAGGATTCACCATGAGCATCTTCGCTAACATCCCGGAACTCTCATCTTCGGGCTGAGGTGCCAAACTGTTGATGTTGACGGCCTTCTTCAGCCATCTCTGCCATAACAGATCAGATGAGAGTTGATAGGAATTCTCTGTGTAATAAAGTCGACCAAGCTGGGGAATATCTTACCTCGGAATCGGGCTTGGTGTCTTGCAAACCCTTGTCCTCCTCCTCGGATGGCCAGCTCTTCACTAATTTGAAGATCCCCTTCCGCAACTTCTCCCGCATAGTGCGGAAGAGATTCCGGACTGTGGGCTTGGCTTCAAGTTCTCGATCCCACAGGGGAGTGTCCCGACGCTAGAAGGGGAGGATGCCTTTTCAGAGAATCACATGGACCACATCGGCTAGCTTGATCCCCTCCTAGACCAAGGAGTAGATGCGCTTCGGCAGATAGGTCACCTTCTTGCCTGATACTGACACAAGGCCCTTTTCGGGCCACGAAGCCAGTCGAGTGGGGGGACTGGATCTGAATGTGGTGGTAGGGAGCTAGCCCTCTTCTTATGGTTCGGTGGCATTGAACCACTCCCTTTGCCATCACTTGATACTGTCGATTAAGGTGCCCGATGGCCAAATGACGCGGGCGAGCCTGCCTATGACTGCCCCGCTCCAGTCTGTGTGCTTGCTGCCGACGCACTTGGGCTTGATGTTGAAGACCTGCAACCAAACCCCGAAGTGCGGCTTGACAGGCGGGAAGGCCTCACAGAGGAGAATGAACACTGAGATGTCCATGATGGATTTTGGCGGGAGATCCTGGAAGTCGAGGCCGAAGAAGAACATTTAGCTCCTAACGAAGGGGTGGAGTGGGAAGCTCAAGCCCATGATAAAGTGGGGGATGAACACCACCCTCTCGCGTGGCCTGGGGGTGGGGATCACTTGGCCCTCCTCTGCTGCGTGGTGTGGGATGTTGGCGGGGAGGTAGCCGGCCTCCTTGAGGTCGAGTATGTCCTGGTTGGAACACGCCAATGCTACCCTCGAAGGAGGGGACGGAGAGACCTAGATTTGTTCTCTAGAGGCGCAAGGGAATGGGAGGCAGAGAAGTTGAATAAAGAGTGTTAAAAAGCCTTTGGGATTTTCCTTCTCTTTTCATGAGGTGTATCGATGTGGACTCCCCTCGCTGCGCCATGAATCCCTCCACTTCCTGAGACGCTGAGCCATTGCATGCGCATTATTAAGTATAACCCATATAAAAAAAGACACGATCAGTATATTGATAGATCATGATGATTAAAACAGCCTCGAATCGCGAATCGAGTCTATGCAACTGGCCTCATGGTCGTGGTGGGCCATAGCCTTTCGTTAGAAAGATCATCAGAGGGCTGTTGCTTATCCCCTGACGTTTGGGCTTCAAAGCCAATTAATTTACAGTATTCGTACATGCCACTATGCGGGAGACTACATGTGATCGGAAGTTGAACTATGGTTCGGCAGGAAGGAAGTCACCTCGCAAGCCGAAGACTCTATTCGCGAAGCAGTCGGAGCTGAAGACCCTTGGTGTTGGAGGCAAGTTCAGGGGCTATTGAGGGAGTCTTGAATTAGGGGGTCTTCGGATAGCCGACCTATTGTTATGTGCTGGACTATGAGGGCAACTTACAGAACACCAAAAGATTTGAAGGCCCAGTCTCTAGGATGGAAGCATCGGGAAGCACATCTTGCGCTCCACATCTCATGTAGTAGTTAGGCATGTTTATCTCTTCGGCATGTAACCGACCATGTGTTAACCCTAGGCATCCTCGATATCTATATAAGTCGGAGTGTTTTAGGGTATAGATACAAAACAACTCATCCAGGGTTAGCTATATGATCTCGACGTAGATCAACTGTGTAACCCCTTACATCATCCATACAACCTAGCACGACATACGGTATTACGTCCATAGGAGGGCCCGAACCTGGGTTAACTCGTGTCCCCTTTGTCTCCTATTACCACCGACTCTAGTCTCACAGTTCGGGACCCCCTACCCAAGATCCGCCGGTTTTGACACCGACAGCACCCCAGATCCTCGCGTGGCCTCTGGCCTCGGCTTCAACCTCCTCGGCGCACCGGTCTATGGTTGAATCGCAGCCCTCCTATTTAAGGGCATCCCTAAGACCTCTTTCCCCTCTGTGGCTCCCACTCACACCTAATCGCCCTCGACACTCTCCATTTTCCCCCTAGTGCCCTCGAGCTCGAGATCGAGCTTGGTGTCCGCCGCATCGGGACTCAGGAAATCTCTGTGTACAACCCCTCTCTGGCCCTGTTTTATCCTCCATTGGGCCTCTCTCTCCCTACCCTAATGCATTCCCCTTCTCCCCCTGTGTGAATTCATGCAAGAACCACCAGCGACAACCTCTCTCGAAGATCCTTCACCATTGGCTCCTCGTCTCCGGCAACCAAGGCCACCCCGACAACCATATCCACCTCCATGGGAACGATGGCTCGATGCTGACTACGTTCCTGCCCTCTGCTCCCCTCGCTGTGGCTGGGAACCTTGCCGATTACATTGTTCATGAGGAAGTTGGGCTAGAAGACTTTGAAGAGCCCGAAGACTTTGGTGAGCTAGGCAAGCAACCCTTTGACCATGATTAAGAACCCATTTTATTGCATGGCATATAGCACATTACTCTTGATATGATGATCATGATGTTATGGTGACCACCTTCATGGGTTGTCTCCGATACTTTTGCTGTTGATACTTGCACTGAGCATGACCCTACCTTCCTATGAGGATTATGCGGGGGAAGTAGATAGGATTCTTAGTAGATGCTGCGCAAATGGGATGGGGAAAACGCATGGTGACAGAAATGATATAATTTCAGAAGATTTTCAAAACCCCTGACTGGTGCCACTAATGCTCGAGGGAGATGATGATGAGCTAGGTAACCACTTGAGGAAGAAGAGGTGTACCAGAACAAGTTAAGTGTGTGTGTGTTCGAAAAATGGATTATATCTAAGATTTTTTGATTGTCCCAACTTTACATGTACAACCACGATACCCCTTTTGGGATGGGGCATTGTTGATTAGTTTGGTTGGTGCTAGCATAGAGCCTGCATTCGTAGTGGTGGGAGTGACATGGTCACTCCCGATACGGGGTCGTGCCGGAAAGGATGATCATGGGCTGTTTTTACAGACACCGCACACACCGTTGGTCCCTTCATGGTTGGTATGACCTGGAGCGAGTATCGTATGATGTACATCATGACGGTTGGGTACCGATCGTATGATGTACATCATGACGGTTGACACGGAAGTTTCCCGACTCTTGTGGGTAAAGTGTGTAACCTCTACAGAGTATAAAACTATTTGAATAGTCGTGTCCATGGTCAAGGATAGTTGTGTGGTCCTGCTTAAACTATGTCCAGATGTTTTTCCCAAATCTTGGTGTGTGTGATAAGAGATACTTTCGCTAAGTTGGAAGACTTGACATGATGACTGAACATGAGATGTTCAACCCCTGCTTAGGACGATATTTGTAACCCGTTCACATGGATACCATCAACCTCATGATGTATGGTTTTAGAAGTTATTTGATCATATCATTGCACTCGAAATCACATTTCCACAAACATACCTACTTAGTGTTATCTAATGCATTGTTATTGACTTGTTCCAAACATGGGTCGCTTGCAAGAACATTCAAAGTATCATTGGCTTGCCACTGGTTATTTAATTGGCCAGGCAACAAGGGCATGAATATGTTGAAGACTTCATTGATGACGAACATGCGAACTAGGACACTTCCTAGTTAGAATGCATGTAGGGTTAAGAAAGATGGCATGGGTTCACGGTTTTGATCAATATTTTCGCTGCTAGTTATGTTTGGTGTTTGGCCTTCATGGCCCTATCTACATAAGACTTGACCTTGATGGTCTTTATTTTTGTAAGACAGAATGTATGGATGTAGGACCCTTATTATTCAGGTTCCGTGTGTTTAGTGAGCATTGATCTCTGGCATCACTATACACATGTATTCGGTGATCAGGACTTATGGGTTGGGGTCCCCATAGAGCTGGTATCAGAGCCATCCTGACTATCGGAAGCCTTAGTTAGCTGGGATAAAACCCTTTCAAAACTATGCCTAGTACCTATACTTACGAGTTTTTGCCCTTCTTTCCTATGCTAGACTACCTTCAAAATATTACTGAGTCCTCTCCCCTTAAACCTTGTAGATGGTGGTCGTACCCAAGGAGCTCCTAGCATCAGACTTTTCCGTACTCCTTGAGGATACCCAGGAGAAGTGCCAGTATTGCCTACCACCCGTTTTCCTCTAGCACGAGCACTGGGTCGATGCCGTCACGAAGGAGTACCATGTTAATGTGGTCATGAAGGCAAACGACTTCCCAATGAGTTGGTTCTTTGAAGGACCATAAATAGACACCCTAGCACTCACAGTTGAGACAGCTGCACGCAAGGCACTTATCCACCTTTGAGACATCATTCCCGAGATGGCTGACGAGCCATCTACTCGCCAACTCCCCTTTATGAAGGAAGATATTCGCGATAGTTGGACGTTGATTCCATCCAAGTAGGATGGGTTACCACTTAGGTTCCAGGCATGTCGGCGTTCTGGGATCGGGGGTACCTAGACCTGCCTACCTGTGGCCCAGCGCGTGGCCCACCATGGCGGCACGGAATGGCCCAATAACAAGCCCCTCAAGTTAAGGCCCTCGCGAGCGCCCCCGCCTCACGAGGAGAACAACGCCAAGCCTCCAGAGGAGTGGTATCCCTCTCTATGCAAGTACCCATCCTCATGAGGCCGGGATGACGTGGGCTCTGACAGCTGAGCCAGGCAGGCGCCAGCGGGCGCAGAGGCATACAATTTCCACTTTCATTCTAAGGAGTCAGGAACATACATGGGTTCCTAAGGAATCCCCAAAGGTTTCTCACCGCAATAGGACCATGACCATGAGCTTGGTAGGACAAATGTCATCACCGATCCCACCGCTTCATCACACCTAGAAGCTTTGTAGGCAAAGACCACCTTTAGTCAGTATAGGATGCAGCTCTTGTCCCCTTTCAAATTTGGCCCTTGTGGGATCCCTTCGCGCCTGTGCGACAAGGGAAGGGGACAGTGACCACTATAAAGAGGGACTATCCTCCACCATAGAGAGGGATCAAATCCAACCTCACCCTCGAGCCCTCACGAGATAGCTCAACCAATGTACTAGTTCATTCTTAGCCGACTCATAAGGTCAGTCCACCACAAAGTAGGAGTAGGGTTTTACACCGCAAGGTCGCTCGAACCTGGGTAAAAACTGCGTGTCTTTCTTTGTTTTACCTTGTGAGAACCGTCGGAAACCACTGAGAAGCTGTGAGGTTGAGCGGGATTGGATAATGAGCACACCCCAATGTTCTAACCTCATTGGGTCTACGGAGCCCTCATTCCGAGATATGTCACACCAGGTAGGGGTGCACCAACATCCTTCAGTTCCGTCAACTCTTGCTTCGCCGACGGTCGGTGACTACCTCCTCCTGCTTCACCGACACCATGGCCAGCTGTGGACATGCGCACCCTCGAGGGTCCGTGCTAGACTGTCGTTACCACGCCACCAGCGTCGTCGCCATCACCACGCCCACAGTAGGACCCGAGCGGCCGCTCCACCGTGCCTTCCACTGCCTTCGTCCACATGTGGGACCTGAAGGTGCAAGACGCACTGCTCATGGAGAGCGAGCTCCTTCGCCGTCACCCGACGGAAGAAGGTTACGACGCCTAGGCCGACCACATCACCGAGCTGGTCACTGTCGCAAGGAGGACCATGGCTCCTTACCTTCCTCTACGGTCCGGCGCAAGAAGCGCATGGCTCGGCCAGCGAACCGCCTCCATCGTCATGCATTAGCGCGCATGGCACCCAACCCGAGGAGCCTGAGAAGGGTCCGCCCCCCATTGTAGTCCTTCTCCTCAGGGTTCGGGTGACCAGTTTTGGACCGTCGCTTGGCCCCAGCAGCGGGATTGTCGCACCCAAGATGCGATCATATCCTTATTTTGGCTCAAGGGCCTCGACGGGGATAGAAGTGCATCTCGTCATTTTGCAAGAATGGATATCATTACAAATACATGTGCAGAAGAGATGAGTAGATGGAATAGTCTTACACTCGCCACAAGCTACATCAAGATCACATCAATACAACAACATATTCAAACATCATACATAAGAGCAGGGTCCGACTATGGATGAAATCAAACTAAAAAAACATCCATCGTTGCTGTCCCAGGTTGCCGCCTGGAACCCATCCTAGATTGATGATGAAGAAGAAGAACTCCAAATCAAACAAGGAATGCTCTTACGTCAAATCATCGCATTACTTGTATCTACAACTGTTGTTTTAGTAATCTATGAGCCATAGGGCCTCAACAATCTCATTTCCAAGGGTCTCAAGACTAACAAAGCTTAATGGGTGAGGTATGGTTTAATGGTGAGGCTGCAGCAAGCAACTAAGCATTTATTTGAGTGACTAACTTACGAATACAAAATCTAAAGGATGGTGGTCTAGGCATAACGAACGTGAACTAGCAATGATCACTAAGAGATCCTAAACACCTAATTACGTCAAACATAACCCCACCATATTCTCTCTTTGATAAGGACTCACGAGAAGAGAGAGTCACGTTTACGCACACAATTGGTGTATTTTATTTTAGTCTACTTCAAGTTTTCTATGACCGGGTGTTAAACAAAGTTTCCAAGTTGCCACATAACCGCGAGCACGGCTTTCCGAAAGATTTAACCCTGGAGGGGTGCTCCAACTAATCCATCACCAATTAACTACAAGTCGCGTTGGAATTCCTCAACTGCGGAATCACCCGTAGTATTTGTGGAATCCTGATGGAAAATCTCAACTTCGAGATTGCCAGAAGTGTCATCAAAATACCCATGCACAAGACATTCGAGAAATGTAAAACAATTCCAGCAAGGCATCCTAACGTGTCAACGATCCTAATAGGAGGCACATATCTCGTTCTCAGGACACGGCGGATAAGCTAGTGTACAATGGCGTGATAGACATCACCCGAGTTGCGTCGGGGTGGCCTCGCATAGTGCTCTTTTTCGGACCAGCACCAACAACATTGGCCCCCTGTATTATATTAAATTACTCCTCGGGATCATGACGCCCTATGCTTTAGACATGATGTTTAGTATTGTTATGTTGGTCAAATGTAGTACCAAAGTTCGGCCTTGCCGCACAAGTTTTATCCTAAAATGAAAATCAAGGGGGTCCCCATAACAACCCCGAGCATGTTAGGAGCGCTCAATTATGGAACATAACACCGGTTCACAAGTAACTAGGGCGACAAGAGGTGAACAAAACACCAAGAAAAAGGTCAAGCCTTCCACCCTTTAGCAATTATATATGTGCATTAAATTAAATAACTATAATATTGCAATACCAAAAGAATGTCCATGTTGACACATGGAAGCAACTGCACCTGCAGCTAGAAACGCTATAAGAAGGGCTTAGCAACCAGTAACATAGCCAAACAAAGCTTTGCTCGAATGTGGAGGGGTTAGGGACTTATCATGGCACATTTGGGAGGCTTGTCAAAGAAGTGATAGGTAGCATGACATAGCGATAGAAAACGCGACAACTAGCATGGCAATGATCGTAGTGGTATCCACGAAAATGTGTCATCTTGCCTGAGATCCAAGTTGGAAGAAGAACGAATCCATGAAGAAGCCAATTCGTGAAGTGGACCAACGAGTTATATCACTCCGAACGCTTTCAAAACTTTATCGAGAAGAACAATCTGAAAAACAATCAACACATGGTACACCACAACATATGCATGACATGATGCGAAAAAAATATGATGCATGTCCGTTTTAATTATGCAAGGCATGGCAAGCACAACAATCAACTTCTACACATTAAGTGAAGCTCAATATGCAACGAGTTGCATATTGACGAAACTTCACATTCGAATTATTTAGTTCACTCTCGTTAGGTACACGACAATAGTAAAAAAAAATAAACATGGCAAGAGGTTAAGCATAAGTAAACTATCTATCTAGGCATCTTGAATGAGGCCGGAAACAACTTATAGCATTTCCAAATTGACCCCATATGTTAATTTCGAAATTGGTCCAGATCTGAACTAACCATATTTTATCATTGTCAAACAACATAATAAATTATACCATGCAATTCTACATGTCATCCTAGTCGATTTACATATACGGAACATCTCAAACGGAGCTACGGTCTAAAAGTTATGACCCACACAAGATAATATGACATGAATGCAAAATGCATGACAATGGCAACCACAAGCATTTAATATCATGAATGGACCAAGATATTATAATACTGAACGAAATTTAAGAAAGGTTCATATATGGCATGCCCAAAATGGAGCTACAGTTCAATCACAACAACCAACACAAGTTTAGTGCAAATCTGCCCAAAACGGCAACATAGCATTTTGCACGATGAAAACAACAAGATACAATGGTCTAAAATGCAAAACAAATACATCGGTTAGTATCTTACATGACACACAAAGTGATATAACATGAGCAAGTTGATTAGGATCATGGATCACTAGAAAATAAGCTCACAATATGGCTAATTGAAAACAGTTTCAGACTTAGTGAAAATAGCAGTTTTTGACACTGCAGTTTTATCACGAGGGCATATTGGTAGCAATAAAACTATAAGATACAGGACATATTATGGCATGAAACTTAACTGCACACTAGAGGACATTATGAACTAAAAATAACTCCACTACACCAACCCTAAAGGGATAGTAGATCACTAGCAAAACACATGGCAAGACAACAATATTTAGACCCTCAAAGCAGCACTATTTTATAGCATGTTGGCAACAAGAAAATAACACCTAAACCTGCATTACCATAGCAAACAAAATGACCAGGGGCAAGTGCACATGTCAAAGCGCATATCTCCTGTTTAAAATTATTTCATATCATGCATGGATTAAATCGCACGAAAATTACAACAGGGCATCACAACAAAATAACACGCGCAGAAATTTACTCAAATGACAAAACTAATTGTACAGATAATTCCATGGATTTTTCTACCCCAAAATCATATATAACATCTGGTTTTTATAATAAAACAAATGACACCACATATATGCGAGAATAGGACATAACCCATCTAGCTATTTATGTAAGCAAAATAAATGCAAGCACCACATCAAACATCTTTTATCATGCATGATAAAGGCATATAACAATGCTACATGTTTTACATATTTCAAATCTATAGTTTTTACCTAAGATGCACGAATAATAATTATGCCCAATGCAACATAATGACACTTATGGAAAATGAAAGAAAATGGCATGTTAAACATTTTTATCATATATGCAAGTTGGTTATTGTGATTCTACATGAAATTCTAAAGATTTTGCATATATAAAATATATCGATCCCATGCACGGTTATTTATTTAACAACATTTTAGAAACATGCATTTTTCAACAAAAAACATCAATGGGCCTAATCCGTGCAAACGGGTCAACAGAGCGTGCATAACATAGTAAATTGGACCAGGGACGGAGGATAGATTGGACTGGGGGTGCTCACCCTGGGCCTGGCAGAGGTGGGCTGAGGTGCTGGTGGCGCACGAGCGGCGCTAGGGCTGGGCCGTGGGTCAATGGGTGCGGTCGCTGGAGCGAGCTAGCGAACCGCTCATCCTACTCCTCTCGATCGGATCGGGGAGGCTGGGTGGCGGCTCTGGCCTCCCGACCAGGGTTGGCAGTGGGTGAGGGCATGCCTGGGGATAGCAAGGGAGGCCGAGAATGGGGCGCTCCGACCCGGATTTGGCTGGTGGCAGGGTCAAACGGTGCGGCGGCGAGCTTCTCGGGTGACACTAGCGTAGCAGCTCCTACACGGGTCATGGGGAGAGAGAGCACGAGGTTAGGTAAGAAACGGAAGGAGGGGGAGAGGAAGAGGCGGGGCACGGCTCTATCCTGGGTCTGGAGTGACTGCTCCAACGGCTGGTGGAGGCTCGGGGCGGGGTTGGCTTCCATGGCAGTGCGCAAGGGATCTCGGGATGTTGCGGGAGCTCCCTAGCGTCGGGGCTGACTCGGGCCCGTTCGAGCCACAGATGGGCTCAGCGGGCCCTATGCGCTTGAGGCATTGTGGAGGGCAGCAAGTGGGGGCTAGGGTTGGGGGTGCCGTGGATTTCGAGGGATGAGGAGGGAGAAGCCCAGATTAGGAAGGGCAGGGGGGTTATATAGGGAAGGAGCTGGGGTTAGAGGGTTTCCACCCGTTTTTGAGCCGTTCGATATCGATCGGACGGCTCGCAAACGGAGGGGGAGTGCTAGGTGGGCTAGTTGGGCTGTTTAGGTTGGTTGGGCTGAGAGAGAATGGTGTCTCGTGGCACGAGATTTGTCAAACTGAAAAACGTCCGATAATTTGACCGCCTAGTGCTGCTATATATATTTAACCGTTGGGGTGTCAAAGGATCTCTGATTGCGACCAAATTTGGCAGGCGTTCTACCAACAATATAACAAGACCGCATGCCAAGTTTCGACCCAATCCAAGAATATTTTACACTCACTTTTAAAATCAATATTTTATCGTTGTCACCGACATGTGCGTGTGTGGTTGGTCTTGAAACGGTCAATGACATGAATGGAGATAACTGGCAGCTACGAAGGGATGCAAGTTTTTGAAAATGAGTGACGATGCTATACAAATCATGCGAATGATGCAATGATGAATGCGACAACCAGACGAATCACACACCAACAATGGAATAAAAAGGGAATCTTTTGGAGCGTCGGTACCGATCTTCTCTACAGCCTTGCGCCGAACATCTGCGACCTAGGCCTCTTCAAGGGCACGATTGCAGGCCTCCGTCACCACGGCAAGGGACTCCTTAGCATCCACACGAGCACGCTTGCATTGCAGACCACTGAAGTTGATGGTGACCTCGATCCTGCGCCATTCGTGCACTAGGCACCGACGGTCCGCCTCAAGGTATGAGTCGACGTCGTCGAGCTCTGTCTTGAGGCGGCCCTGCGCGCTCATCGTGTCCTAAAGAAGACCATGCTGAACGGCGCTGCAACCGCAAGCAAACTCAAACACTCGACCAGCGCGCCCACCCGGCTCTAATGGGAACTCGGGGGATGATATTCCATAGTCCACCCCCTAGTCCGAGGCTGGGCCTCATGGGAACTCACCCCACCACTCGAAGAAGGCACCAATGCATAGGCCGCGTTGTCGCCGGAAATGTCTACCAGGGGAGGCCTCAACCCTTCCCCTATTGGCTGGGGGCCTCACCTGAAGGAAGACGCTGGAAGCCCGGACTAGAGGTCCCCTAGGGATGGCTCGGGGCTGGATACGGGGGTCTCCTCGTGCACCGTCACACGCGTCGTGAGGTACTGGGCCGCTTGTGGGCCTGGCGACCTCGGGAGGCGATGGGGGAGGCGCTCGTCCCATTGAACAGAGGGGGCCTAGAGAACAAGTATTTAGTGATGCACATCCTATGTGGAAAAAGGAAGGGCAGACACTTCATCATCCACGGCGACCCACTTCCTCTTCTTTCAAGGCTACGGAACCAGGCCACGACGACACCCGAACACTCTCCTCCGCCGACACCTGTGGGGACCTGGGAACGGCCCGTCGACACCTGATGAACGACACCCCGCTGTTGGGGCGTCGGCCGCGTCTCCTTCACCGCTTGGAATGGCGAAGGTGGACGCCTGATGGGCATGCGACTCAGGACATTCTGACGCGGTCATTTGAAGGGAACCAAACTCAGGATCGCTAGGGCATCGGGCCGACAAGAGGGAGTCATCATGAGGCCAGGTGGGGCCCTTAGGAAGAATCCCCCACTCGTCGAAGCATGGAATCTTCAGGGCAAAGGCTCTCATGTTCTTGTAGCCGTAGAAGGGGAGCTCCCCCATAGGAAGTTCGCTAGGCTTTCAGAAGGTGGACCACCTCGTGCAGCGCGCTGGAAGAAAGAGAAGACACCTGGAGCCTCATGAAACCATCAAGGCTGGTGATGGTCCACATGGGACGGGAATGGTGCCAGAGAGGAGCGATTCATCGGCGGAAAATCTCCCTCACCACCATCACCATCATCACACCCGCCTTCTTTAGGCTGATCAACCTAGCAATGACCTGCGTGATCCACGGGTCGACAACGTTCGAGTCCTCCCAACCTGGCTCGGCTCCGTTGGGGCTGTCGTGACTTGGAGCAGGGGGCTGCACATACTGGCGTCGACGAACACCCACTGTGTATAGAAGCCCTCGGCATCCGAACGAAGCTCGACCTCGAGGATCATGTCCTCCATCGCATCCACCACTCGGAGAGACACGCATCCCGAGCATTATCTATTGGTGACCATTTGGAGGGAGTAGAAAGGGTGGAGTAGGGCCACGGACGGGAAGATGCCCACGAAGGCCTCGCACAAGAACACCAAGGCGGAGAGGAGGACGATGGACCAAGGGTCGAGATGTAATGCGTGGATCTGGTAGTGTGTGAGCACGACATTGAAGAAACCAGAAAACCATGCCAGCAATCCGAAGAAGAGGGAATGGAGGTCAAGGGAGGCGCCCAGATCATCGTTTCCCAAGGACCGCTTAATCCAGGACTCCCTCATAGAGCCCGTGTTGTATGGGTGTCACGCCCACGAAGCACGCCTATATATTTTAAGACACGAGGCCTCGTAAGGGATAGAGGCGCATCTTGTCATTAGCAAGTATATTAACATTGCAGCATACATTACAGAAGAGATGAGTATACAAGTTGGCTTACACTCGCCACATGCTAAATTACAATCTACTCAGAGTTCAAATCATCAAGATGAAGACAGGGTCCGACTACGGACGAAATCAAATGGTAAAGCAGATGCAAATGAAACTAACTTGCTGCCCCAAAGATCGCGACTAGGTCCTCTACTCATCTGGATACGTCACGTACATCCTGCCTCTTTCCTCATCATACTCCCACTAGAGCTGGGTAAGATCTTCCTGCACGTACTCATCTGAACCTGTACCTGGAGTGTTGTAGTAAACTATGAGCCACAGGGGACTCAACTATCATTTGCCCAGGTACCGAGACTATTCAAGATTAAGGTTGGGAAGGGGTAAGTGTTTAGTTTGGAGCAGCACTAAGCATGTATGGTGGTTAGCTTATGCAACATGAAATAAATATGAGTGGCCTACAAAGAACGATCGAGTCTAGTATGATCTCTATGAGATCCTGAACACTTACTTACGTCAATCATAACCCCACCGTGTTCTCTCTCGGATCATGTTCACGAGCAGAGACGATCACGGTTACTCACACAGTTGGTGCATTTTATTTAGAATTTATTTCAAGTTTACTATAACTGAGTGTTAAAAAATATCCAAGTTGCCACATAACCGCGGGCATGGCTTTCCGAAATATTTAACCCTGTAGGGGTGCTCCAACTAATCCATTACAAAATTAACCACACTCCGTGGGAATAGCCTCGACCGCGGATCTTGCGATCATCATAGGTGATTCCAATGGAATACCAACACCTCGAGTAAACTCAAAGAAAGTCAGACTCCACACGCAACTCACTCGATAAAGGTAAAACAAATCCAGCAAGACCACTTGACCTGTCGACGAACCCGATTAGAGCCACGTATCTCGTTCTCAGGACACGACGGATAAGCTACGCGTACGGAGTCCTGATATAAATCTCCCAAGTTGCCCTGGGTTGGCCCCGCACAGTGCTCTAGTTTGGACCAACACTCATGAGGAGCACTGGCCCAGGGGTTGATTAAATTATCCACGGGTTTGCAAGACCCTATGCAATTTTATTAAGTTGTTAGCAAATGTAGTACCAATGTTGGGTCTTGCCAGACAAGTTTTAATCTCAACCGAATAAACAAGGGGGCCCCATAACAACCCCGAGCATGTTAGGAGCGCAAAATATGGAAAACATATCACCGATAACAAGAACTATGGCAGTAACAGCGGAACAAAACACTCAGCAAAAGGACAAGCCTTCCACCAATACCAAGATATATATGTGCATTAGAGTAAATAACAGAATTTATTGTGATACCCAAATCCATTTTATCACATGGAACAACCTGCACCTGCAACTAAAATGCTATAACAGGGGTTGAGCAGCAGTAACTTAGCCAAACAAAGGTTTGCTGGGATGTGGAGGTTAGAGGCTGTCATGGCAACATGGGGCTGATATCCAGTGGTAGGTAGCCCGATTGTAATGATAAGAGCGAGAAACTAGCAAGCAAAAATAGTATCGGGGTCCGGATACGATCATCTTGCCTGTTGGTTCTTCAGCGGAACAAGTAGCGAGATCCTCGTAGTGGTACTCTCCTGGGTCCTCGTACTCAGTTTCAACACTCACGTCTACCCAAGAGAAACAGCAACAATAAACATCGAACCAACGTGCAATGCACAACCAAAATGTTGCATGATTCTTTTATGAAGAATTTTTAACATGGCAATCCAAAATTAGTCATGTTTTACATGCAAAGTTTGTTTATTAATGAATCAGACAGAACCCCATGTTGAGTTATTTAGACATGCATGAACATGGAAAATATGGATGCATCATGAAAAATTGATAGAAATGCATATAAAGAACGCAATAAACGGAGTTACGGTTCTCACGATACGCTCTCGACAAGGTATGGAGGCAAAAACACAAGTCCCACAAGCTATGGGCTAATTCTTGGCATTCAAAGGTAGCAATTGTTTAGGTAATGAAAAAACAATCACAATAACCTCAAGAATCAATCAATTCCATGCAGTATAGCTCCCACAAGTCAGAATACAATAGAACACCGAATCTGCCACTAAACAGCAACATAGCAACTTCTACAGATCAGAACTTGAGCTACAGGAACCCTACAGCCACAAACAAGATATTGACAGAATCTATTCAACATATACAGAAACTTATCCAACTATACAACCAGCAAAGGAGCCACACACCAATAAGAAAGAAGCTATCAACTTGACATGATGAAACCGTTTTTCTGGGACTTAGTGAAGATTCCAGTTTTCTGGAATCTGAGACTATAAAGTAGCAAGTTGACAGCAGTAGTTAAATATGCTAGATAGCTCCTATTGGCATGACAATTAAAAGTATGGGATATGTAAATATCTACTTCAAATATCTAACACTGAGCATGAGCAGATTCCAAACATATCACTAGATACAACCCAATCTACATGGCATAAAAATAACAACAGATTCTCAGACTTAGTAGTTTTGAGCAAGCTGGAAAAGAAACATCAAGTAGGCAACTTGACAGCATGGTTCCCACTTATATGGGTGATTATCATGTAAAACAAAAATACCATGGCATAATAAATACAAAATACTAGCACTTCCTAGTTGACGGAACTCACGAAGCAAGCATGGATTAATTCCAGCAAAGTGACAAAATGACATCTCAGCTAAAATGACAGATTTATGAACTTGCTCACATGTGAAAACTGAGAGCTCTAATGGATTCATTGGATCTTTCTACCCCAAAATCATGTGTCACACCCATATGATCATATGTATCAACATGTCACATCTACAATAGTCAAACTACCACCTATTCTGAAATAGGACTACTCCTCTGAAAGAACTTGCACATCAATGGACATAAGCATATTGGCAAATAGATAAGAATTGGAAATGAGCTAACAATACCTGCATAACAAATATCACAAGAAAAGGGTATTTCAAGTGGGAAAACCCACTAGTCCCCACTCACACACACATGCCCATATATGCTTAGAGCATCTAACACATACACACACACACCCAAGTGCACATGGCACTTCACTCACCAACACAAGTCATGTGTGTGGGTGGTCATCCACACACACATACATACATATATGCTCAACGCATATATGCATATGCATATGTAGATGGTCACACACACACACTCTCTCACATACACAAGGACATGCATGTATATCACATAGATATACACACATCCCTCTCAACACACATATACACACAAGTAAATACACACACACTCAACATAACAGGGCAATGCACTTTCATAGTGCACCACACCACACAACAACAACACATGCATATACACTTTTGTGTGTAAACATACACTCTCTAGCACACCCATAGGCACCTACACTACACACAGATGTGTGTATGCAATAAGCATACACACACACACTACACACTACACACACCACCTACACACAGAAGCACATGCACACGTGCTCACCACAAGAACATACACACACACATACATTAAGAAGACACACACACACATACAACACCTCACATATATAAATAAACAGAGGGAACAACTACCTAGATAAAACCTACACATAAATAGGCTAGATCTAAGCTAAAACAGAAAAAAGCAGTCGAAAAGAAAAACACAAAAAAATGGGTGCCATCAGGGCTCGAACCCACGACCCACTGCACCTGTGGCTAACACACCACACGCACAAACCACTGCACTATCGATCCGGAGCTTACTAGTATAAAGGCCTCGGCCCTCTTACACACATACACACGGCTAATTGAAACTGACTGAAAACGACACCTTAACTGAAGAATATCCAGGGTTCCGCGAGCACGTACTGGACACGCCCATTGCTTTGACTACACGCGATGAAGTGCCGCCAAAGGGTCGGGAATGGATCGGCTGGTCGAGCACCTACTCTACGGGCACGAACCGCACGCTCTTGAGCCACATGTCACACACGCACATCGCCATGGCGGAACTGAGCTCACGGGCTCGACATGATCTACGCATGCGCGAAGCACAGAAGGTACAAAGGGCTTGGGTCAACACAAGCTCACCTAGGGAACGTGCAGCAGACGACGGAGCTGAAGAGGAAGCAGATCGCGCGCGGGAGGATGAAGAAGACACCGGAGCAGAGCTTCTGCACCCAAACGAGGACGCGGTTGAAGAAGACGACGCAGGGGACCTTCCACTCCCCTAGCGCCGGGAACGAGATGCGGTATCCATCCACTTGCCCTTGGACACACCCGTGATGACTTGCCTACGCCGGAGACTCACCGGAGCCGACGACCCCTTCGGTTTCGCTCTATGAACCTCGCTCGCACTTACCTGACAGAGGAGGAAGAACAGAGGAGAAGAGGGAGAAGGGAGGAGCGGTGGCAGCAAGAAGGAGGAGCGGAAACCTAGGGATGTGTGCTTTAAATAGGGCCGGCCTTGACGTCCGTGAGCTCCTCTCATGGCGTCGACGCGGTGCCTCTCGGTGCACTCTCCTCTCTCTCATGCGCGCGCACTGACGGAGGGAGACGGGGCAGGTTGTCGTCAGGCGCGCTGGGCTGGGCTGGGCCGCGGAGGAGGAGAAGCCCCCTTCTCTCACTCTCTGGGAATAAACAACAGGCTTTATTTTTTTTTAAACACCTAACTAAGAAAAAGCCCACAGAAATAATTAAAAGGATTTTTGGGCAAACAAAAATACTTTTGTGAACAAAATAATATGCTCTATTTAATAACAATTTAAGTTGACTTTTAGGCCTAGTATTTTTAATACTTTAAAGAAAATAACAGCTCCTAATATTTAAACACAAAAAACATTCAACCCCAAACATCAAAAAAAGCCACCCTCTAAATTTCTAATACATATAGGGCTCCCACATGAAATTTTTTTAAATCATTTAATTAGCAACTTAAATCTGATAACAAAATTAAAAGAAGGGAGGTGTATTAGAAAGGGGAAGAAGAAGAGGTGCACACATGACTCCAACCACACACAAACCACCTCAACACACAATCACATCAAAACACAACCATCACAAATATCAAGCCAAGACACCTGAGATAGCAAGCATGCAAAATGAATGGAATGATGGATGATATGATGCATGAATGCAACCAACACATGAATTACAAGGTGCAAATCATACATAGCTCATTACACAATGTTCATACAATGGGATACATGCCACAAATGGTAGGGACAACACTTGGGCTGTCACAACTCTCCCACACTACAAGAGGATCTCGACTTGAGATCTAGGAACGGAAGAAGTACGGGAATTCAGAACGGAGAAGGTCCTCGCGTTGCCAAGTAGCTTCTTTGTCGAAATGATGAGACCACTTCACATTGAGGAACTTAATAGACTTGTTGCGAGTCTTATGCTCAGTTTCTTCAAGAATAGCAACTGGATGCTCACGATAAGAGAGATCTTCTTGGAGATCGACGTCTTGGAGGTCAATGGTCCGCTCAGGAGTCTTGAAAATTTTCCGAAGCTGAGAAACATGGAAGACATCGTGCACATTTGCGAAATTTGGAGGAAGCTCTAGTTGATATGCAAGACCACCTCTCTTGCCAACAACTTTGAAAGGACCAACAAAACGAGGAGCTAGCTTCCCTTTAATTCCAAACCGTTGAGTGCCCTTCATGGGAGAGACTTTGAGATAGACTAGATCATCCACTTGGAAGGAAACATCCCGAATAACATGGCATATTTCTTCTGCTTCATTGATCATGTCATTTCGGAATATCTAACGCTCACCGGTTTCAGACCAGTTAAGCGGGGTACGACACTTTGTGCCGTATAGAATCTCGAAAGGGGCCTTGCCTGAACTAGCTTGGAAGCTATTGTTGTATGATAAATTAGCATATGGAAGGCAGTCTTCCCACTTCACGTCGAACGAAATCACACAGGCTCTGAGCATATCTTCGAGGATGTGATTGAGTCTCTCAACTTGACCACTTGTCTGCGGATGGAACGTAGTGCTGAAACGGATCTTGGTACCCATAGCAGTTTGGAAGCACTCCCAAAACATGGAAGTAAAGAGACTTCCACGGTCAGAAGAGATGAGCTGAGGAATACCATGCAAAGACACTATCCTCGATGTATACAACTCTGCAAGTTGAGCTGCCGAGATAGATTCTTTGACTGGCAGGAAATGAGCAACTTTTGACAGCTTGTCGATAATCACAAAGATGGCATTGTTGCCTCTCTTGGACTTCGGAAACCCAGTGATGAAATCCATCTCCACATGATCAAATTTCCACTCTGGGATAGGCCAAGGCTGAAGAAGACCTACTGCACGTTGGTGCTCCGCCTTCACTCTACAGCAAACATCACACTCATTCACGAACTGAGCAATTTCACGTTTCATGCGAGTCCACCAGAAGGTTTGCTTGAGATCCTGATACATCTTTGAACTGCCTGGATGAATGGATAGAAGAGAATTATGTGCTTCGTCCATGATAACCTTTCTGAGATCACCTTTTGGAACCACAAGACGGTCCTCAAAGAACAAGGTATCGTTGTCATCAACTCGAAAGAACTTATACTTCGGAATGCTCTTAACCACACCTTTCTTCACTTTCTTCACCATAGCGTCAAGAAGCTGCACTTGGCAAACCTGATCTTCCAGAGTTGGAGAGACTTGAAGATTAGCAAGAAATCCTTGCGGAATGATCTGAAGGTTGAGCTTGCGGAAGGCTTCACAAAGCTCGGGTTGAAGAGGCTTCAAGATGAGACTATTGCAGTACGGCTTACAGCTGAGCGCGTCTGCAATTACATTTGCTTTCCCAGGAGTATACTCAATGCTTGCATTGAAGTCCTCAAGCATTTACACCCAACGAGATTGCCGAAGATTGAGATTGGGTGGAGTGAAAATGTACTTTAAGCTCTTTTGATCGGTGTACACCTCAATTGGTCTACCCAACAACAAATGCCTCCAAGTCATTAGAGCATGCACAACTGCCCCCAGCTCAAGATCATGAGTGGGGTAGTTCTTCTCGGCCGGCTTCAACTGACGCGAGGTATAAGCAACAATCTTCTTGTCTTGCATGAGAACACCACAAAGACCTTGGAGAGAAGCATCATAGAAAACTTGGAAAGGCTTGGACTGCTCAGGAGGAACAACAACTGGAGCTGAAGTTAGTCTCTGCTTGAGTATATTGAACGCCACATCACACTCAAGAGACCAAACATACTTGACACTCTTCTGGAGGAGGTTGGACAGAGGCTTGGCAATTGGAGAGAAGTTCTCCATGAATCTTCTACAATAACTACCAAGCCCGAGGAAACTCCGAAGCTGCATCACATTCTGAGGAGGTTCCCACTTCAAGATTGCCTCAACTTTCCTAGGGTGCACTTCAATTTCCTCGGCAGAGATGACATGCCCAAGATACAACACTTCATTGATCGAAAACTCACACTTGGAAAACTTGACATAGAACCGATGCTCTCTTAACTTTTCAAGCACAAGACGGAGATGCTATGCATGCTCTTCTTTTGTCTCTGAGAACACAAGGATATCATCCAGATAGACCAAGACGAACTCATTCTTCAAAGGAGAGAAAATGAAATTCATCATCCTTGAGAAGGTTGGAGGAGCATTAGCAAGACCAAACGACATGATGGTGTACTCATAAGAGCCAAAACTCGTCCTAAAAGCGGTCTTAGGAATGTCTTCTTCGCGAATGCGAATCTGATGATAACCCATGCGAAGATCAAGCTTCGAGAAAACCATGGCACCTTTCAGTTGCTCAAACAACTCATTGATGTTGGGAAGTGGGTACTTGTTCCTGATTGTCTTCTTGTTCAATGGCCGGTAATCAACACAAAGACGATCCGTGCCATCTTTCTTCTTGACAAACAAAACACCACAACCCCATGGAGAAGAACTTGGTCTGATCTGACCCAGACGTTCTTGCTCATCTCGCTGCTTCTTCAACTCTTTCAACTCTTCGGGGCCAAGTTTATACGGGCGCTTGCAGACCTGTTCAGCTACGGGCTCAAGATCAATCACTAACTCGACTCTCCGGTGTGGAGGCATTCCTGGCAATTCTTCTAGAAAGACATCTTCATACTCACAAACCACCGGAATTTGAGAAATTGCCGAGATTTCACCCTTCTCATTAAGAGCAAAGAGACGAATTGTGTCATCGCGATCCGCAAAAATAATCACATGTTCTGAAGGATGAGTCAGCTTGACTTCTTTTGCTTTGCAATCAATATGAGTGTTATTCATAGCCAGGAAGTCCATGCCCATAATGAGATCAATATTAGAATTCCCGAGAACAATTGGAGAAGCCAGAAAAGAATAGTTGCCCGACGTGATTTAAACATCCGGAACCACCACATTTGAACTCATCAATTTACCTGGGGACACTACCCGAAAAGGACTAGGAAGGACTACTGAATTAAAATCATGCTTCCAAGCAAAAGGTCTAGAAATGAATGAATGCGATGCACCAGAATCAAACAAAATTTTGCAAGAAAATCATTAACTGAGACATCACCCATAATCACATCATTGGACTGCTCTGCTTCAACTGCATTCACCATATTCACTCTTGTAGACTTGGGATTATGCTTCACCATTGCATTGCCTCGAGGCTTGATAGGAGGAGGAGGCGGAAGACGCCGCTGGTTGCACTTGTTTGCAAAGTGGCCCTTCCGACCACACTTGTGACAAGTCACCTTAGAAAGCGGATGAACATTGCCTGGAGGAGGAACAAGAAATCCCTTGGACGCCTAGGGTCTCTGCTGGAATCCTAGGTTGGGTGGGTGGGAAGAACCACGACCACCGAATTGCTTCTGCTGCTACGGAGGACAAAACAGAGGAGGTTTAGGCACCCAATACTTCTGCTGCTTGGGAACCATCTGAGAGCCGGAAGAAGAAGAATAAGAATCCCTTGAACGCTTCTTAGAGTTCTCCAACTTGAGCTGAGCTGCTTCAACCTTCAAAGCCATGTTGCAGAACTGATCAAACTCACGAGGATCTTTAAGAACTAGGCGTGGCAGAAGCTCATCCTTGAGACCACCTCTGAATTGATAAATCATAGCCTTGTCATCTGGAACATCTTGCTTGGCATAACGAGCTAGATTCTAGAACTCGACGTTGTACTAGTAGACAGACTTGGTTCCCTGCTTCAGGTGCCTGAACTTCTCACGCATCTCCTCGACAAAGCTTGTCGGAATGTAATGAGCCGTGAAGTCACAACGGAAATCGTCCCAAGTAAGAACACGATCACCCCTGGAATGCTTGTACTGCTGCCACCAATCAGCTGCTTGACCCTTTAGCTGGAACGAAGCAAATCTGACAAAGTCCTCTGGCCTGACATTGTTGCACTCAAAATGCATACTCATATCACGAAGCCAATCATCAGCATCAAGAGGCTTCTCACAACAGGTGAAAGTCTTCGGTTGGTTGGCAAGGAACTGATTGAGTGTCGCAAACTAAGGTTGATACTGAAAATTCCCTTGAAAACCTTGCTGACCCTGCTCCCTTTCTTGCAACAGTGTGAGCAACATCTGAGTGTTTGCATTGGTTGTGGCCATCACAACTTGCCAATCTTCTGGACGAGGAGGAGGTGGAGGCGGTGGCGGGGGTGGTGGTGGAACGTCAGTCTGCTCCTCACCACGACCCGGATTGTTGCAAGTTGGTGGAGCCATCCTGAAGATGGACAAAACGCGTCAGCACCTCATTGATAAGATGAATCAAAGCTGAATCAAATTCTTGAAAGGAATTGAAAAATAAGAACACAACCTTCCTACTGAAAAATTAGTAAGAATGCTTCTTGGTTAATGATAACATCATCAGATATAATTAGCCACTTGCAATAACAAAAAAGTATTGAGCTAAGCGCTCGGAACAAATGTACATGCTCATATACATCTGAAGAAGATGATCCTAGATGACTACAAGATTTCCCACATATGACCTTCCGAAAACTTTCTGGTTATGCAATCCAGTGTGGGGGATACAAGGAGGAAATATCGCACACAACTAACAATCCTACACCCCAACTGTATCCATCCTTCAACACATAACCAGAGGCCTTCACAAACTCATCTAATCTCGAATCCTCGAACTCACAACGATACTAAACCATGGTGGTACGCCGAATGCCTCCCCAGTACTGGGTGACTCTAACCTTATCTCACCACGATAAGTATTGAAGTAATTCCAAACACTCTCCGTCCTGAGATATCAAGGAAGCTGAATGATAACGATGTGCCAACATTCCTTGGAGCTCGACTCCCCGGAAGAAATCAAGTCAGACAGGAGGCACCAAGATAGAACCCTGTCACATCGGCATCATATAGACTCCAAAATACCCGTGTGATCCTAAACAAATTGAGCGAGAATAGGAGTAGAATAAAGATTCCTAAGTCGAATGCCTCAGCAGAGCATAGAAGAGGAGTAAAAAGAATCCTACTCTCTGATATAACTAGACTCAAAATAGTTTTCACTAGACACAACTCGGCCAAGTTCGAACAAGCAAAGGCTCCTATGGTCGTATGGCTCTGAATACCAACTTGTCACGACCAACCTAAGTTCTATCCACGCAGAAGGATGCTGCCACAATTTGATGACCAGCTCATTGATACTCCATCTCCCAATCATACCCCATACAACAAGCCAGAACGATCTCTTCGAGGACGATATAGGACGACCGACGACACCGGTTACACACAGGCGATGCCCCGAAGATGGGTGAAAGAGCCATTAGAGCCCAATGACAGGTTCGACCTGCAAGATGACCTAGACCATAGAGCAAGTCATGCAAGATCCATCCACTGATTCAAAGGTTACTCACCTGATAGATAGGAGTGGTACATACCATGGCTTGACCATAACAATAGAGCCCAGGAACAAAACCGGACTAGAACAGACGCTGCATACCAGCACGACATAGCTCAGGTCAGAGGCGCCGCTCACCCACTATGTTTTGCCAACGAGGTAAGGTAGCGTCATTTCCCAGAGGGGTTTAAACCCGTGAACATAGAGCAGTATGATGGGACAACTGACCCAACCATATGGATTGAGGACTTCCTCCTCCACATCCACATGGCTCGAGAAGATGATCTCCACGCCATCAAACACCTTCCCCTAAAACTCAAGGGGCCAGCTCGGCACTGGTTAAAAAGCCTCCTCGAAAAATCCATTGGATGCTGGGAAGACCTAGAGGACGCGTTCCGATCTAACTTCCAAGGAACTTATGTTCGGCTGCCGAATTCATCTGACCTAAGCAACGTTGAAAGCACAACATGCTCCCTTGGTGGTTTTGATAATTCATGACAACATACAATGTCTCTTGGACTAACACCTCTATCTAGTTTATTTCAAATAATAGTCCATGGAGAGTTGGGTTGGCAAACGATTGTGGATATTGTGGAATTACCCCAAGATGCAAGGAAATAGGTTGGACAAGCTTCAAGGAAGAGGACTCTATATTTTACATTTGTGAGAAATCACTTTGAGTCCATCGGAAAGCCAATACTATTTAAAGGGGGTAAGGTTTTGTTGGTGAACAATATGCTCATACGTGCACAAGTGATAGTCACCGAAAACATCCACAAGGTCTCCCACCAAAGTCTGTCTATAGCCAAACATTCAAAATTGGTGCAACCAACATTCCTATCCCGGTGCCATCGATTCCAGAACATAGACAGACTCAGCAAAACCCTAGCCACTTCGGTGCAACCGATTCCATACCGGTGCCACCAAGTTTACACTACTAGGAAAAGGCATTCTAGTGGCGCACCACTTTTGCCTACTAATGGCGCACTGGTGGTGCGCCACTAGTACCACGCCATTAGAATTAAATTCTAATGGCGCACCCATGGTGCGCCATTAGAATCTGGTGTACTAATGGCGCACCAGGCCATGCGCCATTAGTATAACCAATAGTGCGTCATTAGTATGCCTCCTAGGGGGCCATATGTACCCGTGTGCTTTGGCATACTAATGGTGCACTAGTGGATGATGCGCCATTAGAGTCTTTTTTACAGTGCGCCATTAGAGTCTTGTGTGGTGCACCACTAGTATGAATATTAGGAATAATTTTTTTTATTTTTTGATATTTTCACAGGTTACAAAATATATTATTGGACAGAATTTATACAACACCACACAAAAACAGCAGATTCATCGAATACAATAGAAGATTAGTCTCGGAATTCAAATCATCATATTAGTCTCCGAATTCAAAAGACCGAACAAAGATAGAACATTACAAGTCTCGAGACCGCAAGTAGCGAGTTTGTCTTCACATTACAAGTCGATATCGATCATCTAAACTACCATCACATAGAAGAGAGCTGCGGTCATCACGATGAGCATAATCCCGATGAAACTGGTCTTCATCCGGTTCCTCCAACGCTCCCTCCTCTCTCTCGCTAGATAGCGCGCGTATCTAGATTCCGGCTCCGCCCTAGTGGTGTACCCTTTGTAACTGTTACCGTTGAAACGGTGAACCTATCTCCAACACTCCTCCCAGTCGTCGTAGACTCCGAGAACCTTACCCTTGTACACGACATAAGACGGCATCTCTATGCACTAGCCAAACAAAACGTTAGTAGCAATTCACGGACAATACATAAGCAATATATAAGTATGCAACAAAAGGATCGGAAGAGAAATGCAAGACATCAATAGCATCGATTACATCTAAGTTGAACGATTGTCCAAACCAAAGAGACATACAAGTTCATTAAAGTTTAATTACAACATGAGGCAATCGATGTTTCAGAACTACACATAGCATCACTACTTTGGACTCGACTCAAGGGACCGGAGCGTGGATGAAGCCCCCGTCTCTCATGATGGTCATGAAATCGCGGGCGTTGTTAGCCTGCATTTGTAGCGTTGTGTCTATCTCACTGTTGGACGATTGATTTCTGAGGTTGAACTGCCCCGAGGTACGAAGGACATCTTGATGGATGATTTCCACAAACTCCGACTGGATGCGAAAGAATTCTTGTCTGATGTCCGCGTCCTGGATTGCCGACAAGTTCTCGGCCCAATCTTTGAGATTACTTGGTAGAAGAAGGTGATGAAGGTCCCGTACGATCGCCCGCATGTGATGGATGGCGTAGTAGGCATCCTTTTGACCGCCAGGCGGCTGCTTGACGCAGCAGAACGTCGTATTGTGGGCGAACACGTGCTTGCCATACTTATGAACTGCCCTGGTGAAGGTGTCTCCAGATTTGGTGTAGCCGGGGAGAACATCATCAAGAACTTTCTTGACATTTGTGTAGTCTTTCTTCGACTGACGGTCCGAGTCGAAATACGTGGCCATGGAATATTTCGGGCTTAAGAGGATGAGTGTGCAATGTGTGTCACTGCACAAAACACGGAATGTTAAAAAAACCGATAGAAATCTAAGAAATCATATGTTACGGGGCGGTTGAGGGGACGACTTACTCGGGAAAGTAAGGCACGAGGAAGTTATCCTTATCTGGGTTTCCCAGAATGACGCCTTCGAGGTAAGAACTCGCGACTTGCCGGTCCCCAGTGCTGCCCAAGATCTTGGCACGCATGTAGAAGGGGTCGACTATCACGATGTCCGTGGTCTTATCTCTAATGATCCGCATCTCCATACTCAGCGAAAATAGCCGAACGAAGGTGTAGTGGAGCGGATGAAGGTTAAACATAGTGAAGATGTCATCAAACCGCAGGACGATCGTACCCCCGACGGAGCTATCCACAAAGCCCTTTCCCTCTGGCACCTTGGCCACGAAAACTAGGTATGCCACGTCATTCTCTCTGAGACGCCGCTTCTCCAAAGAAAGAACACTGTCATGGAGACTCCGCATAGCACCGGTTGCAGCATTGAGCATATTCGGTGGTAGCATCGGCCTACCGGCCACATGCACCCTCCTCGAGATATCCTTAGGTCAGGGTGGCCCGTCCTGAGCACGGATCGTACTCGGTGCCGGTTGGCTCGCACCCTTGTTGCTCTTTCTTTTCCATCCCTTCTTCTTGATCTGCTGTAATGGGACCGAGTTCTGGTCACAGACCGCCTTCTTGAGTGTGTTGAGGCTGATAATATTTCGCACCTCGGCTATCTGAGGCTCGGTGAAGTCGGCAGCTGGAGGCGTCTCCTGAGAACTGAACGCCAGACGACGCCCGTCGTAATTGGGTTTCTCTGCGGTACCAGCTAGATCGCGATCGTCTTTTGTAGGGTTGGGTTCTTGAGAAGGAGGCCCCAAGAATTGTTCATCGTACCCATGTTCGGCAAAGTACTTATCGACGTTGGTAAATGTACTGTCGTCGTTGTCGTCGTCGTCCGGATCCTGTGCCATATGCATGTTCGGATCCTATGCCATAGGGATGTCCGGCATCCGGTAGCGTTGCGGCGGTCTTGCCATGGCTTGGCACCGGCACGACTGGCGGTGTTGTCTTTGGGGTGGTGTCCCCTGCCGGCAAATGAATCTGGCTCTTCGGCCAAAGCAGGGGCCAGCTTAGGCAGGCGCTGAGGGTCATCAGATCATCTTCGTTGGCCCCGGCGGGTCGAATCGGAGGTAACAACTCGTCGCAGCCTGGCAGCACCTGAACTAGTTGAACCCTATACACGGTGGGTGGCATCGGATTACCGTGGAACACGGGGTTGCCCGGTTGAACGATTTTTCCCTTGGCGACATCGACCAACTCGTCGTTCACGAAGTGCAGGAGAGTGCACGGAACGTCGGCGGCGCCTTGCGAAAACATGTAGGGCGTCAGGGATGCCCAGTCAAAGGCAAGGAGATGAAGTCCTCGGCGGAGAGGATTAATTAGTTACCGTGATGATGGCGTCGAGCTCGCCTATGTCGACGCACCGCCAACGGCGGGTGTGCAATTGACGGAGGGGCCGCTTGCCGCCGAGGTGCCGGCCGGTGTACACCTGGGTGCATTAAGCTCCAATGCCCGTGCCGGCGTCGGAGACACCAGTACCGCCGCCGCCGGAGACACCAATGGCGCCGCCGGCGGAGACACCAATGGCACCGCCTGCGCGTTGTGCGAGTTGCTGGCCATGAAGCTGGGAATCGGGGGCGGTCCCTGTTGGCCGCCCGCAATCCACCCCCGCAGCCCCTCAACCAAGGTAGGCATAATGGCGGTGATCGTCGCTCCCAGTTGGTCTCGCACTTGCTCTGAGACTATCTCCGGAATCCACGCCACTTGTGCCTTGACTTCTTGAACCTCGCGCGACTGGCTTTCCGAGCTGGTATTTCTCTCCTTTCGCCCACCAGAGTTATAGTATGACGACCATTTTGTGGACAAGCCTTTGCCGGCCACACGACCAGCTGACGACGGCTTAGTGAGCTTATCCTTGTTTTTCATTACGTTCAACGCCCTTTTTAGAGTGCTGTCCCAAGGGGTGCTCTGAGACGACCCCGCGCTACTGCTTTCAGTCTCCTTCCCCAGAACAAGCTCAAGCGCCCTGGTCTTCGGATCCGTGGTAAGCTCCTTTGTTACCGGGTCCTCCTTGTATCGGTCCCTAACATAGTTCCTGGTCTGCTTGTCACTGTATTTCTCGAAGCGGGGCGGTAGGCCTTGCTCGGCATGCTCCGCGTCCTCCTTGTCCCATATAGGCTCCGCCACTCTGTAACCGCCGGGACCGAGTTTGTGTTCCCCTAAGTTTAACTCCCGCATTTCTTTCCCCCACTGACTTGATTCGGAGGTTGCGCTGCTCTCGCACTTGATCTTGAACTCCTTGTAGTCATTTTCGCTGATCGAAGGATTTTTCGCCTTGATCTTCTCATAACTATCACCTTTGTCAATCATTCTCTTCACCGCGCTTCTCCAAGTAGACAGTGCCTTGCTCATCCTCGTGAGGGCGGCACTGTTCACTTTATTCCCTGAGAGTAGTGTGTTTTCAAATTCAATGGGGAACTTGTATCGTTCGTGCAGCTTCGTGAAGAGGAGGTTGCGCAAATTCCCTCGATCCTTATGCCTTAGGTTCTCGGTGTTGATCGAGACGGTGCTCCGGAGAATGCACCCGAGGTGAACCGAGTACCCCTTGACTATATGTTTGGGCTCCGTTGGATGCCCGTCGGAGTCCATTTGAGTAAATTCATCCTTGACGGTGCGGAGCGCGTTCGGGCGCCGGTCCTTCCGTTGCCTCTTCGGTTGGCTGCCATCTGTGCGTGCGCTGCCATCATCAGTGGTGGCATCCTCGGTGGCACCATCAGTGGTGGCATCCTCGGCGGCACCATCAGTGGTGGCATCCTCGGCGGCACCATCAGTGGTGGCATCCTCGGCGGCACCACCGGTGGTGTCATCCCCGACGCCACTATGGGTTGTGTAGTCCGGATCGGTGTCTTCCGCGGCGTCCTCATAGAGGTGAGGTTGTTCCTCCATCTCCTAGGACAGCTCCGAGAATTGCTTGCCGCCCGAACCACCGGCCTCATCATTGTGGGCCATGTTTCGTTCTAAATAGGAAAAAAGTTTTCTCAAAAAGTTGGTTATTGTCAAGGAACAAGATCATGGTCTCATCATTTAGGGTTTGTCGACACCGATGCATCCTAAAAGCTAAGCTTTTATCATTTAGGGTTTGTCGATGCCGAGGCACCCTAAAAGCCTAAGCTTTCATCCTTTAGGTTTTTATCGACACCGAGGCACCCTAAAAGCCAAGGTTTTATAATTTAGGGTTTGTCAACGCTGAGGCACCCTAAATGCTAAGTTAAGTTTTCATCATTTAGGGTTTATCGATGCCGAGGCACCCTAGGTTGACTGATATATATGGGTATCTTCTAATAATATACCCTATCAAGAAAAGGGAAGGAGAATTCTAAGTTGGGCCTAATCACTTGGCTCTATTGCCACCAATGGTTTAATGCAGCAAGAATAAAGGGGCAATTGATCCTACTTAATTAAGTACTAAGATACCCCGGCCCATGCATTAGTCGCAAGTACCCCATATGACCTATTTTTAGCAAAGTCATGACCTTTGCTGAAAACTTCACGGAAAATTTCAGCATGACCTTTGCTGAAAATAGGACATATGGAGTACCCGAATTTGCCAGAACGGAAGTTAATCGACATTCCGGCAAACTCAAGGGCCTCTTGGGGTACCTGCAAAATCATCACGACACGATGGTCGGAGACAAAACCCAGCAAGTCTGTACCCTCAAGAATGAACATATAGCAATATCTGTTGTCTCCCCATAACATACGGAAATCAAACTCAATTCCAGATGAATTACAAGTAAATCAAACTTTGACCCTTAGAGTAACATATATTTAGGTCTTCAGGGTGAAAACATGCCACGAAGGAGCGTGCATTCTTATCAGATTACCATATACTAATCTATAAGAATGAATTACACAATAACAATTTCTTATAGATTTTACCAAAATGTTATGACCGTAAGCAATGATCAAGTTTCTCAAGAGATTAATTCTCAAAGATTTATGGCGGATGTTTGCTAAAAAGAATCACCACGGAGACCATTCTAGTGGCTACAACAATGTATATTTGTGAACATAGGGAGTGGAGTCTGGGACCTTCCATGCATAACAAAGTTCAAAACCATTGCATATTTGTCAATGTAGGGAGAGCAGGGATCGTGATCTTCAGTCTGGCTAACTAACTCTTCCACTGAAGTTCAAAACTACAGACTGATAACCTCAGATAAGAAAAACTGCCCACTGAAAATTAGAATTGATGAGTGATGACATCTTCACCATGTACAGGCATGGTTCCTTTGAGGATGGTGATGCAAAGCTAGACGAAGTGGAGATGGTGGAAGGTTCGAGATTGCTCTCAAGAAACTAACCGAGTGGGTGGGAGCGAACGTCAACAACAAGACTAAAATCTATTTCGCAGGCTCGTCACCTACCCATACCTGGTGAGACCAAAAACTGAAACCTATCCATCAACCGTTAAACCTGACAACCAACAGATTGAATTTACAAGTAGTATATCACATCAAATTACTCTCAACTTTTTTGTTTTACGAAAGAGAAACTCTCCATTCTACCGATATTGTTACAAGAATTAATCGGAATAATGGTACTAATATGTGCTAAGGTTTCTTGAGCGAACGTGAATGGTGAAGGAACAATTGTGTGCTGCTCTGAAGCTTTTCGCTTTCCGAAAGAAAAACTTCCCCATTTCATAGACATACAATATTTAGTCATGTGCTGATATCTCCTAAGGTTTCTTCAGCTACTAAATGGTGAGAGTAATAGGTGTGTGCTGCTCTGAACCCTTTTTTTCTTTATGGAACAATCAATCAAAAGAGAAGCACAAGACCATGTGAGAAGCACAAAACCGAATTTGGAGGAAAGAAACTTAAGATTCCACTATCATGCATTAACTCTACTTAACAGTGAATACATTTTTCAGATAAGAAATATCACTAACATGCTGCTGGGCTGCTGGCTAACAGAAGGAAGGGAGGAGGGAGGGAGGGAGGGAGGAGAGAGGAGGGAGGGAGGGAGGGAGGAGAGAGGAGGGAGGCAGGGAGGAAGGGAGGAGAGAGGAGAGAGGAGGGAGGGAGGAGAGAGGAGAGAGGAGGGAGGAAGGAGGCTCGTACCTTGCAGCGAACAGGGTGGTGGCGATGGCGACCAGGGAGGAGGAGGTGACCAGGGTGGCGGCGATGGCGACCAGGGTGGCGGCGATGGCGACCGGAGACGAGAGAGGAGGTGGATCTGGCGAGAGGGAGGAACGAAGGGGTACGTCGGGGGAGTTAGTTAAAGATTTCTAATGGCGCACCCCCGAGCGGTGCGCCATTAGAATGTTTTTTTTCACATTCTAATGGCGCACTGCTCGGGGGTGCG
Organism: Hordeum marinum; assembly: GCA_022496015.1. Lineage (NCBI taxonomy): Eukaryota > Viridiplantae > Streptophyta > Magnoliopsida > Poales > Poaceae > Hordeum > Hordeum marinum. The sequence goes on along the minus strand of CM039675.1, from coordinate 142,116,329 downwards.
CCATTAGAATGTTTTTTTTCACATTCTAATGGCGCATCCCTGAGTGGTGCGCCATTAGAATGCTATTTTATGAATATGAAAACAGTGATAATTTTTTTATAAATATGAATATGAAAAAACATTAATTTTTTCATAAAAACAGTAATGTGAATAAATTTTTTATAAATATGAATATGAATAAAATTTTTATAAATATGAATATGAATATGAATATGAATAATTTTTTTATAAATATGAATATGAAAAATATGAATGGGTCGTCGGCGGAGGTGGAGCGGGGGAGGGTGCGGGTGGTGCTCGGCGACGGTGGAGCGGGCCGGGGAGGGTGCGGTGGGTCGTCTCGGCGGCGGTGGAGCTAGCGGGGGAGGGTGCATGCGGACGGGGGGATAGAGATCAAATTTGAAAAAATATTCATGAATTCAAAAAGTGCCCATGAAATTTAAAAATATTCATGATCGAGTTCAAAAAGTGCCCATGTAATACAATCGAGAAATGAAGACTACGATTTAAATACAATCATCTTAGCTAGCTATCTGTTCACAATCTCTTCTTGCCCTTCTTTTTCGCAAATGGAGTTCTTGTGTGGAACGGACGTCCTTTAGGTAGGGTGGTCCTGCTTCTTCTTGTGGTGTATGCTGCTACTTCATCGTCGTCGTCATGTTCCATCTGCGGGTCGCCGTACTTGTCGAAGTCTTGCTCATTGGCGACTCCATCCATTCTGATGATCTTCCTTTTGCCTCTCCTCACGACAACACGACTAGGCTTTGATGGGTCGGTAATGAAGAAGCATTGGTCCACTTGGGAAGCCAGTACCCATGGCTCATTTTTCACGGTGACGTTTGCGCCCGCGGTCTTGGATTTTGCTTCGGGTATAACCATGGTGGTGAAATACCGGTCTTCTTTTAGGACGCTCTTGGCCCATCTGACACGGAACATCGGGACCTTCTCTCCAGCGTAGCTCAGCTCCCAGATCTCCTCGATCCTTCCATAGTATCTGTCCTTGTCGTTACCGGTGTAGGATTCCATCGTTACCCCGGAGTTCTGATAACCATCGCTCTTCATGTCCTTGTCCTCGGAGTAGAATGTGTAGCCGTTGATATCGTACGCCTCATAGGTCATCAGGTTGTGCTCGGCGCCCTGTGACAAGGCGAATATGAGTTGTTCTTCCGCGGAATAATCCTCATGTAAAGGGCACGACAGAAGCTTCTGCTTGAACCAACGCGTGAAACATGAGTTGTGCTCTTTGATTATATCTCTGTCCATCCTCTGTTGGCCTCGGTCATTGTACGTCTTCTCAATAAAGGTTCTGTGCTCTACCACCCAAGGATCGACCACGTCTATGTGATGTAGCGCGACTAGGTTTGCTCTTTCAAAGTCGGCGAGTCGACCCTCGAAGTCGACATGCATTTCGCGGCGCCCCTCATGGTGACCCCATCCAGCAAGCCTACCGAGGTGCCTGTTGACGGGCAGACCAACGGGGTTCTCGATGCCTAGATAATTCGTGCAGTAGGAGATGCACTATTCGGTCAGAAAGCCCCTGGCTATGCTTTCCTCTGGACGTGACATGTTGCGAACGTATCCTTTGATGACACCAGTCATCCTTTCGAACGGCATCATGCTGTGCAGGATCGTCGGCCCGAGTTGGATGATATCCTCCATGATATGGACCAGCAGATGCACCATAATGTCAAAGAATGCGGGTGGGAAGTACATCTCAAGCTCGCATAGTATCACCACGATCTCTTCCTGTAGCCTTCTGAGTTGCTTCACGCCAACCGACTTCCGAGAGATGACGTTGAAAAAGTTGCATAGCCCAAATAGCGTTTCACGGACGTGCGCGTCCATGATCCCACGGATTGCAACTGGAAGTATCTGCGTCATCAGCACGTGACAGTCGTGACACTTCATCCCGCTGAACTTCTGCTTCGGTGGGTCTGGGTATCTGCTTATCTTCCCCGTGTAACCGTAAGGAAGTTTTAGTCCTACGAGGCAGGTGAAAAACTGCTCGATCTCCTCCTGACTTAGAGTGAAGCACGCGGGAGGGTAGTCATTTCCGGTCTTCTTGGCCTTTTTGCCTTTGCGACGACTTTCTATGTCCTCCTTCGCCTCATCATCATCACCATTAGCGTGAAGCTCCTCCCTGATGCCCATTGATTTCAAGTCCGCCCTTGCTTTCGGCCCATCTTTGGTCCTCTCTGGCATGTTGAGCAGGGTACCAAGCAGACTCTCGCACACGTTCTTCGTGATATGCATGACATCAAGGCTGTGAGGGACACGGTGGATCTTCTAGTACGGCAAGTCCTAGAAAACAGACCTCGTTTTCCATAGCTTCAGCTGCAGCTCTGGCGCCTTTCGCTTCTTTCCCGGCTCTGGCGCCTTTTGCTTCTTTCCCGGCAGTGGGCAATCTTTCCAATTTTTCAACAACTCGTCTATTTCCTCGCCGCTCCTCGTACGCGGGCGTCTTTGGGGTTCGGTTTCACCATCGAACAGATCCTTGCGTTTTCTCCATGAGTCATCGTCGCGAAGCCACCTTCGATGTCCCATGAACACGGTTTTCGAAGACCTGGGATCTCTATCTAGCTGGCGATACGTTGTGTCATCCATGCACCTGACGCATCCAGAAAATCCATGCACCACCTGCCCCGCGACATATTCGTAACCGAGATAGTCGTGCACCGTCGTGAGCAGTGCGGCTCTCATAGGGAAATATTCTTTCTCTGCGGCGTCCCACGTATTGGCTGGCGTTTTCCACAGCGTGTCTAGCTCCTCTTTCAGCAGCCCCAGATATAGATTGATGTCTTTCCTTGGTTGTTTCGGCCCTTCAATTAGCATACTCATGTGAATGTACTTCCTCTTCATGCACAACCAGGGGGGAAGGTTGTACATCCACACAAACACAGGCCAGGTGCTATGTGTGCTTCTCTAGCTACCAAACGGATTGACTCCACAGGTGCGCGCACCCAGCACGATGTTCCTTGGATCATTCCCAAATTTTGGGTGTTCGAAGTTCAATGCTTGCCACTGGCTCGCATCCTTAGGGTGACTCAGCATCTTGTCTTTTTTATTTATCTCCGGATCATTTGCGTCATCTTCCTGCTTCTTCTCCTCCCTACCCGCGGGCCAACGTAGAAGCTTTGTTACCTTAGGGTCTGTGAAATACCGCTGCAGACGAGGAGTGATCGGAAAGTACCACACCACTTTTCGAGGAGCTTTCTTCCTCTTCTTGTATCGAGTGACGCCGCACACCGGACATATGGTAGAATCCGCATGCTCGTCCCGATAAATTTTGCAATTGTTCATGCACACATGGTATTTCACGTGCGGTAAATCCAGAGGACACACAATTTTCTTCGCCTCCTCGAAACTGGTCGGGCAATTGTTCCCCTTGGGAAGACGTTCGTGCCAAAATGACATGATCTCGTCGAAGCATGCGTCGGTCATTTTGTGGTTTACCTTCATGTCCGGAGCCATGAGCATTACTTTCAGGCGGGTATCCTCGGGCCTGCATCCTTCATACAATGCAGTAACCCGCGTCTATCTCCAGTTGATCCAGCTTGGCTTTCTCTTGGGCGCCAGCTCTTGCGTTATCCGTCTGCTTGAGAAGCAGCTCTTGAATATGAGGGTCCTGCACCCAGCCTCCATCATCGTCTGCTCCGGCATCTTCATCTTCATGATCATGCCCTTCATCTTAATCTTCCTCATCATCATGTCCGGCATCTTCTACATGATGACTGTGTACAACATCACCGTCGTGATCATGTCCTGGAGATTCTTCGTCTTCTCGCCCACCCTCGCCATGGTGGTTGTCTTGCTGCCCTTCCTCATTTCTTGCCCGGCCCCCATGGACGACTTCATATTCATCTTCATCACCTTGCCACCGATAGCCATCCATGAAACCACGGAAGAGCAGGTGGTCCCGCACCTGCCCGGAATCCGGGTCTGCAATAAGGCTCTTCAGCTTGCATCTTCGACACGGACATCTTATCTCCGTCTCGTTCTTTTGAAGCATCTCGGCCTTCGCGGAGCACAAAAACCTATTCACGATGCCTTCGGTCATCGTGCGGACCATGGTCGCCTGCGGGGTAGAGCAAAACGATATTTTAGACGCAAGAAAAAAATTGGCATGACTTTCCCTAAAAATAGGACCAAAAATAATGCATAGTGCCAAAATTCTCTCCGAAACGGAAATGAATCAACATTCCGGAAAAATATTGGCAACTATCGCATTTCAAATACCGGTACCTACAAACACAAACATATATGCAACACCACAAACATATGCAACACCACAAACATACATAGATCTAGCAAGGCCATAAAAAGTGCATGTGCACATTGTTGGAGCGAGCTAGGGAGAAAAAAAGTAGATCTACAACATAAAGATAGCTTTCCCCTTACTTACCTATCAAAAAAGGTAATTTAACCACTTAATTTTGATGAATCTATGGTGCAAATGAGGTGAGGAGGAGGAGGCAGCCGACACAAACTTGGAGGAGGAGGTGGAGAGAATGAAGTGGGGAAAGTGAGTGTGTAGGTGTGGCTGTCCAAAATATCTAGCTGGCCCCAGGTTACTAATGGCGCACCACAGACAGATGTGCCATTAGTAACCAGGGTTACTAATGGCGCACCAGCTAGAGGTGCGCCATTAGATGTTTGCAAAAAAAAATTGTTACTAATGGCGCACCAGCTACGAATGCGCCATTAGTAACACTGGTTACTAATGGCGCACCAGATGGAGGTGCGCCATTAGAATTTTTGCAAAAAAAAATTTGTTACTAATGGCGCACCAGCTACGAATGCGCCATTAGTAATCCTGCTTACTAATGGCGCACCAGATGGAGGTGCGCCATTAGAATTTTTGCAAAAATAAAATTGTTACTAATGGCGCACCGTGTGTCTGGTGCGCCATTAGTTTCTACCACACTAATGGCGCATCAACTCGCGATGCGCCATTACTATAGATTAGTGGGGCACCACTTGTCTGGTGCGCCATTAGTGGCCATATCATCTATAGCCCTTTTCCTAGTAGTGTTAGGTTGACAACTTTCTGTTGCGCAAACTCACATTTTCGATACCATCGAGAATGTTGAGTCGGTGTCACCGAGATTGGAAATCTAACCATTCATCACCTTATAAGTGCAATCGAGTTTCATATATTGGTCTCACCGATATTCAAAAGTGGCCACCTTTTGATCACTTCGGTACCACCGAGATTAACACATTGGTGTCACCGAGTTGGTCATTATGTGTGTAACAGTTTGATTTTTGGGGATGCCTATATATACCCCTCCACCACCACCTACTCGAAACAGAAGCAGTCATAACTATTCCATACCTATCCTATCAGATTTTCTAAGAGAGAACCACCTACCATTGTGTTCAGATCAAGATCTTCCACTCCAACCATATGGATCTTGATTTCTAGCCTCCCCAAATTGCTTGCCACCAATCCTATCTGTTCCACCAAGCCAAATTTCTGAGGATTGATTGTGTGTTGAGTAGTCTATCATCTTGAAGAACAAGAGCAAGGACTTCATCGTCATTACCGAGCCTATTACCTTTTGGAGGGTGGTGCCTCCTATATTGGTAAGGTGTAGCTTGTGAGCCTCCTACTTCGTGTTGTAGAGTGAACCAAGAAGTTTGTAAGGGCAAGGAGATCGCCTACTTCGTGAAGATCTAACCATAGTGAGTCTACTCCTTTGTGGACGGCAGCCATATGGAATAATCAAGGTTACTACTTCGTGGACCGTTATGGGTGGAGCCCTCCGTGGACTATCACGACCATTACCCTCTATGGGTTGAAGACTCCATAAACGTGGACATATGATAGCACCACCTGTCGGAACAACGAGAAAAATCTTTGCATCTCCTATTGTGTTTGATCTTCCTATCTCTTCTCTTTACTTCATGTGCAATGTATTTACTTTCCACTGCCATATTTGTAGACATGCATGTGTAGGGCTGTTAGACTTGCTAGACTTGCTAAAACTGTTAAAATCTGCCAACCAATTAACTCATCCACACTTTGCCGACTTCTCAAGACCTTGTTTGCAAGATCCGTTCCCCGAACAGTACCACCCATTGAGGTGCACCAAGGCACAGGAGTAAACAAGCGGCGGGGCACATCGAGTACGTAAGTCCACCAATTGAGGACCCCTGGTACAACCACTCTTGTAGCATTTCATCCTCTTTCACATACCTATAAAGAGTTGCTTCGGCAATCCGAGCAATATGAGTTGTTGAGAATAATATCGCATCAGTCTACATGTTTGCCTCATCGTCCTTTTTGGCACATATTTTCTTTCTCCCTCTTTTCGTGAAACTCTTCGGTATGTTGCGATGCAACCGATTAATAGACTAGGGCCTTGAGTTTAAAAACAAAATCGCGTTACGAACATTTGCTTATACTTTCAGCCTCTTGGAATCCGCTTTATATGCATTGGTTCCGAACTATGTCTTGGGTCAATAGTTGGGTTGCCCTACTCCTGTGCTTGCCCCTTTACGTTCCGCTAGTTTGGCTAAAGGGGCAGAGGAAGAACCTCTGCGATTGTGTTTCCGGCTAGTCTAGTCAAGCACCTCAGAGGAGAAAGCTGAAAACTGACTGTCATGGTATGCGAGAACCGATATGCGAATCTGAGAGTAAGTGTTATACTCACGACCTCGTTAGAGGTCATCTCGTGTCATACGATGGGTTTGTTATTCGTACAAACCATGTGATATCGGCTTTACCCGCAGATCATCTGACTAACACAAGTCACCGAGGGCTAGTCACCAGCCTCCTGTAGTCCTTTTCGTGCCCCTACAGCTAAGTGAAAGCAATAAAGCACTATGGTCTGATTGGCTGGTCTGCCGCACACTACCGCCTTCAGGTACCGATAGTTTAGCTAAGGGTTATAGTGCGTATCTAAAGACACCCCACGTAGTATGTACATGGGGGCTAAAGCTAACGACTTGGAGATTTCAGTTTTAACGGCCACAAAGGAGTTATAAAGGAATGCAAACAATTAAAAACATGATAACCCATTGGTAACAAATATACAAGCATTCAGAAATCTTCACACATATTACAATGCATCTAATCCTACATGTTCTCTTTATAAAATTGCAACTCTATCACCCGACCACCCTCCATTACTCCGGAGAAGTAGAGCTTGGGGCGCCTATGTTCCTTTCCAGGAGGCAGCGGAGCGGTGGCTATCTTCATCGGGTCCAGCCACGGCCAATGCACCTTGGCCTTTGCAAAGGCCATCCGGGCCCCATCGATGCAGGAGGATCGCTTTGAAGCATTGAGGCGGTGCAAGGCCTCAGTCAGCCTCTACACCAGGCCAAAGTAGCTGCCTGGGAGTGGCTTGTTGGGCCATAACCAAATGCAGAGATCCTTCATGGCCGGCTTCGCCATCCGGGGCAGCTCCATCAGTTGCTTCAGGTGCTCGACAAGAAGAGGAGAGTTCTTAGGGGCTCTGAAATGAGCCTAGAATAGACGGGCTTCGTCTCCTTCTTCCCACGAAGAATAGAGCTGATTCGCGTTCACCACACTCTTTTGAAGGTCAGAGCAGGTGCCCAAGGAATGTCACACCCGGTTAAGCAACTCTAACTTGCTGTCCCCGAAGACACACTTCAATAAGTATGGCTTATCATCGGTTATAGCCTTCCCCTAGCGAACTTGCTCTTCGAAAAACCTCCTATCCACCTACTCTTTTTGGAGTTCACTTTTCATGGTGGATAGTTTGGCAGCTTGCTCCTTACCTTTTTTCTGAAGGGCCTCACACTTGTGGCCGGCGTCCTTGATCTCCTGTTGGATCTCCTCCACCCGATCCTCATGCTTGTATCTAGTGGCCCTTAGAGCCGACAATGCGGAAGCAGCTCGTTTGGCCACCACCCTCTCAACCGAAGCCTCCTGCTTCGCATTTTGTAGATCGGCCCTCAGCTTTTCCATCCCCTTCGCCAAGGTTGTGTAAGTATCAAGAATACGAATACTACATCGACAGTAGGATAACCACAATTTTTTTTGCATAGTAAGTAAGGCTTACCTTGCGCCTCGTCGAATCTATTGTTGAGAGCATCAAGCTCATCTTCGGAGCTTTTTAGCTTCCGATTTAGCTCGTCCAGCTCGATGTCATTCACAACCGCCGCCGATGACAAAGCCTGCAACACACAAATCCTTGTCAGGTTATATGAGTTCAAAACTTCCGAATTATTGTCAATCCGATCTTATGTCCGGACCTCTTACAGGTTGTTAGAACATTCCGACCATATAATTTCGTATATAGTTCGGATAATGATCCATGCTTGACCCTTGGATAAGTATTCAACCCCACCTAGGGCTCGGGGGATGCCATGTATATAATAATAAAAAGAAATAAACATTTTGCATATAGAGTGTCGCGTGGCTTACCTGAAAGCCCGTCAGGAGACCCATGAAGGCCTCCTTGAGTCCTTTTTCGACGGACTGAATGCTCTGCAATACCGCACCCATAAGGGTGCGGTGCTCCTTGGAGATGGAGGAGCTTGATAAAGCCTCCCTCATGAACGGCACCCATTGGTCGGTGGTGCCGGTGGCGATCGGACAACCCGATCACCGACCGGGGATTGAATCGAAACCTCCGGAACCGAAACCTCTGGAGTGGTCCTCGGAGGAGATTGAACGTCTGCACATCTAGTCTCCTCAGTATCTGGGTATGGTGCCGCCCCCTGGTCTTTGGTGGCCGAGGTATTAGCCTCCACCATGACATCATCTCCCTGCCTCTGGTGCCCGACTCCATAGGAGCATGCTGGGACGACACCTCTGCGGTGTCCTTCGCGGCGCCCGGAGTAGTGCCATGTGACGCATTCCTGCTCTCCGCTAAATTGGTGGGCAGGGTCTCCCCGTCCGAAATCTGGTCGGTAGGGAGGACACGCGGTGGGATACATAATGGTTGAATGCTCGCATGTTAGTAACCCTCAAAAGCCTAATAATAAAAGTTGAGGTGGTGTTCGGATCCTTACCTCCGAGCTAGGAGCTTGACCCTCAGGCTCCTTCGTGGAACCCTCTCAAAGTCATTGGACTTGGCATCCGAGTCCGAGGTGTCGTCAGACAAGATTACCTGTGACCGACGCGCTCTATTTGGGGCAGGAGGGGTTATCGCCTCCCTGGTGTCCGATGATGTCGACCTCTTTCTTGCGAGGCGAGAATGCCCCCCGCCATTGTCCTCGTCATCATGCTCCTATTGATTCAAGGAGGCATGAATTTATTTGGACACGACCTTTGTCTTGTCCCTTATGTGTAGGCCTTCTTGGCCTAGTTTCTTCTTCTTCTCTTTCTTTGCAGGTGCCTTGACGAGCAACTCCACTAACAGCCTAGACCCGGGATCTTAGGGCCGTGGCGCCGGGCAGTTGGTGCCCGTGGCTTTGCTCAGCCATTTCTCTAAAGAATGGTCAGAAAGATATCTTAGAAACTTCTTTATGAGAGATAGAGACTATCAAATAGAGATACTCTATAACTTGGAAGCACGCTTGGCGGCGTGTAGACCCTGATCCTCCTCTTCGGCTGGCCGATCCTTCTACGACTTGAAGAGCGCCTTCCACAGCTTCTGTCGAGTAGTGCGGAAGAGGTTCTGAATCATGGGCACATCGTCGATCTGACGAGGCCACATGGGAGTATCCCGGCGCTGGTAGGGGAGGATGCGACACCGGAGCATGACCTGGACCACGTTGGTCAGCGCGATGTCGTTCTCGATCATGGAGCCGACGCGCTTCTGCAAGTCGCTCACCTCCTTGCTCGACCCCTAGTTGAGGCCCTTTCGAAGGCACGAGGTTAGTCTTGTGGGGGGACCGGATCTGAATCTGGCTAGGGCAGCTTGACCTTCATCCCATGTAAAACCACTACTTCTGCCATAGTTTTATGGTGTCGATGAAGGTGTCGGAGGGCCATACGACGCAGGCGAGCTTGGCGATGACAGCCCCGCCGCAATCTGCGTGTTTGCCTGTGACATAATTTGGCTTGATGTTAAACACCTTGAGCCAAAGACCAAACTATGGCTCGACCCACGGAAAAGCCTCGCAGACACGGATGAAGGGCGATATGTGCATGAAAGAGTTCGGTGGTAGGTCATGGAAGTTGTGGCCGTAGAAGAACATGAGCCCCTGACGAAGGGGTGGAGTGGGAAGCTCAATCCCTGGATGATGTGGGGAACAAAGACCACCCTTTGGCCTGTCTTGGTGGTGGGGATCACCTGGTCCTTCTCCGACGCGCAGTGGAAGATGTTGGCGGGGAGGTAGTCGGCGGCCTAAAGGTCCTGGATGTCTTGGTCGGTGACCGTGGAGGCCTCCCACTTGCCATTGGAACCGGAGCCTGCCATGGATTAGTTTGGAGAAGTTGTGGTTGAAGACCTAGATCTACGCTGTGGGATCCTAGACGGATGGGGAAGTACAGGGTGCGAATGGGGAGCATGCTTAAGCCTTGGGGGCTTGTTTCCCTTTTATGAGGCTTATCACTGTTTCGCCTCCCCTTGTTGTGTCGTGAATCCCTCTACTTCCTGAGACGTGCGTGTCATTGCAGGCGCATGATTAAATGTAACCCTTAGAAAATGGGACATCATCTGTGCATTGATGGATCGTCTTGATAAAAAAGGCCTCGAACTGCGAATCGTGTTTTTGCAATTGTCTTAGCAGTTATGGTGGCCCGTGACCTGTCGTCATAAAGGTCATCAGGCGATGTTATAGAGCTCTTACCCCTTGATGTTCGGCCTTCAGGGCTGACCTATTCATAGAGTTCAGACGCGCCTCTATTCGGAAAACTGCATGTCATCGGAGGCCGAACTAAACTCGACGGGAAGAACTCACCTCACAGGCTGAAGACTCTGATTATACGAAGCGACTGAAGCGGAGACCTTGGTGTCGGAGGCAAGTTTGGGGCTACTGAGGGAGTCCTGGATTAGGGGTTCCTCGGATAGCCGACCTGTTATTATGGGCCGGATTAGGCATGTTTATATCTTCAGCATGTAACCGACCATGTGTAAACCCTAGGTAACCTCGGTGTCTATATAAGGCGGAGGGTTTTAGGTTGTAGAGGTAGGACAACTGATCTACGGTTGAGCTCTTTGATCTCGAGGTAGATCGACTCTATAACCTATACATCATCGATACAATCAAGCAGGACATAGGTCCATAGGAGGCCCCAAACCTTGGTTAAACCTTGTCCCCTTTGTCTCCTGTGACCATCGATTCTAGTCTCCCAATTTGATACCCCCTACCCGAGATCTGACGGTTTTGACATGGACACTCTGGCCCTGGCCGGGGCCCCGACCTCATTGAATTCATATCCCTCTTCTTCTTGGGAGCCATGTCGGAGAGGCGGATTGGATAGGAGCGAGACCTGATGGAGAAGGCGTGAGTCATGGAGGAAGGAGTCGTAGAAGGCAGGCACGCGATGGGGCAATGATGGTTCCGCCACGCACGCTAGGTTTTTGTCAACAAGGGCATTTGCCAAGGCGATGTGGGGAAGTGGAGGCTTGCATGTCTTATTGTGCACCATGCATCGAGCCTTGCCCGCAGGCCGTTGGGACCCATGGAGCTTCGGCCTTCCTTACTTGGCAACACCACAAAGCCAACCCAAGCACAACTCGGGACCGAGAGCTACTGTCAACATTCTGGGATCAAGGGTACTCAGACCTGCCTTCCTTAGGAACAGCGTGTGGCCCACCACGGCGGCCCGGAACGGTGCAACAACAATCCCCTCAAGTCAAGGCCCTCGCGAGAGCCCCTGCTTCGCGAGGAGAAGAATGCCAAGACCTCTGGAGGAGTGGCATCCCCCAGGCTGCCTCTTGAGGAATGGAAATTCATATGCAAGTACTCAGCCTCATTAGGCCAGGATGATGTGGGCTCCGACGGCTGAGCTAGGCAGGCACCAGCGGGCACGGAGGGGGATATTTTCCTCTTGAGATTGAGCACTCAACCAATTGAGACCGAGAACCCCTAGGGTAGGTTTAGTCATGTAACCCTCATGCAAAGTCGATTCCATGTAATGGTTCATATGAAACCATGTGTGCTTGTTGTTTGTGTTCCGATGTAAGTCGCGCTTTTGCCTTAGGCAACATGTAAGTGACTCTATGTCTATCTTATTTTAATTTATTTGTTGGTCTGTCGACCTCTGTTTGATCACAATTGCACTATACCAACAACCTTAGGAGCACTTTCTCCATTTTTGCTGTCCCGCCTCATCAATCCCAGTTATTTGACTTGGCTGCTCCAAACAGTATGGTGACTGCAACCCGCAATAGCTCCTTCAGTAGCCCTGAAGTCGGCAACTCTAGCCAGCAATAGGGAGCCGGTGGTTCTGGTCACGCTCGAGAGCACCCAGAGCAGCCACATGGCGACATTCCCCCGCCACCACCTCCACCGAAGAACATGACCATAGCCCTGTTTCCCCAAGTTCTCCAGGAGGAACGCCATGCCAACTCTACCTCTATCCAGTAGATGGCTCACGTCCTTGTGAACAACCAGCAGCAAGGCAGGAACGACAATGGCTGCTCCAATATGTCAGAATTTGATACGTCTCCAACGTATGTACTTTTCCTAACACTTTTGCTATTGTTTTGGACTCTAATTTGCATGATTTCAATAATACTAACTTGGACCGACACTGTTTCTAGCAGAACTACCATGGTATTGTTTTTTTGTAGAAATAAAAGTTCTCAGAGTGGACAAAACTTTTTGGTGAATTATTTTGTAACATATGAGGTATATTGGAGCCATAAGCCACTAGAGAGGGGGCCAGGGTGGCCACCCTCCACAAGGGTGCATCAGACCCCCTGGCGCGGCCTGAGGGAGCTTGCCCACCTTGTGGGCCCTCTGACCCTAATTCCAGCGCTATATAAAATCCTAATTTTCTAGAAAAAACAGAGAGAAAGTTTCATCACGTCTAACGATATGGAGCCGCCGCCACCTTCTGTTCTTCATTGGGAGGCCAGATCTGGAGTCTATTTGGGACTCCTGAGTGGGGAATCTTCGGTATTCGTTATCACCAACCCTTCTCCATCACCAATTCCACGATGCTAACCACGGGGAGTGAGTAATTCCTTTGTAGGATTTCTGGCCGGTGAGGAGTTGGATGAGAGTCATCATATAATCGAGTTAGTTTTGTTATGGCTTGATCCCTAGTATCCACTGTGTTCTAAGACTAGTGTTGCTCTGAGTTTTCCATGCTTAATGCTTGTCACTACGGCCCGAATGCCATGATATCAGATCTGAACCATTTGTGTTATCATCATTATATCTATGTTCTTGGACCGATATTCCCTAGTCATATGCAGCTATTATGTGTTATGATCCTTGAACCCCATAGTGACAATATTTGGGATACTTCACGGTGATGACCGTAGTTTGAGGAGTTCCTGTATTCACTAAGTGTTAATGCTTTGTTTTGTTTCTCTATTAAAAGGAGGCCTTAATATCCCTTAGTTTCCATATGGACCCCGCTGCCACGGGAGGGTAGGGCAAAAGATGTCAAGCAAGTTCTTTTCCATAAGCACGTATGACTGTTATATGATGGATATCATTCAACAAATACACCAATCCAATGACTACAAGTTTTCCACTTATTGTACTCCCTAAGTTACCGTTGTTGTTACTATTGCACTTGCTACAAAATCACTATTGATACTGTTACCGCTACTTTTACTGTTCCTACTGTTATCGCTACTGTTACTATTACTAGTCCTGTCAACCTATCATATTATTGTGCTACTGATCACTTTGCTGTAGATATCTATCTCCAGGTGTGGTTGAATTGAAAACACAACTACTAATACTCTAAAATATTATTTGTCTCCCCTTGTTTCGAATCTATAAATTTGGGTTGAATACTCTACCCTCGAAAACTGTTCCGATCCCCTATACTTGTGGGATATCAAGACATTTTTGTGGCGCCGTTGTTGGGGAGCATACCAATATTTGTTGAGTCACTTTGGATTTATATCAATCGATCACTATGAAGAACCGGAAGGATACTAAAATCAATATTTTCCCCTCTACTAGGAGCGGAGGTAGGGAATTCCCATCACACTCTACATTTGATTCACCTGTCGTTATGAATAAGTTTGCAACACCACCGCATGCTAGTAATCCTGATATTGATGATGCTACTTATGCTATGAATGATGCTTATTATGATACTAGTACCATGGTTGATGATACTATGCCACTAGGTGAATTTCTTGATGAATAAATTGCTAGAGCTAGAGATAATGAAATCATTGAAAGTGATGAAACTTCTGAAACTCATGATTATGAAATACCTATTAGGCCTGATGTGTCAATTTTGCATCATGCTTTTTATTGATATTTCTTGCATTATGGGTTGTTATTAAACGTTATGGTACAATACTTATGCCTTTTCTATCTTATTTTACAGGGTTTACATGAAGAGGGAGAATGCCGCCAGCTGGAATTCTGGACTTGAAAAGGAGCAAATCTGAGAGACCTATTCTTCTCAACTCCAAAAGTCCTGAAAAGTTACGGATAATTGTTTTGGAATATATAGAAAATATTGGGCGAAACAAATACAGGAGGGGGGCCACCAGGAGGTCACAAGCTTGCCAGGACCGGCCACCCCGCTAGCCGCCCCTAGGTGGCTCGAGACCCACCTGGAAGGTCCACGATGCCCATCTTCTGCTATATTTAGGGTTTTGACCTGGAAAAAACCATAATGGAGCTTTTGGTATGAAGCTTCACCGTCTCGAGGCGAAACTTAGGCAGAACCAATCTAGAGCTCCAAGGGAGCTGTTCTACCGGGGAAACATCCCTCCCAGAGGGGAAATCAAAGCCATCGTCATCACCAACGATCCTCTCATCGAGAGGGTGTCATTCTTCATCAACATGTTCACCAACACCATCTCCTTTCCAAACCCTAGTTCATCTCTTGTATCTGATCTTTGTCTCAAACCTCGAATTGGTACCTGTGGGTTGCTAGTAGTGTTGATTACTCCTTGTGGTTGATGCTAGTTGGTTTAGTTGGTGGAACATCATATTTTCAGATCCTTTATGATAATTAGTACTCCTCTTATTATGAACATGAACATGCTTTGTGAGTAGTTACGTTCGTTCCTGAGGACATGGGATAAATCTTGTTATAAGTAACCATGCGAATTTTGTATTAGTTCGATATTTTGATGAGATGTATGTTGTCTCTCCTCTAGTGGTGTTATGTGAACATGGACTACATAAAACTTCACCATTAGTTGGGCCTAGGGGAAGGCATTGGGAAGTAATAAGTATATGATGGGTTGCTAGAGTGACAGAAGCTTAAACCATAGTTTATGCATTGCTTCGTAAGGGGCTGATTTTGATCCATATGTTTGATGCTATGATTAGATTTATCTTAATTCTTCTTTTGTAGTTGCGGATTCTTGGAAGAGGGGTCAATCATAAGTGGGAGGTTTTTCCAAGTAAGGGTAGCACCCAAGCAATGATACTATCTCGCTAGTCCCGAAGATCACGACCATGGACCTCTACTCATCCAGATAAGTCACATACATCCTGCCTCTTTCCACGTCATACTCCCACTGGATCTGCGTCAGTGCATCCTGCACGTACTCATCTCTACGTGTATCTGGATTGTTGTAGTAAATTGTGATCCACAAGGACTCAAAAATCATGCACCTGGGCACCAAGACTATTCAAGATTAAAGATTGGGATGGGGTATGTGTTTAGTTTGCAGGAACACTAAGCATATATGGTGGCTAAACTTACGTAACAAGAAGATAAATATGTAGCCTATGATAACGATCAAATCTAGAATGACCTCAATGAGATCTTGAACACTTACTTATGTCAATCATAACCCCACCGTGTTCTTTCTCGAATCATGTTCACGAGCAGAGACGATCATGGTTACTGACATAATTGGCGCATTTTATTTAGATTTAACTTCAAATTAACTATAATCGTGTGTTAAAAAATATCCAAGTTGCCACATAACCACGGGCCCGACTTTCCGAAATATTTGACCCTGTAGGGGTGCTCCAACTAGTCCATCCCAAATTAACCACACTCCGCGGGAATAGCCTCGACCATGGATCTCGTGATCGTCCTAGGAAACTGCAAAGGGATTCCAACACCTCAAGATAGCCCACACACAAGACACTCGATATAGGTAAAGACAAATCCAGCAAGACAACCCGACGTGTGAGCGAACCCGATATGAGCTGCGTATCTTGTTCTCAGGACACAACGGATAAGATACGTGTATGGAGGCCTTATAAAAATCTTCCGAGTTGCCCCCGGTTGGCCCCGCACAGTGCTCTAGTTTGGACCAACACTCATGAGGAGCACTGGCCCAGGTTGTTGATTAATTATCCACGGGGTTCCAAAGCCCTATGCAAAATTTATCAAGTTATTAATCAAATGTGGTACCAAAGTTGGGTCTTTCTAGACAAGTTTTAATCTTAACCCAATAAACAAGGGGGTCCCCATAACAACCCCGAGCATGTTAGGAGCGCAAAGTATGGAAACATAACAGCGGTAACAAGAAACTATGGCGGAAACAGCGGAACAAAACACCTAGCAAAAGGCCAAGACTTCCACCAATACCCGGATATATATGTGCATTAAATTAAATAACATATAATATTGTGATATGCCAAATCCATGTTATCACATGGAACAACCTGTACCTGCAACTAGAACGCTATAAGAGGGCTGAGCAGCGGTAACTTAGCCAAACATTGGTTTTCTAGGATGTGGAGGGTTAGAGGATATCATGGGAAATAGGAGGCTGGCATTCAAGTGGTAGGTGGCACAAAAGTAGCGATAAGAGCAAGACAACTAGCAAGCAAAAATAGTATCGGGATCTGGGTACGATCATCTTGCCTATTGGTTCTTCAGTGGAACAAGTAGCGGGATCCTCATAGTAGTACTCGCCTGGCTCTTCATACCAAGGTTCAACTTTCGCGTCTACCAAAAATAAACATTAAGAATAAACAAACAACCATGGTGCAATGCACAAGCAAGAATGATGCATGCTTAGGTGAAGAGTTTTAGCATATTAGTCCTAACTAGTCATGTTTCCCATACAAAGGATTGGGTATTAATGAATCTGGACAGAAACTAATGTTAAGGTAATTAGACATGCATGAACATTTCAAATCTGGATGCATCATGCAAAAATGATACAAATGCATATGTCGAACGTAAGAATAGGAGTTATAGTTCTCACGATACGCTCACGACAAGATACGAAGGCAAAACACAAGACAAGAAGGACCTGTGCTATTCCTTCGCATTCCAACATATCCGATGGATAGGCAATCAAAAACCAACCACAATAGAGCCAAAGATTAAGGAATTCCATGGAGTATAGCTCCCACAAGTCACAAAACAATAAAACAAACAATCTACCACAAAACAGCAACATAGAAACTTTCACAGCCTATAACTTGAGCTACAGGAATCCTACAACCACAGACAAGGTATTGATAGGAACTAAATAACATTCTTATCAACTTATCCAACTACACAAACTGGAAAGGAGTCACACACTAATAAGCATGAAGCTCACAAGTTGGCATGATGAAATAGAAATCTGGGACATAGTGAAAATAACAGTTTTCTGGAATCTGAGTTAATCTGATTGCATGTTGACAACAGAAACTAATGGTGTTAGAGACCACCTCATGGCATTAAACTTAACAGGTTGCTAGAAGACAACATATACTTCAAATCACTAGCACTGAGTTTGATTTAATTCACAACATATCACAAGATAGCAACCACTCTTCATGGCATAAAAATAATAGCAGATTCTCAGACTTAGAAATATTTGGCATGGTTGAAAACAGCAACATTTTAGTGGCTACTTTAGAGGATGTTTCCCACTCATTTGCAAGTTGATCATGAGAAGGATAAATACCATGGCAATCTACACAGCAAAGACTACCATATTCATGTTGGCACAAACTTCCTAGGATGCATGGATTAAACATAGTAAAAATGACAAAATGGCATTATGAGATAAAATGAAATTTTGTCAAACTTGCTCAAAAGACCAAACCAATTGCACCAATGAATTCTTGGGATTTTTATACCCCAAATTCATGTATCATACCCATATAGTCACATGGAGCTTCATGGCAAAAACTACATAGCAAAATCATCATCCACTCCTATAAGTGAAAACGTACCCTAAATGCTCATTTGCAAAAATGAACATGTCCAGATTTGGAATTATAGCTATAATTGGAAAAGATCTAATTAACACCATAAAACAACAAGACACACATCAACATAGAAAGGGTATGACAAGTGGGGCATGGCCCAGTTGTCACACACACACACCCAAACCTACACACACACTACCACACATACACACACATGGCATGCACACACACATAGCTACATAGGCACAAGTGCATATATGCACATCCACACTCATGAACACACACACCTAAGTGTGTGGGTCTTCATCAGACACACACATATGCACACATACATGCACAAGTGCATATATACACATACACATGCATGTAGCACCACACTCACACACATACACTCTCCAAATATCAAAAATCAGGAAGAAAGGGGGGCCTGGGACTCGGACCCTCGACCAGCGGTCGATGCCCCAGCGTGCTACCACTGCGCTACTTCCTCAATCCTTAATAGGAGAGGGTAGCGAGCCTACTCGTACTATCACTACGTGCGGCTACAAACGAAACTGAACATCGGCTGCACCTTCGGCGACAGCAATGACAGCGATGAATCCTGGCTACCACACGGGCTCTCCAGTGACGCGGAGCTATAGGCAGGACCGGGGAACAACGGGGAGTAGATTCCCCCGTTCGCCTTGTGACGAGGGGGGACAGCGGCGATCCCTGAAGGGCACACCTTGCCGGCAGCGACACGACTACATCAGCAACAATCACCTACACAGGGAGGAAGGGACGCGGTGTCAGCTGCTCACCGAGGGGGAAACGATGACGCTCGAATGCGGCGAAGAGGAAGAAGGCGGCGAAGATGCATCGGCGACAGAGGGGAAGAAAGACGCCGGCGATGACCCGATCCTTGCGAACGACGGCGACGCGACACCACGGGGGAGGTGCTCCTCACCCTCTAGCGGCGGGAACGGAACACGGTGAGCACCCGTGTGCTCCACGCCATCTCTGCCGGTGACAAGGGCCGCCGGAGACACGGCGACGATGGCAAAGATGACCATGCAGCTACTTTGAACTCCTCTCTGCTCTGTTTGAACCGGAAGAAGAAGGAGAAGAAGGGAGAGGAAGGAGGGGAGAGGATATGGCGGCGGCACGGAAGGACAACATGGAACCCTAGGGGGGGTTGGCACATACGCCGAGGGGGGCTAAATAGGCTCGGGTCTGACAGCGAGACGACGACAACTCTCATGGCGACGCTCTCACGCGCCCCTGCTCTCTCTCTCTAAACCTGACGGAGGTGGGAACGGAGCAGGTGGCCATTCCCTACGAGCAGGCTGGGCCGCGAGGGAAGGACTCGGCCCACTCACACACACTCTCAATTGGAAAAACATAAGAGGGTTTCATTTATTAAAAAACAGAACACTTGCAAAACCCCACAGAACTATATAAAAATGTTTTTGTCAAAACATAAAACACTTTTACAAACAAGAAATCAAGACCTGTATTATAAAAATAACTAGTTGATTTTTAGAGCAACAGCCCCTGGCCATTTTTAAAACCCCAAATCAGAAAGCTCAAAACAGCAAAAGAATAACACTCACATGCTTAAAGTATTATAGGCTATCTCCTGAATATTTTTGAACAATTTAATTTAGCAATTAATTACGTTTATTCATGGCAATGGAATAAACAGAGAAGTTTGGGTTGTTTGTAAAAGAATAAGAGAGGGGGGAGGACATGAAGCCCACTCAACCACACACACATCACAAGGTCACACCCAATCACAACTAGGACACATCACAAAACAAAGGCATGCATGACATGAATGATATGATGCATGATGCATGCATGCATGAGACATGGCATGACAAGGAGCAAACTCTTTTCATTAAGCTCATGAAAACAAGGTTCACATAAGATACATGCCATAAAAGGTAGGGACAACACTTGGGCTATCACAACTCTCGCAGACTACAAGAGGATCTCGACCCGAGATCTAGGAACGGCAGAACTCTAGAAATTCATAATAGAGAAGGTGCTCAGGTTCCCAAGTAGCTTCTTTGTCAGAAGGATGAGACCACTTCACCTTGAAGAACTTGATAGATTTGTTGCGTGTCTTACGCTCAGTTTCTTCTAGAATTGCCATTGGGTGCTCATGATAAGAGAGGTCTTCTTGGAGATCAATGTCTGGGAGGTCAACGGTACGCTCGGGAGTCTTGAAGCACCTCCGGAGTTGAGAAACATGGAAGACATGGTGCACATTTGCAAAATTTGGAGGAAGCTCTAGTTGATATGCAAGTCCACCTCTCTTGCCAACAACTTTGAAAGGACCAACAAAGCGAGGAGCTAGCTTCCCTTTAATTCCAAACCGCTAAGTGCCCTTCATGGGAGAGACTCTGAGATAGACTAGATCATCCACTTGAAAGGAAACATTCCGATGTTTGTTATCGTAATAACTCTTCCGTCGGGACTGAGGTGCTTTGAGGTTCTCACAAATGACATGACACATTTCTTCTGCTTCAGTGATCATGTCATTGCCCAATATTTGACGCTCACCGATTTCAGACCAGTTAAACGGGGTATGACATTTCCTGCCGTAGAGAATCTCGAAAGGGGCCCTGCCTTTGCTAACCTGAAAGCTATTGTTGCATGAGAATTCAGCATATGGAAAGCAGTCTTCCCATTTCATGCCAGACGAAATCACACAGGCTCTGAGCATTTCTTCAAGGATCTGATTGACTCTCTCAACTTGACCACTTGTCTCCGGATGGAATGCAGTGCTGAAACGGATCTTGGTACCCAAAGCAGTTGGGAAGGACTCCCAAAACTTGTAAGTAAAGAGGCTTCCACGGTCAGATGAGATGAGCTGAGGAATACCATGCAAAGAAACTATCTTTGTCGTATACAACTCTGCAAGCTGAGCTGTCGAGATAGATTCTTTGACTGGCAGGAAATGAGCAACTTTGGTCAGCTTTTCATTAAACACAAAGATGGCATCGTTGCCTCTCTTGGACTTGGGAAACCCGGTGACAAAATCCATCTCCACATGATCAAATTTCCACTCTGGGATAGGCAAGGACTGAAGAAGACCTGCTGGATGTTGATGCTCCGCCTTCACTCTCTGATAAACATCACACTCATTCACGAACTGAGGAATTTCACATTTCATGCGAGTCGACCAGAAGGTTTGCTTGAGATCCTGATACATCTTGGAACTGCCTGGATGAATGGATAGAAGAGAATTGTGTGCTTCGTCCATGATAACTTTTCTGAGATCACCTTTTGGAACCACCAGACGGGCCTCAAAGAACAAGGTGTCTTTGTAATCAACTCGAAAGCACTTATACTTCTGAATGCCCTTGGCCACACCTTTCTTCACTTTCTTCACCATAGCGTCAAGAAGCTATGCTTGGTGAACTTGATCTTCCAGAGTCGGAGAGACTTGAAGATTGGCAAGAAATCCTTGCAGAATCATTTGAAGGTTGAGCTTGCGGAAGGCTTCACAAAGCTCGGGTTGAAGAGGCTTCAGGATGAGCCTGTTGCAGTACGCCTTACGACTGAGCTCATCTGCAATGACATTTGCTTTTCCAGGAGTATACTCAATGCTTGGATTGAAGTCCTCAAGAATTTCCACCGAACAAGACTGCCGAAGATTAAGATTGGGTTGAGTGAAAATGTACTTCAAGCTCTTGTGATCGGTGTACACCTCAACTGGTCTACCCAACAACAAATGCCTCCAAGTCATTAGAGCATGGACAACTGCCGCCAACTCGAGATCATGAGTGGGGTAGTTCTTCTCGGCAGGCTTCAACTGACGTGAGGTGTAAGAAACAATCTTCTTATCTTGCATGAGAACACCACCAAGACCTTGGAGAGAAGCATCACAGAATACTTGGAAAGGCTTTGACTGCTCAGGAGGAACAAGAAGTGGAGTTAAAGTCAGTCTCTGCTTGAGCGTATTGAACGCCATATCACACCCAGGAGACCAAACATACTTTACACTCTTCTGGAGGAGATTGGACAGAGTCTTAGCAATTTGAGAGAAGTTCTCCACGAATCTTCTGCAATATCTAGCAAGCCCAAGGAAGCTATGAAGCTGCATCACATTCTGAGGAGCTTCCCACTTCAAGATTGCCTCAACATTCTCCGGGTGCACTATAATTCCCTCGGCAGAGATCAAATTCCCAAGGTACACCACTTCATTGAGCCAAAACTCACACTTGGAAAACATGGCATAGAATCAATGCTCTCTTAAGTTTTCAAGCACAAGGCGGAGATGCACTGCACGCTCTTCTTCTATCTCCGAGAGCACGAGGATATCATCCAAATATACCAAGAAGAACTCATTCTTGAAACGAGAGAAAATGAAGTTCATCATTGTTCAGAAGGTTGGAGGAGCATTTGCAAGACCAAACGACATGATGGTGTACTCATAAGAGCCAAAACTCGTCCTGAAAGCGGTCTGAGGAATGTCTTCTTCGCGAATGCGAATCTGATGATGGCCCATGCGAAGATCAAGATTCGAGAAAACCGTGGAACCTTTTAGTTGTTCAAACAACTCATTGATGTTGGGAAGTGGGTACTTGTTTCGGATTGTCTTCTTGTTCAATGTACGGTAGTCGACACAAAGCCGGTCCTTGACATCTTTCTTCTTGACAAACAGAACACCACAACCCCATGGAGAAGAACTTCGTCTGATCAGACCCACATGTTCTTGTTCATCTAGTTGCTTCTTCAACTCTTTTAGCTCTCCGGGGCCAAGTTTATAAGGGTGCTTGCAAACCGGTTTAGTTCCTGGCTTGAGATCAATCACGAACTCGACTGGCCGGTGCGGAGGCATTCCTGGCAATTCTTCTAGAAAGACATCCTCATACTCATTAACCACCAGAATTTGAGAAATTACCGAGATTTCACCCTTATTGTTAAGAGCAAAGAGACGGATTGTGTCATCACGAGCCGAGAAAATAATCACATCTTTTGAAGGATGAGTCGGCTTGACTTCTTTAGCTTGACAATCAAGATATGCCTTGTTCATAGCCAGGAAGTCCATGCCCAAAATCAGATCAATGTCAGAATTACCAAGAACAATGGGAGAAGCCAGAGAAGAATAATTGCCCATCTTAATGGAACCATCCGGAACCACCACATTCAAACTCATCAATTTGCCTAGGGACACAACCCGAAAAGGACAAGGAAGGACTACTGAATTCAAATCATGCTTCCAAGCAAAAGTTCTAGAAATGAATGAATGCGATGCACCAGTATGAAATAACACTTTTGCAGGACAATCATTAACTGAGAGATTACCCATGATCACTTGAGAAGAATCCTCTGCCTCAGCTGCATTCACCATATTCACTCTTGCGGTCTTGGTATTATGCTTCACCATTGCATTTCTTGGAGGCCTGACTGGAGGAGGAGGCAGAAGACGCCGTTGGCTGCACTTGTTTGCGTAGTGACCCTTCTGGCCACACTTGTGATAAGTAACCTCAGAAAGAGAATGAACATTGTGTGGACGAGGAACAAGAACTGCCTTGGACGCCTGGGGTCTCTGCTGAAATCCCGGTTTGGATGGGTGGGAAGAACCACGACCATCTAACTACTTTTGCTGCAGAGGAGGACGAAACGGAGGAGGATTTGGCAACCAATACTTCTGCTGCTTAGGAACCAACTGAGAGATGGAAGAAGACGAATATGAATCCCTTGAACGCTTCCTTGAGTTCTCCAACTTGAGCTAAGTTGCCTTGACCTTCAAAGCCATGGTGTAGAATTGATCAAACTCACGAGGCTCTTGAACGACTAGACCTAGCAGAAGCTGAGCCTTGAGACCACCTCTGAACTGATAGATCATCACTTTGTCATCTGGAACTTCTTGCTTAGCATAGCGGGCTAGATTCTGGAAGTTGATGTTGTACTAATAGACAGACTTGCTTCCCTACTTCACGTGCCTGAACTTCTCACGCATGTCCTCGACAAAGCTTGTCGGAATGTAATGGGCCCTGAAGTCACGACGGAAATCGTCCCAAGTAACAACACAATCGCCCCTGGAATCCTTGTATTGCTGCTACCAATCAGCTGCCTGACCCTTGAGCTGGAACGATGCAAACCTGGAAAAGTCCTCTGGCTTGACATTGCTGCACTCAAAATGCTTACTCATATCACGGAGCCAATCATCAGCATCAAAAGGCTGATCACAACAGATGAAAGACTTGGGCTAGTTGGTAAGGAACTGATTGAGCGTTGCAAACTATGGTTGGTTCTAAAAATTCCCTTGAAAGCCTTGTTGACCCTGATCTCTTTCTTGCAATAACCTGAGCAACATCTGAGTGTTTGCATTGGCTGCGGACATCACAGCTTGCCAAGCTTCTGGAGGAGGAGGCGGAGGCGGGGGTGGTGGAACATCAACCTGCTCCTCACCATGACCTGGATTGTTGCGAGTTGGTGGAGCCATCCTGAAGATGGACAAACACATCAGCACCTCATTGATAAGATGAATTCAATAGCTAAAACAAATCCTTGAAAGAAATTGAACAAATAACATCACAACCTTCCTACTGAAAAATTAGTAAGAATGCTTCTTCGGCTTATGATAACATCATCACATATTAGAAGCCAATTGCAATAACACAAAAGTATTTAAACAATGTAGCTCGGAACAAATGTATATTCCCACCTACATATGAAGAAGGCGATCCTAGATAACTACAAGATTTCCCACCTAAGAACTTCCGAAACTTTCTGGTTATGCAATCCGGTGTGGGGGATACAAGGAGTAAATAACTCACACAACTAGCAATCCTACACCCCAATTGTATCCATCCTTGAACACATAACCATATGCTTTCGCAAATTCATCTAACTAGATTCCTCATGATACTAAACCATGGTGGTACCCCGTACGCCTCCCCAGTACTGGGTGACTCCGACAGTATCTCACCACAAGAAGTATTGAAGTAATTCCGAACACTCTCCGTCCTGAGATATCAAGGAAGCTGAATGATAACGATGTGCCAACACTCCCTGGATCTCGACTCCCCGGAAGAAATCAAGTCAGACATGAGGCACCAAGACAGAACCCTATCACATTGGTATCATATAGACTCCAAAATACCCGCATGATCCTAAATTTTTTTTGAGCGAGAAGAGGAGTAGAATCAAAATTTCTAAGTCGACTACCTCACCAGAGCATAGAAGAGGAGTAAAAAGAATCCTACTCTCCGATATAACTAGACTAAAAATAGTTTCTAATAGACTCGACTCGACCAAGTTCGATCAAGCAAAGGCTCCTATGGTCATATGGCTCTAATACCAACTTGTCACGCCCAAGATGCGCGCCTATCCATATTAAGGCACGGGGGCCTCGACAAGGGATAGATGCGCATCTCATCGTTCGCAAGTATAGCATCATTACATCATACATACAAGAAGAGATGAGTATATGAGTTGGCTTACACTCGGCACATACTAAATTACAATTCCACACAAGAGTTCGAACATCAATATGAAGTTAGGGTCCGGCTACAGACGGAAACAAATGATAAAGGCAGATGCAATGATACTATCTCGCTAGTCCCGAAGATCACGACCAAGGACCTCTACTCATCCGGATAAGTCACGTACATCCTGCCTGTTTCCTCGTCATACTCCCACTTGAGCTGCATTAGATCATCCTGCACGTACTCATCGGTAGCTATGCATGTATTGTTGTAGTAATCTGTGAGCCACAAGGACTCAGCAATCATGCGCCTGGGTATCGAGACTATTTTAGCTTAAAGGTTGGGATGGGGTATGTGTTTAGTTTGCAGCAGCACTAAGCTTATACGGTGGCTAAACTTACGACAAGAAGATAAATATGTGGCTACGATAAACGATCGAATCTAGAATGACCTCTATGAGATCCTGAACACTTACTTACGTCAATCATAACCCCACCGTGTTCTCTTTGGGATCATGTTCACGAGCAGAGACGATCATGGTTACTCACACAGTTGGTGCATTTTATTTAGAGTTTACTTCAGGTTAACTATAACCGGGTGTTAAAAAAATATCCAAGTTTCCACATAACCGCTGGCATAGCTTTTCGAAAGATTTGACCCTGTAGGGGTTCTCTAATTAGTCCATCACAAATTAACCACACTCCGCGGGAATAGCCTCGACCATGGATCTCGTGATCATCCTAGGGAACTCCAAAGGGATTCCAACACCTCGAGATAACCTGGAGAAAGTCAGAGCCCACACACAAGACACTCGATAAAGGTAAAAAAAATCCAGCAAGACCACCCAACGTGTTGACGAACCCGATAAGAGCCGTGTATCTCGTTCTTAGGACACGATGGATAAGCTACGCATACGGAGGCCTGATAGAAATCTCTTGAGTTGCCTCAGGTTGGCCCCGCATAGTGCTCTAGTTTGGACAAACACTCATGAGGAGAACAGGCCCGGGTGGTTGACTAATTATCCACGGGGTTGCAAAGCCCTATGCAAATTTTATTAAGTTATTAAGCAAATGTAGTACCAAAGTTGGGTCTTTCCAGACAAGTTTTAATCTTAACCGAATAAACAAGGGGGTCCCCATAAAAACCCCGAGCATGTTAGGAGCGCATAGTATGGAAACATAACACCGGTAACAAGAAACTATGACGGTAACAGCGGAACAAAACACCTATCAAAAGGCCAAGCCTTCAACCAATACCAATATATATATATGTGCATTAAATTAAATAACAGATAATATTGTGATATGCCAAATCCATGTTATCACATGGAACAACCTGTACCTGCAACTAGAACGCTATAAGAGGGCTGAGCAATGGGAAGTTAGCCAAACATCGGTTTGCTAGGATGTGGAGGGTTAGAGGCTATCATGGAAAATAGGAGGCTGGCATTCAAGTGGTAGGTAGTGCGAAAGTAGCAAAAAGAGCGAGACAACTAGGAAGCGAAAATAGTATCGGGATCCGGGTACGATCATTTTGCCTGTTGGTTCTTGAGTGGAACAAGTAGGGGGCTCCTCGTAGTTGTACTCACCTGGCTCTTCGTACTCAGGTTGAACGTTCGCATCTGCCCAAAAGAAATAGCAAGAATAAACAAACAACCATGGTGCAGTGCACAAGCAAGATGATGCATGCTTAGTGAAGAGATTTAGCATGGCAGTCCTAACTAGTCATGTTTCCCATGCAAAGGATTGGGTATTAATGAATATGGAGAGAACCTCATGTTAAGTTAATTAAACATGCATGAACATGGGAAATATGGATGCATCATGCAAAAATGATACAAATGCATATGTAGAACGTAAGAAACGAAGTCACGTTTCTCAGATACGCTCACGATAGATACAAAGGCAAAACACAAGACAAGAAGGACCTAGGATATTCCTTGCCATTCTAAGGTAGCCACTCGATAGGCAATGAAAAACAAACCACAACAGAGCCAAATATCAAGCAATTCCATGGAGTATAGCTCCCACAAGTCACGAAACAATAAAACAAACAATCTACCACAAAACAGCAACATAGCAACTTTCACAGCCCATAACTTGAAATACCGGAATCCTACAATCACAAACAAGGTATTGACAGAAACTACATAACATGATTATCAACTTATCCAACTACACAAACTGAAAAGGAGGCACACATCAATAAGCATGAAGCTCACAAGTTGGCATGATGAAAGAGAAATCTAGGACTTTGTGAAATAACAGTTTTCTGGAATCTGAGTTAATCTGATAGCAAGTTGACTGTAGAAACTGATGGTGTTAGAGACCACCTCATGGCATGAAACTAAATAGGATGCTAGAAGACCACATATACTTCAAATCACTAGCACTGAGCTTGAGCTAATTCACAGCATATCACAAGATAACAACCACTCTTCATGGCATAAAAATAACACAAGATTCTCAGAATTCAAAATATTTGGCATGGTTGAAAATAGCAACATTTTAGTGGCTACTTTAGAGCATGGTTACCACTCAATTGCAAGTTGATCATGACAAGGATAAATACCATGCTATTCTACACGTCAAATACTACCATATTCATGTTGGCACAAACTTCATAGCATGCATGGATTAAACATAGCAAAAATGACAAAATGGCATTATGAGATAAAATGACATTTTTTCAAACTTTCTCAAATACCAAACCAATAGCACTAATGAATTCGTGGGATTTTTCTACCCCAAATTCATGTATCATACCCATATAGTCACATGGAGCTTCAAGGCAAAAACTACATAGCAAAATCATCATCCACTCCTATAAGTAAAAACTTACCCTAAATGCTCATATGCAAAAATGAACATGTTCGGATTTGGAATTATAGCTCTAATTGGAAAAGATCTAATTAACACCATAAAACAACAAGACACACATCAACATAGATCTAATTTTATGATTTGTGTGAAAGGATTGTTGAAGTTTTCATGGATGATTTTTATAGGAGGTACTAAAGGTGACAAAGCCAAAGTTGATGCTATTGAAAAATGTCGTGTCCTAAGCATATCAGAGGTATAAGAAGTTTCCTTGGTCATGTTGGTTTCCATAGGAGATTTATTGAAGATTTCACTAAGATTTCTAGGCCTCTCACTAATCTTTTGCAAAAAGATGTTCCATTCCTTTTTGATGATGATTGTGTAGAAGGATTTGAAATTCTTAAGAATGCCTTGATTTCTACATCGGTTGTTCAACCACCTGACTAGAACCTACCCTTTGAAATTATGTGTGATGCTAGTGATTATGCCGTTGGTGTTGTTATAGGACAAAGAGTTGATAAGAAATTAAATGTTATCCATTATGCTAGTAAAACTCTAGACATCGCTCAAAGAAACTATGCTACCACTGAAAAAATAATTTTTAGCAGTTGTATTTTTCTTGTGATAAGTTAAGACCTTATATTGTTGATTCCAAAGTAACTGTTCACACTGATCTTGCTGCTATTAAATATCTTATGGGAAAGAAATATGCTAAACCTAGACTTATCAGATGGGTTCTTCTGCTATAAGAATTCCATTTGCATATTGTTGATAGAAAGGGTGTTGATAAACCCGTAGCGGATAACTTGTCTAGGTTAGAGAATGTTCTTGATGACCCACTACCTATTCATGATAGATTCCCTGATGAACAATTAGCTGTCATAAATGCTTCACATAATGCTCCATGGTATGCCAATTATGCTAATTACATTATTTCTAAAATTATACCTCCTAGTTTCACATACCAACAAAAGAAAAGGTTCTTCTATGATTTTACACATTACTTTTCGGATGATCCTCACCTTTATAAAAAAGGAGTAGATGGTGTTATTAGACGTTGTGTACCTGAGCATGAACAGGAACAGATCCTATACAAGTGTCATTCCGAGGCTTACGGAGGACACCACGCTGGAGATAGAGTTGCAGACAAGGTATGGCAATCTGGGTTTTATTGGCCTACTATCTTCAAGGATGCTCTTAAGTTTGTCTTGTCATGTGATCAATGTCAAAGGATTGGCAATATTAGTAGTCGTTAGGAAATGCCTATGAATTAGTCTCTTGTTATTGAACCATTTGACGTTTGTGCTTTTGATTATATGGGACATTTTCCAATGTCCAACGGGTATACTCACATTCTAGTTTCTGTTGACTATGTTACTAAGTGGGTAGAAGCTATTCCAACTAGTGGTGATAATCATAAGACCTCTATTAAAATGTTCAAAGAAGTTATTTTTCCTAGATTTGGAGTACCTAGTTATTTAATGACTACTGGTGGTTCACACGTTATTCATGCTGCATTCTGTAAGTTGCTTGCTAAGTATGATGTTAATCATAATATTGCATCTCCTTATCATCCTCACTCTATTGGTCAAGTAGAATTAATAAATAGAGAAATTAAATTGATCTTGCAAAAGATTGTTAATAGATCTAGAAAGAATTGGTCTAAGAAACTTGACGATGCATTATGGGCTTATAAAACATCTTACAAGAACCCTATGGGTATGTCTCCGTACAAAATGGTTTATGGTAAAGCATGTCACTTACCACTAGAGCTAGAGAACGAAGATTATTGGGCAATCAAATAGCTCAATTATGATTCCAAACATGCTGATGAGAAGAGGTTATTTGACATTAGCTCACTTGATGAATGGAGGAACCAGCCCTATGAGAATGCCAAGTTGTTTAAAGAAAAAGTTAACAGATGGCATGATAAAAGGATACAAAAGCGTGAACTCAATGTAGGTGACCTTTTCTTGCTTTACAATCATTGTTGAAGATTTTTTGCAGGAAAACTTCACTCTAGATGGGAAGGGACCTACATTGTCGAGGAAGTGTATCGTTCCGGCGCCATCAAGATCAACAACGTCGAAGGCACAAATTCGAAGGTGGTAAACATGCAAAGAATCAAACATTATATCTGAGGTACTCCCATAAATGTTGAAACCAATATTATCAATAACATAACTCCGGGGGAGTATATTAGGGAGACGTACCGGAATGTTTTAAACTCCGAAAAGGAATAGGTATGTGGTATGATAAGTAAACCGACTCCAAAACTTTCCCAATAGCAATTTTTCTCACTTTTGGAATTTATAATAAATTAGGAGAATTTAAAGAAGTCCGAAAAGTGCATGAGGAGGTGACAAGCCTATGGTAGGGTCCTAGGCCTGACCTACATACTCTACCTAAGGACACTATATTGGAGGACTTAAAGATTATAAGGAAGATTCCGACTGGATTATCCATGGTGCTCAAGTCACTCGATATTTATTCCACACAGTATCTTCTCCCTCCACTCTACAGTCACCTGTCACTCGAAAGACCTCGCTTCTACTCGATGCCAGAAGACCAGAAGCCGCCCCAGGGAGCCCAATAGGCAGGCGTTAGGCTAGTCATCACTAGTCGGAATTATGATGTACGTTACCAGTAATGCTCCTCTTTATACCCACGATTGAACCGTTGGATTCCTGAAACTTAAGAGGGGCAGCGTACTCTATATAATCTGCCCCTCCCTTCTAGCACAAGGGTACGCACCAACTATAACTTATACTTTCCACATGACAAGAGCTCCCGAGCACTGAGACGTATGGTTGTTACCTCCGCGAGAGGGGCCTGAACTCAAACAACCGTGTGTACACCCTCGCGGTAGCTAGGACTCCGCCCTCTCCTTTCGTACCCCTATCTTCTACTGTCACACTCGTTCCCACGACAGTTGGCGTCCACCATGGGGCAGGCATCTAAGCGACACGACTACAGCAGCAATGATCACCTACACGGGGCGGAATGGACGTGGCGTCGGCTGCTCACTGAGGGGGAAATGAGGACGCTCGAACGTGGCAAAGAGTAAGAAGGCGGTGAAGACGCGTCAGCGACGGAGGGGAAGAAGAACGCCGGCGATGACCCGATCCTTGCGGATGACGGCGACGCGGCACCGCGGGGGAGGTGCTGCTCACCCCTAGCGGCGGGAACGGAACAAGGACAGCACCAGCGTGCTCCACGCCATCTCTGCCGGTGATGAGGTCCACCGGAGACACGACAACGACGGCAAATACGACCACACACCTACTCTGAACTCCTCTCTGCTCTCACTGAACCGGTAGAAGAAGGAGAAGAAGGGAGAGAAAGGAGAGGAGTGGAGATGGCGGCGGCACGGAAGGACAGTGCGGAATCCTAGGGGGAGTTGGCACGAATGTCGAGGGGGGCTAAATAGGCTCGGGTCTGATGGCGAGACGACGAGAACGCTTACGGTGACTCTCTCACGCGCCCCTGCTCTCTCTCTCTAAACCTGACGGAGGAGGCAACAGAGTAGGTAGCTGTTCCGTGTGAGCGATGTGGGCCGCGAGGAAAGGACTCGACCCACTGACACACTCTCTCACTGGGAAAAACATAAGAGGGTTTTATTTATTAAAAAAATAGAACACTTGCGAAACCCCACAGAATTATATAAAAGGGTTTTTGTCAAAACCAAAAACACTTTTACAAATAATGTATTAAGACCTGTTTTATAAAAATAACTAGTTGATTTTTAGAGCAACCAATTAAATGGTTTATTAAACAACAGCCCCTGGTTAGTTTTAAAACCCCAAATCAGAAAGCTCAAAACAGAAAAAGAATAACACTCACATGCTTAAAGTATTATAGGCTATCTCCTGAACATTTTTAAACAATTTAATTTAGCAATTAATTATGTTGATTAATGGCAATGGAATAAAGAGAGAAGTTTGGGTTGGTTGAAAAAGAATAAGAGAGGGGGAAGGAGATGAAAGCCCACTCAACCACACACACATCACAAGCTCACTCGCAATCATAACAAGGAAACATCAAAAAGGCATGGCATGACATGAATGATATGATGCATGATGCATGAATGCATGAGACAAGGCATGACAAGGAGCAAACTTATTTCATTAAACTCATGACAACAAGGTTCACATAAGATACATGCCATAAAAGGTAGGGACAACACTTAGGCTGTCACAAAAGATTATCCAAACACACACCTTTTTGCTTTCTAGATGGTTATTCTGGAGTCTCTCAAATACCTATGTCAAAAGAGTACCAAGAGAAGACCACTTTTACTTGCCCTTTCGGTACCTTTCCTTATAGACGTATGCCTTTTGGTTTATTCAATGCACCTGGTACCTTTCAAAGATGTATAACTGCTATATTTTATTATTTTTGTGAAAGGATTGTTGAGGTTTTCATGGATGATTTTTATAGGAGGTACTGAAGTTGACAAAGCCAAAGTTGATGCTATTGAAAAAATGTTGTGTCCTAAGGATATCAGAGGTATAAGAAGTTTCCCTTGTCATGTTAGTTTCTATAGGAGGTTTATTGAAGATTTCACTAAGATTTCTAGGCCCCTCACTAATCTTTTGCAAAACGATTTTGCATTCATTTTTTATGATGATTGTGTAGAAGCATTTGAAATTCTTAAGAATGCCTTGATTTCTACACTGGTTGTTCAACCACCTGACTGGAACCTACCCTTTGAAATTATGTGTGATGCTAGTGATTATGCCGTTGGTGCTATTCTAGGACAAAGAGTTGATAATAAATTAAATTTTATCCATTATGCTAGTAAAACTCTAGATAGCGCTCAAAGTAACTATGCTACCACTGAAAAGTAATTTTTAGCAGTTGTGTTTTGCTTGTGATAAGTTAAGACCTTATATTGTTGATTCCAAAGTAACTGTTCACAGTGATCATGCTGCTATTAAATATCTTATGGGAAAGAAATATGGTAAACCTAGACTTATCTGATGGGTTCTTCTGCTACAAGAATTCGATTTGCATATTGTTGATAGAAATGGTGCTGATAACCCGTAGCGGATAACTTGTCTAGGTTAGAGAATGTTCTTGATGACCCACTACCTGTTCATGATAGATTCCCTAATGAACAATTAGCTGTCATAAATGCTTCACCTAATGCTCCATGGTATGCTAATTATGCTAATTACATTATTTCTAAATTTATACCTCCTAGTTTCACATACCAACAAAAGAAAAGGTTGTTCTATGATTTTAGACATTACTTTATAAAGAAGGAGTAGATGGTGGTATTAGACGTTGTGTACCTGAGCATGAACAGGAACAGATCCTATACAAGTGTCATTCTGAGGCTTACGGAGGACACCACGCTGCAGATAGAGTTGCAGACAAGGTATTGCAATTTGGGTTTTATTGGCCTACTATCTTCAAGGATGCTCGTAAATTTTTATTGTCATGTGATCAATGTCAAAGGATTGGCAATATTAGTAGTCATCAGGAAATGCCTATGAAGTAGTCTCTTGTTATTGAACCATTTGACGTTTGTGCTTTTGATTATATGGGACATTTTCCAACGTCCAACGGGTACACTGACATTCTAGTTTCTGTTGACTATGTTACCAAGTGGGTAGAAGCTATTCCAACTAGTAGTGCTAATCATCAGACCCCTATTAAAATGTTGAAAGAAGTTATTTTCCCTAGATTTGGAGTCCCTAGATATTCAATGACTGATGGTAGTTCACACTTTATTCATGGTGCATTCCGTAAGTTGCTTGCTAAGTATGATGTTAATCATAGAATTGCATCTCCTTATCATCCTCACTCTAGTGGTCAAGTAGAATTAATTAATAGAGAAATTAAATTCATGTTGCAAATGATTGTTAATAGATCTAGAAAGAATTGGTCTAAGAAACTTGATGATGCATTATGGGCTTATAGAACATCTTACAAGAACCCTATGGGTATGTCTCCGTATAAAACGGTTTATGGTAAAGCATGTCACTTACCTCTAGAGCTAGAGCACAAAGCTTATTGGGCAATCAAATATCTCAATTATGATTTCAAACATGCTGATGAGAAGTGGTTATTTGACATTATCTCACTTGATGAATGGAGAAACCATGCCTATGAGAATGCCAAGTTGTTTAAAGAAAAAGTTAATAGATGGCATGATAAAAGGTTACAAAAGCGTGAATGTAATGTAGGTGACCATGTCTTGCTGTACAATTCTCGTTTAATATTTTTTGCACGAAAACTTCTCTCTAAATGGGAAGGGACCTACATTGTTGAGGAAGTATATCGTTCCGGTGCCATCAAGATCAACAACGCCGAAGGCACAAATCCGAAGGTGGTAAACGTGCAAAGAATCGAATATTATATCTCAGGCACTCCCGTAAGTGTTAAAACCAATATTATCAATAAAATAACTCGGGGGGAGTATATTAGGGAGACGTACCAGAATGTTTTAGACTCCGAAAAGGAATAGGTATGTGGTACGATAAGTAAACCGACTCCAAAACTTTCCCAATAGCATTTTTTCTCACTTTTGGAATTTATAATAAATTAGGAGAATTTAAAGAAGTCCAAAAAGTGCATGAGGAGGTGACAAGCCTGCCAGGCGGGGCTACTGATGAGGATATGTACCTATGGTAGGGTCCTAGGCCTGACCTACATACCCTACCTAAGGACACTATATTGGAGGACTTAAAGATTATAAGGAAGATTTCGGCTGGACTATCCATGGTGCTCAAGTCACTCGAGGTTTATTCCACTCAGTATCTTCTCCCTCCACTCGATAGTCACCTGTCACTCGGAAGACCTGACTTCCAGTCGACGCTAGAAGACTAGAAGCCGCCCCAGGGAGGCCAACAGGCAAGCATTAGGCTGGTCGTCACTAGTCACAATTATGATGTATGTTACCAGCAACACTCGTCTTTATACCCACGATAAAACCCTTGGATGCCTGACACTTAAGAGGGGCAGCGTACTCTATATAAGTCACCCCACCCCTCTAGGACAAGGGTTCGCACCAACTATAACTCATACTTTCCACATGACAAGAGCTCCAGAGCACTGAGACGTAGGGCTGTTACCTCCGTGAGAGGGGTCTGAACACATACATTTGTGTGTACACCCTCGCCGTAGCTAGGACTCTGTGCTCTCCTTTCATACCCCTATCTTCTACCGTGAGACTCGTTCCCACGACAGTTGGCGTCCACCGTGGGGCAGGCATCTAAGCGACTTTTGGCAAGGTTGCATTTCCCCCTTCATCATGTCTTCTGGCGGTGGTTTGTTCTTGGGCCATGACATCCGTCTTGGAGCACTCACCTTCTTCCCCGACATTTCAGCATGGCTTCAGGAGGTGCCTCTCGATGTTGAGGCGCTCCGAATTTGTGGGGCGACACACTTTCGCGTGAGCTCCTGCGGTGTTCTCCTATGGCAGCCGTCGACTGCGTACTTTACGGCCCTCCCCGCTATTCACCGTCGCAAGCGATCTAGTCGTTCACGTCTCCAGTGCTGGATGAGGCATGCGGTTGCTCGCTAGTTTTCGTCTCCATAGATTGCGGCAATCGAGCCAGCCAAGTCCATTCATGGCGTGTTCGACTCAGAGTCAGATCAGTCTGACGTTCATTCTGAGTGCGAGAGCTGCGATCTTGCAGCAGAGGTTCTTGTGGATGGTTCACATTAGAGCCCACCGCCTGGTTTCGGCCGCGGAAGGGGAGAGGCTGGTGGGGCATCGAATGAGAAGTCGCACCGGGCTGAGGAGATCCTCCATAGGGCCATCGTCGGTGCAACCACTAAGGCTCAGGTCTTGGAGGCCACGCGTATTCGGCTCGAATAGCTTCAGAGGGAACTCGACGAGTGCGCTCGCCAGCATCCAGCACCTCCCAATCGACGTCAGCGACAGCTATTTCCGAGTGGTTCACAGAACAACTTTGAGGTATACCGCACTCCAGTTTTAAATGTTCTGGCAGTAGTTAGGATAGCAGATTCAATTCAACCGTCACGATCAGAGGCTGGTAGAGGTGTGCTGCAGATCAGTGAGTTGCTTGATGCAGTGCAGCGCCAGAACTCAGTTGTTTGATAGTCGCAAAATAGAATACACAATATTTCGACAAGAGGAGAGACTGTTTAGTTGGCACACAGTCTAGGTTCGCCTTTGTGTCCCAGGGGTGAAGGTTTCCCTAAGGAACAGTATAGGGATAAGGGACAAGATCAGTTTCACCGTGATGACCATCGTCGACTGCCCACTCCTCCGCAGAGTGGTTCGTACATGCCTCGGCACCAGGACGATAGGCGCCTGTTTGGTGAGGAGCGGAATCCAAGGTTTGATGCAAGATATGTCCTCACTTAGAGGCGAATCGACAAGGGCAGAGCCCACAGAGATGGTCTTGACAGAGATTACCCGAGTGGCAGCAGTGCTGTTATTTTTGGTCCCGAGTGCTTTAGCAGAGCCATTCGTTCTGTAGATATTCTTCCCAACTTCAGGTTAGCTGCTGGGATAGGCATATTTTCTGGCGAGTCAAAGCCGGAGACATAGTTGGATGATTACCGAGTGGTTGTTCAGATTGGTGGTGGCAACAATAACATTGCAATGAAGCATTTGTCCTTGACGTTGGATCGTTCGGCCCGTGCATGGCTGAATCATTTTGCTCCTTCTAGCATCCACTACTGGGAGGACCTTGCCCAAGTCTTTATCAGAATGTTTGAGGGCACTTGCAAGCACCTTGATGGTTTGATCGATTTTCAATATTGTGTTTAGAAGCAAAATGAGTCATTGAGGGATTACATTCAGCATTGGTCAACTTTGCATCATATTGTGGAGAATGCCCCCGAGCATCCAGATGTTTGTGCTTTCAAGGCCGGAGTGAAGTACAGAGAGTTTTACTTGAAGTTTGGGTGAACATGTAATATTTCACTGAGTAAGATGATGGAAATCGCCACTCGGTATGCCAATGGCGAAGAAGAAGACCGCCTCCGTAGTGGCAAAGGAAAATCAGTCGACAATGATGCCAGCGGCAATTCCAGTCGGAGGCAAAAGCAGAAGGCTGATGGCCCTATTCAGGCAGAGGCTCCCGCCCTGGCGGCACAAGGAAAAATCAAGGGGAAATCCAAGGCACAGTTCGCCCCTAAGAAAGGAAAAAAATAAGTTGGGAACGGATGTTCTTGACTTGCCATGTGCAATCCACACGAGAAAGATGAAGATGGTAATTTGATATTACCCAAACATATCACTCGACAATGTCGTCTAGTGATCCAGCAGTTCAAGGAAGGTCAGTCGAGTGAGAAAACCCCCAAAAAAGATGATGATGAAGACAAAGAAACATTTTCCAATGTCAATGCCACTCTGATGATCTTTGCTGATGTTAAGAGCAAGAGTCGATTGAAGGTTATAAACAGAGAAGTCAACATGGCTCTGCCTACAACCGCCACGTACCTCACGTGGTCTCAAATTGCCATCACATTTGATTAGTCGGATCATGCAGATTATGTCGCCACACCCCATCGGCAGGCTTTGGTGGTAGATCCCATTGTGGAAGGCACTCGGCTCCGCAAGGTCCTCATGGACGGAGTGAACGGACAGAATATTCTGTATGTAGTTACCCTTAAGGGGACGGGCATTTTGATGTCCCGACTAAATGAGAGCAACATGCAGTTCCACGGAGTAATCCCAGGGAAGAAGGCCAAGTTCCTCGGCTAGATCGCATTGGATGTGGTGCTCGGGATACATAAGGATTTTAGCATAGAGAAATTGACGATTGAAGTCGCGGACGTCCCGAGCGCGTACCACGCCATCCTTGGTCAACCAGCTTATGCCCGTTTCATGGCCCGTCCATGTTACATGTATCTCAAACTTGCCGATCATTAGATGGCTATGGTCGAGCTGGAAGAATACAAGAAGATCGCTGACCCTGCTGAGTTGCTACGCGCTAACAAGCCCGCTTCAGAGTCAGCTTTTTAGTCGGTCGGGGAAGTGAAAAATGTACACATTCACCAGACAGATCCCACTACTGCCCCGACCAACATCTCTTCGACACTCGATGGTAAATAGGAAGTCGAGCTCATCCAGTTCCTCCATGAGAACTAGCACATCTTCGCATGGAAGCCAGCTGACATGCCGAGGGTTCCCACAGAACTGGCTGAGCACCGACTGAGAGTTGATCCGAAGGCCAAGCTAGTGAAGGAACATTTGCATCGGTCGGCAGCAGAAAAGCGAAAAGCAATCGGCAAAGAGGTGGCTCGTCTCTTGGCGGTAAGTTCATTCGGGAGATTTACCACTCCGAGTGGCTCCCGAATGTTGCTATCGTCCCCAAGATGGACAGGTCACTCCGTATGTGTATCAACTTCAAGCATATCAATCGGGTGTTCCCTAAAGATAATTTTCTGCTCTCTCACATAGATAAAATTGTTGACTCGACTGCAGGTTGCGAGTGTTTATTGTTTCTAGATGTCGGTTACCATCAGAGCCGTCTATTTGGTCCAGATGAAATAAAAACAGCCTTCATCTTCCCATTCGTGTGTTTCTTCTATATCACAATACCTTTTGGTTTGAAGAATTCCGGTGCTACTTTCATGTGCATGATTCAAAAGTGTTCAGTCAACCAGATCCCTCGGATTGTTGAAGCTTACATGGATGATATTATCGTCAAGTCTCACAAAGGTTCCGACCTGCTAGCTGACTTGGCTGACACATTCGTCAATTTGATGAGGTATGATATCAAGCTGAATCCGGCCAACCGTACTTTTGGTTTTCCTGGCGGAAAGTTACTTGGTTTTCTCGTTTCCGAATGAGGAATCAACGTCAATTCTGAGAAAATCAGCACCATTACCCGAATGAAAAGTCCCGTGTGAGTGCACGACATTCAGAAGTTCACAGGTTGCTTGGCAGCAGTGAGTCGGTTCATCTCTCGTCTCGGTGAGAAGGCCTTGCATTTGTACCGATTGATGAAGAAGTCTAAAACGTTCGAGTGGACTCCAGAGGCTAAAGCAGTGTTTGTCCATCTCAAAGACTTAATTTCCACCCAGCCGCTGCTTGGTGCTCCACACAACAAAGAGCCTTTGCTCCTATACATTGTAGCCACTAATCAGGTCGTTACTACAGTTTTGACTGTCGAGCGGGAAGAGGAAGGCAACGCCGATAAGGTTCAGCGTCTAGTCTACTACATTTTTGAAGTGTTGACTCCTTCGAAGCAGAGGTACCTACATTACGAGAAGCTTGTCTATGGTATCTTTCCGTCAGTGAAGAAGGTGGCACACTACTTTTAGGATCACTCAATTTCAGTCATTAGTGATGCTCCATTGTCTGAGATCCTCAACAATCGAAATGCGATTGGTCAGGTGGCTAAATGGGCGATTGATCTATTGTATTTTGACATTAAATTTAGAACTAAAAAGGCGATCAAGTCTCAAGCATTTGTTGATTTCTTGGCCGAGTGGGCTGAACAGTAGCAGCCAATCGAGATTCACTCGGCGCACTAGACCATGTTCTTTGATGGATCGAAAATGCTGAATGGGTCCGGTGGTGGCGTCGTTTTGGTATCCCCAAAAGGTGGCAAACTCAGTTATGTCCTGCAGATTCACTTTGATTCCTCAAGCAATGAAGCAGAATATGAAGCGCTTGATGCAATACGACAACTCGAATTTGGTGGTCAATCAAGTCATGAAAGAGTGGGATGTTCGGAACCCCACCATGACTGGATATTGCAATGCTGTTAGAAATCTTGAGAAGAGATTTGAAGGTTTGGAACTAGACCTTGTTCCCCGATTGAAGAACCAAGCAGCCGATGAGCTAGACAAGATTGGATCCACTAGGAGACCTATCCCCAGCAATGTATTTTTAGAGAATCTTCATAATCGTCGATGCAAGAAGATCCCTTTACCGAAGAGCCCCCACAAGCTATGAGTGTCGTTGATCCGACTGAGGTTGATGCCCCTGCGGTTATTGATCTGGAAATGGAGGTTCTGGTAATCATTCCCGACGGGAACGTCCGCTATATTGTATATATTGTGAGGCAAGAACCCCGTGAGGATGAAGTTGAACCCCGACAGATTGTGTGCAAGTCCAAAGATTTTACTGTGATGGATGATCAATTGTGCAGAGAAAGTGTAACTGGTGTGACACCAAATTCCACTCGATCAACAAGAATTTGAAATCCAACACAACATCGAAAGAAGAAAGCAAACACTTACGTTGAGACAACGGCCACAACGATTTTCATGTGGAGCAAAGCTTTCTGAGGCTTCAGCGCATCGGGCTTGGGCTGCTTTGCGGCCCGCTCACTTGACTCGACTGTCGAGGTTTGGTCCCACTTCAGACTTCTCTCACTCGACGCCAGGGCCTTGCCTGGGGTAGCCGCGGTGTCCTGATGCAGCTTGGATCGATGCTTAGTGTGGAGAGGAGACACGACTTCTTCTTCTTCCTCATCTGAGCACTCGTAGTCATCCTCACTGTCGTCAGCGTAATCAAAGTCCACGCTGCCGCCCTCGCTCTCCCTCCGTCTTCGGGCTAATTCCCGTTTGGCACGGGCGAGTACGTGTTCATCCATTCCTACAAGATTCAAACATCAAAGTCAGTCGAACGACGATTCAACCACTTGATAGAATAGTACGGCAATCAACAAAGATGTTATTTACCACATTATTTGGTGGATGATCAGCAGAGTAAGGCTTGATCCTCTGGGCTCCAATGTGCAGTGCTTCTCTATACAAGAGGGCAGGAAAGAAAACTCCTTCGAAAGTTGTATGGTACTTTTCGATCACACCCCGTCTTCAGCGGTATTTCGTAGATCCTAAGGAAGCAAAGCTCATGCACTGGCACGTAGAGAGGAAGAAGCCCGGCGATGGAGATGATTCGAAGCTGAGACACCATGCAGGTGGTAGCAAGTGGAGAGCATTCAATGCCGAATATCCATTTTTTGGAGAAGATACAAGGAACATCATTCTTGGTGTGAGTACCAATGGCATGAATCCGTTTGGAAAGCAGAACAGCAACCACAACACATGGCCCGTCTTTGTATGGATATACAACCTCCCCCATGGTTGTGCACAAAGACAAAGTACATACACATGAGCATTCTGATTCAAGGGTCGAAAAAACCGGGAAATAATATTAACCTATATATGGGGCTTCTAAAAGAGGAGCTAGACACGTTATCGAAATCAGCGGTCAAGAAAGGGGACGCTAGCAAAGGAGATTATATCTATATGAGAGCCGTGCTGATCATGACGATGCACGACTATCTCGGTTATGGGTGCACCACAGGACAGGTGTGCCATGGATATTGCGGATGCGCGAGGTGCATGGATGACACAATGTCTTAGCAGCTTACGTCAATGAAAAACGGCGGCTGTGGGAAAATTGTGTACATGGG
Source organism: Hordeum marinum (assembly GCA_022496015.1). Classification (NCBI taxonomy): domain Eukaryota; kingdom Viridiplantae; phylum Streptophyta; class Magnoliopsida; order Poales; family Poaceae; genus Hordeum; species Hordeum marinum. The sequence continues at coordinate 142,074,590 of CM039675.1, read as the reverse complement.
GCATCGTAGATGGCTCGGGAAGGATGACCCTTGGAGAAAACATGGCGATCTGTTCAATGGTTTTGCTGAGCATCGAGGAGCTCCTCGTAAGAGGAGCAGCGCCGAAATCCAGGAGTTGTTGACTAACTAGGAATAGTGCCCCGCACTGGGAAAGATGGAAAAGGCACTGGAGCTGCAGCTGAAGGTATGAAAAACGAGGTGTGTTTTCTGGGACGTGGAGTACTGCCACAATCACGACACACCTCATTGCCTTGATCAAATGCATATCACGAAGAATGTCCTCGAGAGCATACTTGGCACACTGATGAATATGCGAGAGAAGACCAAATATGGGCCGAAGGCAAGGAAAGTCTTGGAAGGTTTGGTGATCAGGACAAATCTCCACATGCCCCGTAAAAGGTCGACGGAGGACAAGGAGACAGAGGCGGAAGCGGCGCCAAGGCGCAGAAAAGTCAACAAAAAGGAGGAGAATTGCCCTTTCTTGCTTCACCTTAAGTGAGAAGGAGATCGATAAATTCATCAAGTGCCTTACATGAATCAAAGTTAGTTCCAGTTATTATGGGAAGATAAGTAGATTTCTAGACACCAAGAAGAAAAGGTTCAGTGGGATGAAGTCTCATGACTGTCATGTTATGATGACGTAGATACTCCCGGTTCCCATTAGAGGGATAATGGAGAAGCACGTCCATGACACACTTACATGTCTCTGCAACTTTTTCGATGTTATCTCTTGAAAGTCCATCAGAGTGAAGCAGCTCCAAAGGCTACAGGAAGAGATCGTTGTCATACTATGTGATCTTGAGATGTCCTCCCGCCCGCGTTCTTTGACGTCATGGTGCATCTGTGTGTCCACATCATGGACGACATCAGCAACCTCGGACCGACATTCCTTCACAACATGATGCCGTTCGAGAGGTTGAATGGGGTCATCAAACGATTCGTATGTCACATGTCCCATCCCGATGGGAGCATCGTCCATGGTTACCTGACCCAAGAGTGCATGTCCTTTTGCGAGAATTATATAGGGTGCGGAGACCCTGTTGTTGGTTTGCCCATCTAGAAGCACCATGGTAGGCTTGGACGAGAAGGTCACAACAACGGCCGGAGGGACTTGCACGTGGACTACTTGAATCGACGGGACGACTTTGACATGGCTAACTTAGTAGTGCTACCACACCTAGATGAGGTAGATGATTATGTGACACTACACAAAGAAACCATCGCAAATAACTACAGTGATCAGGGGATGCGCAAGACGGACAACAAAGTTAATATAGAGCACAATGCCACTTTCTTGCATTGGTTCAAAGAGCATATTCTTCCTAATCCCCCGGAAGAGGGCAGTTTGGACAGATTTCTCATACATGCCTTAGCACATGGCCCCATGCCCAAATTAGCGTCTTATCAAGCATACGGTATCGACGGGTACACGTTCTACATGGAGGCCAAAGACATGGACAATGATTACCAGAACTCAGGGGCGACGATTGAATGCGTGATCGATGCCAATGGCACAACTGAAGATTCTACGGAAGGGTCAAAGAGATCTGGGAGCTTGACTAGCTAGAATGCACGATGGGAGGATGTTCTTGTCGGATGGGCTAAGGACGTCATAAGAGAAAACAAGTATTTCACTACCATGTGCTATACCCGACGTGAATAGCACTAGTGTGAAGGCTAACGTCATCGCCAAAAAAGAGCCACGGGTACACGCTAAGCAGTTGACACAATGCTTCTTCATAACCGACCTGACCAATCTCGTTCGTGTTGTCATGAGGAGAGGCAAAAGGAGCATCCTCGGAAAGGATGGAGTCATGTAACAGCTCGGGACTGACGCTCCAGAAGATTCCCCTTTTGTTTCCATTGTCGTCTTGTGTTCCGTCTGGTTCTCGAATTCATCATTGCATCATTCGCATCAGCTGCATAGCATCATCACCCGTTTTTGAAAACTTGCATCCGTTCGTAGTCGCCGGTTCTCTCCGTTCTTGCCGTTGCCTGTATCGAGACCAACCACACATGCATGCGCCCGCGACATCGTTAAAATGTTGTTTTTAAAAGTGCCTTTAAAATATTCTTGGATTGGGTCGAAACCGGCCATGCAATCTTATTATAGCATAGGTAGACCGCCTAGCAAATTTCGTCGCATTCCGAGTTCGTTTGATACCCATCGGTCAACCGTAGCAATGCGGTCATCGGTTGTTCGTCGGACGTTTTTTCGCTGTTTAAAACATTGGATCGGGCCACAATTCATCCTCTCGTCCCCTCCTAGCCCAACTACACAACCCAAAGCCCACCTAGCCCCCCTCCGCTTCCGGATCGTAGGGTCGAGATCCGAAGGACAAAAAACGGACAAAAAATGCTAACCCTAGCCCTGTTTTCCTATTTAATCCCTTGTCATTCCTAATCTGGCTCCTCCTCTCTCCGCCTCATTTCCCGTGCCCAGCCGCCAGCTCTCTCCCTCCAGCCAGAGGGCCCGCAAGCCCAGATCCAGGGCTTGAGAAGCCCATCTAGCCCCGGAACCGCCGCCGCTCCCGCAGCCCCACTCCTGCCGCTTGAGCCAGCCCCGGCCCCTCACCGGAGCACCGTGCTGCCAAGGGCCTCGTCCGCCCCGACCCTCACCAGCGATTGGACCAGGCCAGCGCTGCCCCCCGCATCTCCTCCTCCATCGCTGTGCCCCTCTCACCGTTGGCCCTCTCTCCCTCCCCGCAGGTCTCCCGTGCCATGGAGATGCTGCCGCAAGAATCTCGCCGTCGCGCCTCGAGACCGTCAGGAATGGACGGATCTGAGACTTCCCGTAGCGGATTCGGCCTCCCCCACCGTTCCCGCGCCCGTCGGTCGTCAGCTGTCACCGCCACCGCCACTGCCATGGCCTCCTCCTCTGGTGCCGGAGGGAGGAGCGCGTCGTTGACCGCCAACGCCCCCGCATGGGCCTCGCCTCACCCACGTGGGCCAGTGCCAAGGCCCGCCAAAGCAAGCCGCTCCACCACCTGGGCGAGGCCTAGCAAGGTGAGTGCCGCCTATCCCCCACATGAGCACCGATTAGCTATTTTGCACCCATGCTGCGTTGGCCCAACATGTAGATTCAGCCCAATTCGTTATTTTCCCGGTCCGGCAAATTTTGATAATTAACGTGTGAATTTCAGAATTACAAAAAAAATCATGTTTTTAAATTGTTAATAACTTTTTAACCGTGCATCGGATTAAAATACGTTATATATGAAACTTGTCTAAAATGTTGTGTAGATTCACAATATCCAACTTTCACACATGATAAAAATACTTAAACTTTCTGTTTGCATTAATTTGCATCAATTCCATGTTAAACCGGTTTATTGCATAACTAATTAACCGTAACTCTGATTCAAATGTTCCACATATGTAACTTGACCAGAAAATTGTGTACAATCACATGGTGACATTTATTTTGCTGTTTAACAACTCTAAAATTGTGTTAGGACAGATCTGGACCAAATTCATAATATGCATACAGGGTTGTTTCGGAAATGATATATATTATTTCCGGCCTCATTTAAAATGCCTAGAAGATGTTGTTGTTTGTGATTCACTGTTTGTCATGTTAAACAACATTTAATATTGATGAGTACCTAAATGGGAGTGAACTAAATAATTTGAACATGGAGTTTCGTCAATATGCAACTCGTCGCATATTGAACTTCACTTAATGTGTAGTAGTTGTTTGTTGTTCTTGCCATGCCATGCCATGCCTTGCATATTAAACCGGACATGCATCATATTTGTTTGAGAATATGGGCATCGTGTCATGCATATGTGTGGTGTATCTTGTTTTGATTGTTGTTTTCGGATTGTTCCTTGTCGATAGAGTTCCGAAAGCGTTCGGAGTGTGAGTATTCGTTCGACTATGTTGGCTCGACTTCTTCATGGACTCGTTCTTCTTCCATGTGGGATCTCGGGCAAGATGACACATTTCCCTAGATACCACTACTATCATTGCTATAATAGTTGTCCCGCTTTTATCGTTATGTCTCGCTACCTACCACTTGTTTGTCAAGCCTCCCAACATTGCCATGAAAGCCTCTAACCCTCCACCTTCAGAGCAAACCTTTGTTTGGCTATGTTATCGCTTGCTCAGCCCTTCTTTTAGCATTTCTAGCTGCTGGTGCAATTGCTTCCATGTGACAACATGGACATTCTTTTGTTATCACAATATTATTGCTATTTAGTTTAATGCACTTATACACTTGGTAAGGGGTGAAAAGGCTTGGCCTTTTGCTTGCTGTTTTGTTCCGCTCTTGCCACCCCTAGTTACTTGTGAACCGGTGTTATGTTCCATAATTGAGCACTCCTAACATGCTCGGGGTTGTTATGGGGACCCCCTTGATTTTCGATTTAGGATAAAACTTGCCTGGCAAGGCCCAACATTGGTACTATTTTCTTAGTAACAACTAAACTTTGCATACAGCATGATCACCCCGTGGATAATTAATCAACAACCCGGGCCAATGCTCCTCATGAGTGTTGGTCCAAAATGGGTTGCCTGCAGGGCTGCCTCGAGGAAAGTCGGGGATTTGTTTTACCTATAGCTAGTCCCATCCGGTTGTGTCCTAAGAACGAGATACGTGACTCTTATCGGGTTCGTTGACACGTCGGGCGGTCTTGCTGCACTTGTTTTACCTTTCCCTAATATCTGGCGTGAGGAAGTCTGATCTTCTTCGGGCTTTCTCGAGGTGTCGGAATTCCTTTGGAATTGCGTAGGATGATCACGAGGTCCGTGGTCGAGCTTATTCCTGTGGTGTGTGGTTAATTTGCGATGGATGAGTTGGAGCACCACTGCAGGGTTAAATCTTTCGGAAAGCCATGCCCGCGGTTATGTGGCAAACTTGGATACTTTGTTTGACAACCGGCCATAGCAAACTTGAAGAAAACTCTAATAAATATACGAATTGTGTGCCTAATTGTGTTGTCTCGTCTCGTGAGTCCTTATCCGAGAGAGAACATGGTGGGGTTATGTTTGACGTAAGTAGGTGTTCAGGATCAGTTAGTGATTATTACTAGTTCACGCCTGTTATGCGGAGACCACCCACCTTAATTTCTGTATTCGTAAGTTAGCCACTCAAATAATACTTAGTCACTTGCTTCAGCCTCACCACTTAACCATACCTCATCCATTAAGCTTTAATAGTCTTGATAGCCTAGGAAATGAGATTACTGAGTCCCTATGGCTTGCAGATTACTACAACAATAGTTGCAGGTAAAAGTAATGCGACGATTTGACATGAGCGTGATGCTTGATTTTATTTGGAGTTCTTCTTCTTTTTCTTCATCAATCTAGGATGGGTTCCAGGCGGTAGCGTGGGATCGCAAGGATGGATGTCATTTTGTCATTTGTTTTCGTCCGTAGTCGGACCATTCTCTAATGTATGATGTTTGAGTATGTTGTTGTATTGATGTGATCTTGACATAGCTTCTGGCGAGTGTAAGCCAATTCCATATACTCATCTCTTCTGTACATGTACTTTTAATGATATCCATTCTTGTAACACAATGAGATACGCTTGTATCCCTCTCGAGGCCCTCCTGCCAAAATAAGGATAGGATCGCATCTTGGGTATGAAAAGTTGGTATCAGAGCCTATACCGACCTAGGAGCCCCTTGATTGATCGAACTTGGCTGAGTGAAGTCTAGTGAAAAACTATTTTGATTCTTGTTATATCGGAGGCTAGGTTTCTTTTCACTCCTCTTCTCTACTCTGGTGAGGTATTCGACTTAGGAATTTTGATTCTACTCCTCTTCTCGCTCAAATATTTTTTGAGGATCACGCGGGTATTTTGGAATCTCTATGATGCCGATGTGACGGAGTTCTGTCTTGGTGCCTCCTATCTGACTTGATTTCTTAGGGGGAGTTGAGCTCCAGGGAATCCTTGGCACATCATTATCATTCAGCTTCCTTAGTATCTCAAGGCGGAGGGTGTCCGGAATTGCTTCAATACATGTCGTGGTGAGATGAGGTCGGAGTCACCCAGTACTGGGGAGGCATCTGGGGTACCACCATGGTTAGTATCGTATTGCTTTTGAGGATCGGACTTGTGAAAACCTATGGTTATGTGTTGAAGGATGGATACAGTTGGGGAGTAGGTTTGTTACTTGTGTGAGATATTTCCTCCTTGTATCCCAAACACCGGATTGCATAACCAAGAAAGTTTTCAGAAGTTCTTAGGTGGGAATTCAACTAGTTACCTAGGCTATCTTCCAACAGATCATGATGTGAGGTTGGGGTTCGACATCTAGTGGATTCGTTTGTTCATGGTCTTTCTTATAGAGGACAGTCTCGATTTATGCTTCGTCAAGCCTTGTAGTTTGCTACGCCTAGGGAGCATATTCGATCGTCTTTTCAATATTACAATCCAATGTACGATCGAGACTGTGCGAACCTTACCACGAAAATATCAAGCGAAATCTCTGTCATGAATTTGTTCTGGCTTGTTTCATAAGCCCCATCCTTTGTTTTGTTTTGTATATAGTAATTCGACTTGCTTCGACGTCAAGTGGTGATTTCATATCTTTCCTAACAAGTGTTCTCATATTTCTGTGGTATTGCTAATTCTTGTGCTCAATCAAGTTATCATATCAATTCTTTTCCTATCGGTGTGCTTCTCTTCAAGATAACTCAATCCTCTTCAATATTTGCAAGGTCAATCCTCATGTTTCTTTCTAGAGTTCATTTCATCTGTCCCAATTTTTCTTTGTTTTTCCCACCCTCCCACCCTTTTTCTTCAATGATTAAATTCTCTTCCAAGTGGCTTTCTCTTCGTCAATGCTTCCGCTTTCATTTCTTCATATTGTATCCGGTGATTCCTTGTGGAGATTTTCAAGAGTTTTAATTTCAATGTCTATCCTCATATTCTTTGTTCTTGTTGTTATTCTTGTCCAGTGGATTCAATTCAAGCTTCGGTGTTCATCTTATCCTTTCTCATTCGTTCAATGGTTTCCATGTTGGAATTTCTTTTCCAAGCCTCTCTTGTTTATTCGCTTCTCTCTGTTCTATTTGGAGGCTGCAGATATCTTAGAGATTCGTGTTTTCTTTCATTCCTTCCAAATTATTTTGAGGTTCTCACTTCATCAAGTTCTTAATTTCTACCGGTGCAATCTCTCTTTTAATCAACTGTTTCAACGGTGGTTTATTTTGTGTGGGCCCATAACCCACACGTTTTTTCCTACGATCCTACCTGACTCTTCTAATCTTTCTGGAGATGCCCTCATGTTCTATCCTATATGATGTAAGAATGATTTTCATCAGTCATATTCCTTCTTCATGATCGCTTCGAATCATTTTCATCATTGTCTCAACCTTTCATTATTCATTATTCTCAAGTATCTCAGTATTTCGTGGTCTTGTTCCTCGTCATCATTATCTGCATTGAAGACCGAAGGAGAGTTCTCTTAAATCTTAATCCATTCTCCTAGAGATTCATTGTTTCAGCTTGTTGTTATCATCTCAAATTGTTTCCATTCATGAGAAATTTCTCCCATATCTATCCGGTGCATTCAGAGTTGTTCTCATTTCTCTATCTGCCCGAAGGACATCATTTCAGAAGATTTTTTCGGTCTAAGTTTTCAGCTTTCGTTCTCAATTTCTTCTCAATTTTTTTCTCTTCGTTCGTCTCTCAAATATTCTGGTGCTTCGTTCAAGTTTTCTTCCAAGTGGATCATGCTCTCTTCGTTCTCATGTTATATCATTCATTTCTATTATCCTCTGTAGTTTCTAATTCTTACTAGTGTTCTCATGCAAGACTTCTTCAAGTTTGTGTTCAATCCCTCTCTTCAATCTTTTCAAGAAGAATAAGTGGTGTGCGAATTCCATAGCTTGTCATCAATTCAACTTGATGAAGGATAAGCATAACATAATTCTTATTCTTTTCATCAAGGTGATCTCAATCCTTCTTCTGGAGTTATTCATGATATCAAATTCTTCATTCTATGTTGTTCAGCCTTTCTTTTCTGGAGTTCCTAGTTTTGCTCAAGTATCTTGTCTTGAAGCATCATCTAAATCACTTGAAGGCCTCAATCTTGTCTTTTTGCAACCTTCAATTCTTTTCCATCATCCTTTCATTCCGAAGTTCTTCAAGATGGTTTTTATGGTAGTTAAGGATGTAGGTCTTCTCGATGTTTTCTTCAATATTCTTGTTGGAGGTGCTCAATTGTTCTTTATCTTGGATGTCTAAGTTCAATTCCTTCTCCATTGTCTTTTGAGATGGTATTATTAAATTCTTGTTTATGAGGAGTCCCGAAGGAAAATTGTCAAGTACGAGACAAGTACACCCATCATGTCTTCTCAGAGTTTTTTTGGGTTGTATTTCACCTAAAGCATTTCCTAAGGATTGTCGCTATCATGGTGTCATAAATCATTCAAGTTTTCTCCTCCTCTTCTTGGTGAAAGAAGTTTTGCATATCTTGTTGCTCTCAAGTAATCAATCGTTTTTGTTATGGCAGGTTGTCACCTCATAATTTTGAGATGTTTTTCATAAGCCCATAACAAGCTAAATCTTTTCATTGTTGATTCTCCATCAACTCTGTTCAACCATGCTTTTCAAATTCAATGGTGGTAGAAGTGTCATTTCCTTCTCCATTCTCTTCTCTCCAAAAATCTAGCTTCTATTCTTTTGTTCCGGAGGCATTGTGGTGTTGCTCTTTCAACTCACATCTAGTTTGATTAAGATCATGTTTTTCCCTTGCTTGTCCATTTACTGGAGTGCTGTGAAATGTCTTCATGATCCTTCTGTATTATGATGTTTTGATTCTAATCCAACCGAAGTTTGGTGTCTCTCTTTCAATTCCTTTCCTTCATATCAATTTTGCCCCTCTATCCTACCGAAGTGCTGCCGAAATTTCTTGCCAGTTCTTGCTTGTTCCTCATGTCGTTCTTCATCTCCTTGTAACCTTAAGGTTTGTGGATTTCACTAGTTTGTCAAAGAAGCAACAAAGTTTGACCTCTTCCTCTTGCTCTTTATCTTCCCCTTCTCATTCTAGATCTCGGGACGAGATCCTCGTTTAGTGGAGGAGAGTTGTAACAGCCCGGGACCGACACTCCATAAGATTCCCCTTTTGATTCCATTGTCGTCTTGTGTTTCGCCTGGTTGTCACACTCATCATTGCATCATTCGCATCATATGCATAGCATCGTCACCCATTTTTGCAAACTTGCATCCGTTCGTAGTCGCCGGTTCTCTCCGTTCTTGCCGTTGGCCGTTTCGAGACGAATCACACACGCATGCACCCACGGCATCGTTAAAATGTTGTTTTTAAAAGTGACTTTGAAATGCACCCACGCATGCACCCATGGCATCATTATAGAGTAGGTAGACCGCCTGCCAAATTTCGTCGCATTTCGAGTTCGTTTGATACCCATTGGTCAACCGTAGCAGTGCGGTCATCGGTTGTTCGTTGGACATTTTTTCGGTGTTTAAAACTTTGTCTCGGGCCAGAATTCATCCTCTCGTCCCCTCCTAGCCCAACTACACAACCCATAGCCCACCTAGCCCCCCCTCTGCTTCCGGACCGTCGGATCGAGATCCGAAGGTCCAAAAACGGATAAAAACTGATAACCCTAGCCCTCTTTTCCTGTTTAATCCCCTCCCCTTCCTAATCTGGCTCCTCCTCTGTCTTGCTCATTTCCCGTGCCCAGCCGCCAGCCCCCTCCCTCTAGCCGCTGGGCCTGCACACCCAGATCGGGGCCCTGAGAAACCAATCTGGGCTCGGAACCGCCACCACGCAGCCCCGCTCCTGCCGCCCGAGCCTGCCCCGGCCCCTCGCCGGAGCACCGCGTCGCCAAGGGCCTCGTCTGCCTCGACCATTGCCGGCGATCGGACCCGGCCAGCGCCGCCCCTGCATCTCCTCCTCCGTTGTCATGCCCTTCTCACCTTCGGCCCTCTCTCTCCCCCCAGGTCTCCCGTGCCATGAAGATGCCATCGCAAGGAGCTCGTCATCGCGCCTCGAGGCCACCGGGAATGGACGGGTCCGAGGCTTCCCATCACGGATCCAGCCTCCCTTGTCGTTCCCGCGCCCGCCAGTCGCCTCTGGCTGTTTCTGCTTGCATGGCCTCCTCCTCTGGTGCCGGAGAGAGGAGAGCCCCGTTGGCCGCCAGCACCCCGCATGGGCCTCGCCTCGCCCTCGTGGGCCAGGGCCAAGGTCGGCCCAAGCCAGCCGCTCCACCACCTGGGCCAAGCCCAGCAAGGTGAGCATCGCCTATCCCCCGCCTGAGCACCGATTAGCTATTTTTTGCCCATGCTTCTGTTGGCCCAGCGTGTAGATTTTGCCCGATTCGTTTTTTCAGTCTAGCGAATTTTGCTAATTGACCTGTGAACTTCAGAATTACAGAAAAACCAATGGATTCAAATTGTTAAATAACTTTTTAGCCGTGCATTGGATTAAAAAACTTTATATATGAAACTTGTCTAATTTTTTTTGTAGATTCATAATATCGATTTTTCACACATGATAAAAATACTTAAACTTGTTGTTTGCATTAATTTGCATCAATGCCATGTTAAATCGGTTTATTGCATAACTAATTAACCGTAACTCCGATTTAATTGTTCCACATATCTAACTTGACCATAAAAATGTGTAGAATCACATGGTGACATTTATTTTGCTGTTTAACAACTCTAAGATTGTGTTAGGACAGATCTGGACCAATCTCATAATATTCATATGGGGTTATTTCGGAAATGATATATATTGTTTCCGGCCTCATTTAAAATGCCTAGAAGATGTAGTTGTTTGTGCTTCAGCGTTTGCCATTTTAAACAACATTTAATATTGATGAGTAACTAAACGGGAGTGAACTAAATAATTCAAACATGGAGTTTCGTCAATATGCAACTCGTTGCATATTGAACTTCACTTAATGTGTAGTAGTTGTTTGTTGTTCTTGCCATGCCTTGCATATTAAACCGGACATGCATCATATTTGTTTGCGCATTGTGTCTTGCATATGTTGTGGTGTATCTTGTTTGGATTGTTGTTTTTGGATTGTTCCTTCTTGATAGAGTTCCAAAAGCGTTCAGAGTGTGAGGATTCGTTCAACTACGTTGGCTCGACTTCTTCAAGTACTCCTTCTTCTTCCATGCGTGATCTCAAGCAAGATGACATGTTTCCCTAGATACCACTACTATCATTGCTATGCTAGTTGTCCCGCTTTTATCATTATGTCTAGCTACCTACCACTTGTTTGTCAAGCCTCCCAACATTGCCATGAAAGCCTCTAACCCTTCACCTTCCCAGCAATCCTTTGTTTGGCTATGTTATCGCTTGCTCAGCCCTCCTAACATGCTCGGGGTTGTTATGGGCACCCCCTTGATCTTCGTTTTAGGATAAAACTTGTCTGGCAAGGCCCAACATTGGTACTATTTGCTTAATAACAACTAAAATTTGCATAGGCCATGATCATGCCGTGGATAATTAATCAACAACCCGGGCCTGTGCTCCACATGAGTGTTGGTCCAAAATGGGCTGCCTGCGGGGCTGCCTTGAGGAAACTTGGGGATTGGTTTTCCCTGTAGCTAGTCCCATCCGGTCGTGTCTTGATAACAAGATACGCGGCTCTTATCGGGTTGGTCAACACGTCGGGCGGTCTTGCTGGACTTGTTTTACCTATCTCGAATGTCTTGCTTGAGGAACTCTGATCTTCTTCGGGCTTTCTCGAGGTGTCAGAATTCCTTTGGAATTGCCTAGGCTGATCACAAGATCCGTGGTCAAGGTTATTCCCGCGGTGTGTGGTTAATTTGTGATGGATGAGTTGGAGCACCCCTGCAGGGTTAAATCTTTCGGAAAGCCGTGCCCGCAGTTATGTGGCAAACTTGGATACTTTCTTTAACACCCGGTAATAGAAAACTTGAACAAAACTCTAATAAAATACACCAACTGTGTCCGTAACCGTGACTGTCTCTTCAAGTGAGTCCCTATCCGAGAGAGAACATGGTGGGGTCATGTTTGACGTAAGTAGGTGTTCAGCATCAGTTAGTGATCATTACTAGTTCACGCCCGTTATGTGTAGAACACCCACTTTACTTTCTGTATTCGTAAGTTAGTCACTCAAATAAATGCTTAGTCACTTGCTGCAGCCTCACCACTTAACCATACCTCACCCATTAAGCTTTAATAGTCTTGATACCCTTGGAAATGAGATTGCTGAGTCCCTATGGCTCACAGATTACTACAACAATAGTTGCAGGTACAGGTAATGCGATGATTTGACGTGAGCACGATGCTTGATTTGATTTGGAGTTCTTCTTCTTCTTCTTTTTCTTCTTCCTCATCAATCTAGGATGGGTTCTAGGCGGCTGCCTGGGATAGCAAGGATTGATGTCATTTTCTCGTTTGTTTTCGTCTGTAGTCGAACCCTGCTCTTATGTATGATGTTTGAGTATGTTGTTGGATTGATGTGATGTTGATGTATCTTGTGGAGAGTGTAAGCCAATGTGCTTGTAATGATATCCATTCTTGTAACCCGATGAGATGCACTTCTATCCCTGTCGAGGCCCTCATGCCAAAATGAGGATAGGACCGCATCTTGGGCGTGACAAGTCGCCAACGAGGAAGACTATGACCATGACGGCAACCCAATGAGGGAAGATGATGATGGCGATTAAGCGTACATGAAAAGAAGAATTAAGACTACAGTACGTAAGAAAATAAGTACTCCATGGTGCCGGAATAGTCATAAAGAGGGGCTCAATTATTCAACAATGAACAAGAAAGGGAAGAACAAGCTCAATGTGAAATGTCATCAACGCAGCTAAGAAACCATCATTTATATATATGTATCTATTTATTGTACGCACTTAAGTAACCGTTATCGGTGAAATGATATGTACATCATATCCCCTTCAATTACCACAATATTGTACCGTTGATATATATTCGCATAGTAGTGTGGGAGGGAGATCGACGTTCTCGTTGACTGCGTGTGGGGCCGTCGGGGGAGAAAAAAAACAGGAACAAAAGGGATGAAGCAATACAAAAGAAAAAGAAAAGAAAACAAAAAAGGAAAGGGAAATAATGAAAATAAAAGAAAACTAAAAACAAGAAAAGGAAAATAACAATAAATAATAGCAGTAGTGCTGGTTCTGGTTCCAAAAAAGCGCTACTCCTAACATTAGCAGTAGCGCTGGTCTCCACCTAGCGCTACTGCTAACTTTAGTAGTAGCGTTGGACGGAAACCAACGCTACTGCTATTTTTGTTAACCCCTGCATGCTCCAAATTTTCCCAACTTCCCTTCATCCCCCCTCGCCGCGCCCTCTTCCCTCACCTCGTTACCGGCCGCCCTGGCCCCTCCGGCGCCCGCCCCCGCGCCTCAGGAACCCGCAGCCACCCCGCCGCTAGGTGCGCCCACCCCTATCACCGCACGACCACCACCATCGCTCGGGCGCCCGCAGCCCCGGCCACCCCCAGCGCCCCGATTAGCCCCCCGCTCTGTCCTGCCGGTCGTCGGCTCCTCCTGCCCGATGAGATTAACAGCCGCTGGCCCCTCCTGCCCCCCCCCCACACACATCTTGTTTCTGTTAGGTTGGTTAGGGTAGTTAGGTGGAGAAGAAAAAATAGGAGAAGAAAAAATGGAGAAGAAAAAATGGAGAAGAAAAAGGAGGAGAAGGAAAAAGAAGAGAAAAAAGAGGAGAAGAAAAAAAAGAAGTAAAAGAACAAGAAAAAAAGAAAGAAGAAGAAGAAGAAGAAGAAGAAGAAGGAGAGGAAGAAGAAGTAGAATAAGTAAAAGAAGAATAGGAGAAGAAAAAAGAAGAAGAAAATAGTGGAGAAAAAAAAGAGGAGAAGAAAAAAGAAGAAGAAAAAAGAGGAGAAGAAAAAAGAAGTATAAGAAGAAGGAAAAGAAGAAGGAAAAGAAGAAGGAAAATAATAAAGGACAAGAAGAAGAAGAAGAAGAAGAGGAATAAGAAGTAGAAGGGGTAGAAGAAGAAGAGGGGAAGAAAAAAGAAGAAGAGGAGAAGAAAAAATAAGAAGAAAAAAGTGGAGAAGAAAAAAGAGGAGAAGAAAAAAGGAGAAGAAAAAAGAGGAGAAGAAAAAAGAAGTAAAAGAAGAAGGAAAAGAAGAAGGAAAAGAAGAAGGAAAATAAGAAAGGAAAAGAAGAAGAAGAAGAACAAGAGGAAGAAGAAGTTGAAGTAGAAGAGGAAGAGGAGAAGAAAAAAGAAGAAGAGGACAAGAAAAGAAAAATAAGAAAAAAGTGGAGAAGAAAAAAGAAGATAAGAAAAAAGAAGAGGAAGTAGAAGAAGAAGTTGTTTTACTTTTTGTACTTGTTTTATATTTTGTACTTATTTACTAGTTTTATATTTTGTCATTTTGCAATATAAACCCTATTTTATTGATGTCATATGTGCTTCGAGTGGCTTATATTTTGTTGGAATGTTGATTCATTTCCGTTCTGGCATACATCACGCACTCCATATGTCCACTTTTTAGCAATGGTCATGCCGAAAATTTCCGTGATTTTCGGCATGACTTGTGCTAGAAACTATCTAGGACATATGGAGTGCCCGGGATTTGTCGGAAGGGGAATGAGTCAACATTTCGACCAATATAGGCCCCTTTTTCTTTTCATTATTCATTTCATTATGACCAAATAATTGAACGAGCGCACTTAAATAATCGTAGGAAACATGTCTGACCATGTAGAAGCCGGGGGTTCTAGTAGTCATATCAAAGAAGACCCCATCGAGGTAGCAAACAATTATTTCAGGTACCTGGACAAACAGCTTATGGGGCTGCATGTTGATTGTGGCAACAACAACCCCGTCGATACCGACACCAACACCGGGAATGACACTCCTGGAACCGTCGGCACCGAGACCGCCCCCGAGACCGGTGAAGGACCGAAGCAGAAGGGGTCACGAAAACCTAAAGATCTCGGCATCGGAAAAATTGTGGCCATGACAATGCACCCCAGGATATTAGTGCCAATGGTGCCGGATGAAGCGCGCGCATGCTACGGCAATCAACTAGGATGCATCCTCATGGAAACTGCCAACATCAACGATGAAAAGTTGAAGAAGATACCACATGTCGAGCACATGCTCCTATTGATGTTGCCCAATAGGTTAGTGTTCCCCAGGCAGACTGAAAAAGAACTTCCATGGAGGGACAAAGCCATGACAAAGATAAATAGCAAGGCGATGACGATGTTCACAAATGACTTGTCCGCCTAGAAAGTATGGGTGAAAAAAAGATTGCGAAGAATGGACCGTGGCCCAAGATTCATCCTGATAATCCGACAATAATGGAAGAGGACTTTGAAAAGTTCAAGGAGACTTGCACTAAAGAAGATGTCAAGATAAAGTCGGAGAAAATGAAGGAGGTCCAGGCCAGGAACACGCCTACCCACCGCCTCGGAAGTCGTGGTTACGAGGGGAAGAGGCACGTGTGGGCCAAGGAGGACATCGAACGTGAAACTCAGGGAATCCCAAATGCCTTGGCAGAGTTCATCGACCCGTAGGAGCATGACTGGATCAGGGCCCAGTACAAGTGGGACCCCGTCAAGAAAATCTTTTACACGGACCTGAACATGAGGGAGTTCATGAGACTACTGGTAATTGTTATATTACCACCTTATATTAGCTTCCAATAAATTCGACAACAAGTTTTGTCACATTTGTAAACCATAAAGATAATTTTCCTTTTGCAGAAAGAGCAGTACCAAAAGGCAGCCGAAAGCAACGAGTCTTCTAACTTTTCATTAAGGCCCAAGTGGGACACCCCTTTCAACAGGGACCTCAAGATACTGAAAAAGGTGTCGGAGGATAAACTGCCGTCATATGGATGTGTGCATGGCATCGGAGTTGGCGCCTCGTGGAAGACGTGCTACTAGGAGAAGCCGGAGGAAAGAAGGTAGAGACGGTTGATTAATCAATAGCAGATCAATGAGAAGCTCGCACTTGCGGTCAGTAAGGCCAAAGCTGAGACCAAAGTAGAGTTGGAACAGATGGTCGATGAAAGGGTCAATGAAAGGTTCAGTGCAGCGGTAGTTTTCTTGAATCAGGCATTTTTGGATTGGGCGTAGCAAAATCCAAATAAAGGGCCAGCAGACTTTCCCCTTCCCAGTTATTTCGTTTGCATTTCAATGAACATCGCACCACCAGCACCTGCTCACGCCACCATACATGCTTCCGTACCTTCTTGACGGGGCTTCATCTTTGGCTGAGCTCGACGTCATCACGGTAATTACGCGTCATACCCTCTTGACTAGTATCTACATACTCTTCCATTTCAGTTGCCTTTCTGATGTTTGACGCCATTGACATGTCTTCGCAGGACGACGAAACCCCATGCAGCCTACTCTACGACATTAACAACCAGAAGGTGGATGTCTGAAAGGCAACAATTGTGAAGCTGAAGGAATGCAGGTTACACAACCGACAGATGCCCCATAGCGTATTCAAAGTTTGTGTGGCCAATGTCAAAGAGTGCTTCGAGGATTTGCCTCCTTCGGTACCGGTCGCTGACGACGAGACCCCTAAGCCAATTGGCAAATGCAAGAGCTGGTCCTTCCCTTGGCCGAAGACTCTTCTTTGTCTCAACGTGTCCGGTAGCACACCAACGACATTTCCTCAATAAGGTATGAACACCACCCAACCTACCCAATTACCTTACATGTCATGGCGGATGATAGAGGATGATGAGAGGGAGTAGTGCCACCTAACATTGCCCCCGTCGAAGGAGTAACCACTGATGATGTCATGGAGGAGGAGGAGGATGACCCTAACCTGTATATCAATACCTCCTATGGCGATGCTCGGGACTCTGAATCAGGCTATGAGCATGGACATGATGATTTGATGCTGCCTGATATGCCGGATATGGAATGTGCTAAGGCTGATTGCAAAAAGTCTCTCTTCATGCGATCCTCGTAGGAGACGCCTCCAGATGCCGCCCCTACCCAGCAAGAACAACTCAAGACTTGTTCAGTGCTTAGCCCGACGAAATTGGGGGTGGTGGTTAGGGAAGTTGTGGCGGGCTGACTACCGGCGCCACCCGTCAAGAAGCCGAGGAAGACGAGGGGGAAAGGCTCTAAAGGCGCTTCAAGCAGTGGTTCGCCTTCGAAGCCCCGGGAGGTAGACAGACTACCAGTCGCAGATGCGGAGTGTTTCCATGTCGCCAGCCACCCGATCCTACCTTAGAGAACACTAGAGGATATAGTGAACCATGATCTAAGGAGACTTCCTGATGATGTGCTAGAAAGAGAGAAAAGCTTTCTCATCTCAGAAAAACCAGCTTACCCACTTTACGCGACTCAGGTTCCGGGTGGAACGTTATACATTGATAAATGGCCCGCGGATAAGTTCATCCTGCGATTTGACTACATCTACGACATGATCCACATGATCAAGCTGGATTTTCAGTTCATCCGCATGTATGCACTTTATATGAACTACAACATCGGGCATGAGAACAAAGAATATATCTATGTTGCCGACCTGTACTATATGCACGAGATCTTCTTGGAAGTCTGCAAAGAGCACCGTGGCTATGCGAGCATGGACATCGCCGAGTTCATGGTCGCTAATAAGGACAAGGAAACGATTCTCCTGCCTTATCATCCGACGTAAGTCATCCGCGGATATCCTTTCATTATTTTTAATCATTACTTTGCAAGAATGGAGGCTAATTTGAGGTGTACTTACTTTGCGCAGCGGGGGGGGCATCGTCCTCATCTGTTTGTACCCATAGGACTTCCATGCTCTGTACTTGGACTCTATGAAGAACACCAAGAAAAGGGATTAAAAGCACATTTTAACCTTTTGCCTTAATGGTGGAGATACCAAGGTGAAAAAGTATAGGAATAGAGGGCTAGCTTTCAGCCATAAGACCTACTTCTGTTGGGTCCAGCAACCAAACGATAGTAAGGCTGACGGATTCTACCTCATGCATCACATGATCGAGTACAGAAGGGATAATCAAGGCAATCGCATGTCAGCTAATTCCAAGGATACCGAGATTGTCAACTAGGCCTATAGCATAGGAAAGACACCGGATCATTGAATCCGAGCTGAGTTTTATCACTTACAGTGTGAACTTTCCCAAGTGATCATGAAGGAGCTACTCGAACAAACAGGGATGTTCTACCATGGGCCAATGAGGCGAGAGACTGTCCGTGAACTGATCAATGCTCAGCGTCTGGACATGAATCCTTTAATGAAGCTCTGGTCCTTCATCCCTGACTATGAAGATTAGAGCGCTGACCTAATGGAGTGATTGACTATGATAATGTGTATGTTTAATTAGTACTACTGTCTTCCTATATGAGCTAGCATAGTTCGTGATAGTTAATTGGTTTGGTTATGTATGAGAAACTTCCTTATTTATGTTTACTACATATAGGTTGCTTGTATTTTGCTAACTACATATGCCTATTTGTGTTTCTCAAGTACATTGCATATTAAATCAACTTACGGTGCAGGTTCATAGACTAGGAGATGGCAAAGGACAGGTACCCGAGAGCTAGCCACAGAGGGTTCGATAGCAAAGCGATGCTATGCCAAGAGAGAGGGAGAGATACCGGTGCCTCAAGAAGTACCACATAGTCGCGCTGTTCCTCATACTGATCGCTCTTCTCTTCTACATGGTTTAGATAGAGATGATGAAACTTGTGGGTGTGCCATGACCATGTAGTTGCATATATTCGAGACATGACTTCTGTATTGCTCTTTTTGAGATGTGTGATGATATATGATGATGTTGGTGGAATATATGACGTGTCTCCTCTATGTGTATAATATGATGAGAATAATGCATGTGTTGTTATGATATGATGAAACTACCATATAGAGCATGGAAGAAAGTGAACAGAAAAGGAATGGAAAATAAAAAATGAAAACAAACTAAAACCTAGGCTTAGCAGTAGTGCTAGTAATTTGTAGCAGTAGTGCTGGTTTAGCAGCAGTGCTTGTTGTAAACACGCGCTGCTGCTAACAACACTTACCAGTAGCACTGGTTTTCGAGCGCTACAGCTAAACACTTAGCTGTAGCGCCTTAGTTGTAGTGTTAGCCCCAGTGCTACTAGTAGAGAGAAAACCAGCACTACTAGTAGGGTTTCTCCTAGTGGTCTATAGTTCAAACTCAGTTAGAACAAGTTGCTAAATCTCAAAGAGAATTGCTTGATGAAATGAATAATATTATCAATGATCATGCTATCAGAGTAGTGACTATAAGAGGTAGAATGACCCAAGAACCTCTTTATCCTGAAGGTCATCCTAAAAGAGTTGAACAAGATTCTCAAGGAATTAATGCTGATACAAATAGTCCTTCTAATAATAAAGAAATAAAGAAACATGATAGGACTATGCATTCCTCTAGTGAACCTGAGATAGAAAAAACCTCCTGATGATAATAATGATGTTTTTATTTCTGATGTTGAAACTCAATTTGGTAATGAAGATCCACCTAGTGATAATGATAATGATAGTGATGTTCCTGAGGATACCCAACCTAGTAATGATAAAGAACCACATAATGATTGAGAAATAGAACCTGTTATTGATCTTGATAACCCACAACTTAAAAAGTAAACGATATGATAAAAAAGACTTTGTGGCTAGAAAACATGGTAAAGAATGACAACCATGGGTTGAGAAACCCATGCCTTTTCCACCTAAATCATCTAAGAAAATGGATGATGAAGAATTTGAACGCTTTGCTGAAATGATTATGCCAGTCTTTTTGTGTACCCACTTAACTGATATATTAAAGATGCCTCCTTATGTAAAGTACATGAAACACATCATCACTAATAAATGAAAGATACCCGAAGTTGAAATCTCCACCATGCTTGCTAATTATTCTTTTAAGGATGGAGTACATAAAAACATGGAGATCCTGGAATACCAACTATTCCTTGCTCCCTTAAAAAGTATTATGTCAAAACTACTTTGTGTGATTCAGGAGCTGGTGTTAGTGTTATGCCTTCCTCTGTATATAAAAGACTTGATTGGAACAAACTCACACCTACTGAAATACCTTTGCAAATGGCTGACAAATCAATGGCCATACCTATCGGTATTTGTGAGAATGTGCCTATTGTCATTGCGAATGTTGGTATCTTAACGGACTTTGTTATTCTTGAGATGCCTGAGGACGACAACATGTTGATTATCCTTGGTAGACCCTTTTTGAATACTGCAGGGTCTTTTATTGATTGCAATAAAAGCAAAGTCACTTTTCATATCGATGGTAATGAGCATATTTTGCACTTTATGAAGAAGCAATGCCATGTTATTATGCTTGGGGATATGCCTATACCCATTGAAAATTCTTTGACTCTCACTATTGGAAGCTTTCATCTACAAATACCTATTGTCAAAAAGAAAGATGATATTATTATGCTTGGGAATATGCCTATACCCATTGAGATAACCTAGTGTTTCATGAAAGTTCTTTGGTTTCATGTTAATCGAAGGTGGTTATTAATAAGACTTGATCAACCTTATTAATGAATCATTTTCGAGAGGTATGAAGTTGATGAATTTAGTAGACACAAGTTTCTATATCAACTATTTGTTTTCTGTTTTTCTTAGTTAAATAAAATAAAATGCCATCTTTATCTTGTTTTTTGATTTTCCCGTGCAATAAAGATGACCCAAAAATAAAAGTTCTCAGAATGTCCTGAAAAATTAACACGAATTTTTTATGAATTTTTGGAACGAATAACATCAAGGGGGGTGCACCTAGTTGCCACATTCCAGCAGGGTGTGCAAGGCACCGCTTGCACGGCCTGGCAAAGGGTGGGCCCTAGATGGGTCCCCTCACTTATCCCTTTAGCCCATGTCATCTCTTCACTCCAGATGAAATTCAGCGTTGTTGTCTCCCTCGTGTTCTTGCTCAAGAACCCGTGGATTTCGATCTCTTTGCTCGAAGCTCTGTTTCCGAAACTGTTTTAGGGGATTGCTTCTTGGTATGTAACTCCCCCATTGCCCCAATTATTTTTTGATTTTGTTGTTTATTTTAAGAATCATTAGCTACTCTTTGTGCTACTATAGATCAGCTTGGATGTTGAATTCTTACAGTTCTAACTAGTTTGGTTGCTAGATATGGCCTCTATGCATCCCTAGGAGTAGTTCCTATCAATCTTATTTAGTTTTGTTAACAAATTTTTCTGGACTAAAATTTTCAAAAATTTATTTGTGGAAAATAAGATGAATTTCTTTAGCAGTACTCCTCCAATAAGAATGCTACGGGAGTTATTGGGGAATCTTCTGATATCAACCTCAACATTCTAAGGAAGGAGGAAGTGCGGCCGTGTGAATGGCCACATACTTTATTTATGAAGGAAGTCGGGTTCCATCATGAATTTGCTCAATTAATTGAAAATGATGGGCGGACCAACTTCCTCACAGATAAGAACGGATATAGAATTATACAAGATGACATTATCGTCTGTTGGAACAACCTAGCAGCAGCTGAGGAGGAACCCCAAGAGTGGGACGCTCAGGTGGCACCACCACCTAGTATCGACTCAGACTATCATCCAGGCTACAGATGGTGATTACCAAGCTAGGCCAAAAGCCTAAGCTTGGCAGAGTACATATTTCCACCGAAATTACATTCATGTTCACACATTTCATTTCAGTTGTCGGTGTTTACAATCTTTCATTGTATTATCCATGCTAGAATTATTCTTCTTGTTTTCTTCTTGTGTGTTTGAAAAACTTTGAGAAAATACAAAAATACTTCTTGCTTCATTTGGTTTTTCTTTTTCAGTTTAGTTAGTTGTAGTGTTAAAAGAAAACCCAAAAAGATTTCTCATTTCTTCTTTTTCTTGTTGAGAGTTCTACTATGTAAAGAGTTGTTCTCATTTTTTTCCTTCTCTTATTTGCTTTCTTCCAGAAAAACAAAAAATTCCCAAAATATTCCAGTGTGTTTTTCTGAAATTCACTTTATTTTATTGAGTCATACAAAGGAGAAGACCATGATGAAAATGTTGAGTGGCTCTCATATGAATTAGTGTTGACCCAACACAGAGCCCAAATTCCCTTGTCTTCTCCTCTTGAATAAAATGTTTGCAGATTCTAGCTTAGTCCACGACACTCAGCAAAACCGGCAAAAGTGCCATCTCGAATGCATACTGCCATGAAACCATTTCCGTTACAAGGAAGCGCCTTTCGCGGAAGGGGTGGCCACTTAAACGGGGGGCCCGAGGCCTTAGCTGCTGACTGGTGGGCCCTGTTGGCAGGGTCTTCCCACACCTCCCGCGAGCACATGGGTAGGGCAGAGGAGCCCGACCGAGCGCCGGCCGGCCCGTGCCCCGGTGGCGCTCCGAGGAACGGTGGGCACAGGGCGACCTGCCGCACCCGCCTAGGCGGTCGTTCACCCTAGTTGAGGTTGAGGCCGAGCGTGACGTAGGCCGTGGCGGAGGGCGCCAACGGTGGTGATCGGCATGGTGCCTGC